>CM026389.1:23536546-23553272 GCA_014843695.1 Archivesica marissinica
ACTGTAGAACATGATATACCATATATCTATAACTGTAGACCACGATATACCATATATATATAACGGTAGACCACGATATACTATATATCTATAACTGTAGACCACGATATACCATATATATATATATAACGGTAGACCACGATATACTATATATCTATAACTGTAGACCACGATATACCATATATCTATAACTGTAGACCATGATATGCCATATATATATAACTGTAGACCACGATATACCATATATATATATATATATATAACGGTAGACCATGATGTACTATATATCTATAACTGTAGAACACGATATACCATATATATATAGCTATAGACCACGATATACCATATATATATAACTGTAGACCACGATATACCATATATATATAACTGTAGGCCACGATATACCATATATATAACTGTAGACCAGGATATACCATATATCTATAACTGTAGACCAGGATATACCATATATATATAGCTGTAGACCACGATATACCATATATATATAGCTGTAGACCACGATATACCATATATATATCTGTAGACCACGATATACCATATATATATAACTGTAGACCAGGATATACCATATATATATAGCTGTAGACCACGATATACCATATATATATAGCTGTAGACCACGATATACGATATATATAACTGCAGTCCACGATATACCAAATATCTATTACTGTAGACCACGATATACCATATATCTATAACTGTATACCATAATATACAATATATATATAACGTAGACCACGATATACCATATATCTATAACTGTAGACCACGATATACCATAATATATATATATAACTGTAGACCACGATATACTATATATCTATAACTGTAGACCACGATATACCATATATATATAACTGTAGACCACGATATACCATATATATATATATATAACTGTAGACCACGATATACCATATATATATATATATATATAACGGTAGACCACGATATACTATATATATATAACTGTAGACCACGATATACCATATTATATATATAACGGTAGACCACGATATACCAATATATATATATAACTGTAGACCACGATATACCATATATATAACTGTAGACCACGATATACCATATATATATAACTGTAGACCACGATATACCATATATCTATAACTGAACCACGATATACCATATATCTATAAATGTAGACCACGATATACCATATATCTATAACTGTAGACCATGATATACCATATATCTATAACTGTAGAACACGATATACCATATATCTATAACTGACCACGATATACCATATATCTATAACTGTGGACCACGATATACCATATATATAAACTGTAGAACATGATATACATATATCTATAACTGTAGACCACGATATACCATATATATATAACGGTAGACCACGATATACTATATATCTATAACTGTAGACCACGATATACCATATATATATATAACGGTAGACCACGATATACTATATATCTATAACTGTAGACCACGATATACCATATATCTATAACTGTAGACCATGATATGCCATATATATATAACTGTAGACCACGATATACCATATATATATATATATATATAACGGTAGACCATGATGTACTATATATCTATAACTGTAGAACACGATATACCATATATATATAGCTATAGACCACGATATACCATATATATATAACTGTAGACCACGATATACCATATATATATAACTGTAGGCCACGATATACCATATATATAACTGTAGACCAGGATATACCATATATCTATAACTGTAGACCAGGATATACCATATATATATAGCTGTAGACCACGATATACCATATATATATAGCTGTAGACCACGATATACCATATATATATCTGTAGACCACGATATACCATATATATATAACTGTAGACCAGGATATACCATATATATATAGCTGTAGACCACGATATACCATATATATATAGCTGTAGACCACGATATACGATATATATAACTGTAGACCACGATATACCATATATCTATAACAGTAGACCACGATATACCATATATCTATAACTGTAGACCAGGATATACCATATATATATAACTGTAGACCACGATATACCATACAGATATAACTGTAGACCACGATATACCATATATATATATATAGCTGTAGACCACGATATACCATATATCTATAACTGTAGACCACGATATACCATATATCTATAACTGTAGACCACGATATACCATATATCTATAACTGAAGACACGATATACCATATATATCTATAACTGTAGACCAGGATATACCATATATATATATAACTGTAGACCACGATATACCATATATATATAATTGTAGACTACGATATACCATATATCTATATCTGTAGACTACGATACACCATATATATATATATATAACTGTAGACCACGATATACCATATATATATATATATATATATAACTGTAGACCATGATATACCATATATCTATAACTGTAGACCAGGATATACCATATATATATAACTGTTGACCACGATATACCATATATATAACTGTAGACCACGATATACCATATATATATAACTGTAGACCACGATATACCATATATCTATATCTGTAGACGACGATACACCATATATATATATAACTGTAGACCACCATATACCATATATATCAATAGGTCATTGTCAACTGGTGTGTTCCCAGATGAGTGGAAGAGTGCTGTAGTGAAGCCCCTTCTGAAAAAGAAAGGTCTCCCCCTAGAACTGATAAACTCTCGCCCAGTGTCAAACCTAACTTTGTTGTCCAAAATACTTGAAAAAGCAGCAATGACTCAGATTTCAAATTATATCGAATCAGAAAATCTGTTACCAACATACCAAAGTGCTTATCGTAAAGGTCATAGTGTAGAGACCGCCATGATGAAAATGTATAGTGACCTTCTTGAAACAGCTTACAAGAGTCACATCACTATCGTCGTAATGATCGATCTCAGTGCCGCATTCGACACCATCGACATACCAATATTGCTTGAAGTCTTACAATCTGACTTCGCAATTCAGGGAACTCCCCTGAAGTGGATTCAATCATACCTTAGCGGCAGAGACATGAAAATAGTCATCGAACAGTCAGCGTCCAAATCCGAGCCACTGGAGTTCGGTGTACCTCAGGGTTCTTGTGCTGGGCCGGTTATATTTACCCTCTATATAGCAGCCCTTAACAAAGTTGTAAAAAAGTATCCTGCATATCTTTATGCAGATGACCATAAAGTGGCATTCAAAATTAAAGCTGGAAATAATGAAAGTGAGGCATCTGTTCTGAAACAACTTGAAGATTGTTTAAATGACGTCATTGGATGGATGACCAAATTCAAACTTAAAATGAATAACAGCAAAACTGAAATTATCATGTATGGCACGTGGCAACAGCTGTCGAATACGAACATAAGTAGTGTGAATGTTGGCGGGATTGAGGTTAAGTGTGTTGACAATGCGAGAGACCTCGGTGTTCTGATGACAAGCACCTTAAATTTTGACAAACACATCCAAAAAAAGTGTCAGATCGCCAACATGCAACTGAGAAATCTAAAAGTTATTAGAAAACATCTTAGTCAAAAATCTACAGAAATACTAGTCCATGGCCTCATTCACTCCCACTTAGATTTCTGTAATGGACTATTCACAAACATTCCTACTTACCAAATGAAACAATTAGAACGTGTCCAAAATCACGCAGCAAGAGTTGTAACCGGTGCTAGTTTTGACCAACCAAGCAATGAGATCCTAAACACATTGCACTGGCTTCCTGTTCGTGCCCGCATCATGTACAAAGTGATTTTTACTGTGTTCCGGGCGTTATATGGTACAGCGCCTGTGTATATCCAAGGACTGTTCCAACCTGCCATTCAGACCGAATATAGGCAAAAACTACGATCATCAACATCTAGTGAAACCAAACTGTATGAACCACCACCAACACGAATAAAACTGGTGGACAAATCTATCGTTACCGTAGGACCGAAATGGTGGAACTCGCTCCCAGACTATCTCAGGGATGTGAAAAAGGAATCAGAATTCAAATCAAAACTAAAAACATACTTGTTTCGACGGTTCTTGAACTAGAGTGTATGTATGACTGTGTCGTTGATTCTGAATTCTACAGTGACTTGCTAGGAAATAAATGGATGTGTTTTTAAATATGATCATATATGTCTCACATTTGCCTTGTTGTAAATGATTTTTTGTAAATACTCATTTTAAACTCTATTTTTATGCATTGATACATAGTAATGTAAAGTTTGGATTGTACAGCGCAAAAGAATATTTTATACATTTTTGCGCTTTATAAATGCTTTGTATTTGTATTTGTATATATATATATAACTGTAGACCACGATATACCATATATATATAACTGTAGACCACGATATACCATATATATATAACTGTAGACCACGATATACCATATATATATAACTGTAGACCACGATATGCCATTTATATATAATTGTAGGCCACGATATACCATATATATATAACTGTAGGCCACGATATACCATATATATATAACTGTAGACCAGGATATACCATATATATATAACTGTAGACCACGATATGCCATATATATATAACTGTAGACCACGATATGCCATATATATATAACTGTAGACCACGATATGCCATATATATATAACTGTAGACCACGATATGCCATATATATAACTGTAGACCACGATATGCCATATATATATATAACTGTAGACCAGGATATACCATATATATATAACTGTAGACCACGATATACCATATATATATAACTGTAGGCCACGATATACCATATATATATAACTGTAGACCACGATATACCATATATATATATAACTGTAGACCATGATATACCATATATCTATAACTGTAGACCACGATATGCCATATATATATAACTGTAGACCACGATATGCCATATATATATAACTGTAGGCCACGATATACCATATATATATAACTGTAGACCACGATATACAATATATCTATAACTGTAGACCATGATATACCATATATCTATAACTGTAGACACGATATACCATATATCTATAACTGTAGACCACGATATGCCATATATATCACTGTAGACACGATATACCATATATCTATATCTGTAGACCACGATATGCCATATATATATAACTGTAGACACGATATACCATATATCTATAACTGTAGACCACGATATGCCATATATATATATATAACTGTAGACACGATATACCATATATCTATAACTGAAGACCACGATATGCCATATATATATAACTGTAGACACGATATACCATATATCTATAACTGTAGACCACGATATGCCATATATATATAACTCTAGACACGATATACCATATATATATAACTGTAGGCCACGATATACCATATATATATATAGCTGTAGATCACGATATACCATATATATATAACTGTAGACCACGATATACCATATATCTATAACTGTAGACCACGTTATACTATATTTATTTTATGCTAATTGATGAAATACAGTGTTCTATCAGTGAGGTATTATATCTCACTGCCGGACTACTTGTTTATTATCTTCCTTCCCAATACACTATTCTTGCACTATTACTCTCCCTTTAAATGCATAGACAACAACAACAAACAACAAATCAACCGTCTGCTATTGAATAATAATATATAAACAATTAATAGCTCTAACAAAATTTAAATAAAATAAAAAATGGAATCTAACAATATTGAGGATATGTACCTGGAATGTAAAATAATTTTATCATCCGATGTTGTTTTTTTTCACAAACTTGCACCGTGTCACACGTGTCATTTAATTTTCACTGTTTACCTGGCTTCAATGACACTATTTACCTGTATTATTGTTTTTGTTAGGAAACAAATCAAAAGCGAAATACAACTGACAATGTCTCGAATTTTGTCACTGTAAATTGAAACAATAAATCCAAATTAAATTAAGGCCTGCTCTGGCTCTTAATTTTTTTGTAGCCAAATCGCCATTTTCCCCAGAGTATTTATAGTATATTAATTTATTATATCTATCTTGCAATTGCACCACCTAAGTGCTGTATGCCCATAAACTACAACTGAGGTAAGGGTTACATACTGCTTTCCTTTGAGATATTCAAATTAACATACACAATTAACGACAACAAAAACAAAACAAAAGTTGCCGACACACTTACGTCTAACCACAGGCACCATACACCAAAAAAATTGTGCGTCTAACAGTCGTGTAAAGCTTTTCAATTTGGTAGCATAATTTTCGTCTACAAAGGATTTGGGCAACAATGTAATGCCGCCCTGCTCAATATAATAAGCATTCATAGTTTGTCCCGTGTTTGCACACTAATCAAACATTACGCTCCATTAAATAAACAAACAATACACTTGTATGATTCTCCAGTAGAGATATTAGTCACGCGCGACACGATTTCACCTTGACCCCGAGTAATTTTCCAAAAATAGTCTCGGGGGAATTTCCAATTTTCGGATATTTTACAGATTTTCACCGTTTTTATAATTTTCGCCAAACAGTTTTTATTAGCCGATTTTGCAATATTGTAGCCATTAAACTGAGTTTTTATTAGCCAATTTTGCAATATTGTAGCCATTGGCGAGGCTGGCGATTGGCGATTGACGATTGTTCATGTATTTTTCCTCAATTCAACTTTAAATTCAAGATGGCGGCAGATTTGTGTTTCTTTCGACTCACGACGTATAGTCGTTAATGTATTCATCCGCGCAAAAACACGGCGGCCAGCTATTTTAATTTCTTCATTTTGTGTTTGTTTTTCAACAATTATCATAAAATAAAAAGAAAATTTGTTTGTTTCGTGTGAATATGGAATATATCTCACCTCGAAGTGAGAACATTTTCATATTTTCACTCGCACTACGCGCTCGTGAAAATATTTGAAATTTTCTCACTTCTCAGTGAGATATATTCCATATTCACTCGAAACAAACAAATATCCTCTATATATATAACTGTAGACCACGATATGCCATATATATATAACTGTAGACCACGATATACCATATATCTATAACTGCAGACCACGATATACTATATATCTATAACTGTAGACAACGATATACCATATATCTATAACTGCAGACCACGATATACTATATATCTATAACTGTAGACCACGATATACCATATATCTATAACTGTAGATCACGATATATCATTTAGCTATAACTGTAGACCACGATATACCATATATATATAACTGTAGACCACGATATACCATATATATATAACTGCAGTCCACGATATACCAAATATCTATTACTGTAGACCACGATATACCATATATCTATAACTGTAGACCACGATATATCATATATCTATAACTATAGAACATGATATACCATATATCTATACCTGTAGAACATGATATACCATATATCTATAACTGTAGGCCACGATATACCTATATATATATAATATATATATATATATATATTATATTATATATATATATATATATATATATATATATATATAACTGTAGACCACGATATACTATATATATATAACTGTAGACCACGATATACTATATATATATAACTGTAGACCACGATATACCATATATATATATATAACGGTAGACCACGATATACCATATATATATATATAACTGTAGACCACGATATACCATATATATATAACTGTAGACCACGATATACCATATATATATAACGGTAGACCACGATATACCATATATCTATAACTGACCACGATATACCATATATCTATAACTGTAGACCACGATATACCATATATCTATAACTGTAGACCATGATATACCATATATCTATAACTGTAGAACATGATATACCATATATCTATAACTGACCACGATATACCATATATCTATAACTGTGGACCACGATATACCATATATATATAACTGTAGAACATGATATACCATATATCTATAACTGTAGACCACGATATACCATATATATATAACGGTAGACCACGATATACTATATATCTATAACTGTAGACCACGATATACCATATATATATATATAACGGTAGACCACGATATACTATATATCTATAACTGTAGACCACGATATACCATATATCTATAACTGTAGACCACGATATGCCATATATATATAACTGTAGACCACGATATACCATATATATATAACTGTAGACCACGATATCCATATATAAAACTGAAGACACGATATACCATATATCTATAACTGTAGACCACGATATACCATATATCTATAACTGTAGACCATGATATACCATATATCTATAACTGTAGAACACGATATACCATATATATATATCTGTAGACCACGATATACCATATATCTATAACTGTAGACCACGATATCCAATATATACACGATATACCATATATCTATAACTGTAGACCACGATATACCATATATCTATAACTGTAGACCACGATATACCATATATATAACTGTAGACCACGATATACCATATATCTATAACTGTAGACCACGATATACCATATATATATAACTGTAGACCACGATATACCATATATCTATATCTGTAGACCACGATATACCATATATATATAACTGTAGACCATGATATACCATAATCTATAACTGTAGACCACGATATACCATATATCTATAACTGTAGACCATGATATACCATATATCTATAACTGTAGACCACGATATACCATATATCTATAACTGTAGACCACGATATGCCATATATCTATAACTGTAGACCACGATATATCATATATCTATAACTATAGAACAGATATACCATATATCTATAACTGTAGACCAAGATATCCATATATCTATAACTGTAGACACGATATACCATATATCTATAACTGTAGACCACGATATCCAAATATATCACGATATACCATATATCTATAACTGAAGACACGATATAACATATATATATAACTGTAGACCACGATATACCATATATCTATAACTGTAGACCACGATATACCATATATCTATAACTGTAGACCACGATATACCATATATATAACTGTAGACCACGAATACCATATATATAACTGTAGACCATGATATACCATATATCTATAACTGTAGACCACGATATACCATATATATATAACTGTAGACCACGATATACCATATATCTATAACTGTGGACCACGATATACCATATATATATAACTGTAGACCACGATATACCATATATCTATAACTGTAGACCACGATATACCATATATCTATAACTGTAGACCATGATATACCATATATCTATAACTGTAGACCACGATATACCATATATCTATAACTGTAGACCACGATATACCATATATCTATAACTGTAGACCATGATATACCATATATCTATAACTGTAGACAACGATATACCATATATCTATAACTGTAGACCACGATATACCATATATCTATATCTGTAGACCACGATATACCATATATCTATAACTGTAGACCACGATATGCCATATATCTATAACTGTAGACACGATATACCATATACATAACTGTAGACCACGATATGCCAAATGTATAAAACTGAAGACACGATATACCATATATCTATAACTGTAGACCACGATATACCATATATCTATAACTGTAGACCATGATATACCATATATCTATAACTGTAGAACACGATATGCCATATATCTAACTGTAGACCACGATATACCATATATCTATAACTGTAGACCACGATATGCCAAATATATAAAACTTAAGACACGATATACCATATATCTATAACTGTAGACCACGATATACCATATATCTATAACTGTAGACCACGATATACCATATATATAACTGTAGACCATGATATACCATATATCCATAACTGTAGGCCACGATATACCATATATCTATAACTGTATACCACGATATGCCATATATCTATATATGTAGACCACGATATACCATATATCTATAACTGTAGAACATGATATACCATACATCTATAACTGTAGACCACGATATGCCATATATCTATAACTGTAGACCATGATATACCATATATCTATAACTGTAGACCACGATATACCATATATCTATAACTGTAGACCACGATATGCCATATATCTATAACTGTAGACCACGATATATCATATATCTATAACTATAGAACATGATATACCATATATCTATAACTGTAGACCAAGATATGCCATATATCTATAACTGTAGACACGATATACCATATATCTATAACTGTAGACCACGATATGCCAAATATATAAAACTGAAGACACGATATACCATATATCTATAACTGAAGACACGATATAACATATATATATAACTGTAGACCATGATATACCATATATCTATAACTGTAGACCCCGATATACCATATATCTATAACTGTAGGCCACGATATACCATATATATATAACTGTAGACCACGATATACCATATATATAACTGTAGACCATGATATACCATATATCTATAACTGTAGACCACGATATACCATATATATATAACTGTAGGCCACGATATACCATATATCTATAACTGTAGACCACGATATACCATATATATATATAACTGAAGACACGATATACCATATATCTATAACTGTAGACCACGATATACCATATATCTATAACTGTAGACCACGATATACCATATATCTATAACTGAAGACACGATATAACATATATCTATAACTGTAGACCACGATATACCATATATCTATAACTGTAGACCACGATATGCCAAATATATATAACTGAAGAAACGATATACCATATATCTATAACTGTAGACCACGCTATACCATATATCTATAGCTGTAGACGACGATATACCATATATATAACTGTAGACCACGATATACCATATATATAACTGTAGACCACGATATACCATATATCTATAACTGTAGACCACGATATACCATATATATATAACTGAAGACACGATATACCATATATCTATAACTGTAGACTACGATATACCATATATCTATAACTGAAGACACGATATACCATATATCTATAACTGTAGACCACGATATACCATATATCTATAACTGTAGACCACGATATGCCAAATATATATAACTGAAGAAACGATATACCATATATCTATAACTGTAGACCACGCTATACCATATATCTATAGCTGTAGACGACGATATACCATATATATAACTGTAGACCACGATATACCATATATATAACTGTAGACCACGATATACCATATATATAATTGTAGACCACGATATACCATATATCTATAACTGTAGACCACGATATTCCATATATATATAACTGCAGACCACGATATACCATATATATATAACTGTAGACCACGATATACCATATATATAACTGTAGGCCATGATATACCATATATCTATAACTGTAGACCACGATATATCATTTAGCTATAACTTTAGACCACGATATACCATATATATAACTGTAGACCACGATATACCATATATATATAACTGCAGACCACGATATACCATATATCTATAACTATAGACCACGATATACCATATATCTATAACTGTAGAACGTGATATACCATATATATATAACTGTAGACCACGATATACCATATATATATATATAACGGTAGACCACGATATACTATATATCTATAACTGTAGACAACGATATACCATATATATATATATAGTTTAGTTTATACAAATTTATTTTAGCTCGATTGCGAAACAAGTTATTTCAACTTATATAAATCACTCTCGAGACCTCATTCCTGATGGAATCCATCGCCACGAGGGAGAGAGAAGAGGCAATGTGGAATTTAAATGCCTTGCCTAAGGGCACAATCGTAACGGCTCCAGTGGGGCTCGAAGCCGTTACGATTATATATATAACGATAGACCACGATATACTATATATCTATAACTGTAGACCATGATATACCATATATCTATAACTGTAGACCACGATATACTATATATCTATAACTGTAGACCACGATATACCATATATATATAACTGTAGACCACGATATACTATATATCTATAACTGTAGACCACGATATACCATATATCTATAACTGTAGATCATGATATGCCATATATATATAACTGTAGACCACGATATACCATATATATATATATAACTGTAGACCACGATATACCATATATATAACTGTAGATCACGATATACCATATATATTTAATTGTAGACTACGATATACGATATATCTATATCTGTAGACCACGATACACCATATATATATATAACTGTAGACCACGATATACCATACATATATAACTGTAGACCACGATATACCATATATATATATATATATATAACTGTAGATCACGATATACCATATATATATAATTGTAGACTACGATATACCATATATATATAACTGTAGACCACGATATACCATATATCTATAACTGAGGACCACGATATACCATATATCTATAACTGTAGACCACGATATACTATATATATAAAACCGTAGACCACGATATACAATATATATATATATAACTATAGACCACGATATACCATATATCTATAACTGTAGACCATGATATACCATATATCTATAAATGTAGACCACGATATACAATATATCTATAACTGTAGACCACGATATACCATATATATGTAATTGTAGACCAGGATATACAATATATCTATAACTGTAGACCACGATATACCCATATATATATATAACTGTAGACCAGATATACCATATATATATAACGTAGACCACGATATACATATATCTATAACTGTAGACCATGATATACCATATATCTATAACTGTAGACCACGATATACCATATATCTATAACTGTAGACCATGAAATACCATATCTATAATTGTAGACCACGATACACCATATATATATATAACTGTAGACCATGATATACCATATATATATAACTGTAGACCACGATATACCATATATATATAACTGTAGACCACGATATACCATATATCTATAACTGTAGACCACGATATACCATATATCTATAACTGTAGACCACGATATACCATATATCTATATATATCTATAACTGTAGACCATGATATACCATATATCTAATATATATATAACTGTAGACCACGATATACCATATATCTATATATATCTATAACTGTAGACGACGATATACCATATATCTATAACTGTAGACAACGATATACCATACATATATAACTGTAGACCATGATATACCATATATATATAACTGTAGACCACGATATACCATACATATATAACTGTAGACCATGATATACTATATATATATAGCTGTAGACCACGATATACCATATATCTATAACTGTAGACCACGATATACCATATATCTATAACTGTAGACCACGATATACGATATATCTATAACTGTAGATCATGATATACCATATATCTATATATATATATAACTGTAGACCACGATATACAATATATCTATATATATCTATAACTGTAGACCATGATATACCATATATATATATATATATATATAACTGTAGACCACGATATACCATATATCTATATATATCTATAACTGTAGACCATGATATACCATATATCTATATATATCTATAACTGTAGACCATGATACACCATATATATATATATATATATATAACTGTAGACCACGATATACAATATATCTATAACTGTAGACCACGATATACCATATATATATATAACTGTAGACCAGGATATACCATATATCTATAACTGTAGACCACGATATACAATATATCTATAACTGTAGACCATGATATACAATATATCTATAACTGTAGACCACGATATACCATATATATATAACTGTAGACCACGATATACGATATATATATAACTGTAGACCACGATATACGATATATCTATAACTGTAGACCATGATATACCATATATCTATAACTGTTGACCACGATATACCATATATATAACTGAAGACCACGATATACCATATATCTATAACTGTAGACCACGATATACCATATATATATAACTGTAGACCACGATATACCATATATCTATAACTGTAGAACATGATATACCATATATCTATAACTGTAGACCACGATACACCTATATATATATATTATATATATATATATATATAACTGTAGACCACGATATACCATATATATAAAACTGTAGACCACGATATACCATATATATATATATATATATATATATAACTGTTGGCCACGATATACCATATATATAACTGTAGACCACGATATACCATATATCTATAACTGTAGACCACGATATACCATATATCTATAACTGTAGACCACGATATACTATATATCTATAACTGTAGACCACGATATACCATATATATAACTGTAGATCACGATATACCATATATATATAATTGAAGACTACGATATACCATATATCTATATCTGTAGACAACGATACACCATATATATATATATAACTGTAGACCACGATATACCATACAAATATAACTGTAGACCACGATATACCATATATATATATAACTGTAGATCACGATATACCATATATATATAACTATATACCACGATATACCATATATCTATAACTGTAGACCACGATATAAAATATATCTATAACTGTAGACCACGATATACAATATATATAACTGTAGACCATGATATACCATATATCTTTAACTGTAGATCACGATATACCATATATCTATAACTGTAGACCACGATATACCATATAGACCACGAAATACCATATATATATATATATAACTGTAGACCAGGATATACCATATATATATATAACTGTAGACCACGATATACAATATATCTATAACTGTAGACCATGATATACCATATATATATAACTGTAGACCACGATATACCATATATCTATAACTGTAGACAACGATATACCATATATCTATAACTGTAGACCACGATATACCATATATATATATATATATATATATATATATATATAACTCTAGACCATGATATACCATATATATATATATATATATATATATAACTGTATACCATGATATACCATAAAAATATAACTGTAGACCACGATATACCATATATCTATAACTGTAGACCACGATATACCATATATCTATAACTGTCGACCACGATATACTATATATATATATAACTATAGACCACGATATACCATATATCTATAACTGTAGACCATGATATACCATATATCTATAACTGTAGACCACGATATACAATATATCTATAACTGTAGACCACGATATACTATATATATATAACTGTAGACCACGATATACCATATATATATAACTGTAGACCAGGATATACAATATATATATAACTGTAGACCATGATATACCATATATATATAACTGTAGACCACGATATACCATATATCTATAACTGTAGACCACGATATACCATATAGACCACGAAATACAATATATATAATATATATATAACTGTAGACCAGGATATACCATATATATATATAACTGTAGACCACGATATACAATATATCTAAAACTGTAGACCATGATATACCATATATCTATAACTGTAGACCATGATATACCATATATCTATAACTGTAGACCACGATACACCATATATATATATAACTGTAGACCATGATATACCATATATCTATAACTGTAGACCATGATATACCATATATATATAACGTAGACCACGATATCCATATACTATAACTGTAGACCACGATATACCATATATCTATAATAGACCACGATATACCATATAATATAATTAATATAATATATATATAACTGTAGACCAGATATACATATATATATAACTGTAGACCATGATATACCATATATATAACTGTAGACCACGATATACCATATATCTATAAATGTAGACCACGATATACCATATATCTATAACTGTAGACCACGATATACCATATATCTATAACTGTAGACCACGATATACCATATATATATATATATAACTGTAGACCATGATATACCATATATATATAACTGTAGACCATGATATACCATATATATATAACTGTAGACCACGATATACCATATATCTATAACTGTAGACCACGATATACCATATATCTATAACTGTAGACCACGATATACTATATATATATAACTGTAGACGACGATATACCATATATCTATAACTGTAGACCACGCTATACCATACATATATAACTGTAGACCATGATATACCATATATATATATAACTGTAGACCACGATATACCATACATATATAACTGTAGACCATGATATACCATATATATATATAGCTGTAGACCACGATATACCATATATCTATAACTGTAGACCACGATATACCATATATCTATAACTGTAGACCACGATATACAATATATCTATAACTGTAGACCACGATATACCATATATATATAACTGTAGACCAGGATATACCATATATATATAACTGTAGACCACGATATACAATATATCTATAACTGTAGACCATGATATGCAATATATCTATAACTGTAGACCATGATATACCATATATCTATAACTGTAGACCACGATATACCATATATATATAACTGTAGACCACGATATACCATATATATATAACTGTAGACCACGATATACGATATATCTATAAAATGTAGACCATGATATACCATATATCTATAACTGTTGACCACGATATACCATATATATAACTGTAGACCACGATATACCATATATCTATAACTGTAGAC
>CM026389.1:23554272-23631986 GCA_014843695.1 Archivesica marissinica
TGAATGAGTACAAGCACAGAGGGGATACTGCAACCTGAATGAGTACAAGCACAGAGTGGATACTGCAACATGAATGAGTACAAGCACAGAGGGGATACTGCAACCTGAATGAGTACAAGCACAGAGTGGATACTGCAACCTGAATGAGTACAAGCACAGAGGGGATACTGCAACCTGAATGAGTACAAGCACAGAGGGGATACTGCAACCTGAATGAGTACAAGCACAGAGGGGATACTGCAACCTGAATGAGTACAAGCACAGAGTGGATACTGCAACTTGAATGAGTACACGCACAGAGTGGGCACTATAACCTGAATGGGTACAAGCACAGAGTGGATACTGCAACCTGATTGAGTACAAGCACAGAGTGGGCACTATAACCTGAATGGGTACAAGCACAGAGTGGATACTGCAACCTGAATGAGTACACGCACAGAGTGGATACTGCAACCTGAATGAGTACAAGCACAGAGTGGATACTGCAACCTGAATGAGTACACGCACATAGTGGATACTGTAACCTGAATGAGTACACGCACAGAGTGGGCACTATAACCTGAATGAGTACACGCACATAGTGGATACTGTAACCTGAATGAGTACACACACAGAGTGGGTACTGCAACCTGAATGAGTACACGCACAGAGTGGATACTGCAACATGAATGAGTACACGCACATAGTGGATACTGTAACCTGAATGAGTACACGCACAGAGTGGGTACTGCAACCTGAATGAGTACACGCACAGAGTGGATACTGCAACATGAAAGAGTACAAGCACAGAGTGGATACTGCAACATGAATGAGTACAAGCAAAGACTGGATACTGCAACCTGAATGAGTACAAGCACAGAGTGGATACTGCAACCTGAATGAGTACAAGCACAGAGCGGATACTGCAACCTGAATGAGTACACGCACAGAGGGGATACTGCAACCTGAATGAGTACAAGCACAGAGTGGATACTGCAACATGAATGAGTACACGCACAGAGTGGATACTGCAACCTGAATGAGTACAAGCACAGAGGGGATACTGCAACATGAATGAGTACAAGCACAGAGGGGATACTGCAACATGAATGAGTACACGCACAGAGTGGATACTGCAACCTGAATGAATACACGCACAGAGTGGATACTGCAACATGAATGAGTACACGCACAGAGTGGATACTGCAACCTGAATGAGTACACGCACAGAGTGGATACTGCAACCTGAATGAGTACACGCACAGAGTGGATACTGCAACCTGAATGAGTACACGCACAGAGTGGATACTGCAACATGAATGAGTACACGCACAGAGTGGATACTGCAACCTGAATGAATACAAGCACAGAGTGGATACTGCAACCTGAATGAGTACAAGCACAGATTGGATACTGCAACATGAATGAGTACACGCACAGAGTGGATACTGTAACCTGAATGAATACAAGCACAGACTGGATACTGCAACATGAATGAGTACACGCACAGAGTGGATACTGCAACCTGAATGAATACAAGCACAGACTGGATACTGCAACATGAATGAGTACACGCACAGAGTGGATACTGCAACCTGAATGAATACAAGCACAGAGTGGATACTGCAACATGAATGAGTACACGCACAGAGTGGATAGTGCAACCTGAATGAATACAAGCACAGAGGGGATACTGCAACCTGAATGAATACAAGCACAGAGTGGATACTGCAACCTGAATGAATACAAGCACAGAGTGGATACTGCAACCTGAATGAGTACACGCACATAGTGGGCACTATACCTGAATGAGTACAGCACAGAGTGGGTACTGCAACCTGAATGAGTACACGCACAGAGTGGATACTGTAACCTGAATGAGTACACGCACAGAGTGGGTACTGTAACCTGAATGAGTACACGCACAGAGTGGATACTGCAACCTGAATGAGTACACGCACAGAGTGGATACTGCAACATGAATGAGTACACGCACAGAGTGGATACTGCAACCTGAATGAGTACACGCACAGAGTGGATACTGCAACCTGAATGAGTACAAGCACAGAGTGGATACTGCAACCTGAATGAGTACACGCACAGAGTGGGCACTATAACCTGAATGAGTACACGCACAGAGTGGTACTGCAACCTGAATGAGTACACGCACAGAGTGGATACTGCAACCTGAATGAGTACACACAGAGGGGATACTGCAACATGAATGAGTACAAGCACAGAGGGGATACTGCAACATGAATGAGTACACGCACAGAGTGGATACTGCAACCTGAATGAGTACACGCACAGAGTGGATACTGCAACATGAATGAGTACACGCACAGAGTGGATACTGCAACCTGAATGAGTACACGCACAGAGTGGATACTGCAACCTGAATGAGTACACGCACAGAGTGGATACTGCAACCTGAATGAGTACACGCACAGAGTGGATACTGCAACATGAATGAGTACACGCACAGAGTGGATACTGCAACCTGAATGAGTACAAGCACAGAGTGGATACTGCAACCTGAATGAGTACAAGCACAGATTGGATACTGCAACATGAATGAGTACACGCACAGAGTGGATACTGTAACCTGAATGAATACAAGCACAGACTGGATACTGCAACATGAATGAGTACACGCACAGAGTGGATACTGCAACCTGAATGAATACAAGCACAGACTGGATACTGCAACATGAATGAGTACACGCACAGAGTGGATACTGCAACCTGAATGAATACAAGCACAGAGTGGATACTGCAACATGAATGAGTACACGCACAGAGTGGATAGTGCAACCTGAATGAATACAAGCACAGAGGGGATACTGCAACCTGAATGAATACAAGCACAGAGTGGATACTGCAACCTGAATGAATACAAGCACAGAGTGGATACTGCAACCTGAATGAGTACACGCACATAGTGGGCACTATAACCTGAATGAGTACACGCACAGAGTGGGTACTGCAACCTGAATGAGTACACGCACAGAGTGGATACTGTAACCTGAATGAGTACACGCACATAGTGGGCACTATAACCTGAATGAGTACACGCACAGAGTGGGTACTGCAACCTGAATGAGTACACGCACAGAGTGGATACTGCAACCTGAATGAATACAAGCACAGAGTGGATACTGCAACCTGAATGAGTACAAGCACAGATTGGATACTGCAACATGAATGAGTACACGCACAGAGTGGATACTGTAACCTGAATGAATACAAGCACAGACTGGATACTGCAACATGAATGAGTACACGCACAGAGTGGATACTGCAACCTGAATGAATACAAGCACAGACTGGATACTGCAACATGAATGAGTACACGCACAGAGTGGATACTGCAACCTGAATGAATACAAGCACAGAGTGGATACTGCAACATGAATGAGTACACGCACAGAGTGGATAGTGCAACCTGAATGAATACAAGCACAGAGGGGATACTGCAACCTGAATGAATACAAGCACAGAGTGGATACTGCAACCTGAATGAATACAAGCACAGAGTGGATACTGCAACCTGAATGAGTACACGCACATAGTGGGCACTATAACCTGAATGAGTACACGCACAGAGTGGGTACTGCAACCTGAATGAGTACACGCACAGAGTGGATACTGTAACCTGAATGAGTACACGCACAGAGTGGGCACTATAACCTGAATGAGTACACGCACAGAGTGGATACTGCAACCTGAATGAGTACACGCACAGAGTGGATACTGCAACATGAATGAGTACACGCACAGAGTGGATACTGCAACATGAAAGAGTACACGCACAGAGTGGATACTGCAACCTGAATGAATACAAGCACAGAGTGGATACTGCAACCTGAATGAGTACACGCACAGAGTGGGCACTATAACCTGAATGAGTACACGCACAGAGTGGGTACTGCAACCTGAATGAGTACACGCACAGAGTGGATACTGTAACCTGAATGAGTACACGCACAGAGTGGATACTGCAACCTGAATGAGTACAAGCACAGAGGGGATACTGCAACATGAATGAGTACAAGCACAGAGGGGATACTGCAACATGAATGAGTACACGCACAGAGTGGATACTGCAACCTGAATGAATACACGCACAGAGTGGATACTGCAACATGAATGAGTACACGCACAGAGTGGATACTGCAACCTGAATGAGTACACGCACAGAGTGGATACTGCAACCTGAATGAGTACACGCACAGAGTGGATACTGCAACCTGAATGAGTACACGCACAGAGTGGATACTGCAACATGAATGAGTACACGCACAGAGTGGATACTGCAACCTGAATGAATACAAGCACAGAGTGGATACTGCAACCTGAATGAGTACAAGCACAGATTGGATACTGCAACATGAATGAGTACACGCACAGAGTGGATACTGTAACCTGAATGAATACAAGCACAGACTGGATACTGCAACATGAATGAGTACACGCACAGAGTGGATACTGCAACCTGAATGAATACAAGCACAGACTGGATACTGCAACATGAATGAGTACACGCACAGAGTGGATACTGCAACCTGAATGAATACAAGCACAGAGTGGATACTGCAACATGAATGAGTACACGCACAGAGTGGATAGTGCAACCTGAATGAATACAAGCACAGAGGGGATACTGCAACCTGAATGAATACAAGCACAGAGTGGATACTGCAACCTGAATGAATACAAGCACAGAGTGGATACTGCAACCTGAATGAGTACACGCACATAGTGGGCACTATAACCTGAATGAGTACACGCACAGAGTGGGTACTGCAACCTGAATGAGTACACGCACAGAGTGGATACTGTAACCTGAATGAGTACACGCACAGAGTGGGCACTATAACCTGAATGAGTACACGCACAGAGTGGATACTGCAACCTGAATGAGTACACGCACAGAGTGGATACTGCAACATGAATGAGTACACGCACAGAGTGGATACTGCAACATGAATGAGTACACGCACAGAGTGGATACTGCAACCTGAATGAATACAAGCACAGAGTGGATACTGCAACCTGAATGAGTACACGCACAGAGTGGGCACTATAACCTGAATGAGTACACGCACAGAGTGGGTACTGCAACCTGAATGAGTACAAGCACAGAGGGGATACTGTAACTGAATGAGTACAAGCACAGAGTGGATACTGCAACCTGAATGAGTACAGCACAGAGTGGATACTGCAACTGAATGAGTACAAGCACAGAGTGGTACTGCAACTGAATGAGTACAAGCACAGAGTGGATACTGTAACCTGAATGAGTACACGCACAGAGTGGATACTGCAACATGAATGAGTACAAGCACAGAGTGGATACTGCAACATGAATGAGTACAAGCACATAGTGGCTATAACCTGAATGAGTAAAGCACAGAGTGGTGTGGGTGGTGGTTGTTGTGGTGGTGGTTTGTGGTGGGTGGTTTTGGTGGTGGATACTGCAACCTGAATGAGTACAAGCACAGAGTGGGTACTGCAGTCTGAATGAGTACAGGGACAGAGTGGTTACTGCATCCTGAATGAGTACAGCACAGTGTGGATACTGCAATCTGAATGAGTACAGGCACAGAGTGTTATTGCAACCTGAATGAGTACACGCACAGAGTGGGCACTGCAGACTGAATGAGTACAGGCACAGACTGGCCACTGCAACCAAATGAGTACAAGCACAGAGTGGGCACTGCAGACTGAATGAGTACAAGCACAGAGTGGTTACTGCAACCTGAATGAGTACAGCACAGACTGGATACTGCAACCTGAATGAGTACAAGCACAGAGTGGATACTGCAACCTGAATGAGTACAGGCACAGAGTGGTACTGTAACCTGAATGAGTACACGCACAGAGTGGGTACTGTAACCTGAATGAGTACACGCACAGAGTGGATACTGTAACCTGAATGAGTACACGCACAGAGTGGGCACTATAACCTGAATGAGTACACGCACAGAGTGGATACTGCAACCTGAATGAGTACACGCACAGAGTGGATACTGTAACATGAATGAGTACACGCACAGAGTGGATACTGCAACATGAATGAGTACACGCACAGAGTGGATACTGCAACTGAATGAGTACAGCACAGAGTGGATACTGCAACCTGATGAGTACACGCACAGAGTGGGCACTATAACCTGAATGAGTACACGCAGGAGTGGATACTGTAACCTGAATGAGTACAGGCACAGAGTGGATACTGTAACCTGAATGAGTACAAGCACAGAGTGGATACTGCAACCTGAATGAGTACAGACACAGAGTGGATACTGCAGCTGAATGAGTACAGCACAGAGTGGTACTGAACCTGAATGAGTACAAGCACAGAGTGGATACTGTAACCTGAATGAGTACAAGCACAGAGTGGATACTGCAACCTGAATGAGTACACGCACAGAGTGGATACTGCAACCTGAATGAGTACACGCACAGAGTGGATACTGTAACCTGAATGAGTACAGACACAGAGTGGATACAGTAGACTGAATGAGTACAAGCACAGAGTGGATACTGCAATCTGAATGAGTACACGCACAGAGGGGATACTGCAACCTGAATGAGTACAGCCACAGAGGGGATACTGCAACCTGAATGAGTACACGCACAGAGGGGCTACTGAAACCTGAATGAGTACACGCACAGAGGGGCTACTGAAACCTGAATGAGTACACACACAGAGGGGATACTGCAACCTGAATGAGTACACGCACAGAGTGGATACTGTAACCTGAATGAGTACAAGCACAGAGTGGCTACTGCAACCTGAATGAGTACACGCACAGAGTGGGCACTATAACCTGAATGAGTACAAGCACAGAGTGGATACTGTAACCTGAATGAGTACAGGCACAGAGTGGATACTGCAACCTGAATGAGTACAGGCACAGAGGGGATACTGCAACCTGAATGAGTACACGCACAGAGGGGATACTGCAACCTGAATGAGTACACACACAGAGTGGATACAGCAGACTGAATGAGTACAAGCACAGAGTGGATACTGTAACCTGAATGAGTACAGACACAGAGTGGATACAGCAGACTGAATGAGTACACGCACAGAGTGGATACTGCAACATGAATGAATACAAGCACAGAGGGTATACTGTAACCTGAATGAGTACAAGCACAGAGGGGATACTGTAACCTGAATGAGTACAAGCAAAGAGTGGATACTGTAACCTGAATGAGTACACGCACAGAGTGGATACTGCAACCTGAATGAGTACAAGCACAGAGTGGATACTGTAACCTGAATGAGTACAAGCACAGAGTGGATACTGCAACCTGAATGAGTACAAGCACAGACTGGATACTGCAACCTGAATGAGTACACGCGCAGAGTGGATACTGTAACATGAATGAGTACACGCACAGAGTGGATACTGCAACATGAATGAATACAAGCACAGAGGGTATACTGTAACCTGAATGAGTACAAGCACAGAGGGGATACTGTAACCTGAATGAGTACAAGCAAAGAGTGGATACTGTAACCTGAATGAGTACACACACAGAGGGGATACTGCAACCTGAATGAGTACACGCACAGAGGGGCTACTGAAACCTGAATGAGTACACGCACAGAGGGGCTACTGAAACCTGAATGAGTACACACACAGAGGGGATACTGCAACCTGAATGAGTACACGCACAGAGTGGATACTGTAACCTGAATGAGTACAAGCACAGAGTGGCTACTGCAACCTGAATGAGTACACGCACAGAGTGGGCACTATAACCTGAATGAGTACAAGCACAGAGTGGATACTGTAACCTGAATGAGTACACGCACAGAGTGGATACTGCAACCTGAATGAGTACAGGCACAGAGGGGATACTGCAACCTGAATGAGTACACGCACAGAGGGGATACTGCAACCTGAATGAGTACACACACAGAGTGGATACAGCAGACTGAATGAGTACAAGCACAGAGTGGATACTGTAACCTGAATGAGTACAGACACAGAGTGGATACAGCAGACTGAATGAGTACACGCACAGAGTGGATACTGCAACATGAATGAGTACAAGCACAGAGTGGATACTGCAACATGAATGAGTACAAGCACAGAGTGGATACTGCAACATGAATGAGTACAAGCACAGAGTGGATACTGTAACCTGAATGAGTACAAGCACAGAGTGGATACTGCAACCTGAATGAGTACAAGCACAGAGGGTATACTGTAACCTGAATGAGTACAAGCACAGAGGGGATACTGTAACCTGAATGAGTACAAGCACAGAGGGGATACTGTAACCTGAATGAGTACAAGCAAAGAGGGGATACTGTGACCTGAATGAGTACACGCACAGAGTGGATACTGCAACCTGAATGAGTACAAGCACAGAGTGGATACTGTAACCTGAATGAGTACAAGCACAGAGTGGATACTGCAACCTGAATGAGTACAAGCACAGACTGGATACTGCAACCTGAATGAGTACACGCGCAGAGTGGATACTGTAACATGAATGAGTACACGCACAGAGTGGATACTGCAACATGAATGAATACAAGCACAGAGGGTATACTGTAACCTGAATGAGTACAAGCACAGAGGGGATACTGTAACCTGAATGAGTACAAGCAAAGAGTGGATACTGTAACCTGAATGAGTACACACACAGAGGGGATACTGCAACCTGAATGAGTACACGCACAGAGGGGCTACTGAAACCTGAATGAGTACACGCACAGAGGGGCTACTGAAACCTGAATGAGTACACACACAGAGGGGATACTGCAACCTGAATGAGTACACGCACAGAGTGGATACTGTAACCTGAATGAGTACAAGCACAGCTGGGCTACTGCAACCTGAATGAGTACACGCACAGAGTGGGCACTATAACCTGAATGAGTACAAGCACAGAGTGGATACTGTAACCTGAATGAGTACACGCACAGAGTGGATACTGCAACCTGAATGAGTACAGGCACAGAGGGGATACTGCAACCTGAATGAGTACACGCACAGAGGGGATACTGCAACCTGAATGAGTACACACACAGAGTGGATACAGCAGACTGAATGAGTACAAGCACAGAGTGGATACTGTAACCTGAATGAGTACAGACACAGAGTGGATACAGCAGACTGAATGAGTACACGCACAGAGTGGATACTGCAACATGAATGAGTACAAGCACAGAGTGGATACTGCAACATGAATGAGTACAAGCACAGAGTGGATACTGCAACATGAATGAGTACAAGCACAGAGTGGATACTGTAACCTGAATGAGTACAAGCACAGAGTGGATACTGCAACCTGAATGAGTACAAGCACAGAGGGTATACTGTAACCTGAATGAGTACAAGCACAGAGGGGATACTGTAACCTGAATGAGTACAAGCACAGAGGGGATACTGTAACCTGAATGAGTACAAGCAAAGAGGGGATACTGTGACCTGAATGAGTACAAGCACAGTGTGGATACTGCAACCTAAATGAGTACAAGCACAGACTGGCCACTGCAACCTAAATGCGTACAAGCACAGGATGGCCAATGCAACCTGAATGAGTACAGGCACAGAGGGGCTACTGCAACCTGAATGAGTACACGCACAGAGTGGGTACTGCAACCTGAATGAGTACACGCACAGAGTGGATACTGTAACCTGAATGAGTACACGCACAGAGTGGGCACTATAACCTGAATGAGTACACGCACAGAGGGGCTACTGCAACCTGAATGAGTACACGCACAGAGTGGGTACTGCAACCTGAATGAGTACACACACAGAGTGGATACTGCAGACTGAATGAGTACACGCACAGAGTGGATACTGCAGACTGAATGAGTACACGCACAGAGTGGATACTGCAACCTGAATGAGTACAAGCACAGAGTGGATACTGCAACCTAAATGAGTACAAGCACAGAGCGGATACTGCAACCTGAATGAGTACACGCACAGAGCGGATACTGCAACCTGAATGAGTACACGCACAGAGTGGATACTGCAACCTGAATGAGTACAAGCACAGAGTGGATACTGCAACCTGAATGAGTACAAGCACAGAGCGGATACTGCAACCTGAATGAGTACACGCACAGAGGGGCTACTGTAACCTGAATGAATACACGCACAGAGTGGGCACTATAACCTGAATGAGTACACGCATAGAGTGGGTACTGCAACCTGAATGAGTACACGCACAGAGTGGGCACTATAACCTGAATGAGTACACGCACAGAGTGGGTACTGCAACCTGAATGAGTACACGCACAGAGTGGATACTGTAACCTGAATGAGTACACGCACAGACTGGGCACTATAACCTGAATGAGTACACGCAAAGAGTGGGTACTGCAACCTGAATGAGTACACGCACAGAGTGGATACTGCAACCTGAATGAATACACGCACAGAGTGGGCACTATAACCTGAATGAGTACACGCACAGAGTGGGTACTGCAACCTGAATGAGTACACGCACAGAGTGGGCACTATAACCTGAATGAGTACACGCACAGAGTGGGTACTGCAACCTGAATGAGTACACGCACAGAGTGGATACTGTAACCTGAATGAGTACACGCACAGACTGGGCACTATAACCTGAATGAATACACGCAAAGAGTGGGTACTGCAACCTGAATGAGTACACGCACAGAGTGAATACTGCAACCTGAATGAGTACACGCACAGGCTGGATACTGCAACCTGAAGGAGTACAGGCACAGAGGGGCTACTGCAACCTGAATGAGTACACGCACAAAGTGGATACTGCAACCTGAATGAGTACACGCACAGAGGAGATACTGCAACCTGAATGAGTACAAGCACTGAGTGGATACTGTAACCTGAATGAGTACACGCACAGAGGGGCTACTGTAACCTGAATGAGTACAAGCAAAGAGTGGATACTGTAACCTGAATGAGTACACGCACAGAGTGGATACTGCAACCTGAATGAGTACACGCACAGAGGGGCTACTGAAACCTGAATGAGTACACACACAGAGGGGAAACTGCAACCTGAATGAGTACACGCACAGAGGGGCTACTGAAACCTGAATGAGTACACGCACAGAGGGGCTACTGAAACCTGAATGAGTACACACACAGAGGGGATACTGCAACCTGAATGAGTACACGCACATAGTGGATACTGTAACCTGAATGAGTACAAGCACAGAGTGGCTACTGCAACCTGAATGAGTACACGCACAGAGTGGGCACTATAACCTGAATGAGTACAAGCACAGAGTGGATACTGTAACCTGAATGAGTACACGCACAGAGGGGATACTGCAACCTGAATGAGTACACGCACAGAGTGGATACTGCAACCTGAATGAGTACACGCACAGAGTGGATACTGCAACATGAATGAGTACAAGCACAGAGTAGATACTGTAACCTGAATGAGTACAAGCACAGAGTGGATACTGCAACCTAAATGAGTACAAGCACAGACTGGCCTCTGCAACCTAAATGCGTACAAGCACAGGATGGCCACTGCAACCTGAATGAGTACAGGCACAGAGGGGCTACTGCAACCTGAATGAGTACACGCACAGAGTGGGTACTGCAACCTGAATGAGTACACGCACAGAGTGGATACTGTAACCTGAATGAGTACACGCACAGAGTGTGCACTATAACCTGAATGAGTACACGCACAGAGTGGGCACTATAACCTGAATGAGTACACGCACAGAGTGGGTACTGCAACCTGAATGAGTACACGCACAGAGTGGATACTGCAACCTGAATGAGTACAAGCACAGAGTGGATACTGCAACATGAATGAGTACACGCACAGAGTGGATACTGCAACCTGAATGAATACAAGCACAGAGGGGATACTGCAACATGAATGAGTACAAGCACAGAGTGGATACTGTAACCTGAATGAATACAAGCACAGAGGGGATACTGCAACATGAATGAGTACAAGCACAGAGTGGATACTGCAACCTGAATGAGTACAAGCACAGAGTGGATACTGTAACCTGAATGAGTACACGCACAGAGTGGATACTGCAACATGAATGAATACAAGCACAGAGTGGATACTGCAACATGAATGAGTACAAGCACATAGTGGCTATTGCAACCTGAATGAGTACAAGCACAGAGTGGATACTGTAACCTGAATGAGTACACGCACAGAGTGGATACTGTAACCTGAATGAGTACAAGCACATAGTGGCTATTGCAACCTGAATGAGTACAAGCACAGAGTGGATACTGTAACCTGAATGAGTACACGCGCAGACTGGATACTGCAACCTGAATGAGTACAAGCACATAGTGGCTATTGCAACCTGAATGAGTACAAGCACAGAGTGGATACTGTAACCTGAATGAGTACACGCACAGAGTGGATACTGCAACATGAATGAGTACACACACAGAGTGGATACTGCAACCTGAATGAATACACGCACAGAGTGGGCACTATAACCTGAATGAGTACACGCACAGAGTGGGTACTGCAACCTGAATGAGTACACGCACAGAGTGGGCACTATAACCTGAATGAGTACACGCACAGAGTGGGTACTGCAACCTGAATGAGTACACGCACAGAGTGGGCACTATAACCTGAATGAGTACACGCACAGAGTGGGTACTGCAACCTGAATGAGTACACGCACAGAGTGGATACTGTAACCTGAATGAGTACACGCACAGAGCGGGCACTATAACCTGAATGAGTACACGCACAGAGTGGGTACTGCAACCTGAATGAGTACACGCACAGAGTGGATACTGCAACCTGAATGAGTACACGCACAGAGTGGATACTGCAACCTGAATGAGTACACGCACAGAGTGGATACTGCAACCTGAATGAGTACACGCACAGAGCGGATACTGCAACCTGAATGAGTACACGCACAGAGTGGATACTGCAACCTGAATGAGTACAAGCACAGAGTGGATACTGCAACCTGAATGAGTACAAGCACAGAGCGGATACTGCAACCTGAATGAGTACACGCACAGAGGGGCTACTGTAACCTGAATGAATACACGCACAGAGTGGGCACTATAACCTGAATGAGTACACGCATAGAGTGGGTACTGCAACCTGAATGAGTACACGCACAGAGTGGGCACTATAACCTGAATGAGTACACGCACAGAGTGGGTACTGCAACCTGAATGAGTACACGCACAGAGTGGATACTGTAACCTGAATGAGTACACGCACAGACTGGGCACTATAACCTGAATGAGTACACGCAAAGAGTGGGTACTGCAACCTGAATGAGTACACGCACAGAGTGGATACTGCAACCTGAATGAATACACGCACAGAGTGGGCACTATAACCTGAATGAGTACACGCACAGAGTGGGTACTGCAACCTGAATGAGTACACGCACAGAGTGGGCACTATAACCTGAATGAGTACACGCACAGAGTGGGTACTGCAACCTGAATGAGTACACGCACAGAGTGGATACTGTAACCTGAATGAGTACACGCACAGACTGGGCACTATAACCTGAATGAATACACGCAAAGAGTGGGTACTGCAACCTGAATGAGTACACGCACAGAGTGAATACTGCAACCTGAATGAGTACACGCACAGGCTGGATACTGCAACCTGAAGGAGTACAGGCACAGAGGGGCTACTGCAACCTGAATGAGTACACGCACAAAGTGGATACTGCAACCTGAATGAGTACACGCACAGAGGAGATACTGCAACCTGAATGAGTACAAGCACTGAGTGGATACTGTAACCTGAATGAGTACACGCACAGAGGGGCTACTGTAACCTGAATGAGTACAAGCAAAGAGTGGATACTGTAACCTGAATGAGTACACGCACAGAGTGGATACTGCAACCTGAATGAGTACACGCACAGAGGGGCTACTGAAACCTGAATGAGTACACACACAGAGGGGATACTGCAACCTGAATGAGTACACGCACAGAGGGGCTACTGAAACCTGAATGAGTACACGCACAGAGGGGCTACTGAAACCTGAATGAGTACACACACAGAGGGGATACTGCAACCTGAATGAGTACACGCACATAGTGGATACTGTAACCTGAATGAGTAAAAGCACAGGGTGGCTACTGCAACCTGAATGAGTACACGCACAGAGTGGGCACTATAACCTGAATGAGTACAAGCACAGAGTGGATACTGTAACCTGAATGAGTACACGCACAGAGGGGATACTGCAACCTGAATGAGTACACGCACAGAGTGGATACTGCAACCTGAATGAGTACACGCACAGAGTGGATACTGCAACTGAATGAGTACAGCACAGAGTGATACTGTAACCTGAATGAGTACAAGCACAGAGTGGATACTGCAACCTAAATGAGTACAAGCACAGACTGGCCTCTGCAACCTAAATGTGTACAAGCACAGGATGGCCACTGCAACCTGAATGAGTACAGGCACAGAGGGGCTACTGCAACCTGAATGAGTACACGCACAGAGTGGGTACTGTAACCTGAATGAGTACACGCACAGAGTGGATACTGTAACCTGAATGAGTACACGCACAGAGTGTGCACTATAACCTGAATGAGTACACGCACAGAGTGGATACTGTAACCTGAATGAGTACACGCACAGAGTGGGCACTATAACCTGAATGAGTACACGCACAGAGTGGGTACTGCAACCTGAATGAGTACACGCACAGAGTGGATACTGCAACCTGAATGAGTACAAGCACAGAGTGGATACTGCAACATGAATGAGTACACGCACAGAGTGGATACTGCAACCTGAATGAATACAAGCACAGAGGGGATACTGCAACATGAATGAGTACAAGCACAGAGTGGATACTGTAACCTGAATGAATACAAGCACAGAGGGGATACTGCAACATGAATGAGTACAAGCACAGAGTGGATACTGCAACCTGAATGAGTACAAGCACAGAGTGGGTACTGTAACCTGAATGAGTACACGCACAGAGTGGATACTGCAACATGAATGAATACAAGCACAGAGTGGATACTGCAACATGAATGAGTACAAGCACATAGTGGCTATTGCAACCTGAATGAGTACAAGCACAGAGTGGATACTGTAACCTGAATGAGTACACGCACAGAGTGGATACTGTAACCTGAATGAGTACAAGCACATAGTGGCTATTGCAACCTGAATGAGTACAAGCACAGAGTGGATACTGTAACCTGAATGAGTACACGCGCAGACTGGATACTGCAACCTGAATGAGTACAAGCACATAGTGGCTATTGCAACCTGAATGAGTACAAGCACAGAGTGGATACTGTAACCTGAATGAGTACACGCACAGAGTGGATACTGCAACATGAATGAGTACACGCACAGAGTGGATACTGCAACCTGAATGAATACACGCACAGAGTGGGCACTATAACCTGAATGAGTACACGCACAGAGTGGGTACTGCAACCTGAATGAGTACACGCACAGAGTGGGCACTATAACCTGAATGAGTACACGCACAGAGTGGGTACTGCAACCTGAATGAGTACACGCACAGAGTGGGCTATAACCTGAATGAGTACACGCACAGAGTGGGTACTGCAACCTGAATGAGTACACGCACAGAGTGGATACTGCAACCTGAATGAGTACACGCACAGAGTGGATACTGTAACCTGAATGAGTACACGCACAGGTGGATACTGCAACCTGAATGAGTACACGCACAGAGTGGATACTGCAACCTGAATGAGTACACGCACAGGCTGGATACTGCAACCTGAATGAGTACACGCCAGGCTGGATACTGCAACCTGAATGAGTACACGCACAGAGGGGATACTGCAACCTGAATGAGTACAAGCACTGAGTGGATACTGTAACCTGAATGAGTACACGCACAGAGTGGATACTGCAACCTGAATGAGTACACACACAGAGGGGCTACTGAAACCTGAATGAGTACACACGCAGAGGGGATACTGCAACCTGAATGAGTACACGCACAGTGGGGCTACTGAAACCTGAATGAGTACACGCACAGAGGGGCTACTGAAACCTGAATGAGTACACACACAGAGGGGATACTGCAACCTGAATGAGTACACGCACAGAGTGGATACTGTAACCTAAATGAGTACAAGCACAGAGTGGCTACTGCAACCTGAATGAGTACACGCACAGAGTGGGCACTATAACCTGAATGAGTACAAGCACAGAGTGGATACTGCAACCTGAATGAGTACAGGCACAGAGTGGATACTGCAACATGAATGAGTACACGCACAGAGTGGATACTGCAACATGAATGAGTACACGCACAGAGTGGATACTGTAACCTGAATGAGTACAGACACAGAGTGGATACAGCAGACTGAATGAGTACACGCACAGAGTTGATAATGCAACCTGGATGAGTACAGGCACAGAGGGGATAATGCAACATGAATGAGTACACGGACAGAGTGGATACTGCAACCTGAATGAGTACACGCACAGAGTGGATACTGCAACCTGAATGAGTACACGCACAGAGTGGATACTGCAACCTGAATGAGTACACGCACAGAGTGGATACTGCAACCTGAATGAGTACAGACACAGAGTGGATACAGCAGACTGAATGAGTACAAGCACAGAGTGGATACTGTAACCTGAATGAGTACAAGCACAGAGGGGATACTGTAACCTGAATGAGTACAAGCACAGAGTGGATACTGCAACCTGAATGAGTACACGCAAAGAGGGGCTACTACAACCTGAATGAGTACAAGCACAGAGTGGATACTGCAACCTGAATGAGTACACGCACAGAGGGGATACTGTAACCTGAATGAGTACAAGCACAGAGTGGATACTGCAACCTGAATGAGTACAAGCACAGAGTGGCTACTGCAAACTGTATGAATACAAGCACAGAGGGGATACTGTAACCTGAATGAGTACACGCACAGAGTGGCTACTGTAACCTGAATGAGTACAAGCACAGAGTGGATACTGCAACCTGAATGAGTACAAGCACATAGTGGCTATTGCAACATGAATGAGTACACGGACTACGTGGATACTGTAACCTGAATGAGTACAGGCACATAGTGGATACTGCAACCTGAATGAGTACAAGCACAGAGTGGATACTGCAACCTGAATGAGTACAGACACAGAGTGGATACAGCAGACTGAATGAGTACAAGCACAGAGTGGATACTGCAACCTGAATGAGTACAAGCACAGAGTGGATACTGTAACCTGAATGAGTACAAGCACAGAGTGGATACTGCAACCTGAATGAGTACACGCACAGAGTGGATACTGCAACCTGAATGAGTACACGCACAGAGTGGATACTGTAACCTGAATGAGTACAGACACAGAGTGGATACAGCAGACTGAATGAGTACAAGCACAGAGTGGATACTGCAATCTGAATGAGTACACGCACAGAGGGGATACTGCAACCTGAATGAGTACAGCCACAGAGGGGATACTGCAACCTGAATGAGTACACGCACAGTGGGGCTACTGAAACCTGAATGAGTACACGCACAGAGGGGCTACTGAAACCTGAATGAGTACAGGCACAGAGTGGATACTGCAACATGAATGAGTACACGCACAGAGTGGATACTGCAACATGAATGAGTACACGCACAGAGTGGATACTGTAACCTGAATGAGTACAGACACAGAGTGGATACTGCAACTGAATGAGTACACGCACAGAGTTGATACTGCAACCTGGATGAGTACAGGCACAGAGTGGATAATGCAACTGAATGAGTACACGCACAGAGTGGATACTGCAACCTGAATGAGTACACGCACAGAGTGGATACTGCAACCTGAATGAGTACACGCACAGAGTGGATACTGCAACCTGAATGAGTACACGCACAGAGTGGATACTGCAACCTGAATGAGTACAGGCACAGAGTGGATACTGCAACCTGAATGAGTACAAGCACAGAGTGGATACTGCAACCTGAATGAGTACAAGCACAGAGTGGATACTGCAACCTGAATGAGTACAAGCACAGAGTGGATACTGCAACCTGAATGAGTACAAGCACAGAGTGGATACTGCAACCTGATGAGTACAGCACAGAGTGGATACTGCAACCTGATGAGTACAGGGTTGTTGTGCACAGAGGGTACTGTACCTGAATGAGTACAAGCACAGAGTGGATACTGCAACCTGAATGAGTACAGGCACAGAGGGGCTACTGCAACCTGAATGAGTACAGGCACAGAGTGGATACTGCAACCTGAATGAGTACAAGCACAGAGTGGATACTGCAACCTGAATGAGTACAAGCACAGAGTGGATACTGCAACCTGAATGAGTACAAGCACAGAGTGGACACTGCAACCTGAATGAGTACAAGCACAGAGTGGATACTGCAACCTGAATGAGTACAAGCACAGAGTGGATACTGCAACCTGAATGAGTACAAGCACAGAGTGGATACTGCAACCTGAATGAGTACAAGCACAGAGTGGATACTGCAACTGAATGAGTACAAGCACAGAGTGGATACTGCAACCTGAATGAGTACAAGCACAGAGTGGATACTGCAACCTGAATGAGTACAAGCACAGAGGGATACTGTAACCTGAATGAGTACAGCACAGAGTGGATACTGTAACCTGAATGAGTACAAGCACAGAGTGGATACTGCAACCTGAATGAGTACAAGCACAGAGGGTACTGCAACCTGAATGAGTACACGCACAGAGTGGATACTGCAACCTGAATGAGTACACGCACAGAGTGGATACTGTAACCTGAATGAGTACAGGCACAGAGTGGATACTGCAACCTGAATGAGTACAAGCACAGAGTGGATACTGCAACCTGAATGAGTACAGACACAGAGTGGATACAGCAGACTGAATGAGTACAAGCACAGAGTGGATACTGCAACCTGAATGAGTACAAGCACAGAGTGGATACTGCAACCTGAATGAGTACAAGCACAGAGTGGATACTGCAACCTGAATGAGTACACGCACAGAGTGGATACTGCAACCTGAATGAGTACACGCACAGAGTGGATACTGTAACCTGAATGAGTACAGACACAGAGTGGATACAGCAGACTGAATGAGTACAAGCACAGAGTGGATACTGCAACCTGAATGAGTACACGCACAGAGGGGATACTGCAACCTGAATGAGTACAGCCACAGAGGGGATACTGCAACCTGAATGAGTACACGCACAGTGGGGCTACTGAAACCTGAATGAGTACACGCACAGAGGGGCTACTGAAACCTGAATGAGTACACACACAGAGGGGATACTGCAACCTGAATGAGTACACGCACAGAGTGGATACTGTAACCTAAATGAGTACAAGCACAGAGTGGCTACTGCAACCTGAATGAGTACACGCACAGAGTGGGCACTATAACCTGAATGAGTACAAGCACAGAGTGGATACTGCAACCTGAATGAGTACAGGCACAGAGTGGATACTGCAACATGAATGAGTACACGCACAGAGTGGATACTGCAACATGAATGAGTACACGCACAGAGTGGATACTGTAACCTGAATGAGTACAGACACAGAGTGGATACAGCAGACTGAATGAGTACACGCACAGAGTTGATAATGCAACCTGGATGAGTACAGGCACAGAGGGGATAATGCAACCTGAATGAGTACACGGACAGAGTGGATACTGCAACCTGAATGAGTACACGCACAGAGTGGATACTGCAACCTGAATGAGTACACGCACAGAGTGGATACTGCAACCTGAATGAGTACAAGCACAGAGTGGATACTGCAACCTGAATGAGTACAGACACAGAGTGGATACAGCAGACTGAATGAGTACAAGCACAGAGTGGATACTGTAACCTGAATGAGTACAAGCACAGAGGGGATACTGTAACCTGAATGAGTACAAGCACAGAGTGGATACTGCAACCTGAATGAGTACAAGACAGAGGGATACTGCAATGAATGAGTACACGCACAGAGTGGATACTGCAGACTGAATGAGTACAGGCACAGACTGGCCACTGCAACCTAAATGAGTACAGGCACAGAGTGGATACTGCAACCTAATTGAGTACAAGCACAGAGTGGGCACTGCAGACTGAATGAGTACAAGCACAGACTGGCCACTGCAGCCTAAATGAGTACAAGCACAGAGTGGGCACTGCAGACTGAATGGGTACAAGCACACAGTGGCTACTGCAACCTGAATGAGTACAAGCACAGAGTGGGCACTGCAACCTAAATGAGTACAAGCACAGAGTGGCTACTGCAACATGAATGAGTACACGACCAGAGTGGATACTGCAGACTGAATGAGTATAATCACAGAGTGGATACTGCAACCTGAATGAGTACAAGCACAGAGTGGCTACTGCAAACTGTATGAATACAAGCACAGAGGGGATACTGTAACCTGAATGAGTACACGCACAGAGTGGCTACTGTAACCTGAATGAGTACAAGCACAGAGTGGATACTGCAACCTGAATGAGTACAAGCACATAGTGGCTATTGCAACATGAATGAGTACACGGACTACGTGGATACTGCAACCTGAATGAGTACACGCACAGAGTGGATACTGTAACCTGAATGAGTACAGGCACATAGTGGATACTGCAACCTGAATGAGTACAAGCACAGAGTGGATACTGCAACCTGAATGAGTACAGACACAGAGTGGATACAGCAGACTGAATGAGTACAAGCACAGAGTGGATACTGCAACCTGAATGAGTACAGACACAGAGTGGATACAGCAGACTGAATGAGTACAAGCACAGAGTGGATACTGCAACCTGAATGAGTACAAGCACAGAGTGGATACTGTAACCTGAATGAGTACAAGCACAGAGTGGATACTGCAACCTGAATGAGTACACGCACAGAGTGGATACTGCAACCTGAATGAGTACACGCACAGAGTGGATACTGTAACCTGAATGAGTACAGACACAGAGTGGATACAGTAGACTGAATGAGTACAAGCACAGAGTGGATACTGCAACCTGAATGAGTACACGCACAGAGTGGATACTGCAACCTGAATGAGTACACGCACAGAGTGGATACTGCAACCTGAATGAGTACACGCACAGAGTGGATACTGCAACCTGAATGAGTACAGACACAGAGTGGATACAGCAGACTGAATGAGTACAAGCACAGAGTGGATACTGTAACCTGAATGAGTACAAGCACAGAGGGGATACTGTAACCTGAATGAGTACAAGCACAGAGTGAATACTGCAACCTGAATGAGTACACGCAAAGAGGGGCTACTACAACCTGAATGAGTACAAGCACAGAGTGGATACTGCAACCTGAATGAGTACACGCACAGAGGGGATACTGTAACCTGAATGTGTACAAGCACAGAGGGGATACTGTAACCTGAATGAGTACAAGCACAGAGTGGATACTGCAGACTGAATGAGTACAGGCACAGACTGGCCACTGCAACCTAAATGAGTACAGGCACAGAGTGGATACTGCAACCTAATTGAGTACAAGCACAGAGTGGGCACTGCAGACTGAATGAGTACAAGCACAGACTGGCCACTGCAGCCTAAATGAGTACAAGCACAGAGTGGGCACTGCAGACTGAATGGGTACAAGCACACAGTGGCTACTGCAACCTGAATGAGTACAAGCACAGAGTGGGCACTGCAACCTAAATGAGTACAAGCACAGAGTGGCTACTGCAACATGAATGAGTACACGACCAGAGTGGATACTGCAGACTGAATGAGTATAATCACAGAGTGGATACTGCAACCTGAATGAGTACAAGCACAGAGTGGCTACTGCAAACTGTATGAATACAAGCACAGAGGGGATACTGTAACCTGAATGAGTACACGCACAGAGTGGCTACTGTAACCTGAATGAGTACAAGCACAGAGTGGATACTGCAACCTGAATGAGTACAAGCACATAGTGGCTATTGCAACATGAATGAGTACACGGACTACGTGGATACTGCAACCTGAATGAGTACACGCACAGAGTGGATACTGTAACCTGAATGAGTACAGGCACATAGTGGATACTGCAACCTGAATGAGTACAAGCACAGAGTGGATACTGCAACCTGAATGAGTACAGACACAGAGTGGATACAGCAGACTGAATGAGTACAAGCACAGAGTGGATACTGCAACCTGAATGAGTACAAGCACAGAGTGGATACTGTAACCTGAATGAGTACAAGCACAGAGTGGATACTGCAACCTGAATGAGTACACGCACAGAGTGGATACTGCAACCTGAATGAGTACACGCACAGAGTGGATACTGTAACCTGAATGAGTACAGACACAGAGTGGATACAGCAGACTGAATGAGTACAAGCACAGAGTGGATACTGCAATCTGAATGAGTACACGCACAGAGGGGATACTGCAACCTGAATGAGTACAGCCACAGAGGGGATACTGCAACCTGAATGAGTACACGCACAGTGGGGCTACTGAAACCTGAATGAGTACACGCACAGAGGGGCTACTGAAACCTGAATGAGTACACACACAGAGGGGATACTGCAACCTGAATGAGTACACGCACAGAGTGGATACTGTAACCTAAATGAGTACAAGCACAGAGTGGCTACTGCAACCTGAATGAGTACACGCACAGAGTGGGCACTATAACCTGAATGAGTACAAGCACAGAGTGGATACTGCAACCTGAATGAGTACAGGCACAGAGTGGATACTGCAACATGAATGAGTACACGCACAGAGTGGATACTGCAACATGAATGAGTACACGCACAGAGTGGATACTGTAACCTGAATGAGTACAGACACAGAGTGGATACAGCAGACTGAATGAGTACACGCACAGAGTTGATAATGCAACCTGGATGAGTACAGGCACAGAGGGGATAATGCAACCTGAATGAGTACACGGACAGAGTGGATACTGCAACCTGAATGAGTACACGCACAGAGTGGATACTGCAACCTGAATGAGTACACGCACAGAGTGGATACTGCAACCTGAATGAGTACAAGCACAGAGTGGATACTGCAACCTGAATGAGTACAGACACAGAGTGGATACAGCAGACTGAATGAGTACAAGCACAGAGTGGATACTGTAACCTGAATGAGTACAAGCACAGAGGGGATACTGTAACCTGAATGAGTACAAGCACAGAGTGGATACTGCAACCTGAATGAGTACAAGAACAGAGCGGATACTGCAACCTGAATGAGTACACGCACAGAGTGGATACTGCAGACTGAATGAGTACAGGCACAGACTGGCCACTGCAACCTAAATGAGTACAGGCACAGAGTGGATACTGCAACCTAATTGAGTACAAGCACAGAGTGGGCACTGCAGACTGAATGAGTACAAGCACAGACTGGCCACTGCAGCCTAAATGAGTACAAGCACAGAGTGGGCACTGCAGACTGAATGGGTACAAGCACACAGTGGCTACTGCAACCTGAATGAGTACAAGCACATAGTGGGCACTGCAACCTAAATGAGTACAAGCACAGAGTGGCTACTGCAACATGAATGAGTACACGACCAGAGTGGATACTGCAGACTGAATGAGTATAATCACAGAGTGGATACTGCAACCTGAATGAGTACAAGCACAGAGTGGCTACTGCAAACTGTATGAATACAAGCACAGAGGGGATACTGTAACCTGAATGAGTACACGCACAGAGTGGCTACTGTAACCTGAATGAGTACAAGCACAGAGTGGATACTGCAACCTGAATGAGTACAAGCACATAGTGGCTATTGCAACATGAATGAGTACACGGACTACGTGGATACTGCAACCTGAATGAGTACACGCACAGAGTGGATACTGTAACCTGAATGAGTACAGGCACATAGTGGATACTGCAACCTGAATGAGTACAAGCACAGAGTGGATACTGCAACCTGAATGAGTACAGACACAGAGTGGATACAGCAGACTGAATGAGTACAAGCACATAGTGGATACTGCAACCTGAATGAGTACAGACACAGAGTGGATACAGCAGACTGAATGAGTACAAGCACAGAGTGGATACTGCAACCTGAATGAGTACAAGCACAGAGTGGATACTGTAACCTGAATGAGTACAAGCACAGAGTGGATACTGCAACCTGAATGAGTACACGCACAGAGTGGATACTGCAACCTGAATGAGTACACGCACAGAGTGGATACTGTAACCTGAATGAGTACAGACACAGAGTGGATACAGTAGACTGAATGAGTACAAGCACAGAGTGGATACTGCAATCTGAATGAGTACACGCACAGAGGGGATACTGCAACCTGAATGAGTACAGCCACAGAGGGGATACTGCAACCTGAATGAGTACACGCACAGAGTTGATACTGCAACCTGGATGAGTACAGGCACAGAGGGGATAATGCAACCTGAATGAGTACACGCACAGAGGGGATACTGCAACCTGAATGAGTACACGCACAGAGTGGATACTGCAATCTGAATGAGTACACGCACAGAGTGGATACTGCAACCTGAATGAGTACACGCACAGAGTGGATACTGCAATCTGAATGAGTACACGCACAGAGTGGATACTGCAACCTGAATGAGTACACGCACAGAGTGGGCACTGCAGACTGAATGAGTACAGGCACAGACTGGCCACTGCAACCAAATGAGTACAAGCACAGAGTGGGCACTGCAGACTGAATGAGTACAGGGACAGAGTGGTTACTGCATCATAAATGAGTACAAGCACAGTGTGGATACTGCAATTTGACTGAGTACAGGCACAGAGGTGCTATTGCAACCTGAATGAGTACAGGCACAGAGTGGATACTGCAACCTAATTGAGTACAAGCACAGAGTGGGCACTGCAGACTGAATGAGTACAGGCACAGACTGGCCACTGCAACCTAAATGAGTACAAGCACAGAGTGGGCACTGCAGATTGAATGAGTACAGGGACAGAGTGGTTACTGCATCCTATATGAGTACAAGCACAGTGTGGATACTGCAATCTGAATGAGTACAGGCACAGAGGGGATACTGTAATCTGAATGAGTACAAGCACAGAGTGGATACTGCAACCTAAATGAGTACACGCACAGAGTGGGCACTGCAGACTGAATGAGTACAAGCACAGAGTGGATACTGCAACCTGAATGAGTACACGCACAGAGTGGGCACTGCAGACTGAATGAGTACAAGCACAGAGTGGGCACTGCAGACTGAATGAGTACAAGCACAGAGTGGGCACTGCAGACTGAATGAGTACAAGCACAGACTCTCCACTGCAACCTAAATGAGTACAAGCACAGAGTGGGCACTGCAGACTGAATGGGTACAAGCACACAGTGGCTAATGCAACCTGAATGAGTACAAGCACAGAGTGGGCACTGCAACCTATATGAGTACAAGCACAGAGTGGCTACTGCAACATGAATGAGTACACGACCAGAGTGGATACTGCAGACTGAATGAGTACACGCACAGAGGGGATACTGCAACCTGAATGAGTACAAACACAGAGTGGATACTGCAACATGAATGAGTACACGCACAGACTGGATACTGCAACCTGAATGAGTACAGACACAGAGTGGATACCGCAGACTGAATGAGTACAAGCACAGTGTGGATACTGCAACCTGAATGAGTACAAGTACAGAGTGGATACTGCAACATGAATGAGTACAAGCACAGAGGGGATACTGTAACCTGAATGAGTACAAGCAAAGAGGGGATACTGTAACCTGAATGTGTACAAGCACAGAGGGGATACTGTAACCTGAATGAGTACAAGCACAGAGGGGATACTGTAACCTGAATGAGTACAAGCAAAGAGGGGATACTGTAACCTGAATGTGTACAAGCACAGAGGGGATACTGCAACCTGAATGAGTACACGCACAGAGTGGATACTGTAACCTGAATGAGTACACGCACAGAGTGGATACTGCAACCTGAATGAGTACACGCACAGAGTGGATACTGCAACCTGAATGAGTACAGGCACAGAGTGGATACTGCAGACTGAATGAGTACACGCACAGAGGGGATACTGCAACCTGAATGAGTACACGAACAGAGGGGATACTGCAACCTGAATGAGTACAGGCACAGAGTGGATACTGCAACCTGAATGAGTACACGCACAGAAGGGATACTGCAACCTGAATGAGTACACGCACAGAGGGGATACTGCAACCTGAATGAGTACACGCACAGAGGGGCTACTGTAACCTGAATGAGTACACGCACAGAGTGGGCACTGCAACCTGAATGAGTACACGCACAGAGGGGATACTGCAACCTGAATGAGTACATGCACAGAGTGGGCACTATAACCTGAATGAGTACACGCACAGAGTGGACACTATAACCTGAATGAGTACACGCACAGAGTGGGCACTATAACCTGAACGAGTACACGCACAGAGAGTGGGCACTATAACCTGAATGAGTACACGCACAGAGTGGACACTATAACCTGAATGAGTACACGCACAGAGTGGGCACTATAACCTGAATGAGTACACGCACAGAGTGGGCACTATAACCTGAATGAGTACACGCACAGAGTGGGCACTATAACCTGAATGAGTACACAGACAGGGTGGGCACTATAATCTGAATGAGTACAAGCACAGAGCGGATATTGCAACATGAATGAGTACAAGCACAGAGTGGATACTGCAACATGAATGAGTACAAGCACAGAGTGGATACTGTAACCTGAATGAGTACACGCACAGAGGGGATACTGTAACCTGAATGAGTACAAGCACAGAGGGGATACTGCAACCTGAATGAGTACACGCACAGAGGGGATACTGTAACCTGAATGAGTACAAGCACAGAGGGGATACTGCAAGCTGAATGAGTACACGTACAGAGTGGATACTGTAACCTGAATGAGTACAAGCACAGAGTGGCTACTGTAACCTGAATGAGTACAAGCACAGAGTGGATACTGCAACCTGAATGAGTACACGCACAGAGGGGATACTGTAACCTGAATGAGTACAAGCACAGAGGGGATACTGCAAGCTGAATGAGTACACGTACAGAGTGGATACTGTAACCTGAATGAGTACAAGCACAGAGTGGCTACTGTAACCTGAATGAGTACAAGCACAGAGTGGATACTGCAACCTGAATGAGTACACGCACAGAGGGGATACTGTAACCTGAATGAGTACAAGCACAGAGGGGATACTGCAAGCTGAATGAGTACACGTACAGAGTGGATACTGTAACCTGAATGAGTACAAGCACAGAGTGGATACTGCAACCTGAATGAGTACACGCACAGAGTGGGCACTATAACCTGAATGAGTACAAGCACAGAGTGGCTACTGCAACCTGAATGAGTACAAACACAATGTGGCTACTGCAACATGAATAAGTACAAGCACAGAGGGGTCACTGCAACCTGAATAAGTACACGCACAGAGGGGCTACTGCAAGATTACTACGAGATTAGGAGTATACATATTAGTAGCTATCTTGCTTTTCGTTTCGGCAAGATACCATTACCTCGAGTATGTATACCTCAAACTCAACATATGGAGACCTTGAGTGTTCTTAACACAACTATTATATAGAGTAAGGACACGCTTAATGGGTTTACCGTATAACAAATTGTTTTCTGTTATCTTGGATGCATCAGGATGTTTGTGCATTCATTCATTGAGTACTACAACTGTTCTTGCAATGTTTCTAATGCACGTATAGTTCAGCTGTGAGTACTCAACTGACAATTAACCCTGTTATTTGTGCATTTATATTATACTGTTTGTACATACATATTAATAATGATTTGTAAATATGTTATGCTCTTCAGAAATGGAGGAAATAAAAGTATCTATCTATCTATCTATCTGTGTTGAAGAACCGACCTTTCACGAACCGTCTGCTTAGCTTCCTCTCCATCGAAACCCCATGTGGGTCGCGAACCGAAAGCGGCGGTGGGCACGAGATTAGGAGTCAAAATCTATAGCCACGTAGACACTGGGTGCATTCTGTTTATCAACTTAACAGTTATATTTTGATGAGTTATAGAACTTTCCAGGCTAATTGTCATCTCATCAGTTATGTAAATAAGGTTTTGAAAGAACGTTTTTAACAATATCCATGAAAACGGCATCCATTGGGGCTGTTCATATATTGAATGATGGAAGCGACAAAGAAGGTCATAAAGTATCAGACGATGACGAGGCTCCGAAAGGGGCAATTAAAATTCAATAGAAGACCCATTATCCTAACACTTCTATTTCCCGCCATAGTTTGTTTATATCTAACAGCATTTACAATCTATCAGCAATGCAACAACAACAACAACAGTAATGTGTGCAACTTCGTATTGATCGAATAGGTGGACCAAATTGTAAAATGTAAAGCATACATTCATTTTTCATTTAATTTTTTAGTTTAAACATATTTTATTTCCCAATATAATACATATTGAACAATGCATACATCACACATAATCAAAATACAGAAAAAGAATGAAAGACAGAGTCTTATATAAAAATAACATTTAAACTTTATTTATTTTACAACGATTGTGAAGCAAGTTTTAACAACTTATCTTAATCACTCTCGTTGTCGCGGATGAAAGCGTAAATGTCATTCTTGTATATCTTATATAATTATTCTCCTCTCTTATATAGTTCTTCAATGACAATGTTTATAAGAGTAACGCGAACTCTGATGACGACTAGGAGGAATATGCAGATGGGGAAGATAGAGATAAGATAGAGATTCATTCAGCCAGTGATGCTGAAGAAAGGTCTTCATTCTGAAACAATCACCGATCTTAAGATGGCAAACCCAACAGGACAGTTTTATGACAAGAGAGCCTCTAAAAGTGTGAGTCCGAAATACAACAGATGCCTAAGAAATGTCAGCGATCTACTTGCATCCGAATGTTGGGCAATCTGACACTGTTCAAAAAGGGTTATGGATACGACCAGGAAGCTCATAGACGATGAACAATATGAACTTGACGAATCAATGAAATATTCGGTGTATTATATCCAATATGCATTGCTACAATATACAGTCTACATCCGTTATGTCAAAATCGATTATGTCGAATTCTCCGGTTATCTCGAAGTCGGATCAAATATTCCGTTTCAGACACTATCTTTTTACATATAACTGACTCCGTTTACATTGAATTTCGTTACGGCAAACTTAGGTTATGTCGAAGTATTTTGCTCGGTCCCACGGAATTCGACATAATTGTCGGTGTACAGAAGCAATTTTCTGCGTTTTCTGATTTAATGAGATTAGACGTGTAACTATGTACTGACCTTACAGCACTCTAGCAATCAACATGTTATACAGCAAAGGGATAATTTTGTATTTTATTTATTTAATTTTTCATTCATTTTTTGCTTGCTTTGAAAATTTTAACCGAGGCAGCTGCCTCAGTGTGGCTACGGGTCTGATAAGTCACCGTTTTTATCAAGTAGGTAACGTCTCATTTACACATTGTTATATCGATAAGCTAGATTAGTTGACTTATAAAATGTGTTTTAACGGTTGTATCTCACTTTCCCCACTTTTTGATTTTTGGCCTGCACTGACTGTCTCACTTTCTCCACTTTCAATGTTCACACCTTTCATTTACCTGTAAGTAAGGTATACTGTGAAACTAAAATAACTGAACCACGTTTGTTAATATACTGACTTAAGACACAAGTATTTTAAAAGATATTACTATACCTGGCCTACGTTACAAAAATTGACCAACCTTTTAGCAGCCGAATCAAAAGAATTATTATTAAAACTGTCCAAATTTATTTACTTTGCAAATTTACTAAGAAAGTAACTTCATTACACAATTAAAATTATTTGTATTTGTTAAGCACTTCTCTGAAAATCCATGACTGTCTACTCATATATATTGTGTATTTGCTATAAGCATATGACTATGTTTTATGCAATAAATTATTGTTGTTGTTGTTGTTTTCTAATATGTTAGCTAGCTAATATGTTAGCTAGCTGATTAGAGACAGTTAAAGACACTTAAAGTTATCTGATTAATATGTAGTCAGTTAAAGATACCAATTAATTAACACAAAAATGTGTTTGAAGATGTACATTGTTCACTTAATGAAGTCAAACAATGTAATAATCATACCATGACTTAAGCATATAAATATAACCATAACATTCAACTACATCACATTCAAAATGGCAAGCGCACAGGTTGGAGTTCGCTTTATAGAAAATATTCGTGGCAGTCAGACCCTGATACACAACGATTACTTGTTCAGCCTGAAGAATAACAAGGGAGATCGTAGCTACTGGAAGTGCGTGAACAAAGATTGTACGGCGAAAATCAACTTAAAGGATGATATTCCAACTAAGGTAAACTTTGAAAGGGTGTTACTTTCACTACTCACAGTGCGTGTGGAGAAAAGTTCAAGCGTGTGGACTTGCGACTGAGTGTCGCCATAATGATGCCTTCCGCACGTTAGCTCGTAGAGCCGGTGTGTTGCCACTTGTACCGATGCCATTGGTGGAGGATGTTTGGTTCCATGCCCTGGAAAGCAACGACGATGACTCAACGCCTGTTGTCAGGTTCAAAGACTATGTCACTGAGCAATGGGTAGAAGGTGACAAGCCGATGTGGAACCACTACGACAACGACGGGCCACGTACTACAAATCATGTTGAAGGTTGGCACAACAAGGTCAACGGACTTCTCACCCACCCGCACCCCAACGTCTACAAAGTCATGGAACTATTCCAGAAAAAGCGGCGACCAAAGAAGCGGCTGTACCGGGTCATCGAGGAGAGATTGGGCCACCTGAAGCAGAGGCTCGAGTCTGGGGAAGTAGATGTCATGGAGTACGCCGACGCAGCATCACATCTCACCAAGCTAGGACCATGAACAATATTGTGTATGACCAACAATTTGAGGATTTAGTCTGCTGAACACTCATTATTTCTCCATGAAAATAAATGTGACATTTATATGTGCTACTAAGTCGCTAAATGTGCTTATTAAATAATATATGGTGAAGGAACACAAAACAATAAGCATGTGTATCCTCTTTATTGGTCAAATGTATGTAATAAAAGTTATTAAAACACCATCCTATGTTACTTTTATCAATTTAAAACACCATTCAATGTGTTGTTACAAACTTTTCGCTGTACAGAATACCAAATTTGGTCAATTATCACCAATTAAGTCCAATGTTAACCATAACAAAGACGTCTCACTTTCCCCACTTACAAAATCCCTACTTCTTTACCTGGAATCTATAAAGTGGGGAAAGTGAGAACACCTCGTTTTAACATTTGAAATATTCTTAAAACTTCAACTTTTCACCCTTATTAAACACAATCGTAGGATTACCAGGAGTGTCCATGCTAGGAACACAATTAGAACAGTTATGCTATCATCTAGCTTCTGTCTTCTTTACCAGATGAAATCATATACAATTATACAAGCGACCATATTAATTGCTGTCATAAACGTATCAGCACTGCACGTGTACATTCACCACAGTATGAGAATAAGGGGAAATAATCTTAGTTTATTTAAGTAATTTCATCAAGTTTATTATCTCCCTTATTTCATTTCATTTAGTTCATATTATGTGTTTACGCTTATTTATCGTCGCTACCGGTTGCCCATATTCATGAGCGACACCTCCTGAAGAGATTAGTCATTTTAGATTGTTGGAGGATAGTGCAATGATACAAACAGAGACCCCTTCCAGAGTCTCATCTTGTTCTTTTACGTACACGGTGCTTTACCGACATGAGACCTCGATATAAAGTCACATCTGAAAGACTGTTAATTTTATTAGGGTCAAACGTAGGATCGAACCTGCGATCCCGGATTACCAGTCCAACGTGTTAACCATTTATTTCATTACTTCATAGGCGCATGAATACATATTTGTGAATTGATGTGTGACTGGAAGTAATTGGGTTTACCGCCAGATTTGATATGCACTCAGTTGTCTGTTTCTTTGTAGAGAATACATACATATATTTACTTTCTGTGTATAGAAGGTGTTACCCATTGTCTACAATTTTAATAAGATTCGATATATAGATTGCTTTATTTATAGAGGGGGACATAATTAGTTCTGAACTAATCTTCCTTGGGGCCCTCTTAAATTTCTTAACACTATATTAATGTACATGCACAATAAGTATAACCAAAGTAGGCCTACACAGTTACGCCATGCAATATACACGTATAATGTTGTACAATGTAACTTAAACAAATCAGGTAATGTTATCGAAATACAAAACGCCATAAGCATATTGAATGACAAGCATTATATATATAACTTTCTAGTGTCTACCGATTAAAAAGTTGTTGTATCCATAATTTACATTTTGTCTTGAACATATTTAAATATCTGGACATCTTAATTTCCAAGGGTAGACAATTCAATATCTAAACAATTCTTGTACATTTCACATCTAGGTCTTCGAATATAGAGATCAATATTTGAAACATATCTCAATGTCATATCTGAAGTAACTTTATTGCGATACCTTAATTGAAAATGTTCATTCAAATAATTCAGTACAAGATTGTGTATAATTTTGTACATTGTTACTGCGTTTTTTTATATACTTTATTTAATTTACAACGATTGCGAAGCAAGTTTTAGCAACTTATATTAATCACTCTCGTTGGCTCGGATGAAAGCGTAAATGTGGTCATTCGTGTGGGAGGAAACCGGATTACCCGGAGAAAACCCACCCATCCGATTTGGCGACCATCGTACCATCTCACATCCTTCCCTGTCCGAGGATCGAACCCGGGTCGCATTGGTGAGAAGCGAGCGCACTAACCACTGCGCTAATCGGACAGCCGTTTTGAAAAATAATCCGTTGGTCAAAAGTCATTATGATGTTACTTATAAAGGATTATGCACATATCTGGTAATAATACATGTATACAGTAGGCCTATTGTTTGTTTCATAAATAAGTGATTAGCTGGAATGGTTTCATATTAAGCACCAGTTTACGGGTTGTTTACCAGAGATGGTTGTATACTAGAGGACATAGAAAACTACTAATCTCTTCAGTAGGCGTAGCTCATATGGGTAACCGGTAGCGACGATAAATAAAGGACCCTAATAAAATCTTCAGGTGCGAAAGGTCCGGAATTCGAGCCCAGAAGGAGCCGTTACGATTGTGTCCTTAGGCAAGGCATTTAAATTCCACATTGCCTCTTCTCTCTCCCTCGTGGCGATGGATTCCATCAGGAATGAGGTCTCGAGAGTGATTAGTATAAGTTATAAGAACTTGTTTCGCAATCGAGCTAAAATAAATTTGTATAACCTATAAATAAACGTAAAACAAATACGTTGTCATATAGGTTAGGGTTGATTCTACCTCGTCTGCATTATATAAACCCTTAGAAATTAACGTAAATTGTTCTTGGTTACTTTTCTTTTAAATTTCTGAATACATGTCGTCTGATACTGATTTTGATATCTTTTTAATCAATACGTTGATACTATCCGCAGTAGTCCTTAGTTGTTCGTCTGTATAACTCCTTGGACAGTGAACAATCGACAGGCTGGAACCCAGGCTACCTTGGACCAAGCGTTCTACCATGTGTTCCAGTTCTGTACTCGTCATTTTGAATTGTTGAATAGCGATAATTATTGCGATAGGATCAAAATCATTCTATACCACTACACCAACGAGGCTGATGCATTTCACTACATGTACCTATAATTCTAAGGATTTATAATACCGATTGTGACATTACTGTGACCTAAGGTCGACTACTGGAACTTGAATTTTTTTCCATAAGCTACCAAAGGTCTCGTAACTCTATCCTAAGACACCCCTCTATTAAAAAAAGTAGAACGGGTGTGCTAGGATAGAGTTACGAGACCTTTGGTGGCTTATGGATAAAAGTTCAAGTTCCTGTGGGTCGACTGAATATGCGGATGTCTCAAGTAAATTCAAGATAGTATAATAGATTAGTTTTGCTGTCATAATATACACCCTCACAACTATGACGTAATGCAACATAAAGTAAGGGAATAATATAAGTTTCAATATATGGGGTTTTCACCATTACCATATATGGTGTCGCAGAAATGAATTGAATTCAAATAATTAACAAACTTCGTATACGACACTATAGTTGACAGATCAAACATGCGGAAGAAAGCATGTGTCATAGGGTACAATTGTTGTTAGTAAATACAAAACTCTGTGAACACATAAATTATATTCGTTTGTCATTTCCCCCCTATTTGAGCCAGTCAGTTGACAACATTGGAACACCTTCAGTTAGTTTGTAACGTAGCATGTGTAGTACGGTGTAGTATAGTTTTTAGTTATTTCCCTTGGACCGATAGTTAAAATAAGTGATATGTACATTTGACCTGACACATGACAATATTTAAGCACGTGCTCTTTACTAACACATTACTACAGACGGATCTGTAGTCCAGTGGTAACACACTGGACTGGTAATCAAGGGATCGCAGGTTCGATCCCCCGTCTGACCCTAATAAAATTAACAGTCTTTCAGATGGGACGTTAAACCGAGGTCTCGTGTCGGTGCTTTACACCGTGCACGTAAAAGAACCAGAAGAGACTCTGGAATGGGTCTCTGTCTGTATCATGCACTATCCTCCAAAATCTAAAATGACTAATCTCTTCTTCTTCTTCTTCTTCTTGTCAAAAAACATACGTGACTCACCCATAGTACTATATACACAATAGCAATACAGTAAAATACAATAGGACCATAGGGGACCATACTGCATAATTATGTTAGGACTATATGCATATGAATGTAGTAGGTATATAATAGTATGTGTGTGAGTGAGTGAGTGAGTGAGTGAGTGAGTGAGTGAGTGAGTGAGTGAGTGAGTGAGTGAGTGAGTGAGTGAGTGAGTGAGTGAGTGAGTGAGTGAGTGAGTGAGTGAGTGAGTGAGTGAGTGAGTGAGTGAGTGAGTGAGTGAGTGAGTGAGTGAGTGAGTGAGTGAGTGAGTGAGTGAGTGAGTGAGTGAGTGAGTGAGCGAGCGAGCGAGCGAGCGAGTATTTGGTTTAACCGCATCCACACAGCTCAGGTTATATCGCTCGGGGTGGTTAAGTATGTTGTATACAAGATAGTTAAAAATAGATGTAGATAACATATTGTATACGTGTAGTAACATGTAATGACGAAAGGTCAATTGCAACAATAAAATAAATAATAATAATAATTAAAAAATACGTCAGTTGTAACAGAATATATAATCTACCATCATTATTTATTGATCGAGTGGCTAAATATGACACGAGTTACATATGCTATAGTATGTAATCTACCACTGTCCTGTAAATAATATTTGTAAATACGTTATACTGTACTCTTCAATTATGGATAAAATAAAACTAGATCAATCCATCTCCCAATCTTCATTCTCCAACGTTGTAGACAATCCACAGGTCACTACAGGTTCATTCTCCAACATTGTAAACAATCCACAGCTCACTCCAAATTGCTACAGCTTCATTCTCCAACGTTGTAAACAATCCACAGCTCACTACAGCTTCATTCTCCAACGTTGTAAACAATCCACAGCTCCCTCCAAATTGCTACAGCTTCATTCTCCAACGTTGTAAACAATCCACAGCTCCCTCCAAATTGCTACAGCTTCATTCTCCAACGTTGTAAACAATCCACAGCTCCCTCCAAATTGCTACAGCTTCATTCTCCAACGTTGTAAACAATCCACAGCTCCCTCCAAATTGCTACAGCTTCATTCTCCAACGTTGTAAACAATCCACAGCTCCCTCCAAATTGCTACAGCTTCATTCTCCAACGTTGTAAACAATCCACAGCTCCCTCCAAATTGCTACAGCTTCATTCTCCAACGATGTAAACAATCCACAGCTCCATCCACATTACTACAGCTTCATTCTCCAGCGTTGTAAGCAATCCACAGCTCACTCCAAATTACTACAGCTTCATTCTCCAGCGTTGTAAGCAATCCACAGCTCACTCCAAATTACTACAGCTTCATTCTCCAGCGCTGTAAGCAATCCACAGCTCACTCCAAATTACTACAGCTTCATTCTCCAACGTTGTAAACAATCCACAGCTCCCTCCATATTGCTACAGCTTTATTCTCCAACGTAATCAATCCACAGCTCCCTCCAAATTACTACAGTTTCATTCTCCAACGTTGTAAACATTCCACAGCTCACTCCAAATTGCTACAGCTTCATTCTCCAACGTTGTAAACAACCCACAGCTCACTCCAAATTGCTACAGCTTCATTCTCCAACGTTGTAAACAATCCACAGCTCACTCCAAATTGCTACAGCTTCATTCTCCAACGCAATAAATACCTCGCCAGCGAATTCCACAGGTAGGCCTACATGTATAGCCCTCCACCGACGTAAACAATCCCTAGACAACTCCTCGCTAATAGCATTGCTCGTCGTTCTCCATCGCTGTTAAATAATCCCCCAGGGGACTCCACAATCGTAGCCCGAGCATAGTTTACCAAAAGCTACGAAGGTGTTCCTCTGGGGGCCCGCCGAAACCATCAACCGCTCCCCTGCTTCGCTTTCTCCGGCAAGAAAGATGGCGCGACCGCTATAGGAGACAGTATCAGGCTCAGCAGGCCGGGATTCGAACTCAGACATTCAAATCCTCAACGCAGCTCCATGTGGGCGTAATTCACTGCCCGAATGCAAGAAGGGTCCGCAAACCCTTAGGGTCTGACCCAAAGAAAAGGATCAAACCCCATGTTCGTTAATGCACATCTTCATGCATTAGGAGGTTGAACGAAGTAAGCGGTAACTGAGGGAACACCCTGTCATAAAACGACCGTTCTGTACGGCGTCTTACCTGTATGAATTGCACCCTGTAATGGTCACTATGCACGATGTTAACTTATTTATTCAAGTCCACAATATTATGACAACTCGATTACACATCAACTGGTCCCGCTGTTATACTCCGATATTCCACCGCCGATTTGATAAAGCCGATAACCAATATATAATACTGGAGCCCAGCATAATATGAGCCTCAGTCCAAATATCTGTTAACAAGCAGGCAACCATCCCAGTGTGTAATATCTATATTTAGTACAATCACGTCGGTAAAAATCTCATGAAATATTGCGCATACAATTTTATAGCCAATCAGAACGTGTTTCAACAGGCAACTTTTGTCAATTCAGCTCGATACTGGTGCGTAAATGCTAAAAATAGGGATAGTAAATCTCGATACAGACACACCTATGTTAAACAGCCTAATTGTGTACATAAATAGTGTAGACGACACCAACATCAAGGTGGCTTTAGAAGGTAGATGGTTCTACCCGGGGTCTTCCTCCACTAATAATAGGTATACATGAGTCGCAATATGACCTACGTTGTTGGTACTGATTTAAACCTCAAAAGTGGAAGTCGTGATAGCTCAGTGGATGCGCGTTCCCTTCAGGTGCGAAAGGTCCGGAGTTCGAGCCTCACTGGAGCCGTTACGAGTGTGCCCTTAGGCAAGGCATTTAAATTCCACGTTGTTCTTCTCTCTCCCTCGTGGCGATGGATTCCATCAGGAATGAGGTCTCGAGAGTGATTTATATAAGTTGAAATAACTTGTTTCGCAATCGAGCTAAAATAAATTTGTATAAACTAAACCCCAAAAACCAAATCAATGACCACTGACCCAGTATAATGTATGTATTAATTGTCATTATTGTTTATACTGTATCCATGACTTAGCCTAAGAATTATTGGAGTATTCACAATACATTGTTTACTATTTATAGCAAGCAACAGGAAAGTGACTGCGATTGTTACATACATGTGATCGTATCAGTACCGTAGCCATATGAAAATTGCAACCGAGGCAACATGGGGGGTCCGGGGTCATGTCCCCCTTAAAATTGTTGGGGTATAGAAGCGATCCCTGCGTTTTCTGATTTAATGATTGTATACGTATACCTATGTACTGACCATTCAGCTCTCTAGCAGTCAACATTGTATACAGCAAAGGGATATTGTTTGCATTTTATTTATTTAATTTTTCTTCTTTTTTTGGCTTTGGAAATTATATCCGGTGTGCCTCAGTGTAGCTACGGGCCTGCGTATATAGCAAGACCAGATTATCAAATCAAACTGTTGTTCCAATAATCCTATACACTCAACAACATTCCTAACCGGTCATCCAGGGTGTGTTACAGTATTTGGAGCAAACTAATAACCAAATAATATCAATATTCATATCAACTTATTGGCTATATTTTATTACAGATCGTTATGCATGATTTTCTGTAGAATAATCTCGGATTAAATGACAATAAGCAGGCCCGTAGCCACACTGAGGAAAATGGGGCACTCGCCTCGGTTAGAATTTGGCATGTAACGAGAGGTATATAGGAAAGCTGATAAAACTGCCTTCAGAATGCACAGACAAACATACACACAAAAATAATTCAGGGGATCACCTCGGTTATTTTCAGATTCTGGCTCCATCGACACCCCATCTGGGACGCGAACCGAAAGCGGCGATGGACACGAGAATAGGAGTATACATATTAGTAGCTATCTTGCTTTTCGTTTCGGCAAGATACCATTACCTCGAGTATGCATACCTCAAACTCAACATATGGAGACCTTGAGTGTTCTTAACACAACTATTATATAGAGTAAAGACACGCTTAATGGGTTTACTGTATAATAAATTGTTTTCTGTTATCTTGGATGCATCAGGATGTTTGTGCATTCATTCATTGATTACTACAACTGTTCTTGCAATGTTTCTAATGCACGTATAGTTCAGCTGCGAGTACTCAACTGACATTTAACCTTGTTATGTGTGCATTTATATTATACTGTTTGTACATACATATTAATAATGATTTGTAAATATGTTATGCTCTTCAGAAATGGAGGAAATGAAAGTATCTATCTATCTATCTACCTTTCAGGAACCGTCTGGTTAGCTTCCTCTCAATTCGACACCCCATGTGGGACGCGAACCGAAAGTGGCGGTGGACACGAGATTAGGAGTCAAAATCTATAGCCACGTAGACACTTGGTGCATTTTGTTTATCAACTTAACAGTTATATTTATTGATGAGTTATAGAACTTTCCAGGCTAATTGTCATCTCATCCGTTCAGTTATGTAAATACAGTTTTGAAAGAACGTTTTTAACAATATCCATGAAAACGGCATCCATTGGGGCTGTTCATATATTGAATGATGGAAGCGACAAAGAAGATCATAAAGTATCAGACGATGACGAGGCTCCGAAAGGGGCAATCAAAATGCAATAGAAGACCCATTATCCTAACACTTCTATTTCCCGCCATAGTTTGTTTATATCTAACAGCATTTGCAATCTATCAGCAGTGTAACAACAACAACAACAACAGTAATATGTGCAACTTCGTATTGATCGAATAGGTGGACCAAATTGTAAACTGTAAAGCATACATTCATTTTTCATTTAATTTTTTAGTTTAAACATATTTAATTTCCCAATATAATACATATTGAACAATGCATACATCACACATATTAAATAAAAATACAGAAAAAGGATTAGAATGAAAGACAGAGTCTTATATAAAAACAACATTTAAACTTTATTTATTTTACAACGATTGTGAAGCAAGTTTTAACAACTTATCTTAATCACTCTCGTTGGCGCGGATGAAAGCGTAAATGTCATTCTTGTATATCTTATAAAGTGTGGCTACGGGCCTGATAAGTCACCGTTTTTATCAAGTAGGTAACGTCTCATTTACACATTGTTATATCGATAAGCTAGATTAGTTGACTTATAAAATGTGTTTTAACATTTGAAATATTCTTAAAACTTCAACTTTTCACCCTTATTAAACACACTCGTAGGATTACCAGGAGTGTCCATGCTAGGAACACAATTAGAACAGTTATGCTATCATCTAGCCTATGTCTTCTTTACCAGATGAAATCATATAAAATTATACAAGCGACCATATTATTTGATGTCATAAACGTATCAGCACTGCACGTGTACATTCACCACAGTATGAGAATAAGAGGAAATAATCATAGTTTATATAAGTCATTTCATCAATGTTGTTATCTCCCTTATTTCATTCCATTTAGTTCATATGTGTTTACGTTTATTTATCGTCGCTACCGGTTGCCCATATTCATGAGCGACGCCTCTTGAATAGATTAGTCAGTTTAGATTGTTGGAGGATAGTGCAATGATACAAACAGAGACCCATTCCAGAGTCTTATCTTGTTCTTTTACGTGCACAGTGTAAACCACCGACACGAGATCTCGATATAAAGTCACATCTGAAAGACTGTTAATTTTATTAGGGTCAGACGTAGGATCGAACCTGTGATCCCGGATTACCAGTCCAACGTGTTAACCATTTATTGCATTACTTCATAGGCACATGAATACATATTTGTGAATTGATGTGTGACTGGAAGTAATTGGGTTTACCGCCAGATTTGATATGCACTCATATAAACTGTATAGGACAGTAGTATTGCCGACATCCCTATACGGGTGTGAACTGTGGAGCTATCTTACATCCGCCAATATCCTTGAAATCGAACGAGCCCATAGATTTTGCATAAAATATATTCAACGCCTACCATTGTTCACTAATAATCAGGCATCACTCAGCTGTCTGAGCCTTGTTCCGATTGAAACAGAAATTAATTACAAGAAACTCCAGTTTCTGGGTCAACTCGTCCGACTACCCTGCCAATATCTCTCGAAACGTATCTTTATAAACAGGTTGGTACGCTATAAATCTTGCATTGAACGACAAAGCCTTTATTCCTGATGTGCTTGGATTACTTAGGAAGTATGATCTCATGCATTATGTAGATATCTTTCTTGAAACTGCATACTTTCCATCGAAATATCAATGGAAATATATTCTTAAACGGAATGTATATGGAATAGATTCCGAAGAAGATACTATATCAGCATGTAGCTCCTTGCCTACAGGTATTGGTACAACTATATTCCAAAAACAGGAACCTTGTACTATCTGGCAATTAAGCCGTAAATTCCCAAGCGTAAAAATGTACTGTTTCACAGCTATATATGTACTGTGTAGATTACTTTCTTTCTCACATCCTGAGTTATGCACACAATGCGATAAATGTGTTGTGAACTTAGTTGTTCATAAGCTGTTATTATGTACATCTCAGGATAAATTAAGAAAGTGCTTATGGCAGAACATAAGTTGTGTGACTGGTATTAAGACATACATTGATTTTATCAAACAACCACCCGATACACAGATATATGATATGCTTGCAGGACTGGAGACACATGAACTTCCAAACACCGCAAGCGAAACACTTATGATAATATGTTTTAGGGCATTCTGGCAAATGCTCCAAACTTAAGGTTGTGGTAAATCAGTAATCTAGACATGTTTGCTTCTATTTAAATACCATTGTATTGCTTTTAGGTACCTGAACCGTTTTCTTTACTGAAGAATGGTGTTCCGGTTATAAACACTGTAACATCATTTGTGTGCGCTACCATCATCTCTTTCCCTTGCATTTCGTTTCGGCAAGTAATGATGATCGGTATACACTAATTAATAGCTGCATGGTTATGTCAGTTCTTATGACCATTATTGTACACTTGTACTACTTTGTATATATGTATGTTTATATGTGTCCATGTAAAACGTGTAATTGTATATTATGTATGTTCACTTGTGCTCTTCATGTATATGGAGGTAATAACCAAAAAAAAGATTACTTCATAGGCGCATGAATACATATTTGTGAATTGATGTGTGACTGGAAGTAATTGGGTTTACCGCCAGATTTGATATGCACTCAGTTGTCCGTTTCTTTGTAGAGAATACATACATATATTTACTTTCTGTGTATAGAAGGTGTTACCCATTGTCTACAATTTGAATAAGATTCGATATATAGATTGCTTTATTTATAGAGGGGGACATAATTAGTTCTGAACTAATCTTCCTTGGGGCCCTCTTAAATTTCTTTTAACACTGTAGCAGTAATGCACATACACAATAAGTATAACCAATGTAGGCCTACACAGTTACGCCATGCAATATACATGTATAATGTTGTACAATGTAACTTAAACAAATCAGGTAATGTTATCGAAATACAAAACGACATAAGCATATTGAATGACAATCATTATATATATAACTTTCTAGTGTCTACCGATTAAAAAGTTGTTGTATCCATAATTTACATTTTGTCTTGAACATATTTACAGATCTGGACGTCTTAATTTCCAAGGGTAGACAATTCCATATCTAAAACTTTCTTGTACATTTCACATCTAGGTCTTCGAATATAGAGATCAATATTTGAAACATATCTCAATGTCATATCTGAAGTAACTGTATTGCGATGTCTTAATTGAAAATGTTCATTCAAATAATTCAGTACAAGATTGTGTATAATTTTGTACATTGTTACTGCGTTTTTTTATATACTTTATTTATTTTACAACGATTGCGAAGCAAGTTTTAACAACTTATATTAATCACTCTCGTTGGCTAGGATGAAAGCGTAAATGTGGTCATTCGTGTGGGAGGAAACCGGAGAAAACCCACCTGTCCGATCTGGCGACCATCGTACCATCTCACATCCTTCCCTGTCCGAGGATCGAACCCGGGTCGCATTGGTGAGAAGCGAGCGCGCTAACCACTGCACTAATCGGACAGCCGTTTTGAAAAATAATCCGTTGGTCAAGTCATTATGATGTTACCTATAAAGGATTATGCACATATCTGGTAATAATACATGTATACAGTAGGCCTATTGTTTGTTTCATAAATAAGTGATTAGCTGGAATGGTTTGACCAGTTTAGGGTTTGTTTACCAGAGCTGGTTATATACTAGAGGACATAGAAAACTACTAATCTCTTCAGGACTCAGGAGGCGTAGCTCATATGGATAACCGGTAACGACGATAAATAAAGGAGCCGTTACGATTGTGTCCTTAGGCAAGGCATTTAAATTCCACATTGCCTCTTCTATCTCCCTCGTGGCGATGGATTCCATCAGGAATGAGGTCTCGAGAGTGATTAGTATAAGTTATAAGAACTTGTTTCGCAATCGAGCTAAAATAAATGTGTATAAACTATGAATAAAGGTAAAACAACTACGTTGTCATATAGGTTAGGGTTGATTCTACCTCGTCTGCATTATATAAACCCTTTAAATTTCTGAATACATGTCGCCTGAAACTGATTTCGATATCTATTTAATCAATACGTTGTTACTATCCGCAGTAGTCCTTAGTTGTTCGTCTGTATAACCCATTGGGCAGTGAACAATCGACAGGCTGGAACCCAGGCTACCTTGGACCACACATTCTACCATGTGTTCCAGTTCTGTACTCGTCGTTTTGAATTGTTGAATAGCGAAAATTCTTGCGATAGGATCCCAATCATTCTATACCACTACACCAACGAGGCGTGCATTTCACTACCTATAATTCCAAGGCTATATAATACTGAGTGTGACATTACTGTGACCTAAGGTCGACCACAGGAACTTGAAATGTTATCCATAAGCTACCATAGGTCTCGTAACTCTATCCTAGGACACCCCCTCTATTAAAAAAAGTAGAGGGGGTGTCCTAGGATAGAGTTACGAGACCTTTGGTGGCTTATGGATAAACTTTCAAGTTCCTGTGGGTCTACTGAATATGCGGATGTCTCAAGTAAATTCGAGCTAGTAAGAGATTAGTTTTGCTGTCATAATTATGTTAATAATCACTGCAAAGTGGAAATAAAGTGCATAAACACGCTCACAACTATGACGTAATGCAGCATAAAGTAAGGGAATAATATAAGTTTCAATATATGGGGTTTTCACCATCATCATATATTGTGTCGCAGAAATGAATTGAATTCAAATAATTAACAAACTTCGTATACGACACTATAGTTGACAGATCAAACATGCGGAAGAAAGCATGTGTCATAGGGTACAATTGTTGTTAATAAATACAAAACTCTGCGAACATATAAATTAAATTCGTTTGTCATGTTCCCCCTATTTGAGTCAGTCAGTTGACAACATTGTAACACATTAGTTTGTAACGTAGCATATGTAGTACAGTGTAGTATAGTTTTAGTTATTTCCCTTGGACCAATAGTTAAAATAAGCGCCACGTACATTTGACCTGATACATGACAATATTTAAGCACGTGCTCTTTACTAACCAATCACTACAGACGTGGTAACACACTGGACTGGTAATCCAGGGATCGCAGGTTCGATCCCCCGCCTGACCCTAATAAAATTAACAGTCTTTCAGGTGGGACGTTAAACCGAGGTCTCGTGTTGGTGCTTTACACCGTGCACGTAATAGAACCAGAGGAGACTCTGGAATGGGTCTCTGTCTGTATCATGCACTATCCTCCAAAATCTAAAATGACTAATCTCTTCTTCTTCTTCTTGTCGTTCGCGAATCACATGGACAAGCCGGCAGCAAACACGAAATGGGCCGTCCTCCTCAGATCCTCCCGGCAGCCATGTAACTTCGTCTGGAGAGAAGTATCTGTTGGCCAGGTTGTTGTCCTCAGCCCATGAAGATTGGGACACTCCTGGAGGATGTGTTCTGCAGTCTGGTCCCCTACGTTGCAGCTGCAGGCAGTTGATGGAGCTAGTCCAAGCTTCCGACACATATGGAAGTTCAGGCGGTTATGCCCTGTTCTAAGCCGGAATATCGTGACTAGCTCCTGTCTGGTGAGAAGGTGGTAGTCATCCTTCTCGACTGTTGGCTTTGATGCAGATTTGATTATGGTGCATTTCTCCTTGTAAGTCAAATCTTTGTCTGGTTGCCTCTCGGTAGAACCTTGCTTGGCAAGCTGGTCAGCGGCTTCATTGCCAGGAATGCCTATGTGTGCAGGTACCCACTGGAGGACAGTTCTTTTAGATACGCTGACTGTTCGAAGGGCTTCCATCAGGTGGGGTTCTTTGTTGTTAGACAGGGCATCCAGAACTGAGAGCGCATCAGTCAGGAAGACAACCTGGGCATACTCTACAGTGTTGTGTACTAGAGATGCTGCTGTTTCAAGGGCCTGTACTTCTGCCCCATAGTTGCTGCAGTGTACTCCAGTAGGTAGAGCAACTGACTGTGTGTGTCCATCTGGGTGTCGGACATACACGCCTGCTCCTCCGTTTGCTACTGCTCTTGTGGCTGAACCATCTGTGTAGACTTGTAGCCATGCTTCTCCAGGATAACTCACTTTTCCCCTAATCCTAGCTGCTATTGCAACTATTCCTATGTTATGTATCATTCTTGAATAAAATATTGTTAAATTAACTTCAAATAAATACACATTTCAAGCATTGCAAATATACATATTTACACAGTAAAATAATAATAAAAAACCACACATTACCAGAGTCTCAGTGGCAGTTTGAATAAATATGTGTATTTTACGTTTATTTATCGTCGCTACCGGTTACCCATATGAGCGACGCCTCCTGAAGAGATTAGTCATTTTAGATTTTGGAGTATATAGTGCAATGATACAGAAAGAGACCCATTCCAGAGTCTCCTCTCGTTCTTTTACGTGCACGGTGTAAAGCACCGACACGAGACCTTGGTTTAACGTCCCATCTGAAATACTTAATTGTATTACTTTATACAAATTCATTTTAGCTTGATTGCGAAACAAGTTCTTTCAACTTATATTAATCACTCTCAAGACCATCGCCATGAAGGAGAGAGAAGAGGCAATGTGGAATTTAAATGACTTGCCTAAGGGCACAATCGTAACGGTTTCAGCGGGGCTCGAACTCCGGACCTTTCGCACCTGACGATTTTATTAGGGTCAGGCGGGGAATCGAACCTGCGATCAATGGATTCAATAAATACCAACTCTACAAACTACATAAGTTATGTTATATGTTATATTTCGGGTTTTACGCCTGCATCAGCACCATTTGGGCTATATGCCGGCGGGCAGTTTACCTAACAACACCTTTCCTGGGCAGGCTCCAACGGTTAACCAGTACTTGGGTGCACCAACCTCCGTAAGAAACCGCCAACTTTTTCATATAAATGACACGGTCTGCGCGGGGCTCGAACCCGTGACCATCAGTGAGGATAGGTTACAGTGGTATACAAGTCAGCGACCTTAACCACTCGACCACGAAGGCGGACAACTATATAATTTAGTTTACGATAGGTTTCACAAGTATTGAAGAAGAAGTGTTAGGGTCCTAAACAATTTAGAGGGATGTGCACGTATGTTAGGAATTCACACACCTGACTTGACTAGCACTCACCCATAGTACTATATACACAATAGTAATACAGTGAAATACAATAGGATCATAGGGGACCATACTACATAATTATGATAGGACCTTATGAATATGAATGTAGTAGGTATATAATATTATGTGAGTGAGTGAGTGAGTGAGTGAGTGAGTGAGTGAGTGAGTGAGCGAGCGAGTATTTGGTTTAACCGCATCAACACAGCTCAGGTTATATCGCTCGGGGTTAAGTATTTTGTATACAAGATAGTTAAAAATAGATGTAGATAACATATTGTATACGTGTAGTAACATGTAATGACGAAATTGCAACAATAAATAAATAATAATAATAATAAAAAAATACATCAGTTGTAACAGAATATATAATCTACCATCATTATTTATTGATCGAGTGGCTAAATATGACAAGGGTTACATATGCTTATAGTATGTAATCTACCACTCTCCTGTAAATTATATTTGTAAATACGCTATACTGTACTCTTCAATTATGGATAAAATAAAACTAGATCTATCCATCTCCCAATCGTCCTTCATTCTCCAACGTTGTAGACAATCCACAACTCACTCCAAATTGCTACAGCTTCATTCTCCAACGTTGTAAACAATCCACAGCTCACTCCAAATTGCTACAGCTTCATTCTCCAACGTTGTAAACAATCCACAGCTCACTACAGGTTCATTCTCCAACGTTGTAAACAATCCACAGCTCACTCCAAATTGCTACAGCTTCATTCTCCAACGTTGTAGACAATCCACAGCTCACTCTAAATTGCTACAGCTTCATTCTCCAACGTTGTAGACAATCCACAGCTCACTCCAAATTGCTACAGCTTCATTCTCCAACGTTGTAGACAATCCACAGCTCATTACAAATTGCTACAGCTTCATTCTCCAACGTTGTAGACAATCCAAAGCTCACTCCAAAATTGCTACAGCTTCATTCTCCAACGTTGTAGACAATCCACAGCTCACTCCAAATTGCTACAGCTTCATTCTCCAACGTTGTAAACAACCCAAAGCTCACTCCAAATTGCTACAGCTTCATTCTCCAACGTTGTAAATAACCCACAGCTCACTCCAAATTGCTACAGCTTCATTCTCCAACGTTGTAAACAACCCACAGCTCACTCCAAATTGCTACAGCTTCATTCTCCAACGTTGTAAACAATCCACAGCTCACTCCAAATTGCTACAGCTTCATTCTCCAACGTTGTAAACAATCCACAGCTCCCTCCAAATTGCTACAGCTTCATTCTCCAACGTTGTAAACAATCCACAGCTCCCTCCAAATTGCTACAGCTTCATTCTCCAACGTTGTAAACAATCTACAGCTCCCTCCAAATTGCTACAGCTTCATTCTCCAACGTTGTAAACAACCCACAGCTCACTCCAAATTGCTACAGCTTCATTCTCCAACGTTGTAAACAACCCACAGCTCACTCCAAATTGCTACAGCTTCATTCTCCAACGTTGTAAACAATCCACAGCTCACTCCAAATTGCTACAGCTTCATTCTCCAACGTTGTAAACAATCCACAGCTCACTCCAAATTGCTACAGCTTCATTCTCCAACGTTGTAAACAATCCACAGCTCCCTCCAAATTGCTACAGCTTCATTCTCCAACGTTGTAAACAATCTACAGCTCCCTCCAAATTGTACAGCTTCATTCTCCAACGTTGTAAACAATCTACAGCTCCCTCCAAATTGCTACAGCTTCATTCTCCAACGTTGTAAACAATCCACAGCTCCCTCCAAATTGCTACAGCTTCATTCTCCAACGTTGTAAACAATCCACAGCTCCCTCCAAATTACTACAGCTTCATTCTCCAACGTTGTAAACATTCCACAGCTCACTCCAAATTGCTACAGCCTCATTCTCCAACGTTGTAAACAACCCACAGCTCACTCCAAATTGCTACAGCTTCATTTTCCAACGTTGATAACAACCCACAGTTCACTCCAAATTGCTACAGCTTCATTCTCCAACGTTGTAAACAATCTACAGCTCCCTCCAAATTGCTACAGCTTCATTCTCCAACGTTGTAAACAATCCACAGCTCCCTCCAAATTGCTACAGCTTCATTCTCCAACGTTGTAAACAATCCACAGCTCACTCCAAATTGCTACAGCTTCATTCTCCAACGTTGTAAACAATCCACAGCTCACTCCAAATTGCTACAGCTTCATTCTCCAACGTTGTAAACAATCCACAGCTCACTCCAAATTGCTACAGCTTCATTCTCCAACGTTGTAAACAATCCACAGCTCACTCCAAATTGCTACAGCTTCATTCTCCAACGTTGTAAACAATCCACAGCTCACTCCAAATTGCTACAGCTTCATTCTCCAACGTTGTAAACAATCCACAGCTCACTCCAAATTGCTACAGCTTCATTCTCCAACGTTGTAAACAATCCACAGCTCCCTCCAAATTGCTACAGCTTCATTCTCCAACGTTGTAAACAATCCACAGCTCCCTCCAAATTGCTACAGCTTCATTCTCCAACGTTGTAAACAATCCACAGCTCACTCCAAATTGCTACAGCTTCATTCTCCAACGTTGTAAACAATCCACAGCTCCCTCCAAATTGCTACAGCTTCATTCTCCAACGTTGTAAACAATCCACAGCTCCCTCCAAATTGCTACAGCTTCATTCTCCAACGTTGTAAACAATCCACAGCTCCCTCCAAATTGCTACAGCTTCATTCTCCAACGTTGTAAACAATCCACAGCTCCCTCCAAATTGCTACAGCTTCATTCTCCAACGTTGTAAACAATCCACAGCTCACTCCAAATTGCTACAGCTTCATTCTCCAACGTTGTAAACAATCCACAGCTCCCTCCAAATTGCTACAGCTTCATTCTCCAACGTTGTAAACCCACAGCTCACTCCAAATTGCTACAGCTTCATTCTCCAACGTTGTAAACAATCCACAGCTCCCTCCAAATTGCTACAGCTTCATTCTCCAACGTTGTAAACAATCCACAGCTCCCTCCAAATTGCTACAGCTTCATTCTCCAACGTTGTAAACAATCCACAGCTCCCTCCAAATTGCTACAGCTTCATTCTCCAACGTTGTAAACAATCCACAGCTCCCTCCAAATTGCTACAGCTTCATTCTCCAACGTTGTAAACAATCCACAGCTCACTCCAAATTGCTACAGCTTCATTCTCCAACGTTGTAAACAATCCACAGCTCACTCCAAATTGCTACAGCTTCATTCTCCAACGTTGTAAACAATCCACAGCTCCCTCCAAATTGCTACAGCTTCATTCTCCAACGTTGTAAACAATCCACAGCTCCCTCCAAATTGCTACAGCTTCATTCTCCAACGTTGTAAACAATCCACAGCTCCCTCCAAATTGCTACAGCTTCATTCTCCAACGTTGTAAACAATCCACAGCTCCCTCCAAATTGCTACAGCTTCATTCTCCAACGTTGTAAACAATCCACAGCTCACTCCAAATTGCTACAGCTTCATTCTCCAACGTTGTAAACAATCCACAGCTCCCTCCAAATTGCTACAGCTTCATTCTCCAACGTTGTAAACAATCCACAGCTCCCTCCAAATTGCTACAGCTTCATTCTCCAACGTTGTAAACAATCCACAGCTCCCTCCAAATTGCTACAGCTTCATTCTCCAACGTTGTAAACAACCACAGCTCACTCCAAATTGCTACAGCTTCATTCTCCAACGTTGTAAACAACCCACAGCTCACTCCAAATTGCTACAGCTTCATTCTCCAACGTTGTAAACAACCACAGCTCACTCCAAATTGCTACAGCTTCATTCTCCAACGTTGTAAACAATCCACAGCTCACTCCAAATTGCTACAGCTTCATTCTCCAACGTTGTAAACAATCCACAGCTCCCTCCAAATTGCTACAGCTTCATTCTCCAACGTTGTAAACAATCCACAGCTCCCTCCAAATTGCTACAGCTTCATTCTCCAACGTTGTAAACAATCCACAGCTCCCTCCAAATTGCTACAGCTTCATTCTCCAACGTTGTAAACAATCCACAGCTCCCTCCAAATTGCTACAGCTTCATTCTCCAACGTTGTAAACATTCCACAGCTCACTCCAAATTGCTACAGCTTCATTCTCCAACGTTGTAAACAATCCACAGCTCACTCCAAATTGCTACAGCTTCATTCTCCAACGTTGTAAACAACCCACAGCTCACTCCAAATTGCTACAGCTTCATTCTCCAACGTTGTAAACAACCCACAGCTCACTCCAAATTGCTACAGCTTCATTCTCCAACGTTGTAAACAATCCACAGCTCCCTCCAAATTGCTACAGCTTCATTCTCCAACGTTGTAAACAATCCACAGCTCCCTCCAAATTGCTACAGCTTCATTCTCCAACGTTGTAAACAATCCACAGCTCCCTCCAAATTGCTACAGCTTCATTCTCCAACGTTGTAAACAATCCACAGCTCCCTCCAAATTGCTACAGCTTCATTCTCCAACGTTGTAAACAATCCACAGCTCACTCCAAATTGCTACAGCTTCATTCTCCAACGTTGTAAACAATCCACAGCTCACTCCAAATTGCTACAGCTTCATTCTCCAACGTTGTAAACAATCCACAGCTCCCTCCAAATTGCTACAGCTTCATTCTCCAACGTTGTAAACAATCCACAGCTCCCTCCAAATTGCTACAGCTTCATTCTCCAACGTTGTAAACAATCCACAGCTCCCTCCAAATTGCTACAGCTTCATTCTCCAACGTTGTAAACAATCCACAGCTCCCTCCAAATTGCTACAGCTTCATTCTCCAACGTTGTAAACAATCCACAGCTCACTCCAAATTGCTACAGCTTCATTCTCCAACGTTGTAAACAATCCACAGCTCACTCCAAATTGCTACAGCTTCATTCTCCAACGTTGTAAACAACCCACAGCTCACTCCAAATTGCTACAGCTTCATTCTCCAACGTTGTAAACAACCCACAGCTCACTCCAAATTGCTACAGCTTCATTCTCCAACGTTGTAAACAATCCACAGCTCACTCCAAATTGCTACAGCTTCATTCTCCAACGTTGTAAACAATCCACAGCTCCCTCCAAATTGCTACAGCTTCATTCTCCAACGTTGTAAACAATCCACAGCTCCCTCCAAATTGCTACAGCTTCATTCTCCAACGTTGTAAACAATCCACAGCTCCCTCCAAATTGCTACAGCTTCATTCTCCAACGTTGTAAACAATCCACAGCTCCCTCCAAATTGCTACAGCTTCATTCTCCAACGTTGTAAACAATCCACAGCTCCCTCCAAATTGCTACAGCTTCATTCTCCAACGTTGTAAACAATCCACAGCTCACTCCAAATTGCTACAGCTTCATTCTCCAACGTTGTAAACAACCCACAGCTCACTCCAAATTGCTACAGCTTCATTCTCCAACGTTGTAAACAACCCACAGCTCACTCCAAATTGCTACAGCTTCATTCTCCAACGTTGTAAACAATCCACAGCTCCCTCCAAATTGCTACAGCTTCATTCTCCAACGTTGTAAACAATCCACAGCTCACTCCAAATTGCTACAGCTTCATTCTCCAACGTTGTAAACAATCCACAGCTCACTCCAAATTGCTACAGCTTCATTCTCCAACGTTGTAAACAATCCACAGCTCCCTCCAAATTGCTACAGCTTCATTCTCCAACGTTGTAAACAATCCACAGCTCCCTCCAAATTGCTACAGCTTCATTCTCCAACGTTGTAAACAATCCACAGCTCCTCCAAATTGCTACAGCTTCATTCTCCAACGTTGTAAACAATCCACAGCTCCCTCCAAATTGCTACAGCTTCATTCTCCAACGTTGTAAACAATCCACAGCTCTCCAAATTGCTACAGCTTCATTCTCCAACGTTGTAAACAATCCACAGCTCCCTCCAAATTGCTACAGCTTCATTCTCCAACGTTGTAAACAATCCACAGCTCCCTCCAAATTGCTACAGCTTCATTCTCCAACGTTGTAAACAATCCACAGCTCCCTCCAAATTGCTACAGCTTCATTCTCCAACGTTGTAAACAATCCACAGCTCACTCCAAATTGCTACAGCTTCATTCTCCAACGTTGTAAACAATCCACAGCTCACTCCAAATTGCTACAGCTTCATTCTCCAACGTTGTAAACAATCCACAGCTCACTCCAAATTGCTACAGCTTCATTCTCCAACGTTGTAAACAATCCACAGCTCCCTCCAAATTGCTACAGCTTCATTCTCCAACGTTGTAAACAATCCACAGCTCACTCCAAATTGCTACAGCTTCATTCTCCAACGTTGTAAACAATCCACAGCTCACTCTAAATTGCTACAGCTTCATTCTCCAACGTTGTAAACAATCCACAGCTTCATTCTCCAACGTTGTAAACAATCCAAGCTCCCTCCAAATTGCTACAGCTTCATTCTCCAACGCAATAAATACCTCGCCAGCGAATTCCACAGGTAGGCCTACATGTATAGCCCTCCACCGACGTAAACAATCCCTAGACGACTCCTCGCTAATATCATTGCTCTTCCTTCTCCATTGCTGTTAAATAATCCCCCAGGGGACTCCACAATCGTAGCCCGAGCATAATTTACCAAAAGCTACGAAGGTGTTCCTCTGGGGGCCCGCCGAAACCATCAACCGCTCCCCTGCTTCGCTTTCTCCGGCGAGAAAGATGGCGCGACCGCTATAGGAGACAGTATCAGGCTCAGCAGGCCGGGATTCGAACTCAGACATTCAAATCCGCAACGCAGCTCCACGTGGGCGTAATTCACTGCCCGAATGCAAGAAGGGTCCGCAAACCCTTAGGGTCTGACCCAAAGAAAAGGATCAAACCCCATGTTCGTTAATCCACATCTTCATGCATTAGGTTGAACGAAGTAAGCGGTAACTGAGGGAACACCCTGTCATAAAACGACCGTTCTGTACGGCGTCTTACCTGTATGAAATGCACCCTGTAATGGTGGTCACTATGCACGATGTTAACTTATTTATACAAGTCCACAATATTATGACAACTCGATTACACATCAACTGGTTCCGCTGTTATACTCCGATATTCCACCGCCGATTTGATAAAGCCGATAACCAATATATAATACTGGAGCCCAGCATTATATGAGCTTCAGTCCAAATATCTGTTAACAAGCAGGCAACCATCCCAGTGTGTAATATCTATATTTAGTACAATCACATCAATAAAAATCTCATGAAATATTGCACATACAATTTTATAGCCAATCAGAACGTGTTTCAACAGGCAACTTTTGTCAATTCAGCTCGATACTGGTGCGTAAATGCTAAAAATAGGGATAGTAAATCTCGATACAGACACACCTATGTTAAACAGCCTAATTGTGTACATAAATAGTGTAGACGACACCAACATCAAGGTGGCTTTAGAAGGTAGATGGTTCTACCCGGGGTCTTCCTCCACTAATAATAGGTATACATGAGTCGCAATATGACCTACGTTGTTGGTACTGATTTAAACCTCAAAAGTGGAAGTCGTGATAGCTCAGTGGATGCGCGTTCCCTTCAGGTGCGAAAGGTCCGGAGTTCGAGCCTCACTGGAGCCGTTACGAGTGTGCCCTTAGGCAAGGCATTTAAATTCCACGTTGCCTCTTCTCTCTCCCTCGTGGCGATGGATTCCATCAGGAATGAGGTCTCGAGAGTGATTTATATAAGTTGAAATAACTTGTTTCGCAATCGAGCTAAAATAAATTTGTATAAACTAAACCCCAAAAACCAAATCAATGACCACTGACCCAGTATAATGTATGCGTTAATTGCCATTATTGTTTATACTGTATTCATGACTTAGCCTAAGAATTATTGGAGTAGTCACAATACATTGTTTACTATTTTAGCAAGCAACAGGAAAGTGACTGCGATTGTTACATACATGTACATCAATAAGATCGTATCAGTACCGTAGCCAGGCGCGTAACTGCCTATACGCAAGTACGCAGTGGCGTCCACATCATTTTCAAAACAAAACACAATCTTTAAAAAAACGGAAAACCGCGTGTACGAGCGAGCGAAATGAGTTTCTACTATACAGACTATAGTAGACTACCTGTGGTAATGTATATAGACTAGAGTAAAACTCTGACGTCATCGTACACTGACTACACTCACTACTCACTAGATTGACAATGGATAAAATGGACTCAATGTCAGTATTTTTATGAGTTTATCATATTTAACTATTAATATCTCAACCCTCATTTACCAGTACATTAATAATTACAGCGTAGATCTATATGCATGTGCAGTTTATTCAGTTTAACGCCATCTTTCAACAGTACGTTAACAGTGTTCCTGGTAAGCTCCAGTACTAAGCAGTTCTTTGCAAGTAAAAGCACAAGTATAGGCACAAGCAGGTAGATCTACGTACATGTAGATGCACTCCCTTTTCATACACATACCCAGCTAAAGATATGAAACTCAGACGATGCACTGATGTACAGTATAGTTCAGACATTTTTACAAATTGCCGCATAAAAACATACGTTTTCCCAAGTGTATTTATCGGAATATAATTAGTTCTCAGAGTCGCCAGAGTGCACCAAATGACGTCCAGGTTTTAAAATTGTTCTGGGGGGAGCCCCCAGACCACTCTACACCACTCGCACCTTCGGTGATCGTTTGGAGTCCACATCAAAATTGGCTGGGTACTCCCCTGGTAGCCAGAGGAAAATTGCAACCGAGGCAACATGGGGGGTCCGGAGTCATGTTTCCCCTTAAAATTGTTGGGGTATAGAAGCGATCCCTGCGTTTTCTGATTTAATGATTGTATACGTATACCTATGTACTGACCATTCAGCTCTCTAGCAGTCAGCATTTTATACAGCAAAGGGATATTGTTTGCATTTTATTTATTTAATTTTTCTTCTTTTTTTGGGCTTTGGATATTATAACCGGTGTGCCTCAGTGTAGCTACGGGCCTGCGTATATAGCAAGACCATATTATCAAATCAAACTGTTGTTCCAATAATCCTATACACTCAACAACATTCCTAACCGGTCATCCAGGGTGTGTTACAGTATTTGGAGCAAACTAATAACCAAATAATATCAATATTCGTATCAACTTATTGGTTATAATTTATTACAGATCGTTATGCATGATTTTCTGTAGAATAATCTCGGATTAAATGACAATACGCAGGCCCGTAGCCACACTGAGGCAAATGAGGCAGTCGCCTCGGTTAGAATTTGGCATGTAACGAGAGGTATATAGGAAAGCTGATAAAACTGCCTTCAGAATGCACAGACAACCAGTGTCTAATGAACATTAAGCAACCAAAAAACACCACGTCACCTCTAGGTATGGTGTTATTAAATATATACAATATTATATCAGTGTATAATATACAATTGTTGACCTTTTGAGTTAACCTCACTTGCAACTCAGTATTGTAAGTTTCATAAATACCGGTTGTTTAAACATCACAACAACTTCATTTCTACATCATTGGAATAAGTAAACCAATGTGGGACAATCCACAACAACCTGGAAAATCCAAATCCTCACAAACCGTCTCTACCTCCCAAACTAAACTATTAAGACAGATTTCTGGCTATGCCCCTGTCAAACAAATAGCTCATAAATAGCTATTACTGTGCTATATGCAACCTATCCCATTTAATTCAGTGACCCTCCTGTTTTATTAATTCATTTCTTACCTTATAGCTAAGCTTACCTTAGCTATTCATTATCGCCTTTCCCCCCTGTGACCATTTACATAGAAAACTATATTATTTACTAAATTAGTATTTGAAAATCCCCAAGCGATTAAGCTTGTAAACATGCATATGGGAACATACTTGTCTGAGAAATTTAAATTGGGACCCAGAGCCCCTGGTCCAAGTCACCCGGATTGGTAGTATGACAGAGCGCAGAACAACCAGTGGACTCAGTCCGGCCGGGTAAGTCCCATACTGCCGGTGCTTTGTGACCAAATAACTCTAAAACTAAATAAAGCTAGTTTAAATTGTATTGGTTTGTGATCAATAAGATTACTTCTACACAATGGTAAATTCGGGAAATTATTAGCAATCTTTTTATTGTAACAAGGATTAATAAATCCTATATATTTATAACTTTCTAGTAACTTTATACTGTTGTTTATCTAAAATAAACATCAAAATATTTTTTTATCCACCAATATTCAAATTGAGGCCCTTATGCTATGTCATAAGCAAAATGCTCAATTTGTACAATTTTGGCCGGTTTTTGGTCAATTTTAAGGTCCAAATAAAATTTAATGGGTCTATATTCATAATCCACATGTAAAGTTCTATCTTAAACTCTAATTACCTCAATATAGAGCCCTTAGTACAATATATAAAAAATTTAAAAAATAAAAATGTCATCTGATATTTTTAAATAATTTAGTTGGAGCGGATTACCATCCTGGTATAATTACAAGTACAAGTATAATTGCACTGATGTACAGTATAGTTCAGACATTTTTACAAATTGCCGCATAAAAACATACGTTTTCCCAAGTGTATTTATCGGAATATAATTAGTTCTCAGAGTCGCCAGAGTGCACCAAATGACGTCCAGGTTTTAAAATTGTTCTGGGGGGAGCCCCCAGACCACTCTACACCACTCGCACCTTCGGTGATCGTTTGGAGTCCACATCAAAATTGGCTGGGTACTCCCCTGGTAGCCAGAGGAAAATTGCAACCGAGGCAACATGGGGGGTCCGGAGTCATGTTTCCCCTTAAAATTGTTGGGGTATAGAAGCGATACCTGCGTTTTCTGGTTTAATGATTGTATACGTATACCTATGTACTGACCATTCAGCTCTCTAGCAGTCAGCATTTTATACAGCAAAGGGATATTGTTTGCATTTTATTTATTTAATTTTTCTTCTTTTTTGGGCTTTGGATATTATAACCGGTGTGCCTCAGTGTAGCTACGGGCCTGCGTATATAGCAAGACCATATTATCAAATCAAACTGTTGTTCCAATAATCCTATACACTCAACAACATTCCTAACCGGTCATCCAGGGTGTGTTACAGTATTTGGAGCAAACTAATAACCAAATAATATCAATATTCATATCAACTTATTGGCTATATTTTATTACAGATCGTTATGCATGATTTTCTGTAGAATAATCTCGGATTAAATGACAATAAGCAGGCCCGTAGCCTTACTGAGGAAAATGAGGCACTCGCCTCCGTTAGAAGTTGGCATGTAACGAGAGTATATAGATAAAACTGCCTTCAGAATGCACAGACAACCAGTGTCTAATGAACATTAAGCAACCAAAAAACACCACGTCACCTCTAGGTATGGTGTTATTAAATATATACAATATTATATCAGTGTATAATATACAATTGTTGACCTTTTGAGTTAACTTCACTTGCAACTCAGTATTGTAAGTTTCATAAATACCGGTTGTTTAAACATCACAACAACTTCATTTCTACATCATTGGAATAAGTAAACCAATGTGGGACAATCCACAACAACCTGGAAAATCCAAATCCTCACAAACCGTCTCTACCTCCCAAACTAAACTATTAAGACAGATTTCTGGCTATGCCCCTGTCAAACAAATAGCTCATAAATAGCTATTACTGTGCTATATGCAACCTATCCCATTTAATTCAGTGACCCTCCTGTTTTATTAATTCATTTCTTACCTTATAGCTAAGCTTACCTTAGCTATTCATTATCGCCTTTCCCCCCTGTGACCATTTACATAGAAAACTATATTATTTACTGAATTAGTATTTGAAAATCCCCAAGCGATTAAGCTTGTAAACATGCATATGGGAACATACTTGTCTGAGAAATTTAAATTGGGACCCAGAGCCCCTGGTCCAAGTCACCCGGATTGGTAGTATGACAGAGGCAGAACAACCAGTGGACTCAGTCCGGCCGGGTAAGTCCCATACTGCCGGTGCTTTGTGACCAAATAACTCTAAAACTAAATAAAGCTAGTTTAAATTGTATTGGTTTGTGATCAATAAGATTACTTCTACACAATGGTAAATTCGGGAAATTATTAGCAATCTTTTTATTGTAACAAGGATTAATAAATCCTATATATTTATAACTTTCTAGTAACTTTATACTGTTGTTTATCTAAAATAAACGTCAAAATATTTTTTTATCCACCAATATTCAAATTGAGGCCCTTATGCTATGTCATAAGCAAAATGCTCAATTTGTACAATTTTGGCCGGATTTTGGTCAATTTTAAGGTCCAAATAAAATTTAATGGGTCTATATTCATAATCCACATGTAAAGTTCTATCTTAAACTCTAATTACCTCAATATAGAGCCCTTAGTACAATATATAAAAATTTAAAAAAATAAAAATGTCATCTGATATTTTTAAATAATTTAGTTGGAGCGGATTACCATCCTGGTATAATTACAACAAGTACATATTCATCTTAATTCTAAATATTCTTATACATGAGTGTGCTTCATAAGATACTCAAGTTTCTAAGTTAAGGTTATGAAATTATCTACCTCATTCATCTTGTTAGTACACTCAATTTGACCAGGTGGTTGAATTGAGGCCCTAACTTTCCTACATAATAAAGTACGACAGAAATGTCTAATTTCTGGAAATTGGGGTCAGAAATTACCAAATTTCTGGTGGTTGTAATTTAATTTTTTACAAACTTCCCTACATTACTAGTAACAATAACATGTTATTGACTTGGACAGAACTATTATTCTGACCAGGCCCCATCAGTATTCACCTTGAGGCCCTTCTCCTATGGCACAAGGAAATATCCAAAATCACAAATTTTCCATAGTATTATGGCAAATTCCACCACCATACATAGATATTATTATTTGTATACACCTTGGTACATTGAACCTACTATCCTGTAGATTATCTACCACATAATTGTTACATCAACACAGTATTTGGAAAAAATGCCATCTGAAGTTTCAATATGCAGTTGGACATTTCTATTTACTGACTCTGTGCAGCCATACGGCAAAATTGTGTAATTTCAATCAATGATATAATGATCATCTGATTAAATTATCTAGAATTTTTAGTGTTCTTTATTAGGGTCAACATTATGTTAACAAAGTTTGATCAACTTCAAGAAGTAATCTTCAATAATTCTAAAACTGAAGCTCTAATGCTATGACACTAGTCATTAGCCCAAATTTACGTTTTTTCTAACAATTCTCCATTACTCTTAATACCACCTCAGTAGGTATTAGACTGTAAAACTTAATCTATAAATATACTTAGGTTCTGAATAAGCTTAACAATAAACTTAAAACAAACATGGACACCCTACATCATCGTCTACTTTAATTACGGTCATCAGACACCCTCAAGTTGCATGAGTAGCCTGGCCGGCTGAGTAGTTATATCAGCAATTACTGCGTGCGGTCGGTCGGTCTCCGAAATCACCGAGTATTCCTGCCATGAAATCTTCGTCTCGCGAGCGATCGCTAATTTTTATTAGTTTAGCATTCCCCTGTGTGACTAAGTTTTATTGTAAATAGCCAAGAACTGATTGTTTTTATATTTAAAATGTAATTTTAAAGGCCCTACGAAGGTGACCGTTGTTAGTACGAAGTGTATTTTACCACATTATTTTTAAACGTTGTCACTCAGGGGTTAAGCCGCCTTTTTAGATGTAATTTTTATGATCCCAGTACACGGGGGTATATGGGGGGGTATTATTTTTGGGTACACATATCACACATTGTACAACCTACTATGGTATTAGTTTTATGTAAATATTTTTAGGGGCAACCCATGATAGTTTAGTATGGTGATACTTATATATGTTAAAAGAGTTGACCAAACATCATAGTAGGCTGATACCTCTAACGGTTTAGTCGTTTGTGACAGGAGAAGTTCTCTATCCTGTTGACATTTTCCATAACTATGGAAGATATTTTACTACCAGTTGTATATCTGTATGACTGGTAGTAACTATATGTACTTGGGATCAATCAACTAAATGTCTTAGTACAGATACATATTAAGATAGTCCATGAATTTTAATCTTCGTAGCAACCTCGATACTGCTGTGCACTATACAAGGTAAACGGGCACCTGCCATATCTCTTTCTCGTGCGCGCGAATGTAATTTGTTTGTTTACATTTACAGAGGTCAGTCAGTGCACATTCCTGAGCGCTCGTTCTTCTTTGCTCAGGAGCACCTGCTATTTTCACACCGGTTCGTGTGACTAGCTAACTATTTGCCATTAGGTCTTACTTTTAATGTTCGTAGCAATATCTTTATTGATATTTATTAGTACAACCCTCAACGGGCAACGCAATCCATATGTTGCAGGTTTGACTATGTGTTATTAGGGATCTTGGGATATATGAAGGACACACCTATGAGCTGTTGACTTTCTCCTGACAGACAGTGTCCTTCTACCTTCTTCCTTCTTACTATTTAATCTATCTCTCTACCTTATGCAACCCATTATAAATCACCTACTCTAAATACATTTTGGTGATGGGGTATGCTGATATAAAAGTATACCCCAAGATCCTCAATTAAGGTCAAACCTGTCTCTATATTATTTATCTGCTGTTATGGTTAAACTATTTATTATTTAATTTTTGGATCAATCAGAGTTCCATGCATCCATCTCATTGGTTCACTCCTTCTAACTTCTTGTTTATTTTGTTTAGGACACACATTTCAAAAATCTAGTGTGTGTCCTTGTTATCTTCTACACTGGTTTGAATGCTACTTAGAATCAAATATTTGCACGGTTTTTATCTCACCAAGGACATACGGTATAAATCGGCTATAGAACAAACTAACAAACAATTTACTAACCAACCTGTGTCTAAATCTTCTTAGACTTAGTGGTTGCACCGGGTAATTTCTTCGCCCGGTCTACCTCCGACCCCCGTTGGTACACAATCGTGTGCGAGCGGGGATGGGAGATATGAAAACCGAACACACTCTGAGATTATTGCAACCGACGTAGCCCTCTAAACATCATAGCATTGTAAATTTAATAGTTTATTAACTATCTATCTGTCTTCCGCTAATGTCGAACCCCTCGCGGTTCTTTGATCTTTGAATCATCTTAGCTAATTTAGTCGCCCAAATGCATGTATGCGGTGGCGACTTTAAATAAACTTATTTAGTCAGTCAGACAGACAAACATACACAAACAAATAATTCAGGGGATCACCTCGGTTATTTTCAGATTCTGGCTACGGCACTGATAAGAAAATATTTATATGATTATTGAATCCAAATATTATAAAATACCAGGTGACCGATTAGGAATGTTGTTGAGTATGTATCAATACACCCGTATCAATAACACAATAAACATATAGAGTGGACGTGGTGCGGCAAATGGCGGTGTTTCATCTGGTGCAAGCACTGTGTGTTCTCTCCCACAGGAACTTGAAATGTTATCCATAAGCCACCAACAGTCTCGTACCTCTATCCTAGGACACTCCCCTCTATTAAAAAAGAGGGGGTGTCCTAGGATAGAGGTACGAGACCGTTTGTGGCTTTTAATAGAGGGGGTGTCCTAGGATAGAGGTACGAGACCGTTAGTGGCTTATGGATATAATTTCAAGTTCCGGTGGTTCTCCGATTGTGCAACTTTCATCCGACATACTAAGAGAGAGGACACTCACAACCTCCGGGACGCGCATGTCGCATGCGTAGTAGACAGGGCAAAGGAAATGGTGACATACTTTCCACTCCATGTAGGCTACATGACACCTTCAGGGCTATCTCTGTTGATTACATTATCTTCGTATACAAACATTTAAACGTGGACGAGTGACTGTCGACTAGACCTTGGCTGGCTGCAGCAGCCTGGCTACACATGGCATAGCAGCACGTTCCATGATTAAACTTAGAACTCCCGACGTCACATTGCAATTAATGGGCAACTTGTACATATGTGACGTTATACAAAATCGGCCCATTTCAGGGCTAAGAACAGCCCTAGTAGGACAATCTTCTCGAATTGTCTAGGCATGACAAGGTTCTTATACACTCATGGTTTCATTGACCAGCATTACAACAGTTCGCTGTTGGTACAGTCAAACCTGTGTTAGTGGTCACCTCCATTGAGCAGCCAACCTGTATTAAGCAGCCAGCTTCCAGATTCTCAATCGGTTGTTTTAGTATATATTTGACCTCTATTAAGCAGCCACCTGTGCTAAGCAGCTACTTTCTCTGACTCCTTTGGTTGGCTGCTTAAGACAGGTTTTACTGCATACATATTATATTTTTGGACCAATTGAATACACCTTTTCAGCCGTGTGGGGTACACATCGGGGTTACGTTTGAGCGATCCTACAAGTAGGCTTTTATATATTCAAACACATGCATTGTACATAGTGACTAGTGCAAGATGAATAAGTCCAAATACAGAGTGACTATAATGCGAGCTGATTGAGTACACGCACAGAGTGGATACTGCAACCTGATTGAGTACACGCACAGACTGGATACTGCAACCTGAATGAGTACACACACAGAGGGGCTACTGTAACCTGAATGAGTACACACACAGAGTGGATACTGCAACCTGAATGAGTACAAGCACAGGGTGGATACTGCAACATGAATGAGTACACACACAGAGTGGATACTGCAACCTGAATGAGTACAAGCACAGGGTGGATACTGCAACATGAATGAGTACAAGCACAGAGTGGATACTGTAACCTGAATGAGTACAAGCACAGAGTGGATACTGCAACATGAATGAGTACAAGCACAGAGTGGATACTGCAACCTGAATGAGTACAAGCACAGAGTGGATACTGCAACATGAATGAGTACAAGCACAGAGGGGATACTGCAACCTGAATGAGTACAAGCACAGAGTGGATACTGCAACCTGAATGAGTACAAGCACAGAGTGGATACTGCAACCTGAATGAGTACAAGCACAGAGTGGATACTGCAACCTGAATGAGTACACGCACATAGTGGATACTGTAACCTGAATGAGTACACGCACAGAGTGGGCACTGTAACCTGAATGAGTACACGCACATAGTGGATACTGTAACCTGAATGAGTACACGCACAGAGTGGGTACTGCAACCTGAATGAGTACACGCACAGAGTGGATACTGCAACAGAATGAGTACACGCACATATGATACTGTAACCTGAATGAGTACACGCACAGAGTGGGTACTGCAACCTGAATGAGTACACGCACAGAGTGGATACTGCAACATGAAGAGTACAAGCACAGAGTGGATACTGCAACATGAATGAGTACAAGCAAAGACTGGATACTGCAACCTGAATGAGTACAAGCACAGAGTGGATACTGCAACCTGAATGAGTACAAGCACAGAGCGGATACTGCAACCTGAATGAGTACACGCACAGAGGGGATACTGCAACCTGAATGAGTACAAGCACAGAGTGGATACTGCAACATGAATGAGTACACGCACAGAGTGGATACTGCAACCTGAATGAGTACAAGCACAGAGGGGATACTGCAACCTGAATGAGTACAAGCACAGAGTGGATACTGCAACCTGAATGAGTACAAGCACAGAGTGGATACTGCAACCTGAATGAGTACACGCACAGAGTGGGTACTGTAACCTGAATGAGTACACGCACAGAGTGGGTACTGCAACCTGAATGAGTACACGCACAGAGTGGATACTGTAACCTGAATGAGTACACGCACAGAGTGGGCACTATAACCTGAATGAGTACACGCACAGAGTGGATACTGCAACCTGAATGAGTACACGCACAGAGTGGATACTGCAACCTGAATGAATACAAGCACAGAGTGGATACTGCAACCTGAATGAGTACAAGCACAGATTGGATACTGCAACATGAATGAGTACACGCACAGAGTGGATACTGTAACCTGAATGAATACAAGCACAGACTGGATACTGCAACATGAATGAGTACACGCACAGAGTGGATACTGCAACCTGAATGAATACAAGCACAGACTGGATACTGCAACATGAATGAGTACACGCACAGAGTGGATACTGCAACCTGAATGAATACAAGCACAGAGTGGATACTGCAACATGAATGAGTACACGCACAGAGTGGATAGTGCAACCTGAATGAATACAAGCACAGAGGGGATACTGCAACCTGAATGAATACAAGCACAGAGTGGATACTGCAACCTGAATGAATACAAGCACAGAGTGGATACTGCAACCTGAATGAGTACACGCACATAGTGGGCACTATAACCTGAATGAGTACACGCACAGAGTGGGTACTGCAACCTGAATGAGTACACGCACAGAGTGGATACTGTAACCTGAATGAGTACACGCACAGAGTGGATACTGTAACCTGAATGAGTACACGCACAGAGTGGATACTGCAACCTGAATGAGTACACGCACAGAGTGGATACTGCAACATGAATGAGTACACGCACAGAGTGGATACTGCAACCTGAATGAGTACACGCACAGAGTGGATACTGCAACCTGAATGAGTACACGCACAGAGTGGATACTGCAACCTGAATGAGTACACGCACAGAGTGGATACTGCAACCTGAATGAGTACACGCACAGAGTGGATACTGCAACCTGAATGAGTACACGCACAGAGTGGATACTGCAACCTGAATGAGTACACGCACAGAGTGGATACTGCAACCTGAATGAGTACAAGCACAGAGGGGATACTGCAACCTGAATGAGTACAAGCACAGAGTGGATACTGCAACCTGAATGAGTACACGCACAGAGTGGATACTGCAACCTGAATGAGTACACGCACAGAGTGGATACTGCAACCTGAATGAGTACACGCACAGAGTGGATACTGCAACCTGAATGAGTACACGCACAGAGTGGATACTGCAACCTGAATGAGTACACGCACAGAGTGGATACTGCAACCTGAATGAGTACACGCACAGAGTGGATACTGCAACCTGAATGAGTACACGCACAGAGTGGATACTGCAACCTGAATGAGTACAAGCACAGAGTGGATACTGCAACCTGAATGAGTACAAGCACAGAGTGGATACTGCAACATGAATGAGTACACGCACAGAGTGGATACTGTAACCTGAATGAATACAAGCACAGACTGGATACTGCAACATGAATGAGTACACGCACAGAGTGGATACTGCAACCTGAATGATACAAGCACAGACTGGATACTGCAACTGAATGAGTACACGCACAGAGTGGATACTGCAACCTGAATGAATACAAGCACAGAGTGGATACTGCAACATGAATGAGTACACGCACAGAGTGGATAGTGCAACCTGAATGAATACAAGCACAGAGGGGATACTGCAACCTGAATGAATACAAGCACAGAGTGGATACTGCAACCTGAATGAATACAAGCACAGAGTGGATACTGCAACCTGAATGAGTACACGCACATAGTGGGCACTATAACCTGAATGAGTACACGCACAGAGTGGGTACTGCAACCTGAATGAGTACACGCACAGAGTGGATACTGTAACCTGAATGAGTACACGCACAGAGTGGGCACTATAACCTGAATGAGTACACGCACAGAGTGGATACTGCAACCTGAATGAGTACACGCACAGAGTGGATACTGCAACATGAATGAGTACACGCACAGAGTGGATACTGCAACATGAAAGAGTACACGCACAGAGTGGATACTGCAACCTGAATGAATACAAGCACAGAGTGGATACTGCAACCTGAATGAGTACACGCACAGAGTGGGCACTATAACCTGAATGAGTACACGCACAGAGTGGGTACTGCAACCTGAATGAGTACACGCACAGAGTGGATACTGTAACCTGAATGAGTACACGCACAGAGTGGATACTGCAACCTGAATGAGTACAAGCACAGAGTGGATACTGCAACCTGAATGAGTACAAGCACAGAGGGGATACTGCAACATGAATGAGTACACGCACAGAGTGGATACTGCAACCTGAATGAGTACACGCACAGAGTGGATACTGCAACCTGAATGAGTACACGCACAGAGTGGATACTGCAACCTGAATGAGTACACGCACAGAGTGGATACTGCAACCTGAATGAGTACACGCACAGAGGGGTACTGCAACCTGAATGAGTACAGCACAGAGTGGATACTGCAACCTGAATGAGTACACGCACAGAGTGGATACTGCAACATGAATGAGTACACGCACAGAGTGGATACTGCAACCTGAATGAGTACAAGCACAGAGTGGATACTGCAACCTGAATGAGTACAAGCACAGATTGGATACTGCAACATGAATGAGTACACGCACAGAGTGGATACTGTAACCTGAATGAATACAAGCACAGACTGGATACTGCAACATGAATGAGTACACGCACAGAGTGGATACTGCAACCTGAATGATACAAGCACAGACTGGATACTGCAACATGAATGAGTACACGCACAGAGTGGATACTGCAACCTGAATGAATACAAGCACAGAGTGGATACTGCAACATGAATGAGTACACGCACAGAGTGGATAGTGCAACCTGAATGAATACAAGCACAGAGGGGATACTGCAACCTGAATGAATACAAGCACAGAGTGGATACTGCAACCTGAATGAATACAAGCACAGAGTGGATACTGCAACCTGAATGAGTACACGCACATAGTGGGCACTATAACCTGAATGAGTACACGCACAGAGTGGGTACTGCAACCTGAATGAGTACACGCACAGAGTGGATACTGTAACCTGAATGAGTACACGCACAGAGTGGGCACTATAACCTGAATGAGTACACGCACAGAGTGGATACTGCAACCTGAATGAGTACACGCACAGAGTGGATACTGCAACATGAATGAGTACACGCACAGAGTGGATACTGCAACATGAATGAGTACACGCACAGAGTGGATACTGCAACCTGAATGAGTACAAGCACAGAGTGGATACTGCAACCTGAATGAGTACACGCACAGAGTGGATACTGTAACCTGAATGAGTACACGCACAGAGTGGATACTGCAACCTGAATGAGTACACGCACAGAGTGGATACTGTAACCTGAATGAGTACAAGCACAGAGTGGATACTGTAACCTGAATGAGTACAAGCACAGAGTGGATACTGCAACCTGAATGAGTACAAGCACAGAGTGGATACTGTAACCTGAATGAGTACAAGCACAGAGTGGATACTGCAACCTGAATGAGTACAAGCACAGAGTGGATACTGTAACCTGAATGAGTACAAGCACAGAGTGGATACTGCAACTGAATGAGTACAGCACAGAGTGGTATGAACCTGAATGAGTACAAGCACAGACTGGATACTGCAACCTGAATGAGTACACGCGCAGAGTGGATACTGTAACATGAATGAGTACACGCACAGAGTGGATACTGCAACATGAATGAATACAAGCACAGAGGGTATACTGTAACCTGAATGAGTACAAGCACAGAGGGGATACTGTAACCTGAATGAGTACAAGCAAAGAGTGGATACTGTAACCTGAATGAGTACACGCACAGAGTGGATACTGCAACCTGAATGAGTACAAGCACAGAGTGGATACTGTAACCTGAATGAGTACAAGCACAGAGTGGATACTGCAACCTGAATGAGTACAAGCACAGACTGGATACTGCAACCTGAATGAGTACACGCGCAGAGTGGATACTGTAACATGAATGAGTACACGCACAGAGTGGATACTGCAACATGAATGAATACAAGCACAGAGGGTATACTGTAACCTGAATGAGTACAAGCACAGAGGGGATACTGTAACCTGAATGAGTACAAGCAAAGAGTGGATACTGTAACCTGAATGAGTACACACACAGAGGGGATACTGCAACCTGAATGAGTACACGCACAGAGGGGCTACTGAAACCTGAATGAGTACACGCACAGAGGGGCTACTGAAACCTGAATGAGTACACACACAGAGGGGATACTGCAACCTGAATGAGTACACGCACAGAGTGGATACTGTAACCTGAATGAGTACAAGCACAGATGGGCTACTGCAACCTGAATGAGTACACGCACAGAGTGGGCACTATAACCTGAATGAGTACAAGCACAGAGTGGATACTGTAACCTGAATGAGTACACGCACAGAGTGGATACTGCAACCTGAATGAGTACAGGCACAGAGGGGATACTGCAACCTGAATGAGTACACGCACAGAGGGGATACTGCAACCTGAATGAGTACACACACAGAGTGGATACAGCAGACTGAATGAGTACAAGCACAGAGTGGATACTGTAACCTGAATGAGTACAGACACAGAGTGGATACAGCAGACTGAATGAGTACACGCACAGAGTGGATACTGCAACATGAATGAATACAAGCACAGAGGGTATACTGTAACCTGAATGAGTACAAGCACAGAGGGGATACTGTAACCTGAATGAGTACAAGCAAAGAGTGGATACTGTAACCTGAATGAGTACACGCACAGAGTGGATACTGCAACCTGAATGAGTACAAGCACAGAGTGGATACTGTAACCTGAATGAGTACAAGCACAGAGTGGATACTGCAACCTGAATGAGTACAAGCACAGACTGGATACTGCAACCTGAATGAGTACACGCGCAGAGTGGATACTGTAACATGAATGAGTACACGCACAGAGTGGATACTGCAACATGAATGAATACAAGCACAGAGGGTATACTGTAACCTGAATGAGTACAAGCACAGAGGGGATACTGTAACCTGAATGAGTACAAGCAAAGAGTGGATACTGTAACCTGAATGAGTACACACACAGAGGGGATACTGCAACCTGAATGAGTACACGCACAGAGGGGCTACTGAAACCTGAATGAGTACACGCACAGAGGGGCTACTGAAACCTGAATGAGTACACACACAGAGGGGATACTGCAACCTGAATGAGTACACGCACAGAGTGGATACTGTAACCTGAATGAGTACAAGCACAGATGGGCTACTGCAACCTGAATGAGTACACGCACAGAGTGGGCACTATAACCTGAATGAGTACAAGCACAGAGTGGATACTGTAACCTGAATGAGTACACGCACAGAGTGGATACTGCAACCTGAATGAGTACAGGCACAGAGGGGATACTGCAACCTGAATGAGTACACGCACAGAGGGGATACTGCAACCTGAATGAGTACACACACAGAGTGGATACAGCAGACTGAATGAGTACAAGCACAGAGTGGATACTGTAACCTGAATGAGTACAGACACAGAGTGGATACAGCAGACTGAATGAGTACACGCACAGAGTGGATACTGCAACATGAATGAGTACAAGCACAGAGTGGATACTGCAACATGAATGAGTACAAGCACAGAGTGGATACTGCAACATGAATGAGTACAAGCACAGAGTGGATACTGTAACCTGAATGAGTACAAGCACAGAGTGGATACTGCAACCTGAATGAGTACAAGCACAGAGGGTATACTGTAACCTGAATGAGTACAAGCACAGAGGGGATACTGTAACCTGAATGAGTACAAGCACAGAGGGGATACTGTAACCTGAATGAGTACAAGCAAAGAGGGGATACTGTGACCTGAATGAGTACACGCACAGAGTGGATACTGCAACCTGAATGAGTACAAGCACAGAGTGGATACTGTAACCTGAATGAGTACAAGCACAGAGTGGATACTGCAACCTGAATGAGTACAAGCACAGACTGGATACTGCAACCTGAATGAGTACACGCGCAGAGTGGATACTGTAACATGAATGAGTACACGCACAGAGTGGATACTGCAACATGAATGAATACAAGCACAGAGGGTATACTGTAACCTGAATGAGTACAAGCACAGAGGGGATACTGTAACCTGAATGAGTACAAGCAAAGAGTGGATACTGTAACCTGAATGAGTACACACACAGAGGGGATACTGCAACCTGAATGAGTACACGCACAGAGGGGCTACTGAAACCTGAATGAGTACACGCACAGAGGGGCTACTGAAACCTGAATGAGTACACACACAGAGGGGATACTGCAACCTGAATGAGTACACGCACAGAGTGGATACTGTAACCTGAATGAGTACAAGCACAGCTGGGCTACTGCAACCTGAATGAGTACACGCACAGAGTGGGCACTATAACCTGAATGAGTACAAGCACAGAGTGGATACTGTAACCTGAATGAGTACACGCACAGAGTGGATACTGCAACCTGAATGAGTACAGGCACAGAGGGGATACTGCAACCTGAATGAGTACACGCACAGAGGGGATACTGCAACCTGAATGAGTACACACACAGAGTGGATACAGCAGACTGAATGAGTACAAGCACAGAGTGGATACTGTAACCTGAATGAGTACAGACACAGAGTGGATACAGCAGACTGAATGAGTACACGCACAGAGTGGATACTGCAACATGAATGAGTACAAGCACAGAGTGGATACTGCAACATGAATGAGTACAAGCACAGAGTGGATACTGCAACATGAATGAGTACAAGCACAGAGTGGATACTGTAACCTGAATGAGTACAAGCACAGAGTGGATACTGCAACCTGAATGAGTACAAGCACAGAGGGTATACTGTAACCTGAATGAGTACAAGCACAGAGGGGATACTGTAACCTGAATGAGTACAAGCACAGAGGGGATACTGTAACCTGAATGAGTACAAGCAAAGAGGGGATACTGTGACCTGAATGAGTACAAGCACAGTGTGGATACTGCAACCTAAATGAGTACAAGCACAGACTGGCCACTGCAACCTAAATGCGTACAAGCACAGGATGGCCAATGCAACCTGAATGAGTACAGGCACAGAGGGGCTACTGCAACCTGAATGAGTACACGCACAGAGTGGGTACTGCAACCTGAATGAGTACACGCACAGAGTGGATACTGTAACCTGAATGAGTACACGCACAGAGTGGGCACTATAACCTGAATGAGTACACGCACAGAGGGGCTACTGCAACCTGAATGAGTACACGCACAGAGTGGGTACTGCAACCTGAATGAGTACACACACAGAGTGGATACTGCAGACTGAATGAGTACACGCACAGAGTGGATACTGCAGACTGAATGAGTACACGCACAGAGTGGATACTGCAACCTGAATGAGTACAAGCACAGAGTGGATACTGCAACCTAAATGAGTACAAGCACAGAGCGGATACTGCAACCTGAATGAGTACACGCACAGAGCGGATACTGCAACCTGAATGAGTACACGCACAGAGTGGATACTGCAACCTGAATGAGTACAAGCACAGAGTGGATACTGCAACCTGAATGAGTACAAGCACAGAGCGGATACTGCAACCTGAATGAGTACACGCACAGAGGGGCTACTGTAACCTGAATGAATACACGCACAGAGTGGGCACTATAACCTGAATGAGTACACGCATAGAGTGGGTACTGCAACCTGAATGAGTACACGCACAGAGTGGGCACTATAACCTGAATGAGTACACGCACAGAGTGGGTACTGCAACCTGAATGAGTACACGCACAGAGTGGATACTGTAACCTGAATGAGTACACGCACAGACTGGGCACTATAACCTGAATGAGTACACGCAAAGAGTGGGTACTGCAACCTGAATGAGTACACGCACAGAGTGGATACTGCAACCTGAATGAATACACGCACAGAGTGGGCACTATAACCTGAATGAGTACACGCACAGAGTGGGTACTGCAACCTGAATGAGTACACGCACAGAGTGGGCACTATAACCTGAATGAGTACACGCACAGAGTGGGTACTGCAACCTGAATGAGTACACGCACAGAGTGGATACTGTAACCTGAATGAGTACACGCACAGACTGGGCACTATAACCTGAATGAATACACGCAAAGAGTGGGTACTGCAACCTGAATGAGTACACGCACAGAGTGAATACTGCAACCTGAATGAGTACACGCACAGGCTGGATACTGCAACCTGAAGGAGTACAGGCACAGAGGGGCTACTGCAACCTGAATGAGTACACGCACAAAGTGGATACTGCAACCTGAATGAGTACACGCACAGAGGAGATACTGCAACCTGAATGAGTACAAGCACTGAGTGGATACTGTAACCTGAATGAGTACACGCACAGAGGGGCTACTGTAACCTGAATGAGTACAAGCAAAGAGTGGATACTGTAACCTGAATGAGTACACGCACAGAGTGGATACTGCAACCTGAATGAGTACACGCACAGAGGGGCTACTGAAACCTGAATGAGTACACACACAGAGGGGAAACTGCAACCTGAATGAGTACACGCACAGAGGGGCTACTGAAACCTGAATGAGTACACGCACAGAGGGGCTACTGAAACCTGAATGAGTACACACACAGAGGGGATACTGCAACCTGAATGAGTACACGCACATAGTGGATACTGTAACCTGAATGAGTACAAGCACAGAGTGGCTACTGCAACCTGAATGAGTACACGCACAGAGTGGGCACTATAACCTGAATGAGTACAAGCACAGAGTGGATACTGTAACCTGAATGAGTACACGCACAGAGGGGATACTGCAACCTGAATGAGTACACGCACAGAGTGGATACTGCAACCTGAATGAGTACACGCACAGAGTGGATACTGCAACATGAATGAGTACAAGCACAGAGTAGATACTGTAACCTGAATGAGTACAAGCACAGAGTGGATACTGCAACCTAAATGAGTACAAGCACAGACTGGCCTCTGCAACCTAAATGCGTACAAGCACAGGATGGCCACTGCAACCTGAATGAGTACAGGCACAGAGGGGCTACTGCAACCTGAATGAGTACACGCACAGAGTGGGTACTGCAACCTGAATGAGTACACGCACAGAGTGGATACTGTAACCTGAATGAGTACACGCACAGAGTGTGCACTATAACCTGAATGAGTACACGCACAGAGTGGGCACTATAACCTGAATGAGTACACGCACAGAGTGGGTACTGCAACCTGAATGAGTACACGCACAGAGTGGATACTGCAACCTGAATGAGTACAAGCACAGAGTGGATACTGCAACATGAATGAGTACACGCACAGAGTGGATACTGCAACCTGAATGAATACAAGCACAGAGGGGATACTGCAACATGAATGAGTACAAGCACAGAGTGGATACTGTAACCTGAATGAATACAAGCACAGAGGGGATACTGCAACATGAATGAGTACAAGCACAGAGTGGATACTGCAACCTGAATGAGTACAAGCACAGAGTGGATACTGTAACCTGAATGAGTACACGCACAGAGTGGATACTGCAACATGAATGAATACAAGCACAGAGTGGATACTGCAACATGAATGAGTACAAGCACATAGTGGCTATTGCAACCTGAATGAGTACAAGCACAGAGTGGATACTGTAACCTGAATGAGTACACGCACAGAGTGGATACTGTAACCTGAATGAGTACAAGCACATAGTGGCTATTGCAACCTGAATGAGTACAAGCACAGAGTGGATACTGTAACCTGAATGAGTACACGCGCAGACTGGATACTGCAACCTGAATGAGTACAAGCACATAGTGGCTATTGCAACCTGAATGAGTACAAGCACAGAGTGGATACTGTAACCTGAATGAGTACACGCACAGAGTGGATACTGCAACATGAATGAGTACACACACAGAGTGGATACTGCAACCTGAATGAATACACGCACAGAGTGGGCACTATAACCTGAATGAGTACACGCACAGAGTGGGTACTGCAACCTGAATGAGTACACGCACAGAGTGGGCACTATAACCTGAATGAGTACACGCACAGAGTGGGTACTGCAACCTGAATGAGTACACGCACAGAGTGGGCACTATAACCTGAATGAGTACACGCACAGAGTGGGTACTGCAACCTGAATGAGTACACGCACAGAGTGGATACTGTAACCTGAATGAGTACACGCACAGAGCGGGCACTATAACCTGAATGAGTACACGCACAGAGTGGGTACTGCAACCTGAATGAGTACACGCACAGAGTGGATACTGCAACCTGAATGAGTACACGCACAGAGTGGATACTGCAACCTGAATGAGTACACGCACAGAGTGGATACTGCAACCTGAATGAGTACACGCACAGAGCGGATACTGCAACCTGAATGAGTACACGCACAGAGTGGATACTGCAACCTGAATGAGTACAAGCACAGAGTGGATACTGCAACCTGAATGAGTACAAGCACAGAGCGGATACTGCAACCTGAATGAGTACACGCACAGAGGGGCTACTGTAACCTGAATGAATACACGCACAGAGTGGGCACTATAACCTGAATGAGTACACGCATAGAGTGGGTACTGCAACCTGAATGAGTACACGCACAGAGTGGGCACTATAACCTGAATGAGTACACGCACAGAGTGGGTACTGCAACCTGAATGAGTACACGCACAGAGTGGATACTGTAACCTGAATGAGTACACGCACAGACTGGGCACTATAACCTGAATGAGTACACGCAAAGAGTGGGTACTGCAACCTGAATGAGTACACGCACAGAGTGGATACTGCAACCTGAATGAATACACGCACAGAGTGGGCACTATAACCTGAATGAGTACACGCACAGAGTGGGTACTGCAACCTGAATGAGTACACGCACAGAGTGGGCACTATAACCTGAATGAGTACACGCACAGAGTGGGTACTGCAACCTGAATGAGTACACGCACAGAGTGGATACTGTAACCTGAATGAGTACACGCACAGACTGGGCACTATAACCTGAATGAATACACGCAAAGAGTGGGTACTGCAACCTGAATGAGTACACGCACAGAGTGAATACTGCAACCTGAATGAGTACACGCACAGGCTGGATACTGCAACCTGAAGGAGTACAGGCACAGAGGGGCTACTGCAACCTGAATGAGTACACGCACAAAGTGGATACTGCAACCTGAATGAGTACACGCACAGAGGAGATACTGCAACCTGAATGAGTACAAGCACTGAGTGGATACTGTAACCTGAATGAGTACACGCACAGAGGGGCTACTGTAACCTGAATGAGTACAAGCAAAGAGTGGATACTGTAACCTGAATGAGTACACGCACAGAGTGGATACTGCAACCTGAATGAGTACACGCACAGAGGGGCTACTGAAACCTGAATGAGTACACACACAGAGGGGATACTGCAACCTGAATGAGTACACGCACAGAGGGGCTACTGAAACCTGAATGAGTACACGCACAGAGGGGCTACTGAAACCTGAATGAGTACACACACAGAGGGGATACTGCAACCTGAATGAGTACACGCACATAGTGGATACTGTAACCTGAATGAGTAAAAGCACAGGGTGGCTACTGCAACCTGAATGAGTACACGCACAGAGTGGGCACTATAACCTGAATGAGTACAAGCACAGAGTGGATACTGTAACCTGAATGAGTACACGCACAGAGGGGATACTGCAACCTGAATGAGTACACGCACAGAGTGGATACTGCAACCTGAATGAGTACACGCACAGAGTGGATACTGTAACCTGAATGAGTACAAGCACAGAGTGGATACTGCAACCTAAATGAGTACAAGCACAGACTGGCCTCTGCAACCTAAATGTGTACAAGCACAGGATGGCCACTGCAACCTGAATGAGTACAGGCACAGAGGGGCTACTGCAACCTGAATGAGTACACGCACAGAGTGGGTACTGTAACCTGAATGAGTACACGCACAGAGTGGATACTGTAACCTGAATGAGTACACGCACAGAGTGTGCACTATAACCTGAATGAGTACACGCACAGAGTGGATACTGTAACCTGAATGAGTACACGCACAGAGTGGGCACTATAACCTGAATGAGTACACGCACAGAGTGGGTACTGCAACCTGAATGAGTACACGCACAGAGTGGATACTGCAACCTGAATGAGTACAAGCACAGAGTGGATACTGCAACATGAATGAGTACACGCACAGAGTGGATACTGCAACCTGAATGAATACAAGCACAGAGGGGATACTGCAACATGAATGAGTACAAGCACAGAGTGGATACTGTAACCTGAATGAATACAAGCACAGAGGGGATACTGCAACATGAATGAGTACAAGCACAGAGTGGATACTGCAACCTGAATGAGTACAAGCACAGAGTGGGTACTGTAACCTGAATGAGTACACGCACAGAGTGGATACTGCAACATGAATGAATACAAGCACAGAGTGGATACTGCAACATGAATGAGTACAAGCACATAGTGGCTATTGCAACCTGAATGAGTACAAGCACAGAGTGGATACTGTAACCTGAATGAGTACACGCACAGAGTGGATACTGTAACCTGAATGAGTACAAGCACATAGTGGCTATTGCAACCTGAATGAGTACAAGCACAGAGTGGATACTGTAACCTGAATGAGTACACGCGCAGACTGGATACTGCAACCTGAATGAGTACAAGCACATAGTGGCTATTGCAACCTGAATGAGTACAAGCACAGAGTGGATACTGTAACCTGAATGAGTACACGCACAGAGTGGATACTGCAACATGAATGAGTACACGCACAGAGTGGATACTGCAACCTGAATGAATACACGCACAGAATGGGCACTATAACCTGAATGAGTACACGCACAGAGTGGGTACTGCAACCTGAATGAGTACACGCACAGAGTGGGCACTATGACCTGAATGAGTACACGCACAGAGTGGGTACTGCAACCTGAATGAGTACAGCACAGAGTGGCACTATAACCTGAATGAGTACACGCACAGAGTGGGTACTGCAACCTGAATGAGTACACGCACAGAGTGGATACTGTAACCTGAATGAGTACACGCACAGAGCAACTGAATGAGTACACGCACAGAGTGGATACTGCAACCTGAATGAGTACACGCACAGAGTGGATACTGCAACCTGAATGAGTACACGCACAGAGTGGATACTGCAACCTGAATGAGTACACGCACAGAGTGGATACTGCAACCTGAATGAGTACACGCACAGAGGGGATACTGTAACCTGAATGAGTACAAGCACAGAGGGGATACTGCAACCTGAATGAGTACACGCACAGAGTGGATACTGTAACCTGAATGAGTACAAGCACAGAGTGGATACTGTAACCTGAATGAGTACACGCACAGAGTGGCTACTGTAACCTGAATGAGTACACGCACAGAGTGGCTACTGTAACCTGAATGAGTACACGCACAGAGTGGATACTGTAACCTGAATGAGTACACGCACAGAGTGGCTACTGTAACCTGAATGAGTACAAGCACAGAGTGGCTACTGTAGCCTGAATGAGTACAAGCACAGAGTGGATACTGCAACCTGAATGAGTACACGCACAGAGTGGGCACTATAACCTGAATGAGTACAAGCACAGAGTGGCTACTGCAACCTGAATGAGTACAAACACAATGTGGCTACTGCAACATGAATAAGTACAAGCACAGAGGGGTCACTGCAACCTGAATAAGTACACGCACAGAGGGGCTACT
>CM026389.1:23632986-23672986 GCA_014843695.1 Archivesica marissinica
TAGTATAGGGGGGGGGAATAAAAAAAAATGTACCATCATGCCAAAAGAAATCAGTATAATTGTAAAAATTTTTGTTGATCCAGAGTAAAAAAAGTGTACCATCATGGCCAAAAACAATATTAAATAAAATCGATAATAATTATCGATTATCTCAAATCCAATATATTTTATGTTATATCTACAATATAATAATTAATCACTAATTTTTCTCTCATTAACGTCTTCCTCGTCATAACTCTTCTCAGTAAATCTTCTCAGTCAATAAATCTTCTCAGTCAATCTTCTCAGTCAATCTTCTCAGTCAATAAATCTTCTCAGTCAGGGGTTTAAGGTATTGGAAATACGATCATATGATAGTACGTTGACCAAGTGGTTAAGGCGTTAAACTTAAGATTTAATGGAGTAATATCCTCGTGGGTTTGAAACCCACACGTACTAATATATTTTTTAGGTATATTAGTAAATAAAAAGTGAGAATATAAATGTTTACATAATGATTTTATTTTCATGAAGCTATAGTCTAACGCAGAATAATAATCTAGCATGGTTATACAAAAGTTCAATGCATCAATAGATTATGTATATATACACTTTCAGCATCAATAATATTAGTATACTTTTCTTGTAATTCATTGGTAACAAGCACTAATTCATTAAAATTATCTCTTTGATTATACATATATATAAGTTCAGCATCAAGAATATTAGTATACAATTCTTGTAATTCATAGGTAACAAGAGATAATTCATCAAAATTAGTGTTTGTTAAAAGTCTATATTGGTCGCCAGTAACTAAACGTGAACTATATGGATAGTTTAAATCGTGTATACGATAAACATCCGTTAACATTAGAATATCAGAACTAAATAGATGTCTACAGAAAGGACATTTATTAATTTTTGATATACACGTTAAACATATAAGATGTTTACATTTACATTCGTTAATAAAATAAAAATCGTTATTAGTGTCTAAACAAATACTACATTCTTCACCCCATAATTCGTAAAAGTAACACATAATTATCAGTTAGTTACATAATTTTAAACATTTTGCAACTCAGTATACATATTATAAGGTAATGAAATATCAAAAGACCAATGAGTTTCTGCATATATTAATAGCGCATCATCACATAGTTGATATCCATCGGTAAACATTAGAGTATCACTAGTAAATTGTTTCCTACAGAAAGGACATTTAGTAAGTTTAGAAACACACGTTAAACATATAAGATGTTTACAAGTACATTCATTAATAAAAAAATAATCAATGTCATTTTGTAGACATATGTCGCACTCTTCACCCCAAAGTTGGTAGAAGTAAACACGATATTTATTCATTATGTAGATCTATTTTCACTGGAAACAGTTAAATCTTTCATATTATCGATGAAATTACAAAACTGTGTATCTTCGTCATCAGTATTATCACGTTCCAACAAATGTGTATATTTAATCCAACTATTAAACAGTAGCTACGATACTATATCATTATGTAGAATAACATCCACGAAATATTGGTATAACCATCGAATAACTTCTTTACGTAATAAACAGCTGATATATTCAATACTGTTTAAAAATGTACTATAGAAATAATTAGAATGTAATTCATTATGTATGATATCGTATGACATTACATCATAATTATCCACAGATGTTAAAAAAAGCATGTAGTAGAGCCGATCTGTATATAAAGTTATCTAGAGTACATTCAGGATTTGTTTCATGAGTTATCTTATACATTTTGTTGAACCATCTACAGCTGTAACCGTAACATTAAATATAGTACGTTCTGTATTTTGTATTTGTTCATTCGTAAGTAATGAACCATTAATAATTATACCTTTATGATGTTTGTTTTTATAACCTAGGAAAAAAGGATTCTCGTGATAAGAATCTAGATTAAGTTCATAATGATTATCTTTACATTCTTGCAATTTATTCTTAACAGTAGTTAAGCAATCTACGCAATTAGCACAATGTTTATTATCTCGTAGAACACGTAATTTATTTCTATAAGTTAAATACTCGTTATAATCGTTAACAATATCTAAATCAACTGACGAAGGATAAATAATATGTTTATCCATCGTAGTTAAAACCATACTAAAACCTATAGAGTGTATGGTCTTAGATAGTATATAAGACCGTCTACATACTTGAAAAAACACTTTAAAAATCTACCAATCTCTGATGGAATGTTTATGCAGTAAAACATCAAGTACATTTACAAAATCATTATCATAAGGCAGTATATTTTGTTTACAATATATTATATATTCATTATACATTAAAAGCCAAGAATCATAGTGTATACCTATAGTTCTACACATAGAAGGCATATTAATAGCTGGTATAATAATTATATTATATTTTGATAAAAAATGTTTCAATATACTTTCTATATCCATATCAGGCCCTAAATATTTAGGTGCATTTATAAAAAGCATTCCATAACAATCTTCATATGGTTCACCATCCAATGTAATAATACATTGTGGTTTTATAGATAAGTCAACATTAGAGCCAACTTTTCTAATGATTTCATCATTTATCATTTCAATGAACACCTCACAATTTATACCTAAAAATACTTTAGAATATTGTAAACCATAATTAGTATCAACAATATGATGAGTTTTTTCCCGTATATTATTCATTCTAGTATTAAGTAAAAGATCTAATTCCTTATTTTTAGTATTCTCTTTAGCGCTAATAAAAAGATCTAATTGCTTATGCTTATTATCCATAACTGTTGTAAACCACTATACTATAGTCTTATATTTATAGTATATATTGAAGTGGTTATGTTTTGAAATTCAAGTACTTTTAACAATGTCTAAGATGTTTAGTTGTTATAGATCGTCTTAACCAGTATCTAATATTTGTTAAAATTAAACCTAATTGGTTTTCACCGTACCAGTTAGATTGTAAAAGAGCATTAGAATCATTTATATTTAAACCAATACCCCAATAAAGATCATGACTACTAGCTTCACCAAATTTAGAATGTTTAGTATCTAAAAGTGTTTGTAATAGTTCTTTATTCTGTAGATATTTATACATATTACCTTGAAACATAACTTCAAACGTTTTTTATTCCAAATATCAGAATTAAAACTATTAAAATAAGTACCACCTAATTTCTTTTGTTGATACGGTGATACTTCATTTAATATTTGTTCAGCTAGTAAATGTTTACCAAAAGTTATACATTTATTATATTGATAATATTGTTCTACACAATTAAATATTATATCAGAATTATCTTTAAATGTACATTTATACATATTACTAAACACTGCGTCACTATTATAGAATATTATAACGTTATCTCTCGTTCTGATAGGCATAATTAATGAGTAACTATAGAGGTATTTAGATCGTTTTTATATCCGAAAGGAATGGTATCAAAACGGTTAACAATAACACGTTTTGTATAAACAGAACGAAATAATTTTGTACGATGTTCAGTAGTTACAGTTCTGTTACGATTCTTTTTAATTTTTGAATCATAATGTATTGTAGTTGCATAATTTTCGCGATCATTAGCACAATCTACCATAGTTTTAAAATTTACCAATTCAGATGTGTTATAATCTAGCGTTAAACCCTTAACCTTACATTTAGTAATAGTTAAGCCATCTGAATAAATATATTTATAACCATAATTTTTAGGTCCTAAACCAACATATTCGATAATTTTACCCGATGGTACTTCATCAGCCCAGCAGCCTAAACGTCCATTAATAATAGGTATATCGTAAGTATTTGGTCTTTTAATATAAATACAGCTATCTGTATCGAAATATAGAACTCTATTACCTAATTTCTTAAGTTCATTATAAAGTACTAATCTAGCATATGCCGTAACATGCGCAGCTACCGGTACATTAGCTGATTCGTGAGGTAAATACTCTTTATTTTTATCTGTATACGCAGCTAATAAAAACTGACAATTATTAAACAATTCTAGAGAGTGTATAGTAATATCAGGATGTTGCATTAATTCAAAAAAATAGCCAACATTACTAATATATTCTGTTTCGGTCATAGTATTATTTTGAGCATTTTTGCCCCATAAACAATTTAACATAGCTTTAGCAAAAGCTCTTAAGCCAGGATTTTTAACTACTATGTCTAATAGTATGCCTTCAATTTTAAAATAATCATCTTTAAATTTTATTTCATCATCTACATTTTTAACCCATGATGGATAACCACTAGCCTCTTGTTTAATTTTTAAGAATGTATTGATATACTCAGAATATACATTATCGGACCAATTATTCCAAGACCATAATTGATAGATCGTAATAATTTTATATCCTAATTCTATAGCGGCTGTGATTTCAACCATTGTCCAAGTACCTATTAAACATCTATCATTAGCATCATGATTACAAACTGCTATATCATCCGTTGCACATTTCATACATAGAGGAAATACCATTTTTTATTACAATGAATGGGTAAAAGCGGTAACCATAAAGATTGTGGCGGTAATATTTTACATTTAATAATACCTCTATATTTAGTAATATTATTAATATCTATATCTTCAGCTGTAAGTATATTGGGATGTCCAATAGGATATTCTCTATATTTATTAACGTAAGGATATAAACTACAAATATCTACATATTTTAATTCCTCATCTTGTTTAGCCTTATAATATATTTTCACAGAATTAGTTCTACCGCCAAATAGAGCATCTCTAGGTCTAATAGGATCTAAATGTTTCGAAAATTTCTCTATAAAAGATCTATAATCTATATCAGATTTACAAAGATTATCAAATTCACATTCCCACATAGTAATAACGTTATAGCCTAATTTACATAGTATATTTTTTTCTTGTAACGGTCTTTTTATATAAAGAATCCATTGTTTTAGACGAATAAGGATTAATAATAGTACGTTTTTTATAACATTTAATACATCCATGAAAAAAGCAACCATTAAATTCATAAACAGTATTTGTTTGTTCGCAGAAACCATCAACGTAGAAAGTACCAATTTTATGTTCGCCACCATTAAGAGCATGTTTAATTTTAATTGTATGTATATAACATTCACCCTGTAACCATCTAATAGCTTTAATAGAATATCTACATTTATTAGGATAGCCAGCATCTGATATAATGGCTAAAGATTTTTCGGGTAAATAGTTTTTTCTCCAAGTTTTATTACAAGCCCCAGGTAATGTTAGAGCTTCTGTAAAAGGATTAAGGCCTTCGCTATTGATAAAAAGTTTAATAAATAAACCGCATCCACGTCTTAATATATCAACATCTGATATACAATATAAACGCATTTCTAATCTAAAGTCAAAAATACATTTTTCAGAAACTTTAAGATCATACCATTTTAAAAAAGTAGATCTAGCCTCAGGATTCATTATACCTGGTTTATATAAATGTAATGGTAAATAAGGGCCTACGTAATTATCATATTCACCTGTATTTGCCCAATAAGGAAAATAACTTTTAGATAATTCATCAATACCAAAAGTTTTAGGAAATGCCGATAATGGCATTTGTAGATAACTTAAAGAATCGATAAGTGTAACGTCTAAATATTTCAAAGAAATTATATTATTACCTCTCATAATAACGGATGGTTTAGAAACACCTTCTTGTATTACGTGCCTTAATATAAACTGCGCATCATAACCTTTAGAATTATGAGCTATAGCGCATACACCTTTTTGTATGGGTTGAAATAACCACGAACAAAATTTTTTTAAAGTTGATGAACCAGAGAAGATCCTTTGTCTAGATTCTTTAGAACATTTACAAGGATCCTCTATAGGTTTTGATATACAAATATCGCATACTTTATGAGCTACACAATAATTAGGCGAATGTTCACCAGTGCTTAAAAACATACATTCAAAATCGTAGAAAATATATATTTGATTTATAGTTATATCATTATTATATTGAGGTATAAAACAATCATGATTTTCACCAACTATTTGTTTACAGTATTTACATTTTCTAGAACCAGCACATAAATGATTTTTATTCGTAGCTATACTCGTTTGACCGCAATCTTTACATTTATAAATCTGTGAACAAATGTTTGTTGTTCGTCTTATATATTTATGATTTTCGTAACATTTATCGCTACGAAATGTCCTTTTACAATCGTTACAATGTATAGAAGTTACGTAAGGACATATAGATGATGCATAACAAATACATATAGTAGAGCTAACTAATACAACTATAGAATACATTACAAGAATCACAATAATAACTACGTCCTTTAAAACCGCATATACTTATTATAGAATCAAAATGATGATGGTGATTATAAAGATGTAACGTTGTACCACCATTACCTTGAGACGTATATAACAATTGACCATGCTGACCCCAAATTTTTAAAGTATATAATGGTTTTAAATGTTCACTCATTATTTTAAATTGTTTAAGGCCACATTCAATATTTGTAGGTATATCGCAAGCTGCTAATAAATTGTTAGCTTCTTTAGTTTGCGTTATACGATTAGAATATTGAATATTTTCCCAATATTTTTTCCATTCGGGAGTATCATTTTTGTTAGCATGAGCTATACATACGCATATAGCTCTTGCAAAACAAATACTATCATTATAATTAGTAATTCTAACAATAGAATTGTTATTTTTTAACATATTGTCTATACTAATATGAGTACCATGAGACATTGGTAAACGTTTTCGCCCACGGCCTCCAGGTATTACAGTATGTGTCATTTCAAGTCTTAAACCTTTGTCCTCCATCTTAAAAGTTTTATTACTTTGAGCTACTTTTTGTATCTCATTTAAAATGTTAGCCCCACTAACTGTAGATGATGTAGCGAATGGTATATGTATACCAAAGCCTAATGTAGGATGTGTAACAGAAATTCTGATTTTATCATTGTCATCAACACTACCGTATTTCTTTAAATCATTTACAATAGAGTTAAATATATCGGGTGTGTAGCGTTTACCGCCATCAATAACAAGATCATAAACTCTGCTAGATGTTTTAAATTTACGCGAAATTCTAACATCTCTTTCGCATATGTCATATGTAGAATCGTTATTATCAATTTCTTCATTATCGGATGTTTCTTCATCCGTAGATTGCGAGTAATCGACAAGAGGCATAGTTGATGTTGTTTATTGGTTATTGTAACTTCTTATATAGCCATAACCACTTGAGATATCTATAAAAGAAGATACGTAATAGTTATTAGTTACATTGTCAGAGCTAATACCGTTAAACATGGATACTCGAGACTACTCTACATATAGGTGTTACAAATATAATACATTAGGCCATTGTTCGGCTAATTGTAAAGCTTCAAAAGCTGTACAACAAAATGTAAAAATACAATATAAGAAAGCTGCTAAATGTACAAATTGTCATCAATTAGGACATTATGTAACAAAATGTGATGCACCAAAATGTGGCTTATGTTATAAAATAGGTCATATTACGGTTAATTGTAAAGAGGATAAATGCGAATGTTATAAATGTCATAACATAGGTCATTATCCTTCAAAATGTCCAAATGACGATAAATTAAAAAATATTACGTGCTACAAGTGTAGCCGTATGGGCCATTACGCTAATAACTGCACTAATATGATATGTACTAATTGCGGAGGTATATATCATTTAAGTAAAGTATGTCCTGAAGAACGTTTATGTTATAAATGTCATATGCCTGGACATTATGCGTCGAAATGCGAGATAACGGTTATAGATGAAGAAGAAATAACGCCTAATCAAGAGGCTATGATAAATCGTTACAAAAATGATAGCGATACAACAGATAGTACAGTAATATTGAGCGATGATGATGAAGACGATAATTGGTTAGGAAAATCACTACTAAAAGTCGAATCATCTACGGATAAAATTAAAGAATTGAAGAAATTGAAGAGGAATAATAAAGATCCAAGAAAACGTAAATACAATGATGTATTGGATGCTTTTGTCAAGAATAAGAAGGTATAATTACAGCATAAACAGAGCAACAACATCATCAGCAGCATAATAACTATTATACAGTATATAAAGATATTGAAATGTATCATTATAATAAAAAACTACAACGTTTAAGGTGTATAATATGTAACTATAAACTATATGGTAATAAAGAGTTTTTGTAATAAGTGTATAAGACAACAAACAGTGTATAAAAAAATACACGATTATAACTATACAACATGTTGTTTAGTTTGGAATGAAATATAGGCGCTGGTAAAAGTACGTTATTAAAACGTATTGTTACAACTTTTGAAGACAGTTATATATATCCTGAAAGAATAAACGAATGGTCGTGTGTACGTGGACGTAAAACAGACTACAATTTATTGTATTTAGGCGTAAAGGATCCAATAAACTATTGTTTTCCTTTACAATTAACGACATTAGAAAGTCATAGACAAACAATAAAAATTATAGGTGATAAACCTGGTTATCATTTTTGTGAAAGATCACAGATAAGTTGCCAGAAAGTGTTTACAAGATTTTATATAGAACAAAACAATATAAACGATTGTGAAATAGCCGTATACGATAATATGATATCTAATATGATAAATCCAGATCATATATTATATTTGAATACACCGACAGAAATATGTTTACAAAGAATACGTAAACGTAATAGACCCGAATAAGAATAATTAGATATAGACTATTTGTCAGTGCTACATAAATATCATCAAGAATGGCTATCGAAAGAAGAAGAAATACCAATAACGATATTACATTATGAAAATAATGTAAAACAAATAATGAATACAATACGTACCGTGTTATCCCAGCATATTTAATGCTTAGTTGGAGCCCCATTATACTTGATCTTCTTTTCACCAATTGGAGGATGTTTAAGACCTTTTGAGATTTTCTGAGCTTCAATCATATTTATTTGCCTATCTGCTTTAGATACGTCAATATTATCATCATCATCACTAGATGAACTATGTTTACGTTTTCTAGAATATTTACGTTTCTTATAAGACGATTTTTCCTTTGTATCTTTATAACTACTTCTAGTAGATATTTTTTTATTTATAGTAAGTTTAGGTATCGGTATAGATTCATACGGTACATTTAAATTATTATTAACGTTAGTAAATTTAACGGGCACTCTAATTTCATCAGGCACAAATAATAAACGTTTTTTGTTCATAACTTGAGACATTTCTCTAGAATTAGCTACTAAAATATCTAAAGATGTTCTAATATGAATCATATTAAAATTAGATAATTTTACCTCAGCTAATAGATCATCATAACGATTTCCGCATGTAGGTTCATACGGTAAATCTTGTGTAGGTTGATAAGACATATTAAATGCCTTATTATCTAACACAGGTAAACCAGCATCTACCACACAAGTTTCTAAAATATCTTCCATAATAGTAGAACTCATAGTATTTGTTCAGATACAAAGGAATATTTTAGTTTAATGTGGGATTTACGTTAACTTTTATACTATTCTGTTACGTAAACACTTATGTACATACTTAAACAATTATTGTATAGAATGTTTTTTTAATAGGTTAGATATTTTAACCAATAGTTGTATAGAATGAATATAATTGGCTTAATTTATGTTGGCATCATTATAAGTGTGTTATTTTGTATGTATTTCTGCACGTAGATGTTTAATACTGTTTTTATATGTATTTCTGCACGTAATTGTTAATACTGTTTTATATATATATATATAGGAATATTATGAAATAAAATATCATAATCTATATTTTGTTTGTTATTAAACGTTATAATGGAATATAACGACAAAAAAGTTATATTTCGACATCCAAGCAATATATATGTTGCGGGTCCTAGCGGTAGCGGTAAAACGTTTACAGTTGGTAAAATAGTCAAATATAGAAAAGAAATATTTGACAAACCTATAGACCACGTATATTGGTGTTATAAAGAATGGCAATATCAATACGATATTGTTAAACAAGACGATATAGACGATCAACAGATAACATTTATTGACGGAATACCCGAAGATGATGATACATATTTCCCAATGTCACCCGATAAACCATATATGATAATATTTGATGATATGATGGGTACAGAATATGAGAATAAAATTGTATCATGGTTTACGCGTAAAGGTCATCATAGAGGAGCTACGTGTATATATATATCTCCAAATTTATATCAACAAAGTAAACATTCTAGAAATATAAATTTAAATTCGAAATATATGTTATTATTTAAAAATAGTAGAGATAAAGGTCAAATAAAAGTATTAGAAACACAATCCCAAATAAAACTTTTAGTAGAAGCCTATAATAATGCTACCAATACATCATACGGTTATTTATTAGTAGACTTTCATCCGATGACTAATGAAAAATATAGATTAAAAACTGATATATTTCCTCATAAAGATTGTATAGGACCTACAATATATATATAAAATGAATATATATAATTTAATAAAGCTTTTATTGAAGGAACAAAATCCGGATAAACGCGAACAATTATTAACAACTAGTAATAATCGTTTAACGAAATGGTTTATAGCTATAGCTAAAAGTATATTAGATGATGAAATATCGATGCCTAAACAAACGCTAAAATTTATGAAAAAACATGAAAATACTATAAAAGCTATAGGAGATAAAAATACTTCTATGGCTGATAGAAAAAAATTAATACTTACTAAAGGAGGTAGCAGATTTTTAGGAGGCGTAATGTTACGTACATTTATTAATTGGAAAATTAATAAAAAAGTATCCGTTAGTAAACCTAAAAAGCTTAAAAATGTATCCGTTAGTAAACCTAAAAAGCCTAAAAAAGTAACCGTTAAAAAACCTAAAAAGAAAAAATCTAATAATTCGATAATAGCTGATGTTGTGTCATCATCATCATCACCGATTAAATCTATGATATTACAAACTATGACACCTATAGCATCACCATCATCATCATCATCATTATTAAGTATTAATATGCCTCAAGGATTTAGCCCCGATAATTACGATATTACTTCATGGTCACCGTTAAAGGAAACTAATAAAGTTGTTAAATTACCTTCTATGAACACCTTTTTACAACGTATAACACCTACAAAAACGTACGTATCACCGACGTTAACTAATTTGAATAATATATTCGATGATGATACAATAACATCAACGATTAATAAGTTAACGGTACCCACAACGTTGTCAACACCTCCGTTACTAGTTAATTTAAATGATAGCGATTTATCGCAATACTTATAAATTAACCATTTTTTTAAAAATACCCTGAATTATTTAGCTAATAAATACGATATGTAATTAATAATATACTTCATTTAACGTATTGATATCATGGCAGGTAAACGTAGTAAATGTAGTAGAAGACGTTCTCGTAAACAACACGGCGGTAATATTAAACGCCGTAGTCATCGTCGTCGTCGTCGTAGAAATCAACGAGGCGGTTTAATACCATTGCCATTGATGACTTTAGGCGCTGGTCTATTAGCTCCTATTATAGCCGATGGTGTTAACGATATAGTAAAACGTTTCGGTATATAATATCATTATTATATTATTAGTTATCATGAAAGTACCGTTAATAAAACGTTACGGTAAAATGTTATTAGGTTTACGTAATAAACCCGATACATTTAAACGTAATATTATTAAAAGTTGTAATAAATGCCTAATAGATTGTATATGCGAATGTTGTCATAATGTATTAAAGGGTAATGTTAATATGAATAAGAGTCATAAGTCATCATTAAATCATTGGAGTAGGGATATACGTTTATTAGCCAATAAAAAAATAAGCACAAAACGTAAACGTAAAATATTAAACCCTAAATTAATAAATATATTAATTGATAGTATAAAAAATAAAGTAAAACATACAATATGATGAAAAAAATGGTCGTAGTTCCCGCGTCCGATGTAGATGAATTAAGACGATTACGTTTATATCAAAATGCTAAATTACCGCCTAAACCATAAATAGTACAAACTATAAATATACAAAAAAATATCGATGATTTAATGAATGATCCTAATATAAATAATACCGATAAAATGTATCGTTATGCAGAATATATGTTAAAATATAATAATTTTAAAGATCAAGTTATTACCGATGCAACAACTACAGTTACACCACCTACAGATATACCCGCCAAACCACCTACGTATGTACCCGATATAATAAAACCTATACCTACGGATAATGTACTTACAAATATACCTAAAAGTATGCGTATACCTGTAGGTAATTTATTAGAACAAATAAAAAATAATACAAATATTACATGGGATAATATAGGTGTTGTAAATATTAATGGTAAAATTATAGATAATAGTAATATAACGGATATTATGAACGATGCGGCTAGAGAAAGAAAAACTAAAACAAATGCTATAGGATGGTTAGATGTTGCCGAAGAATTAATAAATAAAAATCAAAAAATAAATGTTGGTAATAAACGCTGGAGTAGTTACGTAAATAAGAATAAAAGAGGTAGTGATAAAATAAATACACCATCTAAGAATAAACAGTCATCGAAAAAACATAAAAAAACTAAAAGCGATTATATCGATGATAATGATGATGATTACTACGAATATAACGATATTATAACACCTATAAAAAATCTAAAAGAGATAGACAACGATGGTCAAATTGGAAATAATACATAAAATATTAAAAAATATTTATTACGATATTAAAAATCCTGCATCCTTTTCAGGTATAGGTAAATTATATAAAGCTGGAAAAATATTATTTAAAAAATTAACTTTAAAAGATGTTAAAACGTGGTTATCTGAACAAAAAACCTATACATTACATAAGCCTATTGTAAGAAATTTTAAACGTAGAAAAACTATAGTCGCCGGTATAGATATACAATGGCAAGCTGATTTAGCTGATATGCAAAAATTTAGTAAATATAATAATGGTTATCGTTATTTATTATGTACTACAAACAAGCTGTTAATATTAGAACTTCAATATTAAATATCCTGCAACCTATAATTGACAGCGTATGAGGTAATATAGCTGTTAAAATGCAGTAGGAAAAAATTATTCTAAACAATATACTTAGAAAAAGATATAGAAGTATAATACTTTAGAGAAACGTCATTCGTTCCTACTCAAGTGAGAAAGCATATTACCTTACATGATGTCAAATAGCCACATACCATCCATAAAGAATATATATTTAGAAATTTCAGTTAAGCAATAATAACTACATAATGTAGACTCTAAACACATACTGATGCTTATAATTAATGTCACATTGAACTGATTTAGCTTTATATGAAACAGAATGTACTTACATGTATACGTCTTAATAAACTTATGTTCTGTTCTGTTCTGTTATTTATTATGCGTTATTGATGTATTCTCTAAAATGGCTTGGGTAAAACCTATAAAAAATAAATTATCTACAACATTAATTAAAACGTTTAATAATATATTAAATGAATCTCATAGAATACCTAAAAGTTTACAAACGGATAAAGGTAGCGAATTTATTAATAAACCATTTCAAAAGTTTTTAAAAAATAAACATATTCATTTTTTTACAACAGAAAACCCTGAAACTAAAGCTAGTGTTATTGAACGTTTTCTACGAACCCTTAAAGGTAAAATGTGGAAATATTTTACGTATAATAATACTAAAAAATATATAGATGTATTACAATATCTTATAAATAATTATAATCGATCAAAGCATAGTTCTACGGGTTATAAACCTACAGATGCTAATATCGGTAATGAACATATAATATCGAATAATATTAATAATAATGAAATATCTAAAGATAATAAAACTATTAAAATAGGCGATCATGTTAGAATTAATAAAACTAAAAACCATTTTACTAAAGGTTATTTACCAAATTGGACATTAGAATTATTTATTGTATATAAAGTTATTAATGGTTCTCCGATAACATTTAAGGTTCATGATTTGAACGGTGAGGAAATAAAAGGTTCATTTTATAGAAATGAATTACAATTAATTAAAAATAAAGGCGATTATGATATAGAGAAAATATTAAAACGTAGAGTTATTATTTAAAAAGGTCGTAAAATTAAAGAAATATTTGTAAAGTGGAAAAGTTACGATAAGTCGTTTAACTCATGGATAAAAATAAAAATATGGAAGATAGTATATCTATAGATAATAATCTTAATAAATCTACAACAGGTTCATTAGTTAATAAATATAAAGATATATCGGGTCTATATAGATACACGGCTCAGATGTTACTCATCTATTGCGTATTTGCAGCTTCGGTATGGGGACTTACGTACGGCGATACAAATAATAAAGACGTTTGGCTAGTACAATAACGGGTATAGGCTTACCTTCGCCTAAAATATCGAAACGAAGATAATGGAAGATTTCTATATAACCCTTATGAGCGATAGTTCTTTAAATATATATCCTAATAATACGGTAGCTGAATTTAGATGTAAATTAGCTAAACCTATAACCTTAAATAAAAAAGAAGAATGGAGCGTAGCTCTAACCGAAATCACCTATCCGGGAGCTATATTAATTGTTATAGAAGGGGAACAACATTTTGACCTTACATTACCCGATGATATAGAAGTTTTAGAACCAGGTCCTTATAGAGGTAATATACCTCTAGGTTTTTATGATACACCTTTACAATTTATGCAAATGATAAATGCTTGTATAAAAGATATATTAGATAGTGTAATTAAAATAAGTATAACGGCTGTAATAGATAGAATACTTGAAACGGATAATGTACTTCAAATATTACTTAAATTTCGTAGTAGTAATAGTGTATGCGAATTACATGCAATACCCTTAAACGTTAATATAGGATTAACTTTTCATCCTAATATATGTAGAAAATTAGGTTTTTTAAATGCTACTACAAATTATATTTTACGGCCTATAGATATAGAACCATCCCCTTTTAAAGAACCCGTTAATCTATTAATTAATGATAGTTCTATATACGTTTACATAGATATTATAGAACCTGTAATGATATCTGATGGTGAAGAACAATTATTACGTGTTTTACCTTTTAAAGTTAAAACTAACGTTAATCATTATAGTACTAATGAATTTCAACATGATCAATATATAAAAATAAATAGTAACCGTATAGATGAAATATATGTTAATATAAAAAACGTTTTAGGTAATAATATTCATTTCAATGATGGTAAGTGTATATTAACGTTACATTTTATAAGAGACGCTATATTTAGTAATTTCGTATAATGGAACGTTCAGAAAATTTCTATATTACATTAGATAGTCAACGTATTAAATTTAAATCTCAACAAGATAATAATAATGCTGATTTTAAAGTCTCTATACCTAACGGTATAACTCTAAGTAATGATAACAAATGGGAAGTAGGTTTAGTCGATGGTATTATACCTAATAAAGTATTTAACATTACAGATTCAAACAATACATTTTTTTTAGCTATTAGAAATGCTCAATACCCCAAAAAACGAATTGAACGAGGCTATAGAGATGTACCATTTCATAATGATTATGGATTTTTTAATAATCATTTTGATCATAAAATGAATTATAATTATAGATATAACATATTTTGGCATTATAAATACTATACAGATGTTAATCATGAATATGGATATGATAGACATTCTGAGAGTCAATTTGCTAAAAAAAAGTGTAAAATACGTTATTATGGGGCCTAAGGACGATAATACTCCTAATAAATATTACGATAATGATTGCACATTATTACCATTTAAAATACCTAATGGAGTTTATAACGATTATAAAATCTTAACAAGTATTATGGAAGATAGCTGGAATAAAATGTTTGGTACTTTATGGGGATCTATGTCCTATAATCTTTGGGAAGCATCGATTAACGATTGGGGTACTGGTATATATTTATCTTGGAAATATAACCATAATCCTTATTATATGTATTATAAGAAAAAATCATTATCTTTAATATCAAATACTCCAGAAAATATAGGTCTCTTAGTACCTACATTATTAGGTAATATGTTAGGTATCGATTCAAGTCAAGAAGTTATTAACTTAATTAATATACATAATAATAAGAATAAAAAGTATTATTATGTATTCCCTAAAATGGATTGTTTTGTTCACGAACCATATTTATATTTAGGCCTTACAAACCTATACGTATATACAAATATCGTCGATTTTAGTATAGTAGGATCTGGACAATCGCAATTACTAAGACAATTTACGTATAATCAAGCTCCTAATGTAACTACACATAAAAGTATACAATTTAAACATATACATTATTTACCTATTACAGATAAGCGTATAAACGATATATATATATTTATACCTAATGAATTAGGCGAAACTATTCATTTAACGGGTGATGTTTGTATAGTTAGGTTAGAATTTCGTAGAAGACCATTATGAATATACCTGTATATAGAGGCCGTGTTAGGCAACGTGGTTATGGTTTAGGTGGAACATTAAAAACTGTTGGTAGTAATCTTATACCTTATTTAGTCGATAATATGGCTAGTACTTTACTAAATGAAGTTACAGGCGGTATACATGATGTAATACAAAAACCTAAAACATATAAACATATTGCTAAAAAAAGGGGTAAAAATGTACTTAAACACGTTACATCTAAATTATTAACCGATTTGAAAGAAGATAAATTAATGACTGCTCTAACCGGTAATAAAAGTATAAAGGGTACTAATACTATTAATAAAGGCCAGTCTGGTTCAGGACATAGAAAACGTTGTAACAATAATTATTTTAAAAGTAATAAAAAAGACGTTTAGATTATTTCGATTAGTTTTTTTTACATATAATCATGATTACTGGTTCTAGTTTATGCAATAAAGGGGAATTGGACCTCTATAGTTTACCTCCGACACTTACAACAATGGATAGAGCTTTTATTAATGAGCATCAACCATTAGTTAATCCTTCAGGTAATACAGCGCCTATTGAATTTATAATTCCTAGGCAAACTGAAAAATGGACAGATCTTATGGATCTAGAATTAAACCTTGAAATTAAAATGGTTAAACGCGATAATAGTACTATAGATGCTGATAGTAATATATCAATTATAGAAAATCCATTACATTCATTATTTAATCATGTTGATATATATATTAACGGTAAATTAATATCTGGTAATGATAAATATCCGTATAGAGCTTTCATTGAAAGTTTATGCGGTTCTAGCGAAACCGAACAAAATATGTTAGAAGATACACAATTATGGGGAAAACCGGGAAAAGGTGAATTACGTACATTTACAACTTTTGGGGCTGAAGATGCTACTGTTAATGGAGCTAAAAAACGTAATATAAAATTAACTGGTGATAAAGTAGTAGAATTACAAGGTAAAATACATACAGATATTACCAGACAATCTAAGTATCTACCTAATATGTGCGAATTAAAAATACGATTAGTTAGATCTTCACCAGCATTTTATATGCTAGGTAATGATGGTAATGATGGTAAAATAGAAATTATTAAAGCTGTTATGAAAGTACGAACAGTATCTTTAGATCCTAATGTATCGGTATCTTTAAATAATGCTCTTAGGTCTACACCTATGAAAATACCTCTTAAACGTGTTGAAATTAACGTATTTACGGTTATGGATGGTTTAGTATCTAAAATAGAATCAAATCTAATACACGGTCAAATACCAAAAAGAATTATTATAGGTCAAGTTAAAAACTCTGTAATGAATGGTTCAAATACTGAATCACCATTTTCATTCGAACATTTTAATATAACTAAATTAAAAGTTACCATTAATGGTACTAGTATTGACGCTAATCCATTACATATGGATTTTTCTAATGATAATGCTAAAGTATGTCAAAGTTATAAATCTTTTTGGAAAGCTCTTGGTATAGAACATAATAAAGATCTTTATGTATTTCCAATATCTGTATATAAACGAAAACATACTTTATGGGCTGTTGATTTTACACCCGATTTAGGCTGTGAGGAAGGTCATCTTCATCCTATTAAAAATGGTAATATAGAATTTGATATGGAATGGAGTGAAGCTTTAGTTGACCCTATAATGTTATTGTTTATTCAGAATATGACGATATGCTCATGATCGATGGTCTACGTAATGTTATTATGTCTTAAAAAATATGGATACATTTACGCTACAATATATTTTAGATACAATTTTTCCATCTTTAAACGGTATTGTATGTGCTAGAGATGAACTATTATTTGTAAATAAACGACGTAATTGCTATATAGTTAATACAGATCCAATTTCTAAACCCGGACAACATTGGGTTTTAATTTATCGTACACATACTAATAAATGTTTTTATTTTGATTCATATGGAGTATATAATCGTATTGAAATTGATATTTATAATTTCTTAAACATAAATTGTTTAAAATTATTTAGAAATAAAAATCGTTTTCAATCTGATGCTACGCAATTATGCGGTGTTTATTGTTTATACGTTTTATATAATCTTATAAAACATAAACAAACATTTTCGCATATAGTACTCAATACTTTTAGTGTTACAAATTATTTAGAAAATGATATTTTATTAACTAAGTGGTTTCAAAAATTTTCTCAAGAACACTTGAAATTACATCATAATGTCAAAAGTGAAGTTTGTCAAACTTGTAACTCAAGATTGTAGGCATTTCTTATTGTATATAATAAGATGTTAAACAGCTCGACAACATTAGACCTTATTTGTCTAATACTTATTTGATGCTTATTAAGAATAAGATTTTTAATATTTTTTCACTATTGGATTTTTTACTATTTATTAATCTGGATTATGCGTTTTTGCGAATTTTGGGGTGAGGAATGTTCTATATGTCTTCAAGAAAATAACGATTATTATTTTATTAATGAATGCGTTTGTAAACACATTATATGCTTAGATTGTATATATAAAATTAATAAATGTCCTTTTTGTAGGCAACAATTTTCTTTTGCACCTTTACATAGACCTACTTTATATCAAAACTTAAATAATCGTACTTATCAACAATATTGGGGTATGATAACTACAGAAACTTATATTAATAGAACTGCTCAACAATATTGGGATATGACAGACACTGAAATTGAAAGGGTCGCTGTGACTAACAACTATTATTAGTCCAGTATTTTTGGTTACAATTATTTTTACAGTTACATCTATTAATTTTTTTTTTAAATTATGAGTTATTTCGAATTATGGGTCGAAGAATGTTCTATATGTTTACGAACAAATACGGATTTTTATTTCTTAAATGAATGTCAATGTAAGTCTCTGATATGTTTATATTGCGTCTCAAATTTATCTAAATGTCCTTATTGTAGACACGAATTAAGTATAGATAAACATTATTTTACAGATTTTTTAAATAATTTATTAATTAGACTTATTACCGTTTTTTCAAATACTGAGGAATTTTGGACTTTAACTGATGAAGCTTTAGAAAATTGGATTTCAGATACTAGTAATGTACTTATTGTAGACACGAATTAAGTATAGATAAACATTATTTTACTCTTATATATATTAACTTTTTAAAATTGTTATGAATTATAAAAACACTTGAAGATACTGACTTAGTGTATATAAGAAGACGAACATCGATTCACTCTTTACTACATTTTTTGTACTGCGCTGTACAATATTATCATCATGACTACTACTAACGATACAACTACTAGCGGTAAAGCTATATTAACTTTTACAACAACAACTGCTATATATATTCCTAGTAAGCGTTCTATCGAAGAATTAATTATAGACATTGATGCTGCAATTAAATATCGTATAGATGACGATATTAAATGGAAAACTTGTGATACAGCTAAATTTGTTGATTCACAATATTTAAATCTTGTATTTATGGATGAACATAATAACGTTATATCTACACAGAATATTCCTGGACGTATTCTTGTTAAAAATCAAACGAATTCTGTTGGAACTTCTACAACAGATTTAAATGAACCAATACTAACGGGTAATATGATTAAACAAGAACCAATCGTTATTGATATTAATAATGATAATGATGATGATATACTCATTATCGAACAAATTAAAACTGAACCAGATGTTATCGTTATACAAGATGAACCTACTAGTGTGCATTGGAATGATACAACTAATGTTCAAGAAGCTACAAAACGTTGGAGCTCTATTAAACAAACTGTTAAACGAAAATGGCAGGATCGTCTAGATGGTCTACATCATCAAATTACGACTACAGATAATACGAAATCGTGGAAAAACAGAATTGAACAAATTAGGAAACATAATCGTATTGCTACACAGAATGATCGTGATGATTATAAATATTTAAGGCGTAGTGCAAGAATTGCTACACAAAAGAGTGAATAAAATCTCTACAAGAACTGATGATACATTTATACACTAAGATACATTATGATGAATTGATTGAAGTGATTATTTATATGTACTTTTTTATTATAATTGTATAACCATGTTAGATTATATGAACTGAACATTTATATGTACATTGCTTGTATAACCATGCTAGATTATTATTCTGCGTTAGACTATAGCTTCATGAAAATAAAATCATTATGTAAACATTTATATTCTCACTTTTTATTTACTAATATACCTAAAAAATATATTAGTACGTGCAGGTTTCAAACCCACGAGGATATTACTCCATTAAATCTTAAGTTTAACGCCTTAACCACTTGGTCAACGTACTATCATATGATCGTATTTCCAATACCTTAAACCCCTGACTGAGAAGATTTATTGACTGAGAAGATTGACTGAGAAGATTTATTGACTGAGAAGATTGACTGAGAAGATTTATTGACTGAGAAGATTTACTGAGACGAAAATATATTTAATTTATATATTTTATATATAAAATAAATATATGGGATTTATATAATCGATAGATTTATTATCGATTTTTTATTTTACCTATTGGTTTTTGGCATGATGGTACACTTTTTTACTCTTTATTCAACCAAAATTTTTACAATTATACTGATTTCTTTTGGCATGATGGTACATTTTTTTTTATTCCCCCCCCTATACTACTGATACTGCAACATGAATGAGTACACGCATAGAGTGGGCACTATAACCTGAATGAGTACAAGCACAGGGTGGATACTGCAACATGAATGAGTACACGCACAGAGTGGGCACTATAACCTGAATGAGTACAAGCACAGGGTGGATACTGCAACATGAATGAGTACAAGCACAGAGTGGCTACTGTAACCTGAATGAGTACAAGCAAAGAGGGGATACTGTAACCTGAATGTGTAAAAGCACAGAGGGGATACTGCAGACTGAATGAGTACAAGCACAGAGTGGATACTGCAACCTAAATGAGTACACGCACAGATTGGGCACTGCGAACTGAATGGGTACAAGCACACAGTGGCTACTACAACCTGAATGAGTACAAGCACAGAGTGGATACTGCAACCTGAATGAGTACACGCACAGAGTGGATACTGCAACATGAATGAGTACAAGCACAGGGTGGATACTGCAACATGAATGAGTACACGCACAGAGTGGGCACTATAACCTGAATGAGTATAAGCACAGAGAGTGGTCACTGCAACCTGAATGAGTACAAGCACAGAGTGGCTACTGTAACCTGAATGTGTACAAGCACAGAGTGGGCACTATAACCTGAATGAGTACAAGCACAGAGTGGGCACTATAACCTAAATGAGTACAGGCACAGAGTGGATACTGCAACCTAATTGAGTACAAGCACAGAGTGGGCACTGCAGACTGAATGAGTACAGGGACAGAGTGGTTACTGCATCCTAAATGAGTACAAGCACAGTGTGGATACTGCAATCTGAATGAGTACAGGCACAGAGGGTCTATTGCAACCTGAATGAGTACACGCACAGAGTGGACACTGCAGACTGAATGAGTACAAGCACAGACTGGCCACTGCAACCTAAATGAGTACAAGCACAGAGTGGGCACTGCAGACTGAATGGGTACAAGCACACAGTGGCTACTGCAACCTGAATGAGTACAAGCACAGAGTGGGCACTGCAACCTAAATGAGTACAAGCACAGAGTGGCTACTGCAACATGAATGAGTACACGACCAGAGTGGATACTGCAGACTGAATGAGTATAAGCACAGAGTGGATACTGCAACCTGAATGAGTACAAGCACAAAGGGGATATTGTAACCTGTATGAGTACACGCACAGAGTGGATACTGCAAACTGAATGAGTACACGCACAGAGTGGCTACTGTAACCTGAATGAGTACAAGCACAGAGTGGCTATTGCAACATGAATGAGTACAAGCACATAGTGGATACTGCAACCTGAATGAGTACACGCACAGAGGGGCTACTGTAACCTGAATGAGTACAAGCACAGCGTGGATACTGTAACCTGAATGAGTACATGCACAGAGTGGATACTGCAGACTGAATTAGTACAATCACAGAGGGGATACTGCAACCTGAATGAGTACACGCACAGAGTGGATACTGCAACATGAATGAGTACATGCACAGAGTGGGCACTATAACCTGAATGAGTACACGCACAGAGTGGACACTATAACCTGAATGAGTACACGCACAGAGTGGGCACTATAACCTGAACGAGTACACGCACAGAGAGTGGGCACTATAACCTGAATGAGTACACGCACAGAGTGGACACTATAACCTGAATGAGTACACGCACAGAGTGGGCACTATAACCTGAATGAGTACACGCACAGTGTGGGCACTATAACCTGAATGAGTACACGCACAGAGTGGGCACTATAACCTGAATGAGTACACAGACAGGGTGGGCACTATAATCTGAATGAGTACAAGCACAGAGGGGATACTGCAACCTGAATGAGTACAAGCACAGAGTGGCTACTGCAACATGAATGAGTACAAGCACAGAGTGGCTACTGCAACATGAATGAGTACAAGCACAGAGTGGCTACTGTAACCTGAATGAGTACAAGCACAGAGTGGATACTGTAACCTGAATGAGTACAAGCACAGAGGGGTCACTGCAACCTGAATAAGTACACGCACAGAGGGGCTACTGCAAGATTACTACGATATTTGGAGTATACATATTAGTAGCTATCTTGCTTTTCGTTTCGGCAAGATACCATTACCTCGAGTATGTATACCTCAAACTCAACATATGGAGACCTTGAGTGTTCTTAACACAACTATTATATAGAGTAAGGACACGCTTAATGGATTTACTGTATAATAAATTGTTTTCTGTTATCTTGGATGCATCAGGATGTTTGTGCATTCATTCATTGAGTACTACAACTGTTCTTGCAATGTTTCTAATGCACGTTTAGTTCAGCTGCGAGTACTCAACTGACATTTAACCCTGTTAGTTGTGCATTTATATTATACTGTTTGTACATACATATTAATAATGATTTGTAAATATGTTATGCTCTTCAGAAATGGAGGAAATAAAAGTATCTATCTATCTATCTGTGTTGAAGAACCGACCTTTCACAAACCGTCTGCTTAGCTTCCTTTCCATCGACACCCCATGTGGGACGCGAACAGAAAGCGGCGGTGGACACGAGATTAGGAGTCAAAATATATAGCCACGTAGACACTGGGTGCATTCTGTTTATCAACTTAACAGTTATATTTTGATGAGTTATAGAACTTTCCAGGCTAATTGTCATCTCATCAGTTATGTAAATAAAGTTTTGAAAGAACGTTTCTAACAATATCCATTAAAACTGCATCCACAGGCGCTGCTCATATATTCGATGATGGAAGCGACAAAGAATATCATAAAGTATCAGACGATGAGGAGGCTCCGAAAGGGGCAATTAAAATTCAATAGAGGACCCATTATCCTAACGCTTCTATTACCCGCCATAGTTAGTTTATATCTAACAGCATTTGCAATCTAACAGCAATGTAACAACAACAACAACAACTGTAATGTGTGCAACTTCGTATTGATCGAATAGGTGGACCAAATTGTAATATGTAAAACATACATTCATTTTTCATTTAATTTTTTAGTTTAAACATATTTTATTTCCTAATATAATACATATGTATACATCCATCACTCATAATCAAAATACAGAAAAAGGATTAGAATGAAAGACAGTCTTATATAAAAAAAAATTAAACTTTATTTATTTTACAACGATTGCGAAGCAAGTTTTAACAACTTATATTAACCACTCTCGTTGGCGCGGATGAAAGCGTGATGATGATGATTGAGCTTATTTACCCTCGCCTCCGGCGAACCATATGGGCGAGCGGGATGAAAGCGTCAATGTTGTCATTCTTGTATATCTTATATAATTCTTCTCTTCTCTTATATAGTTCTTCAATGACAATGTTTATAAGAGTAACACGAACTCTGATGACGACTAGGAGGACTATGCAGATGGGGAAGATAGAGATAAGATAGAGATTCATTCAGCCAGTGATGTAGCCTGGGAACAGGCATCGATATATTTTCAGTTAAATAAATATATTTTAACACCGAGACTATTATTTGGGCCGTATTGAGCTTCTGAACATATCAATGCCTGGGAAAACTGGCGGGATTTCCCGTGAAATTATTAATCATATTAATAGGCCTATTAGCACGTGACTTAAGTAATGACGTACTTGAATCGAAAGCGAGGCACTGCAATGCTGATAAAACTTTATAATTGGCCGCCATTGTTTATGAGTCAACGGAATGATAAATAGTTTTAAAAAGTACAATGTGCGTCTGATTTGACATATTTACTCAATATTTAAGTCGTCCGTAGTTCAATTACGCCGAATCGATCCATTACCATCTAAATGTAATATTTAAAATCCGCCATCTCGTCGATATAACACAGAAACGGGACATTATATGTAAATGAGTCTACGGGAACATTCGTGTATATTCGGAAATGATCGTGTATAATCGTGCCTGTTCGAAGATTTCCACCATCCCGTCGATATAACACAGAAACGGGACATTATATGTAAATGAGTCTACGGGAACATTCGTGTATATTCGGAAATGATCGTGCATAATCGTGTATGTTCGGCAATTTCCGATAGAATTCCGTTTCTATATTTAGCGATATTATCTTGTAGAGAAGAGTTGTTCTTCAAATATACACCCTCAAAAAGTGGGTGTAAGCAGATGGCTCTACAATCTGAAATCCAGTTTCCCCAGGCTGTCATTTGGCTAGAAGTTAAAAAGTGAAAAATCGACAGACTGGAACCCAGGCTACCAGTGATGCTGAAGAAGGCTCTCCATTCTGAAACAATCACCGATCTTAAGATGGCAGACCCAAAAGGACAGTTTTATGAGAAGAGAGCCTCCAAAATTGTGGGGCCAAAATACAACAGATACTTAAGAAATTTCAGCGATCTACTTGCATCCGAATGCTGGGCATTCTTGGGAAAGACATTGTTCAAAAAGGGTTATGGATACGACCAGGAAGCACATAGACGATGATCAATATGAACTTGACGAATCAATGAAATATTCGGTGTATTATATCCATTATGCATTGCTACAATATACAGTCTACATCCGTTATGTCAAAGTCGATTATATCGAATTCTTCGGTTATCTCGAAGTCGGATCAAATATTCCGTTTCAGACACTATCATTTTACATATAACTGACTCCGTTTATATCGAATTTCGTTAAGTCAAACTTCGGTTATGTCGAAGTATTTTGCTCGGTCCCACAGAATTCGACATAATTGTTGGGGTATAGAAGCAATTTTCTGCGTTTTCTGATTTAATGAGATTAGACGTGTAACTATGTACTGACCTTACAGCTCTCTAGCAATCAACATTTTATACAGCAAAGGGATAATTTTGTATTTTATTTATTTAATTTTTCATTAATTTTTTGCTTGCTTTGGACATTTTAACCGAGGCAGCTGCCTCAGTGTGGCTACGGGCCTGATAAGTCACCGTTTTTATCAAGTAGGTAACGTCTCATTTACACATTGTTATATCGATAAGCTAGATTAGTTGACTTATAAAATGTGTTTTAACATTTCACATTATTCTTAAAACTTTTCACCCTTATTAAATACAATCGTAAGATTACCAGGAGTGTCCATGCTAGGAACACAATTGGAACAGTTTTGCTATCATCTAGCTTCTGTCTTCTTTACCAGATGAAATCATATAAAATTATACAAGCGACCATATTAGTTGATGTCATAAACGTATCAGCACTGCACGTATACATTCAACACAGTATGAAAATAAGGGGAAATAATCTTAGTTTATTTAAGTCATTTCATCAAGGTTGTTATCTCCCTTATTTCATTTCATTTAGTTCATATGTGTTTACATTTATTTATCATCGCTACCTGTTGCCCATATTCATGAGCGACACCTCCTGAAGAGATTAGTCATTTTAGATTGTTGGAGGATAGTGCAATGATACAAACAGAGACCCATTCCAGAATCTCCTCTGGTTCTTTTACGTGCACGGTGTAAAGCACCGACACGAGATCTCGATATAAAGTCACATCTGAAAGACTGTTAATTTTATTAGGGTCAGACGTAGTATCGAACTTGCGATCTCGGATTACCAGTCCAACGGGTTAACCATTTATTTCATTACTTCATAGGCACATGAATACATATTTGTGAATTGATGTGTGACTGGAAGTAATTGGGTTTACCGCCAGATTTGATATGCACTCAGTTGTCCGTTTCTTTGTAGAGAATACATACATATATTTACTTTCTGTGTATAGAAGGTGTTACCCATTGTCTACAATTTGAATAAGATTCGATATATAGATTGCTTTATTTATAGAGGGGGACATAATTAGTTCTGAACTAATTTTCCTTGGGGTCCTCTTAAATTTCTTAACACTATAGAATTAATGCACATACACAATAATTATGACCAAAGTACACAGTTACGCCATGCAATATACGTGTATAATGTTGTACAATGTAACTTAAACAAATCAGGTAATGTTATCGAAATACAAAACGACATAAGCATATTGAATGACAATCATTATATATAACATTATATAACTTTCTAGTGTATACCGATTAAAAGTTGTTGTATCCATAATTTACATGTTGTCTTGAACAATTTAAACTTTATTTATTTTACAACGATTGCGAAGCAAGTTTTAACAATTTATATTAATCACTCTCGTTGGCTCGGATGAAAGCGTAAATGTGGTCATTCGTGTGGGAGGAAACCGGAGTACCCGGAGAAAACCCACCTGTCCGATCTGGCGACCATCGTACCATCTCACATACTTCCCTGTCCGAGGATCGAACCCGGGTCGCATTGGTGAGAAGCGAGCGTGCTAACCACTGCGCTAATCGGACAGCCGTTTTGAAAAATAATCCGTTGGTCAAAAGTCATTATGATGTTACTTATAGTGGATTGTGCATTTATCTGGTAATAATGCATGTATACAGTAGGCCTAGTGTTTGTTTGATAAATAAGTGATTAGCTGGAATGGTTTGGTTTTAAGCACAAGTTTGCGGTTTGTTTACCAGAGATGGTTGTATACTAGAGGACATAGAAAACGACTAATCTCTTCAGGGGGCGTAGCTCATAAGGGTAACCGGTAGCGACGATAAATAAAGGTAAAACAACTACGTTGTCATATAGGTTAGGGTTGATTCTACCTTGTCTGCATTATATAAACCCTTAGAAATTAACGTAAATTGTTCTTCGTTACTTTTCTTTTAAATTTCTGAATACATCGTCTGAAACTGATTTTGATATCTTTTTAATCAATACGTTGATACTATCCACAGTATTCCTTAGTTGTTCGTCTGTATAACCCCTTGGGCAGTGAACAATCGACAGGATGGAACCCAGGCTACCTTGGACCAAGCGTTCTACCATGTGTTCCAGTTCAGTACTCGTCATTTTAAATTGTTGAATAGCGAAAATTCTTGTGATAGGATCACAATCATTCTATACCACTACTCCAACGAGACTGGTGCATTTCACTACATGTACCTATAATTCCAAGGCATATAATACCGACTGTGACATTACTGTGACCTAAGGTCGACCACAGGAACTTGAAATGTTTTCCATATGCCACCAAAGGTCACGTCACTCAATCCTAGGACACCCCCTCTATTAAAAAAAGTAGAGCGGGTGTACTAGGATAGAGTTACGAGACCTTTGGTGGCTTATGGATAAAAGTTCAAGTTCCTGTGGGTCGACTGAATATGCGGATGTCTCAAGTAAATTCAAGCTAGTATAATAGATTAGTTTTGCTGTCATAACATACACGCTCACAACTATGACGTAATGCAACATAAAGTAAGGGAATAATATAAGTTTCAATATATGGGGTGTTCACCATTACCATATATTGTGTCGCAGAAATGAATTGAATTCAAATAATTAACAAACTTCGTATACGATACTATAGTTGACAGATCAAACATGCGGAAGAAAGCATGTGTCATAGGGTACAATTGTTGTTAGTAAATACAAAACTCTGTGAACACATAAATTATATTCGTTTGTCATTTCCCCCCTATTTGAGCCAGTCAGTTGACAACGTTGTAACACCTTCAGTTAGTTTGTAATGTAGCATATGTAGTACGGTGTAGTATAGTTTTAGTTATTTCCCTTGGACCAATAGTTAAAATAAGTGATATGTACATTTGACCTGACACATGACAATATTTAAGCACGTGCTCTTTACTAACCAATCACTACAGACGGATCTGTAGTCCAGTGACTGGACTGGTAATCCAGGGATCGCAGGTTCGATCCCACGTCTGACCCTAATAAAATTAACAGTCTTTCAGGTGGGACGTTAAACCGAGGTCTCGTGTCGGTGCTTTACACCGTGCACGTAAAAGAACCAGAAGAGACTGGAATGGGTCTCTGTCTGTATCATTGCACTATCCTCCAAAATCTAAAATGACTAATCTCTTCAGGAGGCGTCGCTCATATGGGCAACCAGTAGCGACGCTAAATAAACGTAAAGCACACACATAACCAATCACTGCATGCCTATGATACATCAACCATTTTCACGCAAAAACAAGACGCCATTAATTATGTGCTTAAAAATAACCCATATTATGTAGGAATATATATACCTTCGGAGAGAACATGCAGAAAAGGAAGTAAGGCGAGAATATACGCAGTAGACATGCATAAACGAGTTTCCTCTTTCTTTGTCGATCTCGACCCCTACACCCTTAGTGCTCGCCGGCGGTCTGTGACACGTGCATGAAACAACACGTGAATCCCGAATGACGATGCATGATAAATAATCAATACAAACTTTTTGTAACGGAAAACTGACCTCGTCTCCCCAAATACAGATTCAAGCAGGGGGTCGTCTGTTTATTAATGGAAAAGTGACCCCCCCCCCACCTAGTAGTAGTAGGTAGTCATTATTAGATGCATGGAGATGGTCTTTTGTTTACATGCTAAAGGACGTTTTTTAGCATTTAAAAAAGGCATTAAACTGGAAATATTGATATTTGAAGGCAGTGAAGTCCGGATCGTTGTTTAAAATCGTGACGTACAGTGGCCAATGATGGGTGCTGGGGGAATATAATCGGGGGTACGAGTTGATTATGGTACAATGTGACCTCGTAAACAGGATATCTATGCTAGATGTGGAGATGCGTATCATTATATGCAATCGTTACCCTGGATACGTAGGAACAGGAACGTATTACGTTCGAACGACAATCACTCGTCACCAAAGAGATTATTGTTTAATATAAATGCACATGGAAGATGAAAAACGAATAGATGCACGTGTCACCTTGGAATGTTCACAGCAAGTAAACAATCCACAGCTCCCTCCAAATTGCTACAGCTTCATTCTCCAACGTTGTAAACAATCCACAGCTCCCTCCAAATTGTTACAGCTTCATTCTCCAACGTTGTAAACAATCTACAGCTCCCTCCAAATTACTACAGCTTCATTCTCCAACGTTGTAAACAATCCACAGCTCCCTCCAAATTGTTACAGCTTCATTCTCCAACGTTGTAAACAATCTACAGCTCCCTCCAAATTACTACAGCTTCATTCTCCAACGTTGTAGACAATCCACAGCTCCCTCCAAATTACTACTGCTTCATTCTCCAACGTTGTAAACAATCCACAGCTCCCCCCAAATTGCTACAGCTTCATTCTCCAACGTTGTAAACAATCCACAGCTCACTCCAAATTACTACAGCTTCATTATCCAACGTTGTAAACATCCACAGCTCCCTCCAAATTGCTACAGCTTCAATTCCAACGTTGTAAACAATCTACAGCTCCCTCCAAATTACTACAGCTTCATTCTCCAACGTGTAGACAATCCACAGCTCCCTCCAAATTACTACAGCTTCATTCTCCAACGTTGTAAACAATCCACAGCTCCCCCCAAATTGCTACAGCTTCATTCTCCAACGTTGTAAACAATCCACAGCTCACTCCAAATTACTACAGCTTCATTATCCAACGTTGTAAACATTCCACAGCTCCCTCCAAATTGCTACAGCTTCAATTTCCAACGTTGTAAACAATCTACAGCTCCCTCCAAATTACTACAGCTTCATTCTCCAACGTTGTAGACAATCCACAGCTCCCTCCAAATTACTACAGCTTCATTCTCCAACGTTGTAAACAATCCACAGCTCCCCCCAAATTGCTACAGCTTCATTCTCCAACGTTGTAAACAATCCACAGCTCACTCCAAATTACTACAGCTTCATTATCCAACGTTGTAAACATTCCACAGCTCCCTCCAAATTGCTACAGCTTCAATTTCCAACGTTGTAAACAATCTACAGCTCCCTCCAAATTACTACAGCTTCATTCTCCAACGTTGTAGATAATCCACAGCTCCCTCCAAATTGCTACAGCTTCATTCTCCAACGTTGTAAACAATCCACAGCTCCCTCCAAATTGTTACAGCTTCATTCTCCAACGTTGTAAACAATCTACAGCTCCCTCCAAATTACTACAGCTTCATTCTCCAACGTTGTAAACAATCCACAGCTCCCTCCAAATTGTTACAGCTTCATTCTCCAACGTTGTAAACAATCTACAGCTCCCTCCAAATTACTACAGCTTCATTCTCCAACGTTGTAGACAATCCACAGCTCCCTCCAAATTGCTACAGCTTCATTCTCCAACGTTGTAAACAATCCACAGCTCACTCCAATTGCTACAGCTTCAATCTCCAACGTTGTAAACAATCCACAACTCACTCCAAATTAGGGGGCCTACTACAGCTTCATTCTCCAACGCAATAAATATCTCGCCAGCGAATTCCACAGGTACATGTATAGATAGCCCTCCATCGACGTAAACAATCCCTGGACGACTCCTCGCTTATAGCATTGCTCTTCGTTTTCCATCGCTGTTAAATAATCCCCCAGGGGACTCCACTATCGTAGCCCGAGCATAGTTTACCAAAAGCTACGAAGGTGTTCCTCTGGGGGCCCGCCGAAACCATCAACCGCTCCCCTGCTTCGCTTTCTCCGGCGAGAAAGATGGCGCGACCGCTATAGGAGACAGTATCAGGCTCAGCAGGCCGGGATTCGAACTCAGACATTCAAATCCACAACGCAGCTCCACGTGGGCGTAATTCACTGCCCGAATGCAAGAAGGGTCCGCAAACCCTTAGGGTCTGACCCAAAGAAAAGGATCAAACCCCATGTTCGTTAATCCACATCTTCATGCATTAGGTTGAACGAAGTAAGCGGTAACTGAGGGTACACCCTGTCATAAAACGACCGTTCTGTACGGCGTCTTACCTGTATGAAATGCACCCTGTAATGGTGGTCACTATGCACGATGTTAACTTATTTATACAAGTCCCCAATATTATGACAACTCGATTACACACCAACTGGTTCCGCTGTTATGCTCCGATATTCCACCGCCGATTTGATAAAGCCGATAACCAACATATAATACTGGAGCCCAGCATTATATGAGCTTCAGTCCAAATATCTGTTAACAAGCAGGCAACCATCACAGTGTGTAATATCTATTTTTAGTACAACACGTCAGCAAAAATCTCATGTACCTGAACTATTGCACGTACAATTTTATAGCCAGTCAGAACGTGTTTCAACAGGCAACTTTTGTCAATTCAGCTCGATTAATTACTGGTGCGTAAATGCTAAAAATCACAGGGATTCGGCACGTTTGGGGGTACTAGAGTTTTCTAACGTAAACGGAAATCGAAAACGGACTTCGTAATTCTGAAATAAACCAGGGATCTTCTCAAAATAATAATATAACACATATCACCGTTTATATTCACAATTTATTGGACATTTTAGTATACACTAGATTTCCGTTTACGTTAGAAAACTCTACTAGTATATATACTTAGATACTACTAGTACCCTCAAACGTGCCGAATCCCTGTGCTAAAAATAGGGTTAGTAAATCTGGATACAGACAAACCTATGTTAAACAGCCACAATAGTAGGCCTACGTGTGTACATAAATAGTGTAGACGACACCAACATCAAGGTGGCTTTAGAAGGTGGATGGTTCTATCCGGGGTCTTCCTCCACTAATAATAGGTATACATGGTCGCCATATGACCTACGTTGTTGGTACTGATTTAAACCCCACACGTGGAAGTCGTGATAGCTCAGTGGATGCGCGTTCCCTTCAGGTGCGAAAGGTCCGGCGTTCGAGCCCCACTGGAGCCATTACGATTGTGCCCTTAGGCAAGGCATTTAAATTCCACGTTGCCTCTTCTCTCTCCCTCGTGGCGATGGATTCCATCAGGAATGAGGTCTCGAGAGTGATTTATATAAGTTGAAATAACTTGTTTCGCAATCGAGCTAAAATAAATTTGTATAAACTAAACCCCAAAAACCAAATCAATGACCACTGACCCAGTATAATGTATGCGTTAATTGCCATTATTGTTTATACTGTATTCATGACTTAGACTAAGAACTATTGGAGTAGTCACAATACATTGTTTACTATTTTAGCAAGCAACAGGAAAGTGACTGCGATTGTTACATACATGTACATCAATAAGATCGTATCAGTACCGTAGCCAGAGGGAAATTGCAACCGAGGCAACATGGGGGGTTCGGGGTCATGTCCCCCTTAAAATTGTTGGGGTATAGAAGCGATCCCTGCGTTTTCTGGTTTAATGATTGTATACGTATACCTATGTACTGACCATTCAGCTCTCTAGCAGTCAACATTGTATACAGCAAAGGGATATGTTTTGCATTTTATTTATTTAATTTTTCTTCTTTTTTGGCTTTGAAAATTATAACCGGTGTGCCTCAGTGTAGCTACGGGCCTGCGTATATAGCAAGACCATATTATCAAATCAAACTGTTGTTCCAATAATCCTATACACTCAACAACATTCCTAACCGGTCATCCAGGGTGTGTTACAGTATTTGGAGCAAACTAATAACCACATAATATCAATATTCATATCAACTTATTGGTTATATTTTATTACAGATCGTTATGCATGATTTTCTGTAGAATAATCTCGGATTAAATGACAATAAGCAGGCCCGTAGCCACACTGAGGCAGTCGCCTCGGTTAGAATTTGGCATGTAACGAGAGGTATATAGGACAGCTGATAAAACTGCCTTCAGAATGCACAGACAAACATACACACAAAAATAATTCAGGGGATCACCGCGGTTATTTTCAGATTCTGGCTACGGCACTGATAAGAACATATTTATATTGTATGATTATTAATTGAATCCAAATATTATAAAATACCAGGTGACCGATTAGGAATTTTGTTGAGTATGTATCAATACACCCGTATCAATAACACAATAAACATATATAGAGTGGACGTGGTGCGGCAAATGGCGGTGTTTCCTCTGGTGCAAGCACTGTGTGTTCTCCGATTGTGCAACACTTTCATCCGACATACTAAGTGAGAGAACACTCACAACCTCCTAGACGCGCATGTCGCATGCGTGACAGGGCAAAGGAAATGGTGACATACTTCCAACTACATGTAGGCTACATAACACCTTCGGGGCTATCTCTGTTGATTACATTTTCTTCGTATACAAACATTTAAACGTGGACGAGTGACTGTTGACTAGACCTTGGCTGCTGTAGCAGCCTGGCTACACATGGCATAGCAGCACGTTCCATAATTAAACTTCTCCCGACGTCACATTGCAATTAATGGGCAACTTGTACATATGTGACGTTATACAAAATCGGCCCATTTCTGGACTAAGAACAGCAGTAGTACACCCAGCTCTTTGGTTGTTGTGTATACGTCACCACTTGTTGTGTATACGTCACCACTTGTTGCGTATACGTCACCACCACCACTACAGAGCTCTTTTACTTGTTGTGTATACGCGTCACTATATAGCCTATTGGTAATAGCTTTATAAATAGCGATATCGTACCATTCTATAAATATAGACTACGAACCGATCCATAAATAACTATTACGAACGCTTCTATATAAATATAGTCCGATTAGAACGGTCTTAGTACTCAAGCAGCTTCACGAGCTTCAACGAATATACGGGTAAGTTCATTATATTATTCAAGCTCGGCGTACGTTTTTATCGAGTAAGAAATACTAATTATACGCTATATACAAACTTAACCTATGTACGAAAATGAATAATATATATCTTACATCGTTACGTTAACTTCCATAAAAACGCGATAAATTATTAATAATCCGTAATGTACGTTTTAGAAGGGCATGTCACTAGACATAGCCATAGCGTATATGAAACATGAATAAAGTACACGTATTTTATCGAATAGAGTGATATAACGATTAATATAAATGTCTAATACGTGGTGTTCCATGCCCTGTAACATAATTAACTGAATCCAAGCGGTATGAGATTATATGTTTGTCAGGTGACCCTAAATAACCTTATCTAGAAATGCGAGAGAAATACTCGGAGCACAGCTACAACCGTACGATACATCTCAGTTTAGCCACCTCACACCACACCATCACTACAGAAAATGAAGGCGAAACCGTTTGCAACAGTATTTACTACAACATACGTCATTAGTGTCATGGAATGCCATAGAAATGCATAAGCACGGAACCAAACACTGACGCACGTTAATTCTCTGCTCGGAATGCCTCCAATAATGAATCCAAACGGCATGAGGTTATATGTTTGCCAGTTGACCCTAAATAACCTTATCCGGGAATGCGAGAAATATTTCTAGCCCAGTTAATTATAAATATCGCATGGCAAATTGGTTCATGATTCTAAGGTAATTAATACGTTTACATATCACGGTTGCTTTCACCTGTCAATGCCATCCGTTAAAAGCTAAAGGTATGACCAACAACATTTCTCATAACGGATTAAATGATAAGCCCGGAGAGAGTACATAACTTAATCCTCAGTTAATTGGTCTTAATTGATGCGGAGATATCCCAACGAGGTTGAAGGCAGGGATGATTCATTAATGTACAATATTTTATTAACACTCAAACAAGATTGTCTTTAAGACGTATCTGCACATAATTAAAATCGCATTCTTTCGCTAAATGTATACGTACTTGCCGTGGGGAATTCTTGTAATCACTGCCTGCCTGTCTGCCTGTCCATCGAGCTAACATAAATTTGTATAAATTATTTACATCCCCAATGCTAATCACGTGATCGGTGTTACATCGCGCATCCTTTATTACAGTTGTAGAGAACATGCTTATGTGTCAATGTTGTTATCATAATACGCCTATCAGTTTCACGCGAAGCCTATTTTATGGCAATACATGCGTTATTTGATAGACGACGTCGCTCGGAGATTCGGGTTCGAACATGGCTTATGAATGTATACGTCCAGACTGGTGTGACAACAGAGTGGTCGCTATATGAAAATGTTGCTTTCCAATATGCTCATCTGTTAGCCTTCCGTATTTATTTATCATCCACCCCCTTGTTAATCGGAGTGATGCCTCTAAAAGTGCATTCGTTAATTCATTTTTGTTGCAGGATACGCTCCAATTCCAGAAGCATACAGGCGCGTAGCTGACATTAGGCCCGGGCCTGCACATCAGTATTTATACGGATATCCATAATTCGATTATTAGATATAGGGGTAGAGCCGCGTACGCTGTTTATAACGGAGTTAAAAGACTCGGCCTACAACGTCATCAATTTTTCTACTCTGCGTTAGAGCGTAGAAATCCGTATAAATCGACTTAGCTCGGCGAGACCGACACGACCATATCTTTCCTTTATTTATACGGCCAGTACTTTTCGAGAAATAGCGGTTTAAAGATTTGATATATCCTTAAAGTCCCACATATGAAAATAAAAAAAATATTTAAACGTAACTATAAGTTAGTTCTAATATACGCGTATCGACGTCACGAGTCCGACGCTACCCTTCATTTTGATCTATCATTAGTCGATATATCTATAATACTGATTATCTCCCTTTAATCGTAACTGAGTTTGAAGAAAAATGAACTTTCGAGGAAACTGGCCTTGTTTGGTATCGTCGGAAAGATCTCGAAGAGACAATGACGAATCCGCGACTCAATTAATGGTCCGACCTCATACCGGAAGTAGTGATCCGAAAAACCGGAAATACCGATATAAATTCGTTATAAAAGCTTTATTATAGGTCTATCTATCCGGGGGTTTCGATAAACGATTATACGTTCCGAGCCTACGATTTTCAAAATGGAGGATAAAAATGGCGGCAAAACACTATCTCGCTTATTAATGGTCCATTCGAATCGGTGTGTGCCATTTCTGTCCGTACCTACCATTAATTCTAATTACGTAGCTAATGTCCGTACACACTCCCTCTACACATTCTCGTTATACCGATTATATTTATTATCTTCATTTCGATCGTAAGATGTTGATATTATATAATTCGTATAGGTACCTAAATATCCTTACACTTTGGCATCCGATACTTAAGTCGCTGAGCGTTTCCGGAATATTGCATCAGTCAGTCGTTGGCGTAACCAAATCATGTCCAGACACGTATAAATGACCTAAGGTACTATAAATAGAAAACTAGTTGGAACGGGCTATTTATATTCATCCGATCAGAACGTATTGCTATAAATAACAATGACATACGTTACTATAAATAGAAAACTAGTTAGATCCGGTATTGCTATTTTTATTTATCCGAGGAGAGCGTATTGCTATAAATTACAATTAACTACGTAACTATAAATAGAAAACTAGTTAGAACCGGTATTGCTATTTTTATTTATCCAATGACGTTATAACCGACCAATCAGAATCCATGATAGTGACATATACCGATAAAATGATTATATTACTACAATATATACACACTATCTCACCATATTTACGTACATTACTACAAGATACACACACTATCTCACCATATATACACACATTACTACAAGATATACACGCTGTCTCACCATATCTACATACATTCCTACAAGATATATCCACTATCTCACCATATTTACATACATTACTACAATAACTACACACTGTCTCACCATATATAAATACATTTCTACAAGATATACACACTATCCCACCATATATACACACATTACTACAAGATATACACACTGTCTCACCATATCTACATACATTCCTACAAGATATATCCACTATCTCACCATATTTACATACATTACTACAATAACTACACACTGTCTCACCATATCTAAATACATTTCTACAAGATATACACGCTATCTCACCATATCTACATACATTACTACAAGATATTCACACTATCTCACCATATCTACGTACATTACTACAAGATATACACACTATCTCACTATATATACGCACATTACTACAAGATATACACGCTATCTCACCAAATATACATACAATACTACAATATATACACACTATATCACCATATCTGCATATATTACAAAAATATATATCCACTAGCTCACCATATCTACATACATTTCTACAAGATATACACACTATCTCACCATATATACATACATTGCTACTAAATATACACACTTTCTCACACTATTTACATACATTACTACAAGATATACACACTATGGCACCATATCTACAAACATTGCTACACGATCTACACACTATATCACCATATCTACATACATTCCTACAAGATATATCCACTATCTCACCATATCTACATTCATTACTACAAGATCTACACACTATATCACCATATCTACGTACATTCCTACAAGATATATCCACTATCTCACCATATTTACATACATTACTACAATAACTACGCGCTGTCTCACCATATCTACATAAATTACTACAAGATATACACACTATCTCACCATATCTACGTACATTACTACAATATATACGCACTATCTCACCAAATCTACATACATTACTACAAGATATATCCACTATCTCACAATATTTACATACATTACTACAAGATATACACACTATAGCACCATATCTACAAACATTGCTACAAGATCTACACACTATATCACCATATCTACATACATTCCTACAAGATATATCCACTATCTCACCATATCTACATTCATTACTACAAGATCTACACACTATATCACCATATCTACGTACATTCCTACAAGATATATCCACTATCTCACCATATTTACATACATTACTACAATAACTACGCGCTGTCTCACCATATCTACATAAATTACTACAAGATATACACACTATCTCACCATATCTACGTACATTACTACAACATATACGCACTATCTCACCATATCTACATTCATTACTACAAGATCAACACACTATTTCACCATATATACATTCATTACTACAAGATATACACGCTGTCTCAACATATCTACATACATTACTACAATATATACACACTATTTCACCATATTTACATACATTACTACAATAACTACACGCTGTCTCACCATATCTACATAAATTACTACAAGATCTACACACTATATCACCATATCTACATACATTCCTACAAGATATATCCACTATCTCACCATATTTACATTCATTACTACAAGATCTACACACTATATCAACATATCTACATACATTCCTACAAGATATATCCACTAACTCACCATATTTACATACATTACTACAATAACTACACACTGTCTCACCATATCTACATACATTACTACAAGATATATCCACTATCTCACCATATTTACATACATTACTACAATATATACACACTATCTTATCATATCTACATTCATTACTACAAGATCTACACAGTATTTCACCATATCTACGTTCATTACTACAAGATATACACGCTGTCTCACCATATCTACATACATTACTACAAGATCTCCACACTATTTCATCATATCTACATACATTCCTACAAGATCTACACACTATTTCACCATATCTACGTACATTACTACAATATATACACACTATCTCACCATATCTACATATTTTACAACAATATATAACCACTATCTCACCATATCTACATTCATTACTACAAGATCTACACACTATTTCACCATATATACATTCATTACTACAAGATCTACATACTATTTCACCATATCTACATTCATTACTACAAGATCTACACACTTTCTCACCAAATCTACATACATTACTACAAGATATATCCACTATCTCACAATATTTACATTCATTACTACAAGATCTACACGCTATATCACCATATCTACATACATTCCTACAAGATATATCCACTAGCTCACCATATATACATACATTGCTACTAAATTTACACACTATCTCACCATATCTACATTCATTACTACAAGATATACACACTATATCACCATATCTACATACATTCCTACAAGATATATCCACTATCTCACCATATGTACATACATTACTACAATAACTACACACTGTCTCACCATATCTGCATACATTTCTACAAGATAAACGCACTATCTCACCATATCTACATTCATTATTACAAGATATACGCACTATCTCACCATATCTACGTACATTACTACAAGATATAAGCACTATCTCACCATATCTACGTACATTACTACAAGATATACACGC
>CM026389.1:23679559-23701205 GCA_014843695.1 Archivesica marissinica
TCATTCAGGTTGCAGTATCCACTCTGTGCTTGTACTCATTCATGTTGCAGTATCCCCTCTGTGCTTGTATTCATTCAGGTTACAGTATCCACTCTGTGCTTGTACTCATTCATGTTGCAGTATCCCCTCTGTGCTTGTATTCATTCAGGTTGCAGTATCCACTCTGTGCGTGTACTCATTCATGTTGCAGTATCCACTCTGTGCTTGTACTCATTCAGGTTGCAGTATCCACTCTGTGCGTGTACTCATTCAGGTTGCAGTACCCACTCTGTGCGTGTACTCATTCAGGTTATAGTGCCCACTCTGTGCGTGTACTCATTCAGGTTACAGTATCCACTCTGTGCGTGTACTCATTCAGGTTGCAGTATCCAATCTGTGCTTGTACTCATTCAGGTTGCAGTATCCACTCTGTGCTTGTACTCATTCAGGTTGCAGTATCCACTCTGTGCGTGTACTCATTCATGTTGCAGTATCCACTCTGTGCGTGTACTCATTCAGGTTGCAGTATCCACTCTGTGCGTGTACTCATTCAGGTTATAGTGCCCACTATGTGCGTGTACTCATTCAGGTTGCAGTATCCACTCTGTGCTTGTATTCATTCAGGTTGCAGTATCCACTCTGTGCTTGTATTCATTCAGGTTGCAGTATCCCCTCTGTGCTTGTATTCATTCAGGTTGCACTATCCACTCTGTGCGTGTACTCATTCATGTTGCAGTATCCACTCTGTGCTTGTATTCATTCAGGTTGCAGTATCCACTCTGTGCCTGTACTCATTCATGTTGCAGTATCCAGTCTGTGCTTGTATTCATTCAGGTTGCAGTATCCACTCTGTGCGTGTACTCATTCATGTTGCAGTATCCAGTCTGTGCTTGTATTCATTCAGGTTACAGTATCCACTCTGTGCGTGTACTCATTCATGTTGCAGTATCCAATCTGTGCTTGTACTCATTCAGGTTTCAGTATCCACTCTGTGCTTGTATTCATTCAGGTTGCAGTATCCACTCTGTGCGTGTACTCATTCAGGTTGCAGTATCCACTCTGTGCGTGTACTCATTCAGGTTGCAGTATCCACTCTGTGCGTGTACTCATTCAGGTTACAGTATCCACTCTGTGCGTGTACTCATTCAGGTTGCAGTACCCACTCTGTGCGTGTACTCATTCAGGTTATAGTGCCCACTCTGTGCGTGTACTCATTCAGGTTGCAGTATCCACTCTGTGCTTGTACTCATTCATGTTGCAGTATCCACTCTGTGCTTGTACTCATTCATGTTGCAGTATCCCCTCTGTGCTTGTACTCATTCAGGTTGCAGTATCCACTCTGTGCGTGTACTCATTCATGTTGCAGTATCCACTCTGTGCTTGTACTCATTCAGGTTGCAGTATCCCCTCTGTGCGTGTACTCATTCAGGTTGCAGTATCCGCTCTGTGCTTGTACTCATTCAGGTTGCAGTATCCACTCTGTGCTTGTACTCATTCAGGTTGCAGTATCCAGTCTTTGCTTGTACTCATTCATGTTGCAGTATCCACTCTGTGCTTGTACTCTTTCATGTTGCAGTATCCACTCTGTGCGTGTACTCATTCAGGTTGCAGTACCCACTCTGTGCGTGTACTCATTCAGGTTACAGTATCCACTATGTGCGTGCTTGTACTCATTCTGTTGCAGTATCCACTCTGTGCGTGTACTCATTCAGGTTGCAGTACCCACTCTGTGTTTGTACTCATTCAGGTTACAGTATCCACTATGTGCTGTACTCATTCAGGTTATAGTGCCCACTCTGTGCGTGTACTCATTCAGGTTACAGTATCCACTATGTGCGTGTACTCATTCAGGTTGCAGTATCCACTCTGTGCTTGTACTCATTCAGGTTGCAGTATCCCCTCTGTGCTTGTACTCATTCATGTTGCAGTATCCACTCTGTGCTTGTACTCATTCAGGTTGCAGTATCCCCTCTGTGCTTGTACTCATTCATGTTGCAGTATCCACTCTGTGCTTGTACTCATTCAGGTTGCAGTATCCCCTCTGTGCTTGTACTCATTCATGTTGCAGTATCCACTCTGTGCTTGTACTCATTCAGGTTGCAGTATCCCCTCTGTGCTTGTACTCATTCATGTTGCAGTATCCACTCTGTGCTTGTACTCATTCAGGTTGCAGTATCCCCTCTGTGCTTGTACTCATTCATGTTGCAGTATCCACTCTGTGCTTGTACTCATTCAGGTTGCAGTATCCCCTCTGTGCTTGTACTCATTCATGTTGCAGTATCCACTCTGTGCTTGTACTCATTCAGGTTGCAGTATCCCCTCTGTGCTTGTACTCATTCATGTTGCAGTATCCACTCTGTGCTTGTACTCATTCAGGTTGCAGTATCCCCTCTGTGCTTGTACTCATTCAGGTTGCAGTATCCACTCTGTGCTTGTACTCAATCAGCTCGCATTATAGTCACTCTGTATTTGGACTTATTCATCTTGCACTAGTCACTATGTACAATGCATGTGTTTGAATATATAAAAGCCTACTTGTAGGATCGCTCAAACTTAACCCCGATGTGTACCCCACACGACTGAAAAGGTGTATTCAATTGGTCCAAAAATATAATATGTATGCAGTAAAACCTGTCTTAAGCAGCAAGCCAAAGGAGTCAGAGAAAGTGGCTGCTTAGCACAGGTGGCTGCTTAATAGAGGTCAAATATATACTAAAACAACCGATTGAGAATCTGGAAGCTGGCTGCTTAATACAGGTTGGCTGCTCAATGGAGGTGACCACTAACACAGGTTTGACTGTACCAACTGCGAACTGTTGTAATGCTGGTCAATGAAACCATGAGTGTACAAGAACCTTGTCATGCCTAGACAATTCGAGAAGATTGTCCTACTAGGGCTGTTCTTAGGCCTGAAATGGGCCGATTTTGTATAACGTCACATATGTACAAGTTGCCCATTAATTGCAATGTGACGTCGGGAGTTCTAAGTTTAATCATGGAACGTGCTGCTATGCCATGTGTAGCCAGGCTGCTGCAGCCAGCCAAGGTCTAGTCGACAGTCACTCGTCCACGTTTAAATGTTTGTATACGAAGATAATGTAATCAACAGAGATAGCCCTGAAGGTGTCATGTAGCCTACATGGAGTGGAAAGTATGTCACCATTTCCTTTGCCCTGTCTACTACGCATGCGACATGCGCGTCCCGGAGGTTGTGAGTGTCCTCTCTCTTAGTATGTCGGATGAAAGTTGCACAATCGGAGAACCACCGGAACTTGAAATTATATCCATAAGCCACCAACGGTCTCGTACCTCTATCCTAGGACACCCCCTCTATTAAAAGCCACAAACGGTCTCGTACCTCTATCCTAGGACACCCCCTCTTTTTTAATAGAGGGGGGTGTCCTAGGATAGAGGTACGAGACCGTTGGTGGCTTATGGATAACATTTCAAGTTCCTGTGGGAGAGAACACACAGTGCTTGCACCAGAGGAAACACCGCCATTTGCCGCACCACGTTCACTCTATATGTTTATTGTGTTATTGATACGGGTGTATTGATACATACTCAACAACATTCCTAATCGGTCACCTGGTATTTTATAATATTTGGATTCAATTAATAATCATATAAATATTTTCTTATCAGTGCCGTAGCCAGAATCTGAAAATAACCGAGGTGATCCCCTGAATTATTTGTGTGTGTATGTTTGTCTGTCTGACTGACTAAATAAGTTTATTTAAAGTCGCCACCGCATACATGCATTTGGGCGACTAAATTAGCTAAGATGATTCAAAGATCAAAGAACCGCGAGGGGTTCGACATTAGCGGAAGACAGATAGATAGTTAATAAACTATTAAATTTACAATGCTATGATGTTTAGAGGGCTACGTCGGTTGCAATAATCTCAGAGTGTGTTCGGTTTTCATATCTCCCATCCCCGCTCGCACACGATTGTGTACCAACGGGGGTCGGAGGTAGACCGGGCGAAGAAATTACCCGGTGCAACCACTAAGTCTAAGAAGATTTAGACACAGGTTGGTTAGTAAATTGTTTGTTAGTTTGTTCTATAGCCGATTTATACCGTATGTCCTTGGTGAGATAAAAACCGTGCAAATATTTGATTCTAAGTAGCATTCAAACCAGTGTAGAAGATAACAAGGACACACACTAGATTTTTGAAATGTGTGTCCTAAACAAAATGAACAAGAAGTTAGAAGGAGTGAACCAATGAGATGGATGCATGGAACTCTGATTGATCCAAAAATTAAATAATAAATAGTTTAACCATAACAGCAGATAAATAATATAGAGACAGGTTTGACCGTAATTGAAGATCTTGGGGTATACTTTTATATCAGCATACCCCATCACCAAAATGTATTTAGAGTAGGTGATTTATAATGGGTTGCATAAGGTAGAGAGATAGATTAAATAGTAAGAAGGAAGAAGGTAGAAGGACACTGTCTGTCAGAAGAATATCAACAGCTCATAGGTGTGTCCTTCATATATCCCAAGATCCCTAATAACACATAGTCAAACCTGCAACATATGGACTGCGTTGCCCGTTGAGGGTTGTACTAATAAATATCAATAAAGATATTGCTACGAACATTAAAAGTAAGACCTAATGGCAAATAGTTAGCTAGTCACACGAACAGGAATGTGCACTGACTGACCTCTGTAAATGTAAACAAACAAATTACATTCGCGCGCACGAGAAAGAGATATGGCAGGTGCCCGTTTACCTTGTATAGTGCACAGCAGTATCGAGGTTGCTACGAAGATTAAAATTCATGGACTATCTTAATATGTATCTGTACTAAGACATTTAGTTGATTGATCCCAAGTACATATAGTTACTACCAGTCATACAGATATACAACTGGTAGTAAAATATCTTCCATAGTTATGGAAAATGTCAACAGGATAGAGAACTTCTCCTGTCACAAACGACTAAACCGTTAGAGGTATCAGCCTACTATGATGTTTGGTCAACTCTTTTAACATATATAAGTATCACCATACTAAACTATCATGGGTTACCCCTAAAAATATTTACATAAAACTAATTCCATAGTAGGTTGTACAATGTGTGATATGTGTACCCAAAAATAATACCCCCCCATATACCCCCGTGTACTGGGATCATAAAAATTACATCTAAAATGGCGGCTTAACCCCTGAGTGACAACGTTTAAAAATAATGTGGTAAAATACACTTCGTACTAACAACGGTCACCTTCGTAGGGCCTTTAAAATTACATTTTAAATATAAAAACAATCAGTTCTTGGCTATTTACAATAAAACTTAGTCACACAGGGGAATGCCAAACTAATAAAAATTAGCGATCGCTCGCGAGACGAAGATTTCATGGCAGGAATACCGGTTCCGTTGTTTACTCGGTGATTTCGGAGACCGACCGACCGCACGCAGTAATTGCTCATATAACTACTCAGCCGGCCAGGCTACTCATGCAACTTGAGGGTGTCTGATGACCGTAATTAAAGTAGACGATGATGTAGGGTGTCCATGTTTGTTTTAAGTTTATTGTTAAGCTTATTCAGAACCTAAGTATATTTATAGATTAAGTTTTACAGTCTAATACCTACTGAGGTGGTATTAAGAGTAATGGAGAATTGTTAGAAAAAACGTAAATTTGGGCTAATGACTAGTGTCATAGCATTAGAGCTTCAGTTTTAGAATTATTGAAGATTACTTCTTGAAGTTGATCAAACTTTGTTAACATAATGTTGACCTTAATAAAGAACACTAAAAATTCTAGATAATTTAATCAGATGATCATTATATCATTGATTGAAATTACACAATTTTGCCGTATGGCTGCACAGAGTCAGTAAATAGAAATGTCCAACTGCATATTGAAACTTCAGATGGCATTTTTTCCAAATACTGTGTTGATGTAACAATTATGTGGTAGATAATCTACAGGATAGTAGGTTCAATGTACCAAGGTGTATAAAAATAATAATATCTATGTATGGTGGTGGAATTTGCCATAATACTATGGAAAATTTGTGATTTTGGATATTTCCTTGTGCCATAGGAGAAGGGCCTCAAGGTGAATACTGATGGGGCCTGGTCAGAATAATAGTTCTGTCCAAGTCAATAACATGTTATTGTTACTAATAATGTAGGGAAGTTTGTAAAAAATTAAATTACAACCACCAGAAATTTGGTAATTTCTGACCCCAATTTCCAGAAATTAGACATTTCTGTCGTACTTTATTATGTAGGAAAGTTAGGGCCTCAATTCAACCACCTGGTCAAATTGAGTGTACTAACAAGATGAATGAGGTAGATAATTACATAACCTTAACTTAGGAACTTGAGTATCTTATGAAGCACACTCATGTATAAGAATATTTAGAATTAAGATGAATATGTACTTGTAATTATACCAGGATGGTAATCCGCTCCAACTAAATTATTTAAAAATATCAGATGACATTTTTATTTTTTAAAATTTTTATATATTGTACTAAGGGCTCTATATTGAGGTAATTAGAGTTTAAGATAGAACTTTACATGTGGATTATGAATATAGACCCATTAAATTTTATTTGGACCTTAAAATTGACCAAAAACCGGCCAAAATTGTACAAATTGAGCATTTTGCTTATGACATAGCATAAGGGCCTCAATTTGAATATTGGTGGATAAAAAAATATTTTGATGTTTATTTTAGATAAACAACAGTATAAAGTTACTAGAAAGTTATAAATATATAGGATTTATTAATCCTTGTTACAATAAAAAGATTGCTAATAATTTCCCGAATTTACCATTGTGTAGAAGTAATCTTATTGATCACAAACCAATACAATTTAAACTAGCTTTATTTAGTTTTAGAGTTATTTGGTCACAAAGCACCGGCAGTATGGGACTTACCCGGCCGGACTGAGTCCACTGGTTGTTCTGCGCTCTGTCATACTACCAATCCGGGTGACTTGGACCAGGGGCTCTGGGTCCCAATTTAAATTTCTCAGACAAGTATGTTCCCATATGCATGTTTACAAGCTTAATCGCTTGGGGATTTTCAAATACTAATTTAGTAAATAATATAGTTTTCTATGTAAATGGTCACAGGGGGGAAAGGCGATAATGAATAGCTAAGGTAAGCTTAGCTATAAGGTAAGAAATGAATTAATAAAACAGGAGGGTCACTGAATTAAATGGGATAGGTTGCATATAGCACAGTAATAGCTATTTATGAGCTATTTGTTTGACAGGGGCATAGCCAGAAATCTGTCTTAATAGTTTAGTTTGGGAGGTATAGACGGTTTGTGAGGATTTGGATTTTCCAGGTTGTTGTGGATTGTCCCACATTGGTTTACTTATTCCAATGATGTAGAAATGAAGTTGTTGTGATGTTTAAACAACCGGTATTTATGAAACTTACAATACTGAGTTGCAAGTGAAGTTAACTCAAAAGGTCAACAATTGTATATTATACACTGATATAATATTGTATATATTTAATAACACCATACCTAGAGGTGACGTGGTGTTTTTTGGTTGCTTAATGTTCATTAGACACTGGTTGTCTGTGCATTCTGAAGGCAGTTTTATCAGCTTTCCTATATACCTCTCGTTACATGCCAAATTCTAACCGAGGCGACTGCCTCATTTGCCTCAGTGTGGCTACGGGCCTGCGTATTGTCATTTAATCCGAGATTATTCTACAGAAAATCATGCATAACGATCTGTAATAAATTATAACCAATAAGTTGATACGAATATTGATATTATTTGGTTATTAGTTTGCTCCAAATACTGTAACACACCCTGGATGACCGGTTAGGAATGTTGTTGAGTGTATAGGATTATTGGAACAACAGTTTGATTTGATAATATGGTCTTGCTATATACGCAGGCCCGTAGCTACACTGAGGCACACCGGTTATAATATCCAAAGCCCAAAAAAGAAGAAAAATTAAATAAATAAAATGCAAAAAATATCCCTTTGCTGTATAAAATGCTGACTGCTAGAGAGCTGAATGGTCAGTACATAGGTATACGTATACAATCATTAAACCAGAAAACGCAGGTATCGCTTCTATACCCCAACAATTTTAAGGGGAAACATGACTCCGGACCCCCCATGTTGCCTCGGTTGCAATTTTCCTCTGGCTACCAGGGGAGTACCCAGCCAATTTTGATGTGGACTCCAAACGATCACCGAAGGTGCGAGTGGTGTAGAGTGGTCTGGGGGCTCCCCCCAGAACAATTTTAAAACCTGGACGTCATTTGGTGCACTCTGGCGACTCTGAGAACTAATTATATTCCGATAAATACACTTGGGAAAACGTATGTTTTTATGCGGCAATTTGTAAAAATGTCTGAACTATACTGTACATCAGTGCATCGTCTGAGTTTCATATCTTTAGCTGGGTATGTGTATGAAAAGGGAGTGCATCTACATGTACGTAGATCTACCTGCTTGTGCCTATACTTGTGCTTTTACTTGCAAAGAACTGCTTAGTACTGGAGCTTACCAGGAACACTGTTAACGTACTGTTGAAAGATGGCGTTAAACTGAATCAAACTGCACATGCATATAGATCTACGCTGTAATTATTAATGTACTGGTAAATGAGGGTTGAGATATTAATAGTTAAATATGATAAACTCATAAAAATACTGACATTGAGTCCATTTTATCCATTGTCAATCTAGTGAGTAGTGAGTGTAGTCAGTGTACGATGACGTCAGAGTTTTACTCTAGTCTATATACATTACCACAGGTAGTCTACTATAGTCTGTATAGTAGAAACTCATTTCGCTCGCTCGTACACGCGGTTTTCCGTTTTTTTAAAGATTGTGTTTTGTTTTGAAAATGATGTGGACGCCACTGCGTACTTGCGCATAGGCAGTTACGCGCCTGGCTACGGTACTGATACGATCTTATTGATGTACATGTATGTAACAATCGCAGTCACTTTCCTGTTGCTTGCTAAAATAGTAAACAATGTATTGTGACTACTCCAATAATTCTTAGGCTAAGTCATGAATACAGTATAAACAATAATGACAATTAACGCATACATTATACTGGGTCAGTGGTCATTGATTTGGTTTTTGGGGTTTAGTTTATACAAATTTATTTTAGCTCGATTGCGAAACAAGTTATTTCAACTTATATAAATCACTCTCGAGACCTCATTCCTGATGGAATCCATCGCCACGAGGGAGAGAGAAGAGGCAACGTGGAATTTAAATGCCTTGCCTAAGGGCACACTCGTAACGGCTCCAGTGGGGCTCGAACTCCGGACCTTTCGCACCTGAAGGGAACGCCCATCCATTGAGCTATCACGACTTCCACTTTTGGGGCATTAAATCAGTACCAACAACGTAGGTCATATGGCGACTCGTGTATACCTATTATTAGTGGAGGAAGACCCCGGGTAGAACCATCCACCTTCTAAAGCCACCTTGATGTTGGTGTCGTCTACACTATGTATGTACACACGTAGGCCTACTATTGAGTGGCTGTTTAACATAGGTTACTAACCCTATTTTTAGCATTTACGCACCAGTAATTAATCGAGCTGAATTGACAAAAGTTGCCTGTTGAAACACGTTCTGATTGGCTATAAAATTGTATGCGCAATATTTCATGAGATTTTTATTGATGTGATTGTACTAAATATAGATATTACACACTGGGATGGTTGCCTGCTTGTTAACAGATATTTGGACTGAAGCTCATATAATGCTGGGCTCCAGTATTATATATTGGTTATCGGCTTTATCAAATCGGCGGTGGAATATCGGAGTATAACAGCGGAACCAGTTGATGTGTAATCGAGTTGTCATAATATTGTGGACTTGTATAAATAAGTTAACATCGTGCATAGTGACCACCATTACAGGGTGCATTTCATACAGGTAAGACGCCGTACAGAACGGTCGTTTTATGACAGGGTGTTCCCTCAGTTACCGCTTACTTCGTTCAACCTAATGCATGAAGATGTGGATTAACGAACATGGGGTTTGATCCTTTTCTTTGGGTCAGACCCTAAGGGTTTGCGGACCCTTCTTGCATTCGGGCAGTGAATTACGCCCACGTGGAGCTGCGTTGCGGATTTGAATGTCTGAGTTCGAATCCCGGCCTGCTGAGCCTGATACTGTCTCCTATAGCGGTCGCGCCATCTTTCTCGCCGGAGAAAGCGAAGCAGGGGAGCGGTTGATGGTTTCGGCGGGCCCCCAGAGGAACACCTTCGTAGCTTTTGGTAAATTATGCTCGGGCTACGATTGTGGAGTCCCCTGGGGGATTATTTAACAGCAATGGAGAAGGAAGAGCAATGATATTAGCGAGGAGTCGTCTAGGGATTGTTTACGTCGGTGGAGGGCTATACATGTAGGCCTACCTGTGAAATTCGCTGGCGAGGTATTTATTGCGTTGGAGAATGAAGCTGTAGCAATTTGGAGGGAGCTGTGGATTGTTTACAACGTTGGAGAATGAAGCTGTAGCAATTTGGAGTGAGCTGTGGATTGTTTACAACGTTGGAGAATGAAGCTGTAGCAATTTGGAGGGAGCTGTGGATTGTTTACAACGTTGGAGAATGAAGCTGTAGCAATTTGGAGTGAGCTGTGGATTGTTTACAACGTTGGAGAATGAAGCTGTAGCAATTTGGAGTGAGCTGTGGATTGTTTACAACGTTGGAGAATGAAGCTGTAGCAATTTGGAGTGAGCTGTGGATTGTTTACAACGTTGGAGAATGAAGCTGTAGCAATTTGGAGGGAGCTGTGGATTGTTTACAACGTTGGAGAATGAAGCTGTAGCAATTTGGAGGGAGCTGTGGATTGTTTACAACGTTGGAGAATGAAGCTGTAGCAATTTGGAGGGAGCTGTGGATTGTTTACAACGTTGGAGAATGAAGCTGTAGCAATTTGGAGTGAGCTGTGGATTGTTTACAACGTTGGAGAATGAAGCTGTAGCAATTTGGAGTGAGCTGTGGGTTGTTTACAACGTTGGAGAATGAAGCTGTAGCAATTTGGAGTGAGCTGTGGATTGTTTACAACGTTGGAGAATGAAGCTGTAGCAATTTGGAGGGAGCTGTGGATTGTTTACAACGTTGGAGAATGAAGCTGTAGCAATTTGGAGGGAGCTGTGGATTGTTTACAACGTTGGAGAATGAAGCTGTAGCAATTTGGAGGGAGCTGTGGATTGTTTACAACGTTGGAGAATGAAGCTGTAGCAATTTGGAGGGAGCTGTGGATTGTTTACAACGTTGGAGAATGAAGCTGTAGCAATTTGGAGTGAGCTGTGGATTGTTTACAACGTTGGAGAATGAAGCTGTAGCAATTTGGAGGGAGCTGTGGATTGTTTACAACGTTGGAGAATGAAGCTGTAGCAATTTGGAGGGAGCTGTGGATTGTTTACAACGTTGGAGAATGAAGCTGTAGCAATTTGGAGTGAGCTGTGGATTGTTTACAACGTTGGAGAATGAAGCTGTAGCAATTTGGAGTGAGCTGTGGGTTGTTTACAACGTTGGAGAATGAAGCTGTAGCAATTTGGAGTGAGCTGTGGATTGTTTACAACGTTGGAGAATGAAGCTGTAGCAATTTGGAGTGAGCTGTGGATTGTTTACAACGTTGGAGAATGAAGCTGTAGCAATTTGGAGGGAGCTGTGGATTGTTTACAACGTTGGAGAATGAAGCTGTAGCAATTTGGAGGGAGCTGTGGATTGTTTACAACGTTGGAGAATGAAGCTGTAGCAATTTGGAGTGAGCTGTGGATTGTTTACAACGTTGGAGAATGAAGCTGTAGCAATTTGGAGTGAGCTGTGGATTGTTTACAACGTTGGAGAATGAAGCTGTAGCAATTTGGAGTGAGCTGTGGATTGTTTACAACGTTGGAGAATGAAGCTGTAGCAATTTGGAGTGAGCTGTGGATTGTTTACAACGTTGGAGAATGAAGCTGTAGCAATTTGGAGTGAGCTGTGGATTGTTTACAACGTTGGAGAATGAAGCTGTAGCAATTTGGAGTGAGCTGTGGATTGTTTACAACGTTGGAGAATGAAGCTGTAGCAATTTGGAGGGAGCTGTGGATTGTTTACAACGTTGGAGAATGAAGCTGTAGCAATTTGGAGGGAGCTGTGGATTGTTTACAACGTTGGAGAATGAAGCTGTAGCAATTTGGAGTGAGCTGTGGATTGTTTACAACGTTGGAGAATGAAGCTGTAGCAATTTGGAGTGAGCTGTGGATTGTTTACAACGTTGGAGAATGAAGCTGTAGCAATTTGGAGTGAGCTGTGGATTGTTTACAACGTTGGAGAATGAAGCTGTAGCAATTTGGAGTGAGCTGTGGATTGTTTACAACGTTGGAGAATGAAGCTGTAGCAATTTGGAGTGAGCTGTGGATTGTTTACAACGTTGGAGAATGAAGCTGTAGCAATTTGGAGTGAGCTGTGGATTGTCTACAACGTTGGAGAATGAAGCTGTAGCAATTTGGAGTGAGCTGTGGATTGTCTACAACGTTGGAGAATGAAGATGTAGCAATTTGGAGTGAGCTGTGGATTGTCTACAACGTTGGAGAATGAAGCTGTAGCAATTTGGAGTGAGCTGTGGATTGTTTACAACGTTGGAGAATGAACCTGTAGTGAGCTGTGGATTGTTTACAACGTTGGAGAATGAAGCTGTAGCAATTTGGAGTGAGCTGTGGATTGTTTACAACGTTGGAGAATGAAGCTGTAGCAATTTGGAGTGAGTTATGGATTGTCTACAACGTTGGAGAATGAAGGACGATTGGGAGATGGATAGATCTAGTTTTATTTTATCCATAATTGAAGAGTACAGTATAGCGTATTTACAAATATTATTTACAGGACAGTGGTAGATTACATACTATAGCATATGTAACCCGTGTCATATTTAGCCACTCGATCAATAAATAATGATGGTAGATTATATATTCTGTTACAACTGACGTATTTTTTTATTATTATTATTATTTATTTTATTGTTGCAATTGACTTTTCGTCATTACAATATGTTATCTACATCTATTTTTAACTATCTTGTATACACCATACTTAACCCCGAGCGATATAACCTGAGCTGTGTTGATGCGGTTAAACCAAATACTCACTCACTCACATAATATTATATACCTACTACATTCATATTCATAAAGTCCTATCATAATTATGCAGTATGGTCCCCTATGGTCCTATTGTATTTCACTGTATTGCTATTGTGTATATAGTACTATGGGTGAGTGCTAGTTAAGTCAGGTTGTGAATTCCTAACATACGTGCACATCCCTCTAAATTGTTTAGGACCCTAACACTTCTTCGTCAATACTTGTGAAACCTATCGTAAACTAAATTATATAGTTGTCCATATATATAGTGGTTAAGGTCGCTGACTTGTATACCACTGTAACCTATCATCACTGATGGTCATGGGTTCGAGCCCCGCTCAGACCGTGTCTCATTTATATGAAAAAGTTGGCAGTTTCTTACGGAGGTTGGTGCACCCAAGTACTGGTTAACCGTTGGAGCCTGCCTAGGAAAGGTGTTGTTAGGTAAACTGCCCGCCAGCGATATAGCCCAAATGGTGCTGATGCAGGCGTAAAACCCGAAATATAACATATAACATAAATGATATAGTTTGTAGAGTTGGTATTTATTGAATCCATGGATCGCAGGTTCGATTCCCCGCCTGACCCTAATAAAATCGTCAGGTGCGAAAAGTCCGGAGTTCGAGCCCCACTGAAACCGTTACGATTGTGCCCTTAGGCAAGTCATTTAAATTCCACATTGCCTCTTCTCTCTCCTTCATGGCGATGGATTCCATGGATGAGGTCTCGAGAGTGATTAGTATAAGTTGAAAGAACCTGTTTAGCAATCAAGCTAAAATAAATTTGTATAAACTAATAAAATTAAGTATTTCAGATGGAACGTTAAACCAAGGTCTCGTGTCGGTGCTTTACACCGTGCACGTAAAAGAACCAGAGGGGACTCTGGAATGTGTCTCTTTCTGTATCATTGCACTATATACTCCAACATCTAAAATGACTAATCTCTTCAGGAGGCGTCGCTCATATGGGTAACTGGTAGCGACGATAAATAAACGTAAACTACACATATTTATTGAAACTGCCACTGGGACTCTGGTAATGTGTGCTTTATTATTATTAGTTTACTGTGTGAATATGTATATTTGCAATGCTTGAAATGTGTATTTATTTGAAGTTAATTTAAACAATATTTTATTCAAGAATGATACATAACATAGGAATAGTTGCAATAGCAGTTAGGATTGGGGGAAAAGTTACATAGTAACTTATTCGAATCCATTTCCTTATTTGTAGTTTTATAAGTACCATCGTAGTTTTATATAAGTACCATCGTAGTTTTATAAGTACCATCGTAGTACCATCGTAGTTTTATAAGTACCATCGTAGTGTTATAAGTACCATCGTAGTTTTATAAGTACCATCGTAGTTATATAAGTACCATCGTAGTTTTATAAGTACCATCGTAGTTTTATAAGTACCATCGTAGTTTTATAAGTACCATCGTAGTTTTATAAGTACCATCGTAATCGTAGTTTTATAAGTACCATGATTGGTATAGTATTGTGTATATATAATATTTTAATTAACGGCTCTTTGTGAATATATGGATTGATATATGAAACTTTCACATATGACACGTGCATCTATTCGTTTTTCATCTTCCATGTGCATTTATAATAAACAATAATCTCTTTGGTGACGAGTGATTGTCGTTCGAAGGTAATACGTTCCTGTTCCTACGTATCCAGGGTAACGATTGCATATACTGATACGCATCTCCACATCTAGCATAGATATCCTGTTTACGAGGTCACATTGTAACATAATCAACTCGTACCCCCGATTATATTCCCCCAGCACCCATCACTGGCCACTGTACGTCACGATTTTAAACAACGATCCGGACTTCACTGTGTTCAAATATCAATATTTCCAGTTTAATGCCTTTTTTAAATGCTAAAAAACGTCCTTTAGCATGTAAACAAAAGACCACCTCCGTGCATCTAATAATGACTCCCTACTACTACTAGGTGGGGGGGGGGGGATCAGTTTCCATTAATAAACAGACGACCCCCTGCTTGATTCTTTATTTGGTCAGTTTTCCGTTAAAAAAAGTTTGTATTGATTATTTATCATGCATCGTCATTCGGGATTCACGTGTTGTTTCATGCACGTGTCACAGACTGCCGGCGAGCACTAAGGGTGTATGGGTCGAGATCGACAAAGAAAGAGGATACTCGTTTATGCATGTCTACTGCGTATATTCTCGCCTTACTTCCTTTTCTGCATGTTCTCTCCGAAGGTATATATATTCCTACATAATATGGGTTATTTTTAAGCACATAATTAATGGCGTCTTGTTTATTTTTTGCGTGAAAATGGTTGATGTATCATAGGCATGCAGTGATTGGTTATGTGTGTGTTTTACGTTTATTTATCGTCGCTACTGGTTGCCCATATGAGCGACGCCTCCTGAAGAGATTAGTCATTTTAGATTTTGGAGGATAGTGCAATGATACAGACAGAGACCCATTCCAGTCTCTTCTGGTTCTTTTACGTGCACGGTGTAAAGCACCGACACGAAACCTCGGTTTAACGTCCCACCTGAAAGACTGTTAATTTTATTAGGGTCAGACGTGGGATCGAACCTGCGATCCCTGGATTACCAGTCCAGTGTGTTACCACTGGACTACATATCCGTCTGTAGTGATTGGTTAGTAAAGAGCACGTGCTTAAATATTGTCATGTGTCAGGTCAAATGTACATATCACTTATTTTAACTATTGGTCCAAGGGAAATAACTAAAACTATACTACACCGTACTACATATGCTACGTTACAAACTAACTGAAGGTGTTACAACGTTGTCAACTGACTGGCTCAAATAGGGGGAAAATGACAAACGAATATAATTTATGTGTTCACAGAGGTTTGTATTTACTAACAACAATTGTACCCTATGACACATGCTGTCTTCCGCATGTTTGATCTGTCAACTATAGTATTGTATACGAAGTTTGTTAATTATTTGAATTCAATTCATTTCTGCGACACAATATATGGTGATGGTGAAAACCCCATATATTGAAACTTATGTTATTCCCTTACTTTATGTTGCATTACGTCATAGTTGTGAGCGTGTTTATTATGACAGCAAAACTAATATATTACTAGCTTGAATTTACTTGAGACATCCGCATATTCAGTCAACCCACAGGAACTTGAAATTGTATCCATAAGCCACCAAAGGTCTCGTAACTCTATCCTAGGACACCCCCTCTACTTTTTTTAATATAGGGCGTGTCCTAGGATAGAGTTACCAGACCTTTGGTGGCTTATGGATACAATTTCAAGTTCCTGTGGTTGACCTTAGGTCACAATAATGTCACAATCGGTATTGTATAGCCTTGGAATTATAGGTACATGTAGTGAAATGCACGCCTCGTTGGTGTAGTGGTATAGAATGATTGGGATCCTATCGCAAGAATTATCGCTATTCAACAATTCAAAATGACGAGTACAGAACTGGAACACGTGGTAGAACGCGTGGTCCAAGGTAGCCTGGGTTCCAGCCTGTCGATTGTTCACTGCCCAAGGGGTTATACAGACGAACAACTACGGACTACTGCGGATAGTATCAACGTATTGATTTAATAGATATCGAAATCAGTGTCAGACGACATGTATTCAGAAATTGAAATGAAACAATTTACGTTAATTTTTATGGGTTTATATAATGCAGACGAGGTAGAATCAACCCTAATGTAGGGATTTCACGGCCTCGATACCCGGTTAACACTGGGCGCGTAACTTACTGAACAATGCCATCTGCTTATACTCGGAAACTTGACTAATTCACACAAAACTTCAGGAACAACCTGTTAGTTCAGTCTATAATTTCTTAGTGCCGCAGTGGCAGGGCTCGACAAATCCACTCGTCCGCTCGTATTTACGAGTGACTTTTCGATCTGGACGAGTAGACATTCCAAGTCGCTTGCCCAGTCGGACGAGTGAAAATGTCAGCTAAATATCCAATATAAATCGAAGGAACAAAATAAAATAATATCCGTTTTACTTTCTTCGGAATGATTACCAGGCGTGATAATAGGAAATCACCGAGGATATTTTAATGTGTTTATTAATAAATTAAAGTGCAATTCTGACGATTTTTAATTTCCCTAAAATACATGGGAAGAGTGATAGTCCAATCTGGACGAGTGGGACAGTGGCATCACTCGCCCAGTAGGACGAGTAAGAAATTAAACATTTGTCGAGGCCTGAGTGGGCGATTTTTAGTACAAGTGCAAAGCCATTGTTTTACAAAATATGCCTTTGACGCCATGCTCCTCCAATGAAAACGCACAATATACAACTTGGAAAGAGTCCAACCTCGGCTTCTTCCAAATAAGGGAAGTGCCCAGCCAGGATTTCTGGACATTACTTGTCAGTGAGTAGGAACATATACCTTTCAGCTACGAGATAGTGTAAGGTAAACATATTCTAAGGACATTTTCCAGGCAACACTTTACTGTAAAATAAATCGTTTGAAGTCATTCACCCAGCAGCTTCACTAGTCTCCAAACACCTAACCCATATGACAACGTAGTTGTTTTACGTTTATTTACCGTCGCTACCGGTTACCCATTTGAGCTACGCCTCCTGAAGAGATTAGTCGTTTTCTATGTCCTCTTAGTATACAACCATCTCTGGTAAACAAACCGCAAACTGGTGCTTAATATCAAACCATTCCAGCTAATCACTTATTTATGAAACAAACAATAGGCCTACTGTATACATGTATTATTACCAGATATGTGCATAATCCTTTATAAGTAACATCATAATGACTTTTGACCAACGGATTATTTTTCATAACGCAGTAACAATGTACAAAATTATGCACAATCTTGTACTGAATTATTTGAATGAACATTTTCAATTAAGGTATCGCAATACAGTTACTTCAGATATGACTTTGAGATATGTTTCAAATATGATCTCTATATTCGAAGACCTAGATGTGAAATGTACAAGAAATTTTTAGATATTGAATTGTCTACCCTTGGAAATTAAGACGTCCAGATCTTTAAATATGTTCAAGTTAAAATGTAAATTATGGATACAACAACTTTTTAATCGGTAGACACTAGAAAGTTATATATATAATGCTTGTCATTCAATATGCTTATGGCGTTTTGTATTTCGATAACATTACCTGATTTGTTTAAGTTACATTGTACACCATTATACATGTATATTGCATGGCGTAACTGTGTAGGCCTACATTGGTTATAATTATTGTGTATGTGCATTAATGCTATAGTGTTAAGAAATTTAAGAGGGCCCCAAGGAAGATTAGTTCAGAACTAATTATGTCCCCCTCTATAAATAAAGCAATCTATATATCGAATCTTATTACAATTGTAGACAATGGGTAACACAGAAAGTAAATATATGTATGTATTCTCTACAAAGAAACGGACAACTGAGTGCATATCAAATCTGGCGGTAAACCCAATTACTTCCAGTCACACATCAATTCACAAATATGTATTCATGCGCCTATGAAGTAATGAAATAAATGGTTAACACGTTGGACTGGTAATCCGGGATCGCAGGTTCGATCCTACGTCTGACCCTAATAAAATTAACAGTCTTTCAGATGTGACTTTATATCGAGATCTCGTGTCGGTGCTTTACACCGTGTACGTAAAAGAATCAGAGGAGATTCTGGAATGGGTCTCTGTTTGTATCATTGCACTATCCTCCAACAATCTAAAATGACTAATCTCTCCAGGAGGCGTCGCTCATGAATATGGGCAACCGGTAGCGATGATAAATAAACGTAAACACACATGAACTAAATGAAATGAAATAAGGGAGATAATAAACTTGATGAAATTACTTAAAAATAAACTAAGATTATTTCCCCTTATGTTGATACTGTGGTGAATGTATGTGTGCAGTGCTGATACGTTTATGACATCAACTAATATGGTCACTTGTATAATTTTATATGATTTCATCTGGTAAAGAAGACAGAAGCTAGATGATAGCATAACTGTTCTAATTGTGTTCCTAGCATGGACACTCCTGGTAATCTTACGAGTGTGTTTAATAAGGGTGAAAAGTTGAATTTGTTTGCTAAACTTAGTTATTTTACAATGATTGCGAAACAAGCTTTAACAACTTATATTAATAATTCTCGTTGGCTCGGGTGAAAGCGTAAATGTGGTCATTCGTTTGGCAGGAAACCGTTTTGAGTATTTTGAAGTTATAAGTAAATGTCAAATGTTATAACATATTTTATAAGTCAAACTAATCTAGCTTATCGATATAACAATGTGTAAATGAGACGTTACCTACTTGATAAAATTGACGAATCAGGCTCGTAGCCACACCGAGGCACACACCGAGGCGCACACCGAGGCACATCGAGGCACACTGAGGCACACCGAGGAGCATATCGAGGCACACACCGAGGAACACCGAGGTGCACACCGAGGCAGCTGATACATGTTTCGCTTATGCTGCGTCAAAACTATGGAACTGTCTTCCTGCAGGAATTAGAAATTCAAGTACAATTAGTTCATTCAAAAAAGCGCTTAAGACACACTTTTTCCTTCAAACATACTAATCTATGAATATCCTGGACGTGCATTAAATTGACTGTTCATTTTTTTGTAATTTCAGCAAAACAAGTATGCCCATTTATTGATCCCAGTCAATATTGGAGAGTGGGGTCGGAGAGCCATCGCCACTACCCCTTACACATATTGATTCATGTATTTATTGGTCCCCGTCAACATTGGAGAGTGGGGTCGGACAGCCATCGCCACTACCCCTTACACATATTGATTCATGTATTTATTGGTCCCCGTCAACATTGGAGAGTGGGGTCGGACAGCCATCGCCACTACCCTTACAGATATTGATTCATGTATTTATTGGTCCCCGTCAACATTGGAGAGTGGGGTCGGACAGCCATCGCCACTACCCCTTACAAATATTGATTCATGTATTTATTGGTCCCCGTCAACATTGGAGAGTGGGGTCGGAGAGCCATCGCCACTACCCCTTACAAATATTGATTCATGTATTTATTGGTCCCCGTCAACATTGGAGAGTGGGGTCGGAGAGCCATCCCCACTACCCCTTACAAATATTGATTCATGTATTTATTGGTCCCCGTCAACATTGGAGAGTGGGGTCGGAGGGTCATCCCCACTACCCCTTACACATATTGATTCATGTATTTATTGGTCCCCGTCAACATTGGAGAGTGGGGTCGGAGAGCCATCCCCACTACCCCTTACACATATTGATTCATGTATTTATTGGTCCCCGTCAACATTGGAGAGTGGGGTCGGAGAGCCATCGCCACTACCCCTTACACATATTGATTCATGTATTTATTGGTCCCCGTCAACATTGGAGAGTGGGGTCGGACAGCCATCGCCACTACCCCTTACACATATTGATTCATGTATTTATTGGTCCCCGTCAACATTGGAGAGTGGGGTCGGACAGCCATCGCCACTACCCCTTACACATATTGATTCATGTATTTATTGGTCCCCGTCAACATTGGAGAGTGGGGTCGGACAGCCATCGCCACTACCCCTTACACATATTGATTCATGTATTTATTGGTCCCCGTCAACATTGGAGAGTGGGGTCGGACAGCCATCGCCACTACCCCTTACACATATTGATTCATGTATTTATTGGTCCCCGTCAACATTGGAGAGTGGGGTCGGACAGCCATCGCCACTACCCCTTACACATATTGATTCATGTATTTATTGGTCCCCGTCAACATTGGAGAGTGGGGTCGGACAGCCATCGCCACTACCCCTTACACATATTGATTCATGTATTTATTGGTCCCCGTCAACATTGGAGAGTGGGGTCGGACAGCCATCGCCACTACCCCTTACACATATTGATTCATGTATTTATTGGTCCCCGTCAACATTGGAGAGTGGGGTCGGACAGCCATCGCCACTACCCCTTACACATATTGATTCATGTATTTATTGGTCCCCGTCAACATTGGAGAGTGGGGTCGGACAGCCATCGCCACTACCCCTTACACATATTGATTCATGTATTTATTGGTCCCCGTCAACATTGGAGAGTGGGGTCGGACAGCCATCGCCACTACCCCTTACACATATTGATTCATGTATTTATTGGTCCCCGTCAACATTGGAGAGTGGGGTCGGACAGCCATCGCCACTACCCCTTACACATATTGATTCATGTATTTATTGGTCCCCGTCAACATTGGAGAGTGGGGTCGGACAGCCATCGCCACTACCCCTTACACATATTGATTCATGTATTTATTGGTCCCCGTCAACATTGGAGAGTGGGGTCGGACAGCCATCGCCACTACCCCTTACACATATTGATTCATGTATTTATTGGTCCCCGTCAACATTGGAGAGTGGGGTCGGACAGCCATCGCCACTACCCCTTACACATATTGATTCATGTATTTATTGGTCCCCGTCAACATTGGAGAGTGGGGTCGGACAGCCATCGCCACTACCCCTTACACATATTGATTCATGTATTTATTGGTCCCCGTCAACATTGGAGAGTGGGGTCG
>CM026389.1:23702205-23722355 GCA_014843695.1 Archivesica marissinica
GAATCTCGCCTCCTGAAGAGATTGTGGTAGATTGGAGAATATTGCCTCCTGTGGAGAATCTCGCCTCCTGTGGTAGGGCGGAGAATATCACCTCCTGTGGGAGGGTGGAGAATATCGCCTCCTGAAGAGATTGTGGTAGGGTGGAGAATATTGCCTCCTGTGGTGGGTGGAGAATTTTGTGGTGGGTGGGTCTCACCTCCTGTGGTGGGGTGGAGAATATCACCTCCTGTGGTAGGGTGGAGAATATCGCCTCCTGTGGTAGGGTGGAGAATATCGCCTCTTGTGGTAGGGCGGAGAATATCGCCTCCTGTGGTAGGGTGGAGAATATCGCCTCTTGGTAGGGTGGAGAATATCGCCTCCTGGTAGGGTGGAGAATATCGCCTCCTGTGGTAGGGTGGAGAATATCGCCTCCTGTGGTAGGGTAGTAGTATAGGGGGGGGAATAAAAAAAAAATGTACCATCATGCCAAAAGAAATCAGTATAATTGTAAAATTTTTGGTTGAATAAAGAGTAAAAAAGTGTACCGTCATGCACCAATAGGTAAAATAAAAAATCGATAATAAATATATCGATTATATAAATCCCATATATTTATTTTATATATAAATATATAAATTAAATATATTTTCGTCTCAGTAAATCTTCTCAGTCAATAAATCTTCTCAGTCAATCTTCTCAGTCAATAAATCTTCTCAGTCAATCTTCTCAGTCAATCTTCTCAGTCAATAAATCTTCTCAGTCAGGGGTTTAAGGTATTGGAAATACGATCATATGATAGTACGTTGACCAAGTGGTTAAGGCGTTAAACTTAAGATTTAATGGAGTAATATCCTCGTGGGTTTGAAACCCACACGTACTAATATATTTTTTAGGTATATTAGTAAATAAAAAGTGAGAATATAAATGTTTACATAATGATTTTATTTTCATGAAGCTATAGTCTAACGCAGAATAATAATCTAGCATGGTTATACAAGCAATGTACATATAAATGTTCAGTTCATATAATCTAACATGGTTATACAATTATAATAAAAAAGTACATATAAATAATCACTTCAATCAATTCATCATAATGTATCTTAGTGTATAAATGTATCGTCAGTTCTTGTAGAGATTTTATTCACTCTTTTGTGTAGCAATTCTTGCACTACGCCTTAAATATTTATAATCATCACGATCATTCTGTGTAGCAATACGATTATGTTTCCTAATTTGTTCAATTCTGTTTTTCCACGATTTCGTATTATCTGTAGTCGTAATTTGATGATGTAGACCATCTAGACGATCCTGCCATTTTCGTTTAACAGTTTGTTTAATAGAGCTCCAACGTTTTGTAGCTTCTTGAACATTAGTTGTATCATTCCAATGCACAATAGTAGGTTCATCTTGTATAACGATAACATCTGGTTCAGTTTTAATTTGTTCGATAATGAGTATATCATCATCATTATCATTATTAATATCAATAACGATTGGTTCTTGTTTAATCATATTACCCGTTAGTATTGGTTCATTTAAATCTGTTGTAGAAGTTCCAACATAATTCGTTTGATTTTTAACAAGAATACGTCCAGGAATATTCTGTGTAGATATAACGTTATTATGTTCATCCATAAATACAAGATTTAAATATTGTGAATCAACAAATTTAGCTGTATCACAAGTTTTCCATTTAATATCGTCATCTATACGATATTTAATTGCAGCATCAATGTCTATAATTAATTCTTCGATAGAACGCTTACTAGGAATATCTATAGCAGTTGTTGTTGTAAAAGTTAATATAGCTTTACCGCTAGTAGTTGTATCGTTAGTAGTAGTCATGATGATAATATTGTACAGCGCAGTACAAAAAATGTAGTAAAGAGTGAATCGATGTTCGTCTTCTTATATACACTAAGTCAGTATCTTCAAGTGTTTTTATAATTCATAACAATTTTAAAAAGTTAATATATATAAGAGTAAAATAATGTTTATCTATACTTAATTCGTGTCTACAATAAGTACATTACTAGTATCTGAAATCCAATTTTCTAAAGCTTCATCAGTTAAAGTCCAAAAGTCCTCAGTATTTGAAAAAACGGTAATAAGTCTAATTAATAAATTATTTAAAAAATCTGTAAAATAATGTTTATCTATACTTAATTCGTGTCTACAATAAGGACATTTAGATAAATTTGAGACGCAATATAAACATATCAGAGACTTACATTGACATTCATTTAAGAAATAAAAATCCGTATTTGTTCGTAAACATATAGAACATTCTTCGACCCATTGTTAGTCACAGCGACCCTTTCAATTTCAGTGTCTGTCATATCCCAATATTGTTGAGCAGTTCTATTAATATAAGTTTCTGTAGTTATCATACCCCAATATTGTTGATAAGTACGATTATTTAAGTTTTGATATAAAGTAGGTCTATGTAAAGGTGCAAAAGAAAATTGTTGCCTACAAAAAGGACATTTATTAATTTTATATATACAATCTAAGCATATAATGTGTTTACAAACGCATTCATTAATAAAATAATAATCGTTATTTTCTTGAAGACATATAGAACATTCCTCACCCCAAAATTCGCAAAAACGCATAATCCAGATTAATAAATAGTAAAAAATCCAATAGTGAAAAAATATTAAAATTCTTATTCTTAATAAGCATCAAATAAGTATTAGACAAATAAGGTCTAATGTTGTCGAGCTGTTTAACATCTTATTATATACAATAAGAAATGCCTACAATCTTGAGTTACAAGTTTGACAAACTTCACTTTTGACATTATGATGTAATTTCAAGTGTTCTTGAGAACATTTTTGAAACCACTTAGTTAATAAAATATCATTTTCTAAATAATTTGTAACACTAAAAGTATTGAGTACTATATGCGAAAATGTTTGTTTATGTTTTATAAGATTATATAAAACGTATAAACAATAAACACCGCATAATTGCGTAGAATCAGATTGAAAACGATTTTTATTTCTAAATAATTTTAAACAATTTATGTTTAAGAAATTATAATATCAATTTCAATACGATTATATACTCCATATGAATCAAAATAAAAACATTTATTAGTATGTGTACGATAAATTAAAACCCAATGTTGTCCGGGTTTAGAAATTGGATCTGTATTAACTATATAGCAATTACGTCGTTTATTTACAAATAATAGTTCATCTCTAGCACATACAATACCGTTTAAAGATGGAAAAATTGTATCTAAAATATATTGTAGCGTAAATGTATCCATATTTTTTAAGACATAATAACATTACGTAGACCATCGATCATGAGCATATCGTCATATTCTGAATAAACAATAACATTTATAGGGTCAACTAAAGCTTCACTCCATTCCATATCAAATTCTATATTACCATTTTTAATAGGATGAAGATGACCTTCCTCACAGCCTAAATCGGGTGTAAAATCAACAGCCCATAAAGTATGTTTTCGTTTATATACAGATATTGGAAATACATAAAGATCTTTATTATGTTCTATACCAAGAGCTTTCCAAAAAGATTTATAACTTTGACATACTTTAGCATTATCATTAGAAAAATCCATATGTAATGGATTAGCGTCAATACTAGTACCATTAATTAAGTTATATTAAAATGTTCGAATGAAAATGGTGATTCAGTATTTGAACCATTCATTACAGAGTTTTTAACTTGACCTATAATAATTCTTTTTGGTATTTGACCGTGTATTAGATTTGATTCTATTTTAGATACTAAACCATCCATAACCGTAAATACGTTAATTTCAACACGTTTAAGAGGTATTTTCATAGGTGTAGACCTAAGAGCATTATTTAAAGATACCCATACATTAGGATCTAAAGATACTGTTCGTACTTTCATAACAGCTTTAATAATTTCTATTTTACCATCATTACCATCATTACCATCATTACCTAGCATATAAAATGCTGGTGAAGATCTAACTAATCGTATTTTTAATTCGCACATATTAGGTAGATACTTAGATTGTCTGGTAATATCTGTATGTATTTTACCTTGTAATTCTACTACTTTATCACCAGTTAATTTTATATTACGTTTTTTAGCTCCATTAACAGTAGCATCTTCAGCCCCAAAAGTTGTAAATGTACGTAATTCACCTTTTCCCGGTTTTCCCCATAATTGTGTATCTTCTAACATATTTTGTTCGGTTTCGCTAGAACCGCATAAAATTTCAATGAAAGCTCTATACGGATATTTATCATTACCAGATATTAATTTACCGTTAATATATATATCAACATGATTAAATAATGAATGTAATGGATTTTCTATAATTGATATATTACTATCAGCATCTATAGTACTATTATCGCGTTTAACCATTTTAATTTCAAGGTTTAATTCTAGATCCATAAGATCTGTCCATTTTTCAGTTTGCCTAGGAATTATAAATTCAATAGGCGCTGTATTACCTGAAGGATTAACTAATGGTTGATGCTCATTAATAAAAGCTCTATCCATTGTTGTAAGTGTCGGAGGTAAACTATAGAGGTCCAATTCCCCTTTATTGCATAAACTAGAACCAGTAATCATGATTATATGTAAAAAAAACTAATCGAAATAATCTAAACGTCTTTTTTTATTACTTTTAAAATAATTATTGTTACAACGTTTTCTATGTCCTGAACCAGACTGGCCTTTATTAATAGTATTAGTACCCTTTATACTTTTATTACCGGTTAGAGCAGTCATTAATTTATCTTCTTTCAAATCGGTTAATAATTTAGATGTAACGTGTTTAAGTACATTTTTACCCCTTTTTTTAGCAATATGTTTATATGTTTTAGGTTTTTGTATAACATCATGTATACCGCCTGTAACTTCATTTAGTAAAGTACTAGCCATATTATCGACTAAATAAGGTATAAGATTACTACCAACAGTTTTTAATGTTCCACCTAAACCATAACCACGTTGCCTAACACGGCCTCTATATACAGGTATATTCATAATGGTCTTCTACGAAATTCTAACCTAACTATACAAACATCACCCGTTAAATGAATAGTTTCGCCTAATTCATTACGTATAAATATATATATATCGTTTATACGCTTATCTGTAATAGGTAAATAATGTATATGTTTAAATTGTATACTTTTATGTGTAGTTACATTAGGAGCTTGATTATACGTAAATTGTCTTAGTAATTGCGATTGTCCAGATCCTACTATACTAAAATCGACGATATTTGTATATACGTATAGGTTTGTAAGGCCTAAATATAAATATGGTTCGTGAACAAAACAATCCATTTTAGGGAATACATAATAATAATTTTTATTCTTATTATTATGTATATTAATTAAGTTAATAACTTCTTGACTTGAATCGATACCTAACATATTACCTAATAATGTAGGTACTAAGAGACCTATATTTTCTGGAGTATTTGATATTAAAGATAATGATTTTTTCTTATAATACATATAATAAGGATTATGGTTATATTTCCAAGATAAATATATACCAGTACCCCAATCGTTAATCGATGCTTCCCAAAGATTATAGGACATAGATGCCCATAAAGTACCAAACATTTTATTCCAGCTATCTTCCATAATACTTGTTAAGATTTTATAATCGTTATAAACTCCATTAGGTATTTTAAATAGTAATAATGTGCAATCATTATCGTAATATTTATTAGGAGTATTATCGTCCTTAGGCCCCATAATAACGTATTTTACACTTTTTTTTTAGCAAATTGACTCTCAGAATGTCTATCATATCCATATTCATGATTAACATCTGTATAGTATTTATAATGCCAAAATATGTTATATCTATAATTATAATTCATTTTATGATCAAAATGATTATTAAAAAATCCATAATCATTATGAAATGGTACATCTCTATAGCCTCGTTCAATTCGTTTTTTGGGGTATTGAGCATTTCTAATAGCTAAAAAAAATGTATTGTTTGAATCTGTAATGTTAAATACTTTATTAGGTATAATACCATCGACTAAACCTACTTCCCATTTGTTATCATTACTTAGAGTTATACCGTTAGGTATAGAGACTTTAAAATCAGCATTATTATTATCTTGTTGAGATTTAAATTTAATACGTTGACTATCTAATGTAATATAGAAATTTTCTGAACGTTCCATTATACGAAATTACTAAATATAGCGTCTCTTATAAAATGTAACGTTAATATACACTTACCATCATTGAAATGAATATTATTACCTAAAACGTTTTTTATATTAACATATATTTCATCTATACGGTTACTATTTATTTTTATATATTGATCATGTTGAAATTCATTAGTACTATAATGATTAACGTTAGTTTTAACTTTAAAAGGTAAAACACGTAATAATTGTTCTTCACCATCAGATATCATTACAGGTTCTATAATATCTATGTAAACGTATATAGAACTATCATTAATCAATAGATTAACGGGTTCTTTAAAAGGAGATGGTTCTATATCTATAGGCCGTAAAATATAATTTGTAGTAGCATTTAAAAAACCTAATTTTCTACATATATTAGGATGAAAAGTTAATCCTATATTAACGTTTAAGGGTATTGTATGTAATTCGCATACACTATTACTACTACGAAATTTAAGTAATATTTGAAGTACATTATCCGTTTCAAGTATTCTATCTATTACAGCCGTTATACTTATTTTAATTACACTATCTAATATATCTTTTATACTAGCATTTATCATTTGCATAAATTGTAAAGGTGTATCATAAAAACCTAGAGGTATATTACCTCTATAAGGACCTGGTTCTAAAACTTCTATATCATCGGGTAATGTAAGGTCAAAATGTTGTTCCCCTTCTATAACAATTAATATAGCTCCCGGATAGGTGATTTCGGTTAGAGCTACGCTCCATTCTTCTTTTTTATTTAAGGTTATAGGTTTAGCTAATTTACATCTAAATTCAGCTACCGTATTATTAGGATATATATTTAAAGAACTATCGCTCATAAGGGTTATATAGAAATCTTCCATTATCTTCGTTTCGATATTTTAGGCGAAGGTAAGCCTATACCCGTTATTGTACTTAAAAGAACTAGCCAAACGTCTTTATTATTTGTATCGCCGTACGTAAGTCCCCATACCGAAGCTGCAAATACGCAATAGATGAGTAACATCTGAGCCGTGTATCTATATAGACCCGATATATCTTTATATTTATTAACTAATGAACCTGTTGTAGATTTATTAAGATTATTATCTATAGATATACTATCTTCCATATTTTTACTTTTATCCATGAGTTAAACGACTTATCGTAACTTTTCCACTTTACAAATATTTCTTTAATTTTACGACCTTTTTAAATAATAACTCTACGTTTTAATATTTTCTCTATATCATAATCGCCTTTATTTTTAATTAATTGTAATTCATTTCTATAAAATGAACCTTTTATTTCCTCACCGTTCAAATCATGAACCTTAAATGTTATCGGAGAACCATTAATAACTTTATATACAATAAATAATTCTAATGTCCAATTTGGTAAATAACCTTTAGTAAAATGTTTTTTAGTTTTATTAATTCTAACATGATCGCCTATTTTAATAGTTTTATTATCTTTAGATATTTCATTATTATTAATATTATTCGATATTATATGTTCATTACCGATATTAGCATCTGTAGGTTTATAACCCGTAGAACTATGCTTTGGTCGATTATAATTATTTATAAGATATTGTAATACATCTATATATTTTTTAGTATTATTATACGTAAAATATTTCCACATTTTACCTTTAAGGGTTCGTAGAAAACGTTCAATAACACTAGCTTTAGTTTCAGGGTTTTCTGTTGTAAAAAAATGAATATGTTTATTTTTTAAAAACTTTTGAAATGGTTTATTAATAAATTCGCTACCTTTATCCGTTTGTAAACTTTTAGGTATTCTATGAGATTCATTTAATATATTATTAAACGTTTTAATTAATGTTGTAGATAATTTTTTATAGGTTTTACCCAAGCCATTTTAGAGAATACATCAATAACGCATAATAAATAACGATAACCATTATTATATTTACTAAATTTTTGCATATCAGCTAAATCAGCTTGCCATTGTATATCTATACCGGCGACTATAGTTTTTCTACGTTTAAAATTTCTTACAATAGGCTTATGTAATGTATAGGTTTTTTGTTCAGATAACCACGTTTTAACATCTTTTAAAGTTAATTTTTTAAATAATATTTTTCCAGCTTTATATAATTTACCTATACCTGAAAAGGATGCAGGATTTTTAATATCGTAATAAATATTTTTTAATATTTTATGTATTATTTCCAATTTGACCATCGTTGTTTATCTCTTTTAGATTTTTTTATAGGTGTTATAATATCGTTATATTCGTAGTAATCATCATCATTATCATCGATATAATCGCTTTTAGTTTTTTATGTTTTTTCGATGACTGTTTATTCTTAGATGGTGTATTTATTTTATCACTACCTCTTTTATTCTTATTTACGTAACTACTCCAGCGTTTATTACCAACATTTATTTTTTGATTTTTATTTATTAATTCTTCGGCAACATCTAACCATCCTATAGCATTTGTTTTAGTTTTTCTTCCTCTAGCCGCATCGTTCATAATATCCGTTATATTACTATTATCTATAATGTTACCATTAATACTTACAACACCTATATTATCCCATGTAATATTTGTATTATTTTTTATTTGTTCTAATAAATTACCTACAGGTATACGCATACTTTTAGGTATATTTGTAAGTACATTATCCGTAGGTATAGGTTTTATTATATCGGGTACATACGTAGGTGGTTTGGCGGGTATATCTGTAGGTGGTGTAACTGTAGTTGTTGCATCGGTAATAACTTGATCTTTAAAATTATTATATTTTAACATATATTCTGCATAACGATACATTTTATCGGTATTATTTATATTAGGATCATTCATTAAATCATCGATATTTTTTTGTATATTTATAGTTTGTACTATTTCTGGTTTAGGTGGTAATTTAGCATTTTGATATAAACGTAATCGTCTTAATTCATCTACATCGGACGCGGGAACTACGACCATTTTTTACATCATATTGTATGTTTTACTTTATTTTTTATACTATCAATTAATATATTTATTAATTTAGGGTTTAATATTTTACGTTTACGTTTTGTGCTTATTTTTTTATTGGCTAATAAACGTATATCCCTACTCCAATGATTTAATGATGACTTATGACTCTTATTCATATTAACATTACCCTTTAATACATTATGACAACATTCGCATATACAATCTATTAGGCATTTATTACAACTTTTAATAATATTACGTTTAAATGTATCCGGTTTATTACGTAAACCTAATAACATTTTACCGTAACGTTTTATTAACGGTACTTTCATGATAACTAATAATATAATAATGATATTATATACCGAAACGTTTTACTATATCGTTAACACCATCGGCTACAATAGGAGCTAATAGACCAGCGCCTAAAGTCATCAATGGCAATGGTATTAAACCGCCTCGTTGATTTCTACGACGACGACGATGACTACGGCGTTTAATATTACCGCCGTGTTGTTTACGAGAACGTCTTCTACTACATTTACTACGTTTACCTGCCATGATATCAATACGTTAAATGAAGTATATTATTAATTACATATCGTATTTATTAGCTAAATAATTCAGGGTATTTTTTAAAAAATGGTTAATTTATAAGTATTGCGATAAATCGCTATCATTTAAATTAACTAGTAACGGTGGTGTTGACAACGTTGTGGGTACCGTTAACTTATTAATCGTTGATGTTATTGTATCATCATCGTATATATTATTCAAATTAGTTAACGTCGGTGATACGTACGTTTTTGTAGGTGTTATACGTTGTAAAAAAGTATTCATAGAAGGTAATTTAACAACTTTATTAGTTTCCTTTAACGGTGACCATGAAGTAATATCGTAATTATCGGGGCTAAATCCTTGAGGCATATTAATACTTAATAATGATGATGATGATGATGGTGATGCTATAGGTGTCATAGTTTGTAATATCATAGATTTAATCGGTGATGATGATGATGATGATGATGATGATGATGATGATGATGATGATGATGACACAACATCAGCTATTATCGAATTATTAGATTTTTTCATTTTAGGTTTTTTAACGGTTACTTTTTTAGGCTTTTTAGGTTTACTAACGGATACTTTTTTAAGCTTTTTAGGTTTACTAACGGATACTTTTTTATTAATTTTCCAATTAATAAATGTACGTAACATTACGCCTCCTAAAAATCCGCTACCTCCTTTAGTAAGTATTAATTTTTTTCTATCAGCCATAGAAGTATTTTGATCTCCTATAGCTTTTATAGTATTTTCATGTTTTTTCATAAATTTTAGCGTTTGTTTAGGCATTGATATTTCATCATCTAATATACCTTTAGCTATAGCTATAAACCATTTCGTTAAACGATTATTACTAGTTGTTAATAATTGTTCGCGTTTATCCGGATTTTGTTCCTTCAATAAAAGCTTTATTAAATTATATATATTCATTTTATATATATATTGTAGGTCCTATACAATCTTTATGAGGAAATATATCAGTTTTTAATCTATATTTTTCATTAGTCATCGGATGAAAGTCTACTAATAAATAACCGTATGATGTATTGGTAGCATTATTATAGGCTTCTACTAAATGTTTTATTTGGGATTGTGTTTCTAATACTTTTATTTGACCTTTATCTCTACTATTTTTAAATAATAACATATATTTCGAATTTAAATTTATATTTCTAGAATGTTTACTTTGTTGATATAAATTTTGAGATATATATATACACGTAGCTCCTCTATGATGACCTTTACGCGTAAACCATGATACAATTTTATTCTCATATTCTGTACCCATCATATCATCAAATATTATCATATATGGTTTATCGGGTGACATTGGGAAATATGTATCATCATCTTCGGGTATTCCGTCAATAAATGTTATCTGTTGATCGTCTATATCGTCTTGTTTAACAATATCGTATTGATATTGCCATTCTTTATAACACCAATATACGTGGTCTATAGGTTTGTCAAATATTTCTTTTCTATATTTGACTATTTTACCAACTGTAAACGTTTTACCGCTACCGCTAGGACCCGCAACCTATATATTGCTTGGATGTCGAAATATAACTTTTTTGTCGTTATATTCCATTATAACGTTCAATAACAAACAAAATATAGATTATGATATTTTATTTCATAATATTCCTATATATATATATATAAAACAGTATTAACAATTACGTGCAGAAATACATATAAAAACAGTATTAAACATCTACGTGCAGAAATACATACAAAATAACACACTTATAATGATGCCAACATAAATTAAGCCAATTATATTCATTCTATACAACTATTGGTTAAAATATCTAACCTATTAAAAAACATTCTATACAATAATTGTTTAAGTATGTACATAAGTGTTTACGTAACAGAATAGTATAAAAGTTAACGTAAATCCCACATTAAACTAAAATATTCCTTTGTATCTGAACAAATACTATGAGTTCTACTATTATGGAAGATATTTTAGAAACTTGTATGGTAGATGCTGGTTTACCTGTGTTAGATAATAAGGCATTTAATATGTCTTATCAACCTACACAAGATTTACCGTATGAACCTACATGCGGAAATCGTTATGATGATCTATTAGCTGAGGTAAAATTATCTAATTTTAATATGATTCATATTAGAACATCTTTAGATATTTTAGTAGCTAATTCTAGAGAAATGTCTCAAGTTATGAACAAAAAACGTTTATTATTTGTGCCTGATGAAATTAGAGTGCCCGTTAAATTTACTAACGTTAATAATAATTTAAATGTACCGTATGAATCTATACCGATACCTAAACTTACTATAAATAAAAAAATATCTACTAGAAGTAGTTATAAAGATACAAAGGAAAAATCGTCTTATAAGAAACGTAAATATTCTAGAAAACGTAAACATAGTTCATCTAGTGATGATGATGATAATATTGACGTATCTAAAGCAGATACGCAAATAAATATGATTGAAGCTCAGAAAATCTCAAAAGGTCTTAAACATCCTCCAATTGGTGAAAAGAAGATCAAGTATAATGGGGCTCCAACTAAGCATTAAATATGCTGGGATAACACGGTACGTATTGTATTCATTATTTGTTTTACATTATTTTCATAATGTAATATCGTTATTGGTATTTCTTCTTCTTTCGATAGCCATTCTTGATGATATTTAGGTAGCACTGACAAATAGTCTATATCTAATTGTTCTTCTTCGGGTCTATTACGTTTACGTATTCTTTGTAAACATATTTCTGTCGGTGTATTCAAATATAATATATGATCTGGATTTTTCATATTAGATATCATATTATCGTATACGGCTATTTCACAATCGTTTATATTGTTTTGTTCTATATAAAATCTTGTAAACACTTTCTGGCAACTTATCTGTGATCTTTCACAAAAAAATGATAACCAGGTTTATCACCTATAATTTTTATTGTTTGTCTATGACTTTCTAATGTCGTTAATTGTAAAGGAAAACAATAGTTTATTGGATCCTTTACGCCTAAATACAATAAATTGTAGTCTGTTTTACGTCCACGTACACACGACCATTCGTTTATTCTTTCAGGATATATATAACTGTCTTCAAAAGTTGTAACAATACGTTTTAATAACGTACTTTTACCAGCGCCTATATTTCCTTCCAAACTAAACAACATGTTGTATAGTTATAATCGTGTATTTTTTTATACACTGTTTGTTGTCTTATACACTTATTACAACAACTCTTTATTACCATATAGTTTATAGTTACATATTATACACCTTAAACGTTGTAGTTTTTTATTATAATGATACATTTCAATATCTTTATATACTGTATAATAGTTATTATGCTGCTGATGATGTTGTTGCTCTGTTGATGCTGTAATTATACCTTCTTATTCTTGACAAAAGCATCCAATACATCATTGTATTTACGTTTTCTTGGATCTTTATTATTCCTCTTCAATTTCTTCAATTCTTTAATTTTATCCGTAGATGATTCGACTTTTAGTAGTGATTTTCCTAACCAATTATCGTCTTCATCATCATCGCTCAATATTACTGTACTATCTGTTGTATCGCTATCATTTTTGTAACGATTTATCATAGCCTCTTGATTAGGCGTTATTTCTTCTTCATCTATAACCGTTATCTCGCATTTCGACGCATAATGTCCAGGCATATGACATTTATAACATAAACGTTCTTCAGGACATACTTTACTTAAATGATCTATACCTCCGCAATTAGTACATATCATATTAGTGCAGTTATTAGCGTAATGGCCCATACGGCTACACTTGTAGCACGTAATATTTTTTAATTTATCGTCATTTGGACATTTTGAAGGATAATGACCTATGTTATGACATTTATAACATTCGCATTTATCCTCTTTACAATTAACCGTAATATGACCTATTTTATAACATAAGCCACATTTTGGTGCATCACATTTTGTTACATAATGTCCTAATTGAGGACAATTTGTACATTTAGCAGCTTTCTTATATTGTATTTTTACATTTTGTTGTACAGCTTTTGAAGCTTTACAATTAGCCGAACAATGGCCTAATGTATTACATTTGTAACACCTATATGTAGAGTAGTCTCGAGTATCCATGTTTAACGGTATTAGCTCTGACAATGTAACTAATAACTATTACGTATCTTCTTTTATAGATATCTCAAGTGGTTATGGCTATATAAGAAGTTACAATAACCAATAAACAACATCAACTATGCCTCTTGTCGATTACTCGCAATATACGGATGAAGAAACATCCGATAATGAAGAAATTGATAATAACGATTCTACATATGACATATGCGAAAGAGATGTTAGAATTTCGCGTAAATTTAAAACATCTAGCAGAGTTTATGATCTTGTTATTGATGGCGGTAAACGCTACACACCCGATATATTTAACTCTATAGTAAATGATTTAAAGAAATACGGTAGTGTTGATGACAATGATAAAATCAGAATTTCTGTTACACATCCTACATTAGGCTTTGGTATACATATACCATTCGCTACATCATCTACAGTTAGTGGGGCTAACATTTTAAATGAGATACAAAAAGTAGCTCAAAGTAATAAAACTTTTAAGATGGAGGACAAAGGTTTAAGACTTGAAATGACACATACTGTAATACCTGGAGGCCGTGGGCGAAAACGTTTACCAATGTCTCATGGTACTCATATTAGTATAGACAATATGTTAAAAAATAACAATTCTATTGTTAGAATTACTAATTATAATGATAGTATTTGTTTTGCAAGAGCTATATGCGTATGTATAGCTCATGCTAACAAAAATGATACTCCCGAATGGAAAAAATATTGGAAAAATATTCAATATTCTAATCGTATAACGCAAACTAAAGAAGCTAACAATTTATTAGCAGCTTGCGATATACCTACAAATATTGAATGTGGCCTTAAACAATTTAAAATAATGAGTGAACATTTAAAACCATTATATACTTTAAAAATTTGGGGTCAGCATGGTCAATTGTTATATACGTCTCAAGGTAATGGTGGTACAACGTTACATCTTTATAATCACCATCATCATTTTGATTCTATAATAAGTATATGCGGTTTTAAAGGACGTAGTTATTATTGTGATTCTTGTAATGTATTCTATAGTTGTATTAGTAAACATAAATGCTCTACTATATGTATTTGTTATGCATCATCTATATGTCCTTACGTAACTTCTATACATTGTAACGATTGTAAAAGGACATTTCGTAGCGATAAATGTTACGAAAATCATAAATATATAAGACGAACAACAAACATTTGTTCACATATTTATAAATGTAAAGATTGCGGTCAAACGATTATAGCTACGAATAAAAATCATTTATGTGCTGGTTCTAGAAAATGTAAATACTGTAAACAAATAGTTGGTGAAAATCATGATTGTTTTATACCTCAATATAATAATGATATAACTATAAATCAAATATATATTTTCTACGATTTTGAATGTATGTTTTTAAGCACTGGTGAACATTCGCCTAATTATTGTGTAGCTCATAAAGTATGCGATATTTGTATATCAAAACCTATAGAGGATCCTTGTAAATGTTCTAAAGAATCTAGACAAAGGATCTTCTCTGGTTCATCAACTTTAAAAACATTTTGTTCGTGGTTATTTCAACCCATACATAAAGGTGTATGCGCTATAGCTCATAATTCTAAAGGTTATGATGCGCAGTTTATATTAAGGCACGTAATACAAGAAGGTGTTTCTAAACCATCCGTTATTATGAGAGGTAATAATATAATTTCTTTGAAATATTTAGACGTTACACTTATCGATTCTTTAAGTTATCTACAAATGCCATTATCGGCATTTCCTAAAACTTTTGGTATTGATGAATTATCTAAAGGTTATTTTCCTTATTGGGCAAATACAGGTGAATATGATAATTACGTAGGCCCTTATTTACCATTACATTTATATAAACCAGGTATAATGAATCCTGAGGCTAGATCTACTTTTTTTAAATGGTATGATCTTAAAGTTTCTGAAAAATGTATTTTTGACTTTAGATTAGAAATGCGTTTATATTGTATATCAGATGTTGATATATTAAGACGTGGATGCGGTTTATTTATTAAACTTTTTATCAATAGCGAAGGCCTTAATCCTTTTACAGAAGCTCTAACATTACCTGGGGCTTGTAATAAAACTTGGAGAAAAAACTATTTACCCGAAAAGTCTTTAGCCATTATATCAGATGCTGGCTATCCTAATAAATGTAGATATTCTATTAAAGCTATTAGATGGTTACAGGGTGAATGTTATATACATACAATTAAAATTAAACATGCTCTTAATGGTGGTGAACATAAAATTGGTACTTTCTACGTTGATGGTTTCTGCGAACAAACAAATACTGTTTATGAATTTAATGGTTGCTTTTTTCATGGATGTATTAAATGTTATAAAAAACGTACTATTATTAATCCTTATTCGTCTAAAACAATGGATTCTTTATATAAAAAGACCGTTACAAGAAAAAATATACTATGTAAATTAGGCTATAACGTTATTACTATGTGGGAATGTGAATTTGATAATCTTTGTAAATCTGATATAGATTATAGATCTTTTATAGAGAAATTTTCGAAACATTTAGATCCTATTAGACCTAGAGATGCTCTATTTGGCGGTAGAACTAATTCTGTGAAAATATATTATAAGGCTAAACAAGATGAGGAATTAAAATATGTAGATATTTGTAGTTTATATCCTTACGTTAATACATATAGAGAATATCCTATTGGACATCCCAATATACTTACAGCTGAAGATATAGATATTAATAATATTACTAAATATAGAGGTATTATTAAATGTAAAATATTACCGCCACAATCTTTATGGTTACCGCTTTTACCCATTCATTGTAATAAAAAAATGGTATTTCCTCTATGTATGAAATGTGCAACGGATGATATAGCAGTTTGTAATCATGATGCTAATGATATATGTTTAATAGGTACTTGGACAATGGTTGAAATCACAGCCGCTATAGAATTAGGATATAAAATTATTACGATCTATCAATTATGGTCTTGGGATAATTGGTCCGATAATGTATATTCTGAGTATATCAATACATTCTTAAAAATTAAACAAGAGGCTAGTGGTTATCCATCATGGGTTAAAAATGTAGATGATGAAATAAAATTTAAAGATGATTATTTTAAAATTGAAGGCATACTATTAGACATAGTAGTTAAAAATCCTGGCTTAAGAGCTTTTGCTAAAGCTATGTTAAATTGTTTATGGGGCAAAAATGCTCAAAATAATACTATGACCGAAACAGAATATATTAGTAATGTTGGCTATTTTTTTGAATTAATGAAAAATCCTGATATTACTATACACTCTCTAGAATTGTTTAATAATTGTCAGTTTTTATTAGCTGCGTATACAGATAAAAATAAAGAGTATTTACCTCACGAATCAGCTAATGTACCGGTAGCTGCGCATGTTACGGCATATGCTAGATTAGTACTTTATAATGAACTTAAGAAATTAGGTAATAGAGTTCTATATTTCGATACAGATAGCTGTATTTATATTAAAAGACCAAATACTTACGATATACCTATTATTAATGGACGTTTAGGCTGCTGGGCTGATGAAGTACCATCGGGTAAAATTATCGAATATGTTGGTTTAGGACCTAAAAATTATGGTTATAAATATATTGATTCAGATGGCTTAACTATTACTAAATGTAAGGTTAAGGGTTTAACGCTAGATTATAACACATCTGAATTGGTAAATTTTAAAACTATGGTAGATTGTGCTAATGATCGCGAAAATTATGCAACTACAATACATTATGATTCAAAAATTAAAAGGAATCGTAACAGAACTGTAACTACTGAACATCGTACAAAATTATTTCGTTCTGTTTATACAAAACGTGTTATTGTTAACCGTTTTGATACCATTCCTTTCGGATATAAAAACGATCTAAATACCTCTATAGTTACTCATTAATTATGCCTATCAGAACGAGAGATAACGTTATAATATTCTATAATAGTGACGCAGTGTTTAGTAATATGTATAAATGTACATTTAAAGATAATTCTGATATAATATTTAATTGTGTAGAACAATATTATCAATATAATAAATGTATAACTTTTGGTAAACATTTACTAGCTGAACAAATATTAAATGAAGTATCACCGTATCAACAAAAGAAATTAGGTGGTACTTATTTTAATAGTTTTAATTCTGATATTTGGAATAAAAAACGTTTTGAAGTTATGTTTCAAGGTAATATGTATAAATATCTACAGAATAAAGAACTATTACAAACACTTTTAGATACTAAACATTCTAAATTTGGTGAAGCTAGTAGTCATGATCTTTATTGGGGTATTGGTTTAAATATAAATGATTCTAATGCTCTTTTACAATCTAACTGGTACGGTGAAAACCAATTAGGTTTAATTTTAACAAATATTAGATACTGGTTAAGACGATCTATAAGAACTAAACATCTTAGACATTGTTAAAAGTACTTGAATTTCAAAACATAACCACTTCAATATATACTATAAATATAAGACTATAGTATAGTGGTTTACAACAGTTATGGATAGTAAGCATAAGCAATTAGATCTTTTTATTAGCGCTAAAGAGAATACTAAAAATAAGGAATTAGATCTTTTACTTAATACTAGAATGAATAATATACGGGAAAAAACTCATCATATTGTTGATACTAATTATGGTTTACAATATTCTAAAGTATTTTTAGGTATAAATTGTGAGGTGTTCATTGAAATGATAAATGATGAAATCATTAGAAAAGTTGGCTCTAATGTTGACTTATCTATAAAACCACAATGTATTATTACATTTGATGGTGAACCATATGAAGATTTTTATGGAATGCTTTTTATAAATGCACCTAAATATTTAGGGCCTGATATGGATATAGAAAGTATATTGAAACATTTTTTATCAAAATATAATATAATTATTATACCAGCTATTAATATGCCTTCTATGTGTAGAACTATAGGTATACACTATGATTCTTGGCTTTTAATGTATAATGAATATATAATATATTGTAAACAAAATATACTGCCTTATGATAATGATTTTGTAAATGTACTTGATGTTTTACTGCATAAACATTCCATCAGAGATTGGTAGATTTTTAAAGTGTTTTTTCAAGTATGTAGACGGTCTTATATACTATATAAGACCATACACTCTATAGGTTTTAGTATGGTTTTAACTACGATGGATAAACATATTATTTATCCTTCGTCAGTTGATTTAGATATTGTTAACGATTATAACGAGTATTTAACTTATAGAAATAAATTACGTGTTCTACGAGATAATAAACATTGTGCTAATTGCGTAGATTGCCTAACTACTGTTAAGAATAAATTGCAAGAATGTAAAGATAATCATTATGAACTTAATCTAGATTCTTATCACGAGAATCCTTTTTTCCTAGGTTATAAAAACAAACATCATAAAGGTATAATTATTAATGGTTCATTACTTACGAATGAACAAATACAAAATACAGAACGTACTATATTTAATTTTACGGTTACAGCTGTAGATGGTTCAACAAAATGTATAAGATAACTCATGAAACAAATCCTGAATGTACTCTAGATAACTTTATATACAGATCGGCTCTACTACATGCTTTTTTAACATCTGTGGATAATTATGATGTAATGTCATACGATATCATACATAATGAATTACATTCTAATTATTTCTATAGTACATTTTTAAACAGTATTGAATATATCAGCTGTTTATTACGTAAAGAAGTTATTCGATGGTTATACCAAGATTTCGTGGATGTTATTCTACATAATGATATAGTATCGTAGCTACTGTTTAATAGTTGGATTAAATATACACATTTGTTGGAACGTGATAATACTGATGACGAAGATACACAGTTTTGTAATTTCATCGATAATATGAAAGATTTAACTGTTTCCAGTGAAAATAGATCTACATAATGAATAAATATCGTGTTTACTTCTACCAACTTTGGGGAGAAGAGTGCGACATATGTCTACAAAATGACATTGATTATTTTTTTATTAATGAATGTACTTGTAAACATCTTATATGTTTAACGTGTGTTTCTAAACTTACTAAATGTCCTTTCTGTAGGAAACAATTTACTAGTGATACTCTAATGTTTACCGATGGATATCAACTATGTGATGATGCGCTATTAATATATGCAGAAACTCATTGGTCTTTTGATATTTCATTACCTTATAATATGTATACTGAGTTGCAAAATGTTTAAAATTATGTATCTAACTGATAATTATGTGTTACTATTACGAATTATGGGGTGAAGAATGTAGTATTTGTTTAGACACTAATAACGATTTTTATTTTATTAACGAATGTAAATGTAAACATCTTATATGTTTAACGT
>CM026389.1:23723355-23819528 GCA_014843695.1 Archivesica marissinica
CACGTTAAACATATAAGATGTTTACATTTACATTCGTTAATAAAATAAAAATCGTTATTAGTGTCTAAACAAATACTACATTCTTCACCCCATAATTCGTAATAGTAACACATAATTATCAGTTTGATACATAATTTTAAACATTTTGCAACTCAGTATACATATTATAAGGTAATGAAATATCAAAAGACCAATGAGTTTCTGCATATAATAATAGCGCATCATCACATAGTTGATATCCATCGGTAAACATTAGAGTATCACTAGTAAATTGTTTCCTACAGAAAGGACATTTAGTAAGTTTAGAAACACACGTTAAACATATAAGATGTTTACAAGTACATTCATTGATAAAAAAATAATCAATGTCATTTTGTAGACATATGTCGCACTCTTCACCCCAAAGTTGGTAGAAGTAAACACGATATTTATTCATTATGTAGATCTATTTTCACTGGAAACAGTTAAATCTTTCATATTATCGATGAAATTACAAAACTGTGTATCTTCGTCGTCAGTATTATCACGTTCCAACAAATGTGTATATTTAATCCAACTATTAAACAGTAGCTACGATACTATATCATTATGTAGAATAACATCCACGAAATCTTGGTATAACCATCGAATAACTTCTTTACGTAATAAACAGCTGATATATTCAATACTGTTTAAAAATGTACTATAGAAATAATTAGAATGTAATTCATTATGTATGATATCGTATGACATTACATCATAATTATCCACAGATGTTAAAAAAGCATGTAGTAGAGCCGATCTGTATATAAAGTTATCTAGAGTACATTCAGGATTTGTTTCATGAGTTATCTTATACATTTTGTTGAACCATCTACAGCTGTAACCGTAAAATTAAATATAGTACGTTCTGTATTTTGTATTTGTTCATTCATAAGTAATGAACCATTAATAATTATACCTTTATGATGTTTGTTTTTATAACCTAGGAAAAAAGGATTCTCGTGATAAGAATCTAGATTAAGTTCATAATGATTATCTTTACATTCTTGCAATTTATTCTTAACAGTAGTTAAGCAATCTACGCAATTAGCACAATGTTTATTATCTCGTAGAACACGTAATTTATTTCTATAAGTTAAATACTCGTTATAATCGTTAACAATATCTAAATCAACTGACGAAGGATAAATAATATGTTTATCCATCGTAGTTAAAACCATACTAAAACCTATAGAGTGTATGGTCTTATATAGTATATAAGACCGTCTACATACTTGAAAAAACACTTTAAAAATCTACCAATCTCTGATGGAATGTTTATGCAGTAAAACATCAAGTACATTTACAAAATCATTATCATAAGGCAGTATATTTTGTTTACAATATATAATATATTCATTATACATTAAAAGCCAAGAATCATAGTGTATACCTATAGTTCTACACATAGAAGGCATATTAATAGCTGGTATAATAATTATATTATATTTTGATAAAAAATGTTTCAATATACTTTCTATATCCATATCAGGCCCTAAATATTTAGGTGCATTTATAAAAAGCATTCCATAAAAATCTTCATATGGTTCACCATCCAATGTAATAATACATTGTGGTTTTATAGATAAGTCAACATTAGAGCCAACTTTTCTAATGATTTCATCATTTATCATTTCAATGAACACCTCACAATTTATACCTAAAAATACTTTAGAATATTGTAAACCATAATTAGTATCAACAATATGATGAGTTTTTTCCCGTATATTATTCATTCTAGTATTAAGTAAAAGATCTAATTCCTTATTTTTAGTATTCTCTTTAGCGCTAATAAAAAGATCTAATTGCTTATGCTTACTATCCATAACTGTTGTAAACCACTATACTATAGTCTTATATTTATAGTATATATTGAAGTGGTTATGTTTTGAAATTCAAGTACTTTTAACAATGTCTAAGATGTTTAGTTGTTATAGATCGTCTTAACCAGTATCTAATATTTGTTAAAATTAAACCTAATTGGTTTTCACCGTACCAGTTAGATTGTAAAAGAGCATTAGAATCATTTATATTTAAACCAATACCCCAATAAAGATCATGACTACTAGCTTCACCAAATTTAGAATGTTTAGTATCTAAAAGTGTTTGTAATAGTTCTTTATTCTGTAGATATTTATACATATTACCTTGAAACATAACTTCAAAACGTTTTTTATTCCAAATATCAGAATTAAAACTATTAAAATAAGTACCACCTAATTTCTTTTGTTGATACGGTGATACTTCATTTAATATTTGTTCAGCTAGTAAATGTTTACCAAAAGTTATACATTTATTATATTGATAATATTGTTCTACACAATTAAATATTATATCAGAATTATCTTTAAATGTACATTTATACATATTACTAAACACTGCGTCACTATTATAGAATATTATAACGTTATCTCTCGTTCTGATAGGCATAATTAATGAGTAACTATAGAGGTATTTAGATCGTTTTTATATCCGAAAGGAATGGTATCAAAACGGTTAACAATAACACGTTTTGTATAAACAGAACGAAATAATTTTGTACGATGTTCAGTAGTTACAGTTCTGTTACGATTCTTTTTAATTTTTGAATCATAATGTATTGTAGTTGCATAATTTTCGCGATCATTAGCACAATCTACCATAGTTTTAAAATTTACCAATTCAGATGTGTTATAATCTAGCGTTAAACCCTTAACCTTACATTTAGTAATAGTTAAGCCATCTGAATCAATATATTTATAACCATAATTTTTAGGTCCTAAACCAACATATTCGATAATTTTACCCGATGGTACTTCATCAGCCCAGCAGCCTAAACGTCCATTAATAATAGGTATATCGTAAGTATTTGGTCTTTTAATATAAATACAGCTATCTGTATCGAAATATAGAACTCTATTACCTAATTTCTTAAGTTCATTATAAAGTACTAATCTAGCATATGCCGTAACATGCGCAGCTACCGGTACATTAGCTGATTCGTGAGGTAAATACTCTTTATTTTTATCTGTATACGCAGCTAATAAAAACTGACAATTATTAAACAATTCTAGAGAGTGTATAGTAATATCAGGATTTTGCATTAATTCAAAAAAATAGCCAACATTACTAATATATTCTGTTTCGGTCATAGTATTATTTTGAGCATTTTTGCCCCATAAACAATTTAACATAGCTTTAGCAAAAGCTCTTAAGCCAGGATTTTTAACTACTATGTCTAATAGTATGCCTTCAATTTTAAAATAATCATCTTTAAATTTTATTTCATCATCTACATTTTTAACCCATGATGGATAACCACTAGCCTCTTGTTTAATTTTTAAGAATGTATTGATATACTCAGAATATACATTATCGGACCAATTATCCCAAGACCATAATTGATAGATCGTAATAATTTTATATCCTAATTCTATAGCGGCTGTGATTTCAACCATTGTCCAAGTACCTATTAAACATCTATCATTAGCATCATGATTACAAACTGCTATATCATCCGTTGCACATTTCATACATAGAGGAAATACCATTTTTTTATTACAATGAATGGGTAAAAGCGGTAACCATAAAGATTGTGGCGGTAATATTTTACATTTAATAATACCTCTATATTTAGTAATATTATTAATATCTATATCTTCAGCTGTAAGTATATTGGGATGTCCAATAGGATATTCTCTATATTTATTAACGTAAGGATATAAACTACAAATATCTACATATTTTAATTCCTCATCTTGTTTAGCCTTATAATATATTTTCACAGAATTAGTTCTACCGCCAAATAGAGCATCTCTAGGTCTAATAGGATCTAAATGTTTCGAAAATTTCTCTATAAAAGATCTATAATCTATATCAGATTTACAAAGATTATCAAATTCACATTCCCACATAGTAATAACGTTATAGCCTAATTTACATAGTATATTTTTTCTTGTAACGGTCTTTTTATATAAAGAATCCATTGTTTTAGACGAATAAGGATTAATAATAGTACGTTTTTTATAACATTTAATACATCCATGAAAAAAGCAACCATTAAATTCATAAACAGTATTTGTTTGTTCGCAGAAACCATCAACGTAGAAAGTACCAATTTTATGTTCACCACCATTAAGAGCATGTTTAATTTTAATTGTATGTATATAACATTCACCCTGTAACCATCTAATAGCTTTAATAGAATATCTACATTTATTAGGATAGCCAGCATCTGATATAATGGCTAAAGACTTTTCGGGTAAATAGTTTTTTCTCCAAGTTTTATTACAAGCCCCAGGTAATGTTAGAGCTTCTGTAAAAGGATTAAGGCCTTCGCTATTGATAAAAAGTTTAATAAATAAACCGCATCCACGTCTTAATATATCAACATCTGATATACAATATAAACGCATTTCTAATCTAAAGTCAAAAATACATTTTTCAGAAACTTTAAGATCATACCATTTTAAAAAAGTAGATCTAGCCTCAGGATTCATTATACCTGGTTTATATAAATGTAATGGTAAATAAGGGCCTACGTAATTATCATATTCACCTGTATTTGCCCAATAAGGAAAATAACCTTTAGATAATTCATCAATACCAAAAGTTTTAGGAAATGCCGATAATGGCATTTGTAGATAACTTAAAGAATCGATAAGTGTAACGTCTAAATATTTCAAAGAAATTATATTATTACCTCTCATAATAACGGATGGTTTAGAAACACCTTCTTGTATTACGTGCCTTAATATAAACTGCGCATCATAACCTTTAGAATTATGAGCTATAGCGCATACACCTTTATGTATGGGTTGAAATAACCACGAACAAAATTTTTTTAAAGTTGATGAACCAGAGAAGATCCTTTGTCTAGATTCTTTAGAACATTTACAAGGATCCTCTATAGGTTTTGATATACAAATATCGCATACTTTATGAGCTACACAATAATTAGGCGAATGTTCACCAGTGCTTAAAAACATACATTCAAAATCGTAGAAAATATATATTTGATTTATAGTTATATCATTATTATATTGAGGTATAAAACAATCATGATTTTCACCAACTATTTGTTTACAGTATTTACATTTTCTAGAACCAGCACATAAATGATTTTTATTCGTAGCTATAATCGTTTGACCGCAATCTTTACATTTATAAATCTGTGAACAAATGTTTGTTGTTCGTCTTATATATTTATGATTTTCGTAACATTTATCGCTACGAAATGTCCTTTTACAATCGTTACAATGTATAGAAGTTACGTAAGGACATATAGATGATGCATAACAAATACATATAGTAGAGCATTTATGTTTACTAATACAACTATAGAATACATTACAAGAATCACAATAATAACTACGTCCTTTAAAACCGCATATACTTATTATAGAATCAAAATGATGATGGTGATTATAAAGATGTAACGTTGTACCACCATTACCTTGAGACGTATATAACAATTGACCATGCTGACCCCAAATTTTTAAAGTATATAATGGTTTTAAATGTTCACTCATTATTTTAAATTGTTTAAGGCCACATTCAATATTTGTAGGTATATCGCAAGCTGCTAATAAATTGTTAGCTTCTTTAGTTTGCGTTATACGATTAGAATATTGAATATTTTTCCAATATTTTTTCCATTCGGGAGTATCATTTTTGTTAGCATGAGCTATACATACGCATATAGCTCTTGCAAAACAAATACTATCATTATAATTAGTAATTCTAACAATAGAATTGTTATTTTTTAACATATTGTCTATACTAATATGAGTACCATGAGACATTGGTAAACGTTTTCGCCCACGGCCTCCAGGTATTACAGTATGTGTCATTTCAAGTCTTAAACCTTTGTCCTCCATCTTAAAAGTTTTATTACTTTGAGCTACTTTTTGTATCTCATTTAAAATGTTAGCCCCACTAACTGTAGATGATGTAGCGAATGGTATATGTATACCAAAGCCTAATGTAGGATGTGTAACAGAAATTCTGATTTTATCATTGTCATCAACACTACCGTATTTCTTTAAATCATTTACTATAGAGTTAAATATATCGGGTGTGTAGCGTTTACCGCCATCAATAACAAGATCATAAACTCTGCTAGATGTTTTAAATTTACGCGAAATTCTAACATCTCTTTCGCATATGTCATATGTAGAATCGTTATTATCAATTTCTTCATTATCGGATGTTTCTTCATCCGTAGATTGCGAGTAATCGACAAGAGGCATAGTTGATGTTGTTTATTGGTTATTGTAACTTCTTATATAGCCATAACCACTTGAGATATCTATAAAAGAAGATACGTAATAGTTATTAGTTACATTGTCAGAGCTAATACCGTTAAACATGGATACTCGAGACTACTCTACATATAGGTGTTACAAATGTAATACATTAGGCCATTGTTCGGCTAATTGTAAAGCTTCAAAAGCTGTACAACAAAATGTAAAAATACAATATAAGAAAGCTGCTAAATGTACAAATTGTCATCAATTAGGACATTATGTAACAAAATGTGATGCACCAAAATGTGGCTTATGTTATAAAATAGGTCATATTACGGTTAATTGTAAAGAGGATAAATGCGAATGTTATAAATGTCATAACATAGGTCATTATCCTTCAAAATGTCCAAATGACGATAAATTAAAAAATATTACGTGCTACAAGTGTAGCCGTATGGGCCATTACGCTAATAACTGCACTAATATGATATGTACTAATTGCGGAGGTATAGATCATTTAAGTAAAGTATGTCCTGAAGAACGTTTATGTTATAAATGTCATATGCCTGGACATTATGCGTCGAAATGCGAGATAACGGTTATAGATGAAGAAGAAATAACGCCTAATCAAGAGGCTATGATAAATCGTTACAAAAATGATAGCGATACAACAGATAGTACAGTAATATTGAGCGATGATGATGAAGACGATAATTGGTTAGGAAAATCACTACTAAAAGTCGAATCATCTACGGATAAAATTAAAGAATTGAAGAAATTGAAGAGGAATAATAAAGATCCAAGAAAACGTAAATACAATGATGTATTGGATGCTTTTGTCAAGAATAAGAAGGTATAATTACAGCATCAACAGAGCAACAACATCATCAGCAGCATAATAACTATTATACAGTATATAAAGATATTGAAATGTATCATTATAATAAAAAACTACAACGTTTAAGGTGTATAATATGTAACTATAAACTATATGGTAATAAAGAGTTTTTGTAATAAGTGTATAAGACAACAAACAGTGTATAAAAAAATACACGATTATAACTATACAACATGTTGTTTAGTTTGGAAGGAAATATAGGCGCTGGTAAAAGTACGTTATTAAAACGTATTGTTACAACTTTTGAAGACAGTTATATATATCCTGAAAGAATAAACGAATGGTCGTGTGTACGTGGACGTAAAACAGACTACAATTTATTGTATTTAGGCGTAAAGGATCCAATAAACTATTGTTTTCCTTTACAATTAACGACATTAGAAAGTCATAGACAAACAATAAAAATTATAGGTGATAAACCTGGTTATCATTTTTGTGAAAGATCACAGATAAGTTGCCAGAAAGTGTTTACAAGATTTTATATAGAACAAAACAATATAAACGATTGTGAAATAGCCGTATACGATAATATGATATCTAATATGAAAAATCCAGATCATATATTATATTTGAATACACCGACAGAAATATGTTTACAAAGAATACGTAAACGTAATAGACCCGAAGAAGAACAATTAGATATAGACTATTTGTCAGTGCTACATAAATATCATCAAGAATGGCTATCGAAAGAAGAAGAAATACCAATAACGATATTACATTATGAAAATAATGTAAAACAAATAATGAATACAATACGTACCGTGTTATCCCAGCATATTTAATGCTTAGTTGGAGCCCCATTATACTTGATCTTCTTTTCACCAATTGGAGGATGTTTAAGACCTTTTGAGATTTTCTGAGCTTCAATCATATTTATTTGCGTATCTGCTTTAGATACGTCAATATTATCATCATCATCACTAGATGAACTATGTTTACGTTTTCTAGAATATTTACGTTTCTTATAAGACGATTTTTCCTTTGTATCTTTATAACTACTTCTAGTAGATATTTTTTTTATTTATAGTAAGTTTAGGTATCGGTATAGATTCATACGGTACATTTAAATTATTATTAACGTTAGTAAATTTAACGGGCACTCTAATTTCATCAGGCACAAATAATAAACGTTTTTTGTTCATAACTTGAGACATTTCTCTAGAATTAGCTACTAAAATATCTAAAGATGTTCTAATATGAATCATATTAAAATTAGATAATTTTACCTCAGCTAATAGATCATCATAACGATTTCCGCATGTAGGTTCATACGGTAAATCTTGTGTAGGTTGATAAGACATATTAAATGCCTTATTATCTAACACAGGTAAACCAGCATCTACCATACAAGTTTCTAAAATATCTTCCATAATAGTAGAACTCATAGTATTTGTTCAGATACAAAGGAATATTTTAGTTTAATGTGGGATTTACGTTAACTTTTATACTATTCTGTTACGTAAACACTTATGTACATACTTAAACAATTATTGTATAGAATGTTTTTTAATAGGTTAGATATTTTAACCAATAGTTGTATAGAATGAATATAATTGGCTTAATTTATGTTGGCATCATTATAAGTGTGTTATTTTGTATGTATTTCTGCACGTAGATGTTTAATACTGTTTTTATATGTATTTCTGCACGTAATTGTTAATACTGTTTTATATATATATATTTAGCCCCGATATATATATATATATATAGGAATATTATGAAATAAAATATCATAATCTATATTTTGTTTGTTATTGAACGTTATAATGGAATATAACGACAAAAAAGTTATATTTCGACATCCAAGCAATATATATGTTGCGGGTCCTAGCGGTAGCGGTAAAACGTTTACAGTTGGTAAAATAGTCAAATATAGAAAAGAAATATTTGACAAACCTATAGACCACGTATATTGGTGTTATAAAGAATGGCAATATCAATACGATATTGTTAAACAAGACGATATAGACGATCAACAGATAACATTTATTGACGGAATACCCGAAGATGATGATACATATTTCCCAATGTCACCCGATAAACCATATATGATAATATTTGATGATATGATGGGTACAGAATATGAGAATAAAATTGTATCATGGTTTACGCGTAAAGGTCATCATAGAGGAGCTACGTGTATATATATATCTCAAAATTTATATCAACAAAGTAAACATTCTAGAAATATAAATTTAAATTCGAAATATATGTTATTATTTAAAAATAGTAGAGATAAAGGTCAAATAAAAGTATTAGAAACACAATCCCAAATAAAACATTTAGTAGAAGCCTATAATAATGCTACCAATACATCATACGGTTATTTATTAGTAGACTTTCATCCGATGACTAATGAAAAATATAGATTAAAAACTGATATATTTCCTCATAAAGATTGTATAGGACCTACAATATATATATAAAATGAATATATATAATTTAATAAAGCTTTTATTGAAGGAACAAAATCCGGATAAACGCGAACAATTATTAACAACTAGTAATAATCGTTTAACGAAATGGTTTATAGCTATAGCTAAAAGTATATTAGATGATGAAATATCGATGCCTAAACAAACGCTAAAATTTATGAAAAAACATGAAAATACTATAAAAGCTATAGGAGATCAAAATACTTCTATGGCTGATAGAAAAAAATTAATACTTACTAAAGGAGGTAGCGGATTTTTAGGAGGCGTAATGTTACGTACATTTATTAATTGGAAAATTAATAAAAAAGTATCCGTTAGTAAACCTAAAAAGCTTAAAAAAGTATCCGTTAGTAAACCTAAAAAGCCTAAAAAAGTAACCGTTAAAAAACCTAAAATGAAAAAATCTAATAATTCGATAATAGCTGATGTTGTGTCATCATCATCATCATCATCATCATCATCATCATCACCGATTAAATCTATGATATTACAAACTATGACACCTATAGCATCACCATCATCATCATTATTAAGTATTAATATGCCTCAAGGATTTAGCCCCGATAATTACGATATTACTTCATGGTCACCGTTAAAGGAAACTAATAAAGTTGTTAAATTACCTTCTATGAATACTTTTTTACAACGTATAACACCTACAAAAACGTACGTATCACCGACGTTAACTAATTTGAATAATATATACGATGATGATACAATAACATCAACGATTAATAAGTTAACGGTACCCACAACGTTGTCAACACCACCGTTACTAGTTAATTTAAATGATAGCGATTTATCGCAATACTTATAAATTAACCATTTTTTAAAAAATACCCTGAATTATTTAGCTAATAAATACGATATGTAATTAATAATATACTTCATTTAACGTATTGATATCATGGTCGTCGAGATATAGACGTAGAAATCAACGAGGCGGTTTAATACCATTGCCATTGATGACTTTAGGCGCTGGTCTATTAGCTCCTATTATAGCCGATGGTGTTAACGATATAGTAAAACGTTTCGGTATATAATATCATTATTATATTATTAGTTATCATGAAAGTACCGTTAATAAAACGTTACGGTAAAATGTTATTAGGTTTACGTAATAAACCCGATACATTTAAACGTAATATTATTAAAAGTTGTAATAAATGCCTAATAGATTGTATATGCGAATGTTGTCATAATGTATTAAAGGGTAATGTTAATATGAATAAGAGTCATAAGTCATCATTAAATCATTGGAGTAGGGATATACGTTTATTAGCCAATAAAAAAATAAGCACAAAACGTAAACGTAAAATATTAAACCCTAAATTAATAAATATATTAATTGATAGTATAAAAAATAAAGTAAAACATACAATATGATGAAAAAAATGGTCGTAGTTCCCGCGTCCGATGTAGATGAATTAAGACGATTACGTTTATATCAAAATGCTAAATTACCGCCTAAACCAGAAATAGTACAAACTATAAATATACAAAAAAATATCGATGATTTAATGAATGATCCTAATATAAATAATACCGATAAAATGTATCGTTATGCAGAATATATGTTAAAATATAATAATTTTAAAGATCAAGTTATTACCGATGCAACAACTACAGTTACACCACCTACAGATATACCCGCCAAACCACCTACGTATGTACCCGATATAATAAAACCTATACCTACGGATAATGTACTTACAAATATACCTAAAAGTATGCGTATACCTGTAGGTAATTTATTAGAACAAATAAAAAATAATACAAATATTACATGGGATAATATAGGTGTTGTAAGTATTAATGGTAAAATTATAGATAATAGTAATATAACGGATATTATGAACGATGCGGCTAGAGAAAGAAAAACTAAAACAAATGCTATAGGATGGTTAGATGTTGCCGAAGAATTAATAAATAAAAATCAAAAAATAAATGTTGGTAATAAACGCTGGAGTAGTTACGTAAATAAGAATAAAAGAGGTAGTGATAAAATAAATACACCATCTAAGAATAAACAGTCATCGAAAAAACATAAAAAAACTAAAAGCGATTATATCGATGATAATGATGATGATTACTACGAATATAACGATATTATAACACCTATAAAAAAATCTAAAAGAGATAAACAACGATGGTCAAATTGGAAATAATACATAAAATATTAAAAAATATTTATTACGATATTAAAAATCCTGCATCCTTTTCAGGTATAGGTAAATTATATAAAGCTGGAAAAATATTATTTAAAAAATTAACTTTAAAAGATGTTAAAACGTGGTTATCTGAACAAAAAACCTATACATTACATAAGCCTATTGTAAGAAATTTTAAACGTAGAAAAACTATAGTCGCCGGTATAGATATACAATGGCAAGCTGATTTAGCTGATATGCAAAAATTTAGTAAATATAATAATGGTTATCGTTATTTATTATGCGTTATTGATGTATTCTCTAAAATGGCTTGGGTAAAACCTATAAAAAATTATCTACAACATTAATTAAAACGTTTAATAATATATTAAATGAATCTCATAGAATACCTAAAAGTTTACAAACGGATAAAGGTAGCGAATTTATTAATAAACCATTTCAAAAGTTTTTAAAAAATAAACATATTCATTTTTTTACAACAGAAAACCCTGAAACTAAAGCTAGTGTTATTGAACGTTTTCTACGAACCCTTAAAGGTAAAATGTGGAAATATTTTACGTATAATAATACTAAAAAATATATAGATGTATTACAATATCTTATAAATAATTATAATCGATCAAAGCATAGTTCTACGGGTTATAAACCTACAGATGCTAATATCGGTAATGAACATATAATATCGAATAATATTAATAATAATGAAATATCTAAAGATAATAAAACTATTAAAATAGGCGATCATGTTAGAATTAATAAAACTAAAAAACATTTTACTAAAGGTTATTTACCAAATTGGACATTAGAATTATTTATTGTATATAAAGTTATTAATGGTTCTCCGATAACATTTAAGGTTCATGATTTGAACGGTGAGGAAATAAAAGGTTCATTTTATAGAAATGAATTACAATTAATTAAAAATAAAGGCGATTATGATATAGAGAAAATATTAAAACGTAGAGTTATTATTTAAAAAGGTCGTAAAATTAAAGAAATATTTGTAAAGTGGAAAAGTTACGATAAGTCGTTTAACTCATGGATAAAAGTAAAAATATGGAAGATAGTATATCTATAGATAATAATCTTAATAAATCTACAACAGGTTCATTAGTTAATAAATATAAAGATATATCGGGTCTATATAGATACACGGCTCAGATGTTACTCATCTATTGCGTATTTGCAGCTTCGGTATGGGGACTTACGTACGGCGATACAAATAATAAAGACGTTTGGCTAGTTCTTTTAAGTACAATAACGGGTATAGGCTTACCTTCGCCTAAAATATCGAAACGAAGATAATGGAAGATTTCTATATAACCCTTATGAGCGATAGTTCTTTAAATATATATCCTAATAATACGGTAGCTGAATTTAGATGTAAATTAGCTAAACCTATAACCTTAAATAAAAAAGAAGAATGGAGCGTAGCTCTAACCGAAATCACCTATCCGGGAGCTATATTAATTGTTATAGAAGGGGAACAACATTTTGACCTTACATTACCCGATGATATAGAAGTTTTAGAACCAGGTCCTTATAGAGGTAATATACCTCTAGGTTTTTATGATACACCTTTACAATTTATGCAAATGATAAATGCTTGTATAAAAGATATATTAGATAGTGTAATTAAAATAAGTATAACGGCTGTAATAGATAGAATACTTGAAACGGATAATGTACTTCAAATATTACTTAAATTTCGTAGTAGTAATAGTGTATGCGAATTACATACAATACCCTTAAACGTTAATATAGGATTAACTTTTCATCCTAATATATGTAGAAAATTAGGTTTTTTAAATGCTACTACAAATTATATTTTACGGCCTATAGATATAGAACCATCTCCTTTTAAAGAACCCGTTAATCTATTAATTAATGATAGTTCTATATACGTTTACATAGATATTATAGAACCTGTAATGATATCTGATGGTGAAGAACAATTATTACGTGTTTTACCTTTTAAAGTTAAAACTAACGTTAATCATTATAGTACTAATGAATTTCAACATGATCAATATATAAAAATAAATAGTAACCGTATAGATGAAATATATGTTAATATAAAAAACGTTTTAGGTAATAATATTCATTTCAATGATGGTAAGTGTATATTAACGTTACATTTTATAAGAGACGCTATATTTAGTAATTTCGTATAATGGAACGTTCAGAAAATTTCTATATTACATTAGATAGTCAACGTATTAAATTTAAATCTCAACAAGATAATAATAATGCTGATTTTAAAGTCTCTATACCTAACGGTATAACTCTAAGTAATGATAACAAATGGGAAGTAGGTTTAGTCGATGGTATTATACCTAATAAAGTATTTAACATTACAGATTCAAACAATACATTTTTTTTAGCTATTAGAAATGCTCAATACCCCAAAAAACGAATTGAACGAGGCTATAGAGATGTACCATTTCATAATGATTATGGATTTTTTAATAATCATTTTGATCATAAAATGAATTATAATTATAGATATAACATATTTTGGCATTATAAATACTATACAGATGTTAATCATGAATATGGATATGATAGACATTCTGAGAGTCAATTTGCTAAAAAAAAAGGTGTAAAATACGTTATTATGGGGCCTAAGGACGATAATACTCCTAATAAATATTACGATAATGATTGCACATTATTACCATTTAAAATACCTAATGGAGTTTATAACGATTATAAAATCTTAACAAGTATTATGGAAGATAGCTGGAATAAAATGTTTGGTACTTTATGGGCATCTATGTCCTATAATCTTTGGGAAGCATCGATTAACGATTGGGGTACTGGTATATATTTATCTTGGAAATATAACCATAATCCTTATTATATGTATTATAAGAAAAAATCATTATCTTTAATATCAAATACTCCAGAAAATATAGGTCTCTTAGTACCTACATTATTAGGTAATATGTTAGGTATCGATTCAAGTCAAGAAGTTATTAACTTAATTAATATACATAATAATAAGAATAAAAATTATTATTATGTATTCCCTAAAATGGATTGTTTTGTTCACGAACCATATTTATATTTAGGCCTTACAAACCTATACGTATATACAAATATCGTCGATTTTAGTATAGTAGGATCTGGACAATCGCAATTACTAAGACAATTTACGTATAATCAAGCTCCTAATGTAACTACACATAAAAGTATACAATTTAAACATATACATTATTTACCTATTACAGATAAGCGTATAAACGATATATATATATTTATACGTAATGAATTAGGCGAAACTATTCATTTAACGGGTGATGTTTGTATAGTTAGGTTAGAATTTCGTAGAAGACCATTATGAATATACCTGTATATAGAGGCCGTGTTAGGCAACGTGGTTATGGTTTAGGTGGAACATTAAAAACTGTTGGTAGTAATCTTATACCTTATTTAGTCGATAATATGGCTAGTACTTTACTAAATGAAGTTACAGGCGGTATACATGATGTAATACAAAAACCTAAAACATATAAACATATTGCTAAAAAAAGGGGTAAAAATGTACTTAAACACGTTACATCTAAATTATTAACCGATTTGAAAGAAGATAAATTAATGACTGCTCTAACCGGTAATAAAAGTATAAAGGGTACTAATACTATTAATAAAGGCCAGTCTGGTTCAGGACATAGAAAACGTTGTAACAATAATTATTTTAAAAGTAATAAAAAAAGACGTTTAGATTATTTCGATTAGTTTTTTTACATATAATCATGATTACTGGTTCTAGTTTATGCAATAAAGGGGAATTGGACCTCTATAGTTTACCTCCGACACTTACAACAATGGATAGAGCTTTTATTAATGAGCATCAACCATTAGTTAATCCTTCAGGTAATACAGCGCCTATTGAATTTATAATTCCTAGGCAAACTGAAAAATGGACAGATCTTATGGATCTAGAATTAAACCTTGAAATTAAAATGGTTAAACGCGATAATAGTACTATAGATGCTGATAGTAATATATCAATTATAGAAAATCCATTACATTCATTATTTAATCATGTTGATATATATATTAACGGTAAATTAATATCTGGTAATGATAAATATCCGTATAGAGCTTTCATTGAAATTTTATGCGGTTCTAGCGAAACCGAACAAAATATGTTAGAAGATACACAATTATGGGGAAAACCGGGAAAAGGTGAATTACGTACATTTACAACTTTTGGGGCTGAAGATGCTACTGTTAATGGAGCTAAAAAACGTAATATAAAATTAACTGGTGATAAAGTAGTAGAATTACAAGGTAAAATACATACAGATATTACCAGACAATCTAAGTATCTACCTAATATGTGCGAATTAAAAATACGATTAGTTAGATCTTCACCAGCATTTTATATGCTAGGTAATGATGGTAATGATGGTAATGATGGTAAAATAGAAATTATTAAAGCTGTTATGAAAGTACGAACAGTATCTTTAGATCCTAATGTATGGGTATCTTTAAATAATGCTCTTAGGTCTACACCTATGAAAATACCTCTTAAACGTGTTGAAATTAACGTATTTACGGTTATGGATGGTTTAGTATCTAAAATAGAATCAAATCTAATACACGGTCAAATACCAAAAAGAATTATTATAGGTCAAGTTAAAAACTCTGTAATGAATGGTTCAAATACTGAATCACCATTTTCATTCGAACATTTTAATATAACTAAATTAAAAGTTACCATTAATGGTACTAGTATTGACGCTAATCCATTACATATGGATTTTTCTAATGATAATGCTAAAGTATGTCAAAGTTATAAATCTTTTTGGAAAGCTCTTGGTATAGAACATAATAAAGATCTTTATGTATTTCCAATATCTGTATATAAACGAAAACATACTTTATGGGCTGTTGATTTTACACCCGATTTAGGCTGTGAGGAAGGTCATCTTCATCCTATTAAAAATGGTAATATAGAATTTGATATGGAATGGAGTGAAGCTTTAGTTGACCCTATAAATGTTATTGTTTATTCAGAATATGACGATATGCTCATGATCGATGGTCTACGTAATGTTATTATGTCTTAAAAAATATGGATACATTTACGCTACAATATATTTTAGATACAATTTTTCCATCTTTAAACGGTATTGTATGCGCTAGAGATGAACTATTATTTGTAAATAAACGACGTAATTGCTATATAGTTAATACAGATCCAATTTCTAAACCCGGACAACATTGGGTTTTAATTTATCGTACACATACTAATAAATGTTTTTATTTTGATTCATATGGAGTATATAATCGTATTGAAATTGATATTTATAATTTCTTAAACATAAATTGTTTAAAATTATTTAGAAATAAAAATCGTTTTCAATCTGATTCTACGCAATTATGCGGTGTTTATTGTTTATACGTTTTATATAATCTTATAAAACATAAACAAACATTTTCGCATATAGTACTCAATACTTTTAGTGTTACAAATTATTTAGAAAATGATATTTTATTAACTAAGTGGTTTCAAAAATTTTCTCAAGAACACTTGAAATTACATCATAATGTCAAAAGTGAAGTTTGTCAAACTTGTAACTCAAGATTGTAGGCATTTCTTATTGTATATAATAAGATGTTAAACAGCTCGACAACATTAGACCTTATTTGTCTAATACTTATTTGATGCTTATTAAGAATAAGAATTTTAATATTTTTTCACTATTGGATTTTTTACTATTTATTAATCTGGATTATGCGTTTTTGCGAATTTTGGGGTGAGGAATGTTCTATATGTCTTCAAGAAAATAACGATTATTATTTTATTAATGAATGCGCTTGTAAACACATTATATGCTTAGATTGTATATATAAAATTAATAAATGTCCTTTTTGTAGGCAACAATTTTCTTTTGCACCTTTACATAGACCTACTTTATATCAAAACTTAAATAATCGTACTTATCAACAATATTGGGGTATGATAACTACAGAAACTTATATTAATAGAACTGCTCAACAATATTGGGATATGACAGACACTGAAATTGAAAGGGTCGCTGTGACTAACAACTATTATTAGTCCAGTATTTATGGTTACAATTATTTTTACAGTTACATCTATTAATTTTTTTTTTAAATTATGAGTTATTTCGAATTATGGGTCGAAGAATGTTCTATATGTTTACGAACAAATACGGATTTTTATTTCTTAAATGAATGTCAATGTAAGTCTCTGATATGTTTATATTGCGTCTCAAATTTATCTAAATGTCCTTATTGTAGACACGAATTAAGTATAGATAAACATTATTTTACTCTTATATATATTAACTTTTTTAAATTGTTATGAATTATAAAAACACTTGAAGATACTGACTTAGTGTATATAAGAAGACGAACATCGATTCACTCTTTACTACATTTTTTGTACTGCGCTGTACAATATTATCATCATGACTACTACTAACGATACAACTACTAGCGGTAAAGCTATATTAACTTTTACAACAACAACTGCTATAGATATTCCTAGTAAGCGTTCTATCGAAGAATTAATTATAGACATTGATGCTGCAATTAAATATCGTATAGATGACGATATTAAATGGAAAACTTGTGATACAGCTAAATTTGTTGATTCACAATATTTAAATCTTGTATTTATGGATGAACATAATAACGTTATATCTACACAGAATATTCCTGGACGTATTCTTGTTAAAAATCAAACGAATTCTGTTGGAACTTCTACAACAGATTTAAATGAACCAATACTAACGGGTAATATGATTAAACAAGAACCAATCGTTATTGATATTAATAATGATAATGATGATGATATACTCATTATCGAACAAATTAAAACTGAACCAGATGTTATCGTTATACAAGATGAACCTACTATTGTGCATTGGAATGATACAACTAATGTTCAAGAAGCTACAAAACGTTGGAGCTCTATTAAACAAACTGTTAAACGAAAATGGCAGGATCGTCTAGATGGTCTACATCATCAAATTACGACTACAGATAATACGAAATCGTGGAAAAACAGAATTGAACAAATTAGGAAACATAATCGTATTGCTACACAGAATGATCGTGATGATTATAAATATTTAAGGCGTAGTGCAAGAATTGCTACACAAAAGAGTGAATAAAATCTCTACAAGAACTGACGATACATTTATACACTAAGATACATTATGATGAATTGATTGAAGTGATTATTTATATGTACTTTTTTATTATAATTGTATAACCATGTTAGATTATATGAACTGAACATTTATATGTACATTGCTTGTATAACCATGCTAGATTATTATTCTGCGTTAGACTATAGCTTCATGAAAATAAAATCATTATGTAAACATTTATATTCTCACTTTTTATTTACTAATATACCTAAAAAATATATTAGTACGTGTGGGTTTCAAACCCACGAGGATATTACTCCATTAAATCTTAAGTTTAACGCCTTAACCACTTGGTCAACGTACTATCATATGATCGTATTTCCAATACCTTAAACCCCTGACTGAGAAGATTTATTGACTGAGAAGATTGACTGAGAAGATTGACTGAGAAGATTGACTGAGAAGATTTATTGACTGAGAAGATTGACTGAGAAGATTTATTGACTGAGAAGATTTACTGAGACGAAAATATATTTAATTTATATATTTTATATATAAAATAAATATATGGGATTTATATAATCGATATATTTATTATCGATTTTTTATTTTACCTATTGGTTTTTGGCATGATGGTACACTTTTTTACTCTTTATTCAACCAAAAAATTTACAATTATACTGATTTCTTTTGGCATGATGGTACATTTTTTTTTTATTCCCCCCTATACTACTGACGCACTTCCATAAGGGACAGTTTGGACACACTTACATAAGGGACAGTTTGGACACACTTACATAAGGGACAGTTTGGACGCACTTCCATAAGGGACAGTTTGGACACACTTACATAAGGGACAGTTTGGACACACTTACATAAGGGACAGTTTGGACGCACTTCCATAAGGGACAGTTTGGACGCATTTCCATAAGGGACAGTTTGGACGCACTTCCATAAGGGACAGTTTGGAAGCACTTACATGAGGGACAGTTTGGACTCACTTCCATAAGGGAGAGTTTGGACGCACTTCCATAAGGGAGAGTTTGGACGCACTTCCATAAGGGAGTGTTTGGACGCACTTACATAAGGGACAGTTTGGACGCATTTTGAACGCACTTCCATAAGGGGCAGTTTGGACACACTTCCATAAGGGGCAGTTTAGACGCACTTACATAAGGGACAGTTTGGACACACTTCCATAAGTGACAGCTTAGACGCACTTCCATGAGGGGCAGTTTGGACGCACTTCCATAAGGGGCTGTTTAGACGCACTTCCATAAGGGGCAGTTTAGACGCACTTCCATAAGGGACAGTTTGGACGCACTTCCATAGGGATAGTTTGGACGCATTTCCATAAGGGGCAGTTTAGACGCACTTCCATAAGGGGCAGTTTGGATGCACTTCCATAAGGGGCAGTTTGGATGCACTTCCATAAGGGGCAGTTTAGACGCACTTACATAAGGGACAGTTTGGATACACTTACATAAGGGACAGTTTGGACACATTTCCATAAGGGACAGTTTGGACGCACTTACATAAGGGACAGTTTGGACACACTTACATAAGGGACAGTTTGGACACACTTCCATAAGGGACAGTTTGGACACACTTACATAAGGGACAGTTTGGACACACTTCCATAAGGGACAGTTTGGACACACTTTCATAAGGGACAGTTTGGACACACTTACATAAGGGACAGTTTGGACGCACTTCCATAAGGGACAGTTTGGACACACTTCCATAAGGGACAGTTTGGACGCACTTCCATAAGGGACAGTTTGGACACACTTACATAAGGGACAGTTTGGACGCACATCCATAAGGGACAGTTTTGACACACTTCCATAAGGGACAGTTTGGACGCACTTCCATAAGGGACAGTTTGGACACACTTACATAAGGGACAGTTTGGACACACTTCCATAAGGGACAGTTTGGACGCACTTCCATAAGGGACAGTTTGGACACACTTCCATAAGGGACAGTTTGGACACACTTCCATAAGGGACAGTTTGGACGCACTTCCATTATGGACAGTTTGGACACACTTACATAAGGGACAGTTTGGAGCACATTTCCATAAGGGACAGTTTGGACACACTTCCATAAGGGACAGTTTGGACGCACTTCCATTATGGACAGTTTGGACACACTTCCATAAGGGACAGTTTGGACACACTTCCATAAGGGACAGTTTGGACACACTTCCATAAGGGAGTTTGGACGCATTTCCATAAGGGACAGTTTGGACGCACTTCCATAATGGACAGTTTGGACACACTTCCATAATGGACAGTTTGGACGCACTTCCATAAGGGACAGTTTGGACACACTTCCATAAGGGACAGTTTGGACACACTTCCATAAGGGAGTTTGGACGCACTTCCATAAGGGACAGTTTGGACGCACTTCCATAAGGGACAGTTTGGACACACTTCCATAAGGGACAGTTTGGACACACATCCATAAGGGACAGTTTGGACACACTTCCATAAGGGAGTTTGGACGCACTTCCATGAGGGACAGTTTATACACACTTCCATAAGGGACAGTTTGGACGCACTTCCATAAGGGACAGTTTATACACACTTCCATAAGGGACAGTTTGGACGCATTTCCATAAGGGACAGTTTAGACACACTTCCATAAGGGACAGTTTGGACGCACTTCCATAAGTGACAGTTTGGACACACTTACATAACGGACAGTTTGGACACACTTCCATAAGGGGCAGTTTGGACGCACTTCCATAAGGGACAGTTTGGACACACTTCCATAAGGGACAGTTTGGACGCACTTCCATAAGGGACAGTTTGGACACACTTCCATAAGGAACAGTTTGGACACACTTCCATAAGGGAGTTTGGACGCATTTCCATAAGGGACAGTTTGGACGCACTTCCATAAGGGACAGTTTGGACACACTTCCATAAGGAACAGTTTGGACACACTTCCATAAGGGAGTTTGGACGCACTTCCATAAGGGACAGTTTGGACGCACTTCCATAAGGGACAGTTTGGACACACTTCCATAAGGGAGTTTGGACGCACTTCCATAAGGGACAGTTTGGACGCACTTCCATAAGGGACAGTTTGGACGCACTTCCATAAGGCCAGTTTGGACGCACTTCCATAAGGGACAGTTTGGACGCACTTCCATAAGGGACAGTTTGGACGGGACGCACTTCCATAAGGGACAGTTTGGACGCACTTTCATAAGGGACAGTTTGGACGGGACGCACTTCCATAAGGGACAGTTTGGACGCACTTCCATAAGGGACAGTTTGGACGCACTTCCATAAGGGACAGTTTGGACGCACTTCCATAATGGCCAGTTTGGACGCACTTCCATAAGGGACAGTTTGGACACACTTCCATAAGGGCCAGTTTGGACGCACTTCCATAAGGGACAGTTTGGACGCACTTCCATAAGGGCCAGTTTGGACGCACTTCCATAAGGGACAGTTTGGACGCACTTCCATAAGGGCCAGTTTGGACGCACTTCCATAAGGGACAGTTTGGACGCATTTCCATAAGGGACAGTTTGGACGCATTTCCATAAGGGACAGTTTGGACGCACTTCCATAAGGGCCAGTTTGGACGCACTTCCATAAGGGACAGTTTGGACGCACTTCCATAAGGGACAGTTTGGACGCACTTCCATAAGGGACAGTTAGGATGCACTTCCATAAGGGACAGTTTGGATGCACTTCCATAAGGGACAGTTTGGACACACTTCCATAAGGAACACATTTCCATAAGGGACAGTTTGGATGCACTTCCATAAGGGACAGTTTGGACACACTTCCATATGGGACAGTTTGGACTGGACGCACTTCCATAAGGGACAGTTTAGACACACTTCCATAGGGGCCAGTTTTGACGCACTTCCATAAGGGAAATTTGGACGCATTTCCATAAGGGACAGTTTAGACGCAATTCCATAAGGGCCAGTTTGGACGCACTTCCATAAGGGACAGTTTGGACGCATTTCCATAAGGGACAGTTTGGACGCACTTCCATAAGGGACAGTTAGGATGCACTTCCATAAGGGACAGGTTGGATGCACTTCCATAAGGGACAGTTTGGACACACTTCCATAAGGAACACATTTCCATAAGGGACAGTTTGGATGCACTTCCATAAGGGACAGTTTGGACACACTTCCATATGGGACAGTTTGGACTGGACGCACTTCCATAAGGGACAGTTTAGACACACTTCCATAGGGGCCAGTTTTGACGCACTTCCATAAGGGAAATTTGGACGCATTTCCATAAGGGACAGTTTAGACGCAATTCCATAAGGGCCAGTTTGGACGCACTTCCATAAAGGACAGTTTGGACGCACTTCCATACGAGACAGTTTGGATGCACTTCCATAAGGGGCAGTTTAGACGCACTTACATAAGGGACAGTTTGGGCACACTTACATAAGGGACAGTTTGGACACATTTCCATAAGGGACAGTTTGGACGCACTTACATAAGGAACAGTTTGGACACACTTCCATAAGGGAGTTTGGACGCATTTCCATAAGGGACAGTTTGGACGCACTTCCATAAGGGACAGTTTGGACACACTTCCATAAGGAACAGTTTGGACACACTTCCATAAGGGAGTTTGGACGCACTTCCATAAGGGACAGTTTGGACGCACTTCCATAAGGGACAGTTTGGACACACTTCCATAAGGGAGTTTGGACGCACTTCGTTAAGGGACAGTTTGGACGCACTTCGATAAGGGACAGTTTGGACGCACTTCCATAATGGCCAGTTTGGACGCACTTCCATAAGGGCCAGTTTGGACGCACTTCCATAAGGGACAGTTTGGACGGGACGCACTTCCATAAGGGACAGTTTGGACGCACTTTCATAAGGGACAGTTTGGACGGGACGCACTTCCATAAGGGACAGTTTGGACGCACTTTCATAAGGGACGGTTTGGACGGGACGCACTTCCATAAGGGACAGTTTAGACACACTTCCATAATGGCCAGTTTGGACGCACTTCCATAAGGGACAGTTTGGACGCACATCCATAATGGCCAGTTTGGACGCACTTCCATAAGGGACAGTTTAGACACACTTCCATAAGGGCCAGTTTGGACGCACTTCCATAAGGGACAGTTTGGACGCACTTCCATAAGTGCCAGTTTGGACGCACTTCCATAAGGGCCAGTGTGGACGCACTTCCATAAGGGCCAGTTTGGACCACTCCATAAGGGACAGTTTGGACCACTTCCATAAGGGAGTTTGGACGCATTCCATAGGGACAGTTTACCACTTCCATAAGGGACAGTTTGGACGCACTTCCATAAGGGACAGTTTGGACACACTTCCATAAGGGACAGTTTGGACGCATTTCCATAAGGGACAGTTTGGACACACTTCCATAAGGGACAGTTTGGACGCACTTCCATAAGGGACAGTTTGGACACACTTCCATAAGGGACAGTTTGGACACACTTCCATAAGGGACAGTTTGGACGCACTTCCATAAGGGACAGTTTGGACACACTTCCATAAGGGACAGTTTGGACGCACTTCCATAAGGGACAGTTTGGACACACTTCCATAAGGGACAGTTTGGACACACTTCCATAAGGGAGTTTGGACGCATTTCCATAAGGGACAGTTTGGACGCACTTCCATAAGGGACAGTTTGGACACACTTCCATAAGGACAGTTTGGACGCACTTCCATAAGGGAGTTTGGACGCACTTCCATAAGGGACAGTTTGGACGCACTTCCATAAGGGACAGTTTGGACACACTTCCATAAGGGAGTTTGGACGCACTTCCATAAGGGACAGTTTGGACGCACTTCCATAAGGGACAGTTTGGACGCACTTCCATAGGGACAGTTTGGACGCACTTCCATAAGGACATTGGACACCACTTCCATAAGGGACAGTTTGGACGCACTTCCATAAGGGACAGTTTGGACGCACTTCCATAAGGGACAGTTTGGACGACGCACTTCCATAAGGGACAGTTTAGACACACTTCCATAAGGGCCAGTTTGGACGCACTTCCATAAGGGACAGTTTGGACGCACTTCCATAAGGCCAGTTTGGACGCACTTCCATAAGGGACAGTTTGGACGCACTTCCATAAGGGCCAGTTTGGACGCACTTCCATAAGGGACAGTTTGGACGCACTTCCATAAGGCAGTTTGGACGCACTTCCATAAGGGACGGCAGTTTGGACGCACTTCCATAAGGGACAGTTTGGACGCACTTCCATAAGGGACAGTTTGGACGCATTTCCATAAGGGACAGTTTGGACGCACTTCCATAAGGGACAGTTAGGATGCACTTCCATAAGGGACAGGTTGGATGCACTTCCATAAGGGACAGTTTGGACACACTTCCATAAGGAACACATTTCCATAAGGGACAGTTTGGATGCACTTCCATAAGGGACAGTTTGGACACACTTCCATAAGGAACACATTTCCATAAGGGACAGTTTGGACACACTTCCATAAGGGACAGTTTGGACACACTTCCATAAGGGACAGTTTGGACACACTTCCATAGGGGACAGTTTGGATGCACTTGCATAAGGGACAGTTTGGACACACTTCCATATGGGACAGTTTGGACGGGACGCACTTCCATAAGGGACAGTTTAGACACACTTCCATAGGGGCCAGTTTTGACGCACTTCCATAAGGGAAATTTGGACGCATTTCCATAAGGGACAGTTTAGACGCAATTCCATAAGGGCCAGTTTGGACGCACTTCCATAAAGGACAGTTTGGACGCACTTCCATACGAGACAGTTTGGATGCACTTCCATAAGGGGCAGTTTAGACGCACTTACATAAGGGACAGTTTGGGCACACTTACATAAGGGACAGTTTGGACACATTTCCATAAGGGACAGTTTGGACGCACTTACATAAGGAACAGTTTGGACACACTTCCATAAGGGAGTTTGGACGCATTTCCATAAGGGACAGTTTGGACGCACTTCCATAAGGGACAGTTTGGACACACTTCCATAAGGAACAGTTTGGACACACTTCCATAAGGGAGTTTGGACGCACTTCCATAAGGGACAGTTTGGACGCACTTCCATAAGGGACAGTTTGGACACACTTCCATAAGGGAGTTTGGACGCACTTCGTTAAGGGACAGTTTGGACGCACTTCGATAAGGGACAGTTTGGACGCACTTCCATAATGGCCAGTTTGGACGCACTTCCATAAGGGCCAGTTTGGACGCACTTCCATAAGGGACAGTTTGGACGGGACGCACTTCCATAAGGGACAGTTTGGACGCACTTTCATAAGGGACAGTTTGGACGGGACGCACTTCCATAAGGGACAGTTTGGACGCACTTTCATAAGGGACGGTTTGGACGGGACGCACTTCCATAAGGGACAGTTTAGACACACTTCCATAATGGCCAGTTTGGACGCACTTCCATAAGGGACAGTTTGGACGCACATCCATAATGGCCAGTTTGGACGCACTTCCATAAGGGACAGCTTAGACACACTTCCATAAGGGCCAGTTTGGACGCACTTCCATAAGGGACAGTTTGGACGCACTTCCATAAGTGCCAGTTTGGACGCACTTCCATAAGGGCCAGTGTGGACGCACTTCCATAAGGGCCAGTTTGGACGCACTTCCATAAGGGACAGTTTGGACGCACTTCCATAACGGACAGTTTGGACGCATTTCCATAAGGGACAGTTTGGATGCACTTCCATAAGGGACAGTTTGGATGCACATCCATAAGGGACAGTTTGGACACACTTCCATAAGGAACACATTTCCATAAGGGACAGTTTGTACACACTTCCATAAGGGACAGTTTGGACACACTTCCATAAGGGACAGTTTGGTTGCACTTGCATAAGGGACAGTTTGGACACACTTCCATAAGGGACAGTTTGGACGGGACGCACTTCCATAAGGGACAGTTTAGACACACTTCCATAGGGGCCAGTTTGGACGCACTTCCATAAGGGAAATTTGGACGCATTTCCATAAGGGACAGTTTGGACGCACTTCCATAAGGGCCAGTTTGGACGCACTTCCATAAAGGACAGTTTGGACGCACTTCCATAAGGGACAGTTTGGACGCACTTCCATAAGGGACAGTTTGGACGCACTTCCATAAGGGACAGTTTGGACGCACTTCCATAAGGGACAGTTTGGACGCACTTCCATAAGGGACAGTTTGGACGCATTTCCATAAGGGACAGTTTGGACGCACTTCCATAAGGGACAGTTTGGACGCACTTCCATAAGGGACAGTTTGGACGCACTTCCATAAGGACAGTTTGGACGCACTTCCATAAGGGACAGTTTGGACGCACTTCCATAAGGACAGTTTGGACGCACTTCCATAGGGACAGTTTGGACACATTCATAAGGACAGTTTGGACGCACTTCCATAAGGGACAGTTTGGACGCACTTCCATAAGGGACAGTTTGGACGCACTTCCATAAGGGACAGTTTGGACGCACTTCCATAAGGGACAGTTTGGACGCACTTCCATAAGGGACAGTTTGGACACACTTACATAAGGGACAGTTTGGACACACTTACATAAGGGACAGTTTGGACGCACTTCCATAAGGGACAGTTTAGACGCATTTCCATAAGGGACAGTTTGGACGCACTTCCATAAGGGACAGTTTGGACGCACTTCCGTAAGGGACAGTTTGGACGCACTTCCATAAGGGACAGTTTGGACACACTTACATAAGGGACAGTTTGGACACACTTACATAAGGGACAGTTTGGACGCACTTCCATAAGGGACAGTTTGGACACACTTACATAAGGGACAGTTTGGACACACTTACATAAGGGACAGTTTGGACGCACTTCCATAAGGGACAGTTTGGACGCATTTCCATAAGGGACAGTTTGGACGCACTTCCATAAGGGACAGTTTGGAAGCACTTACATGAGGGACAGTTTGGACTCACTTCCATAAGGGAGAGTTTGGACGCACTTCCATAAGGGAGAGTTTGGACGCACTTCCATAAGGGAGTGTTTGGACGCACTTACATAAGGGACAGTTTGGACGCATTTTGAACGCACTTCCATAAGGGGCAGTTTGGACACACTTCCATAAGGGGCAGTTTAGACGCACTTACATAAGGGACATTTTGGACACACTTCCATAAGTGACAGCTTAGACGCACTTCCATGAGGGGCAGTTTGGACGCACTTCCATAAGGGGCTGTTTAGACGCACTTCCATAAGGGGCAGTTTAGACGCACTTCCATAAGGGACAGTTTGGACGCACTTCCATAGGGATAGTTTGGACGCATTTCCATAAGGGGCAGTTTAGACGCACTTCCATAAGGGGCAGTTTGGATGCACTTCCATAAGGGGCAGTTTGGATGCACTTCCATAAGGGGCAGTTTAGACGCACTTACATAAGGGACAGTTTGGATACACTTACATAAGGGACAGTTTGGACACATTTCCATAAGGGACAGTTTGGACGCACTTACATAAGGGACAGTTTGGACACACTTACATAAGGGACAGTTTGGACACACTTACATAAGGGACAGTTTGGACACACTTACATAAGGGACAGTTTGGACACACTTCCATAAGGGACAGTTTGGACACACTTTCATCAGGGACAGTTTGGACACACTTACATAAGGGACAGTTTGGACGCACATCCATAAGAGACAGTTTGGACACACTTCCATAAGGGACAGTTTGGACGCACTTCCATAAGGGACAGTTTGGACACACTTACATAAGGGACAGTTTGGACGCACATCCATAAGGGACAGTTTTGACACACTTCCATAAGGGACAGTTTGGACGCACTTCCATAAGGAACAGTTTGGACACACTTACATAAGCGACAGTTTGGACACACTTCCATAAGGGACAGTTTGGACGCACTTCCATAAGGGACAGTTTGGACACACTTCCATAAGGGACAGTTTGGACGCACTTCCATTATGGACAGTTTGGACACACATACATAAGGGACAGTTTGGAAATACTTCCATAAGGAACACATTTCCATAAGGGACAGTTTGGACACACTTCCATAAGGGACAGTTTGGACGCACTTCCATTATTGACAGTTTGGACACACTTCCATAAGGGACAGTTTGGACACACTTCCATAAGGGACAGTTTGGACACACTTCCATAAGGGAGTTTGGACGCATTTCCATAAGGGACAGTTTGGACGCACTTCCATAATGGACAGTTTGGACACACTTCCATAATGGACAGTTTGGACACACATCCATAAGGGACAGTTTGGACACACTTCCATAAGGGACAGTTTGGACACACTTCCATAAGGGAGTTTGGACGCACTTCCATAAGGGACAGTTTGGACGCACTTCCATAAGGGACAGTTTGGACGCACTTCCATAAGGGACAGTTTGGACACACTTCCATAAGGGACAGTTTGGACGCACTTCCATAAGGGAAGTTTGGACGCACTTCCATAAGGGACAGTTTGGACGCACTTCCATAAGGGACAGTTTGGACACACTTCCATAAGGGACAGTTTGGACACACTTCCATAAGGGACAGTTTGGACGCACTTCCATAAGGGACAGTTTGGACACACTTCCATAAGGGACAGTTTGGACGCACTTCCATAAGGGACAGTTTGGACGCACTTCCATAAGGGACAGTTTGGACGCACTTCCATAAGGGACAGTTTGGACGCACTTCCATAAGGGACAGTTTGGACGCACTTCCATAAGGGACAGTTTGGACGCACTTCCATAAGGGCCAGTTTGGACGCACTTCCATAAGGGACAGTTTGGATGGCATTCCATAAGGGACAGTTTGGACCACTTCCATAAGGGACAGTTTGGACCACTTCCATAAGGGGTTGACGCATTCCAAGGGCAGTTTGGACGCACTTCCATAAGGGCAGTTTGGACGCACTTCCATAAGGGACAGTTTGGACGCACTTCCATAAGGGACAGTTTGGACGCACTTCCATAGGGACAGTTTGGACGCATTTCCATAAGGGACAGTTTGGACGCACTTCCATAAGGGACAGTTTGGACGCACTTCCATAAGGGACAGTTTGGACGCACTTCCATAAGGGACAGTTTGGACGCACTTCCATAAGGGACAGTTTGGACGCACTTCCATAAGGGCCAGTTTGGACACATTTCCATTAGGGACAGTTTGGACGCACTTCCATAAGGGACAGTTTGGACGCACTTCCATAAGGGACAGTTTGGACGCACTTCCATAAGGGACAGTTTGGACACACTTCCATAAGGGACAGTTTGGACACACTTCCATAAGGGACAGTTTGGACACATTTCCATAAGGGACAGTTTGGACGCACTTACATAAGGGACAGTTTGGACGCACTTCCATAAGGGACAGTTTGGACACACTTCCATAAGGGACAGTTTGGACGCACTTCCATAAGGGACAGTTTGGACACACTTACATAAGGGACAGTTTGGACGCACTTCCATAAGGGCCAGTTTGGACACACTTCCATAAGGGACAGTTTGGACGCACTTCCATAAGGGACAGTTTGGACACACTTCCATAAGGGACAGTTTGGACGCACTTCCATAAGGGACAGTTTGGACTCACTTCCATAAGGGACAGTTTGGACGCACTTCCATGGCATTCATAAGGGACAGTTTGGACGCACTTCCATAAGGGACAGTTTGGACGCACTTCCATAAGGGAGTTTGGACGCACTTCCATAAGGGCCAGTTTGGACGCACTTCCATAAGGGACAGTTTGGACATATTTCCATTAGGGCCAGTTTGGACACACTTCCATAAGGGACAGTTTGGACGCACTTCCATAAGGGAGAGTTTGGACACACTTCCATAAGGGACAGTTTGGTCTCACTTCCATAAGGGACAGTTTGGACTCACTTACGTAAGGGACAGTTTGGACTCATTTCATAAGGGACAGTTTCCGAACAGACGAACAACGTGACATTGGAATTAACCCATTGTGCCATGGTATGAAGGCGTGATAATACTAGTATTCCGGACAGAAACACAATAACATTCGATTCAACCGACCGTCCATGGTATGAAGGCATGATATGATTCCGGACTGAAACATCGTGCCCTTCTATTCAACCGACCGTCCAATCGTTTGAAGGCGTGATAAGATTCCGAAGTGAAACATCGTGCCCTTCTATTCAACCGACCGTCCAATCGTATGAAGGTGTGATAAGATTCCGGACTGAAACATCGTGCCCTTCTATTCAACCGACCGTCCAATCGTATGAAGGCGTGATAAGATTCCGGACTGAAACATCGTGCCATTCTATTCAACCGACCGTTCAATCGTATGAAGGCGTGATAAGATTCCGGACTGAAACATCGTGCCATTCTATTCAACCGACCGAACAATGGTATGAAGGCGTGATTTATGTACGTTTATTTAGTTTATACAAATTTATTTTAGCTCGATTGCAAAACAAGTTCTTACAACTTATATTAATCACGCTCGAGACATCTCATTCCTGATGCATCGCCACGAGGGAGAGAGAAGAGGCAACGTGGAATTTAAGTGCCTTGTCAAAGGGCACTATCATAACGGCTCCAGCGGGGCTCGAATTCAATACATTTCGCACAAGGAGCGAATGCGCTACCACTGCGCTATCACGAATTACGTTTATTTAGCGTCGCCACTGATTAATCGAGGCGACACTTCCAAATGAATATTAGTCATTTTATTTTTTGGAGGATAATGCAAGATGTTGACGACTCCAGACAATTCCAGACACATCACTAATTCTTGTAAATGACCGGTGTATATCTCGTGTATCAGTCTATAGTCACATTTGAAAGACAGTTAGTACTGTTAGGATCAGACTGGGTAGTGTTAAACCTGCAGTTATATGAGTATCCCCACAGAATGGCTATACTATTACAGACGGATCTGTAGTCTAGTGGTTAACACGCTGGACTGGTAATCCAGGGATCGCATGTTCGATCCCCCGTCTGACCCTAATAAAATTAACAGTCTTTCAGATGGGACGTTAAACCGAGGTCTCGTGTCGGTGCTTTACACCGTGCACGTAAAAGAACCAGAGGAGACTCTGGAATGGGTCTCTGTCTGTATCATTGCACTATCCTCCAAAAATCTAAAATGACTCATCTCTTCAGGAGCCGTCGCTCATATGGGCAACCGGTAGCGACGATATATAAACGTAAAACACACACATGACTATAAGACCGTATACGTTATCTCCCAACATGTATAAACACATTCATTCTAACACATAGTTCACCTACTATCGATGTTTGAACAAGATATTGTTATCCATATCGATGTTGATATAACACTTGGGGTATGACAAGATACCTTCAACTTCCTTAAAATTTCAATTTTAAATTTTGTTAACAACACATATACACGTGTCTCGCATAATTAGAAGAAGATGATGCTGTAGTAATTTGCATATGGATATACGTATAGCTGTGATTGTGTTATTGTATTCTGCTAGGTGTTAGGCTTGCAAGCAAGGAATACCGGTGTAATAGGATTATAACATGTAGTATGAAAGTGAACGGGGCGGTGGCACAACCGTGCATCATTTATTGATTGTTCGGATTGTAAGTTAACATTACACACTAATAATTTAATTTCTCTCTCCCTCTGTCATTCTTTCTATCCCTCCCTTCCTCCCTCTCTTTATCTCTCCCTCTCATCTCCCTCTCTTCCACTGCCTCTCTCTCTCACTCTCTCTATATATATATATATCCTTCTCTCTCCCATCCCTCTCTCACATCCCCTCTCTCCCTCTCTCCCTCTATCTCTCTCTCACTCCTCCCCCCTCTCTCTGTATATATATATACTTCTCTCTCCCTCCCTCTCTCACACCCCTCTTTCTCTCTCCCCCATATCTCTTAACCCTCCCCCTCTTTCATTCTACGTTTCTCTTTGGTTTATACAAATTTGTTTTAGCTCGATTGACACAAATGTTTACAACATTATATTAATCTCTCCCGAGACCTCATTCCTGATGGAATCCATCGCCATGAGGGAGAGAGAAGACGGGATGTGGATTATGTGTATTGCCTAAGGACAACACGACATATATATATATATGACATGTGGGTTTTCTCTGGGTGCTCCGGTTTCTATGAATGACCACATATACGCTTTCATCCGCGCCAACATAGTGATTAATATAAGTTGTTAAAAACTTGCTTCGTAAAAGATAAACAAACTTTATACTAAATTTAATATTCTAAAGCCCATTTGCATAGATATATGAAGGCAGACGAACGTGTATTTTATATTTTACTTGTAACACTGATATCTTCCTTGTTATCTTCAAATTGAGGTCAAACTGAGCTTGCACCGTATCACCTGTCAAAATGTTAAAGATAAAATTAGAATATTTATATACTGCGCATATGTGTGCTGATTTAAATAGTAGCTAATTAATAGAGTTTCTTTATTTGTTAACAGCCAGCAGTGTTCGTATAAGCTTCAATCTCCAGACGTGTGGTCAACATAAGCAAAATTATTCGAACAGGGCCCTAAGGAAGATTTAGAGGGATCTAAGGAAGATTTAGAGGGCTCTAAGTGAGATTGAGAGGGCCCTAAGGAAGATCTAGAGGGATCTAAGGAAGATTTCGAAGGCCATAATGAAGATTTAGAGGGGTCTAAATGAGATTTAGAGGGCCATAAGGACGATTTAGAGAGTTATACGGTATATTTAGAGGGCCCTAAGGAAGATTAGTTCAAAACTAATTAGGTCAATAAAATAAAGAAATATATCTATCTCTATCTATCTAACAACACTTTTATACCACATGCAAAATGCACAAGTTTCACAACCAATGTCGACACAATCGCTTTCATCAACTTCACACGGTAATCCCGTAACGATTGCATCCACAGCGACTACATCATCATCACCAACCACGTCAGCAACATCTTCAACTACCGTGTCACATCTTCTTCTCAAATTACTAATAATACCTTACCTGTTGCATCCATAATCCATAATAACTACATCTAGATGGTCAGCTCAACATCATCGCCTACCGCAACACCTAAAATGGTATCCAGGTTATTTCATTTGTTCAGTAGTAGCAAGGATACATCATCAAACAGTCTCACTGAAGAGTCTCCATCCGTCACCACACCGTCCAGTAACTTTTCCACGAGATTATCAACGAGGTCATCAACGAGGTTATCAACGAGGTTATCCACGAGGTTATCCACGAGCTTTATGGATACAAAACATGGAAAACCCGCAGGTAGAATGCATTTGTTTCATTTAAAATGTTCAATACATCAATAATCTATAAGTATAAAGGCGAAACTACGTCTTGTCTATATTTTTCAGGAACTCCCGTGGCACAGTGGTAACTGTCGTTGACTTGAAATTACTTGTCCCTCGCCGATGCTGGTTCGATTCCCACTGGGGTGTCGATTTATTTCATGTGAGAAAGCTATCAATCTGGCTTGCGGAGGCTGGTGCCCATTTATGTATGAAATATTATTCGAGTGGACACCGGGATCAAGCGTCAATGGCTGGGCGTTTGGTCCTCCAATTACAATCCCTGGGTGGTCAGACATTTATAAATCCGAAACTTACACACACACAATAAATATTAGCGGTTTCAAGGGGCGCATCCGGTGCTCACCCTAGTCACCTACAACAACCCCACGAATACCGGATCATATAGTATTACACCAATATTTTACTTGTTGCAATCCAAGAATATGGCTGTCCGATTAGCGCAGTGGTTAGCACGCTCGCTTCTCGCCAATGCAACCATGTTCGATCATCGGGCAGGGAAGTATGTGAGATGGTACGGTCGCCAGATCGAACAGATGGGTTTTCTCCGGATTATCCGGTTTGCTCCCACACGAATGACCACATATACGCTTTCATCCGCGCCAACGAGAGCGATTAATATAAGTTGTTAAAAATTGCTTCGCAATCATTGTAAAATAAATAAAGTTTAACATCCAGCAATATACTAGGTGATCTGGGCAAAATATTGAGTGTGTGTTACGTTTATTTATCGCGGCTACCGGTTGCCCATATGAGCAACGCCTCCTGAAGAGATTAGTTATTTTAGATTTTTGGAGGATAGTGCAATGATACAGATATAGTCATAATAGTATACCAATTCCAGAAAATCCTCCTGTTCTTTTACGTGCACAGTGTAAAGCACCGACACGAGACCTCGGCCTAAAGTCCCATCCGAAAGACTTAATTTTATCATGGTCAGACTGGGGATCGAACCTCAATATATTGAGAATATACATGTGTCATTTATATAAGTATTTGCATGCTGGGTATAATAACGGCTATAAATAGTTCAAATAATTGTAAATGAAACTCTGGGAATATGTCATGGAATGTCCCTACAACACAAATCTAATGACATTCCATGACATATGTCACTGTTATTTTCACCGCTAGCCATACTCCTACTCAGAAAGGCAAACTCATCAGTTTACTGTATGCGAGTTCTCCGTTTTTTTATGCCAGCAACTTAGCAAATAAAACATGCTAAAAGTTATTTACTCATATTAATTGCTTTCGAAGTAATGGAGAGAGTCAAAGGAAAAAGACTACCGTAGTCAAACACTGCTAAAAAGTATGCATTTATTTACTTGCTATAACACTTGCTACTTGTCCATCATGTAATGCAGTTGAGGATGAAATGCATGTCATTTTAGATTGTTGTATGTATGAGGATATCAGGGATATATTATGTGTTAAAGCATCCAGTATCTGTGATAATTTTCTTACATTGTCTAAAGCAAATAAATTGATCGCGCTATTCACTAATGCGGCACTAATACGTATATATGCCAAAACCTGCTTTAATATTTTCCAGCGTCGTAGTTCTTATTTATGTAAATAATGTGTACATTATTTTATTTGTTAACACATTTCTATGTGAACTATGTAAAAGCTGCTAATCCATCCATCCCTGGTCTGATCAGAGCTCGTTCTCAATTCTCATATTATATCGTGCGCGATAGTGCTCTTTTTACCTGATAGAATCTTCAAAACAAGTATTTTCAATATTTGTTCTAGTATTATGGTTAGCAACATTCACATTTTTTTTTTTTAGAAAGTAAGACATGCTATTGTCTCTTATAATTTTCATTTGTAGAATGGCTATGTGCAATGTATGTGTTATACTATAATTGAAATGTATGTACTGTACATAGATGATACAGAAATATAGATATGATATATATGTGTAATACTAGTTTTCGAAACAATTACAATTACCCGATAACAACCTTTTCAGAATTTGTGTTTGTCGTTTTGAACAATAATACTCGAATTACATTAAAGCGACACTATATCGAAATAAAGGATGGGTATTTTTTCATAAAAGGTACACTATATCAAAACAATATAATTTCAAAGGACTGTGTGTCTAAATATATATATGTATTATCACAGAGATGAAATAACATCAAATAAATATAGCACCGTCGTATACGTGTATTAGTTATCAACAAACGTATATAAACATTGCTTAATGCGCATGCGTGACGAAAGAACGGATGTTGAAACAGCTGTCTTAGATGTGTGTTCCGATTGCCGATATAGAGTGATACGTTCCGAATGTACGCAGGACGTGGCCAACCGATTTAGGAAAGTCGTACTTTCACTTTCAAAGAAAGTCGTACTTTCACTTTCAAAGAAAGTCGTACTTTCACTTTCAAAAAAGTCGTACTTTCACTTTCAGTTTGTTATATGGGGGGGGGGGCTAAGCTTACCGCCGGTATTTAATTATTCAAATAATAGTGGAAGAATGTGTAGTAGCTACTTATACATACAATTTCATATTTTATTTCAAGAATGAATAGCTGTTTAATATCGTGGTATGAACGATATTGGACGTGGTTAAAAGTGTGTGGTGGCCGAAGTGAAAGTGTATGCAATAAGGGCACACACGTTCATGGAAGGTAATGCAATAGCGATGTAAATATAATATTGAACCTGAACAAAATTACAAACGAACAAAATATTATTCTAACGCCCTCTAACTTGAAATCCTTGAACCGCTGCTGTTATATCGTATTACAGTATATACATCTAATTATCTCTAACTTGCATTTCACAGATTTACATATTACACCGGGTGTTGCTATGGCGATAGTTCTGGTTATATCACTGCTTGTAGCATTCGGAGGATTCCTATTCATTTACTTTCGAAAGAAAGGGTATGTTTATCGTTCTTGCAACTTATTTTACATTAGACCAAGGGCGACAATGCTGGTTTTCTATTACCTCCCTTGGCAGATAAAGTCCGAGTTATCCCGAAATGTATTTTAAATAGTCCTTTCCGCTGAAATCCGTAATATCATTCTTTCGTTAAAATCGTCTTAATTAAATAATTACAAGTTTGTACAGTTAATAGTACCCATTAGATTTACTGTAAGATCTCTGCCGTGATTTACTAATCTAACTGCTCGGTTATACGATTGTTATGTGCTGTGTGGTGTCCGTGGTACTGTGGTAGAGCGTCGGATTTGGAATCGAACGGTCCCGGGTTCGATACTCGGCCAGACCACGTATGTAGTGTCATTGAGCAAGGCACCTCACACACATTGCTTAGTACTGGTTAATCGCTTAGGTCGGCTAAGCCTGTCCAGGAAAACATGTTATAAGTCCCCGCGAGGGGTTTGACATTAAAGGAACATACTTACATATATTATTGATACATACATGTATTATCAAATCAAATATCTATAATAATTTTAAGATTAGAAAATGGAGATTGAGAGTATGTTGTACATAGGAAACAGAGGAAACCAATCTGGAAGGCATAGCATCCTTAAATCGTGTTACCAATGTCTCTCAGTGGAAGTCGTGATAGCGCAGTGGATGAGCGTTCGCTTCAGGTGTGAAAGATCCGGAGTTCGAGCCCCACTGGAGCCGTTACGATTGTACCCTTAGGCAAGGCATTTAAATTGCACGTTGCCTCTTCTCTCTCCCTCGTGGCAATGGATTCCATTAGGAATGAGGTCTCGAGAGTGATTTATATAAGTTGAAATAACTTGTTTCGCAATCGAGCTAAAATAAATTTGTATAATATAATGTCTCTCAGTCACTAGGACAATATTTACCAGGTGAATTTCGAGAAATAATGTAGCAGTGTTTAAATTATCATAATATACATGTAAATTGTATTGTAGCTCAGTAAAAACCTTGGTTGATCTTAGTATAAACTTTAAGCTGTAGCAACTTATATTAATCACTCTCGTTGGCGCGGATGACAGCGTTTGTGTGGTCATTCGTGTGGGAGGAAACGGGGAGTACCCGAAGAAAACCCACCTGTCCGATTTGGTGACCATCGTACCATCTCACATGCTTCCCGGATCCGAGGATCGAACCCGGGTTGCATTGGTGAGAAGCGAGCGCGCTAACCACTGCGCTAATCAGGCAGCCAGTTATTCTTAGCATGTGATATCGTACGGGGGCAGTTAGATCAGACAATGTGGTATTCTCATTGTAATCTGGTTTCCTCAAGCACGAAGGTTCGAATCTGCAGGTTCGAAGCCCACTGGGGATGTCGAATAAGTTCATGTAAGGAAGCTATCCAGTTGGTTTGCGGTAGATCGGTGGTTCTACATGTATGCCCGTCGTGCATGAACTACTGCAAGGAGGGGCACGGAGGGACACGGAGGGGCACCCGGGGTCTTCCTCTACCAATAATAGCTGGAGAGTCGTACTATGGCATAAGCTGTTGGTGCGACTCTAAACCGTGACACCAAAACACACAAATGAAGGGATGCGTACTGACGCTTTCAACCGCACCGACACGTGTGAATTAATATACGATATATTTTTATTTCGTAATAAGCCATTTCTGGCCCATGAACAAAGCATCATGAAAACACTGTCGTGACGTCATACATTTGTACTTGCGGTCCATTATTATTGGACTGTTAAATATACGAAATTAACAATTTTATTTAGTAGGAGTTTGTTATATAAGTGTGTTTTAAGTAAGATATAAGCCCCAAACAGATCCAATATGTAAACTATTGATAGTAACCTCAGCGTTACGCGCCTCACACAGTCAAATATTTGACATATTTGATCGTTTTCGGCTTAATTCCTATACATACAAAACATTACAAAATGAAACATGTATTGTACTATGGTGACGGACCATTATGGGAGAGGCATACATTCTATATAATATATTAAATATTGCATACTCGTTATAAGATCATCACTGTTATTAACGGTACATAGATGAGTACGATTAAGCTATATATATACTCTACTAAAGTTATGTTATTTCAGAAAACTATCTTGCAGACAGTCCAAATCCTGGCTACCACTGCGCAGGAGGCGTTCATCTACATCCAGTCTAGGACCACTCACCCACACAGACTCAACATCTGTCAGCACGTGTGAACCACCACCCCGCCATGAACGAGAATTATTCTCCATCGGCGACCAAGATGGCGGGGAAGATGGCCGCCGCCATAGTTCCTTACGAGACAGAAGGGATACAGAAGATGACTATTTTTACGACGAGATATTTGAGAGATCGGCTTTTGTGGATGAAACAACAATCAGGGTTAATAATCATTTAACAGTTGACGATATTGAAGAGGATGAGTTGGCAAGCTTCAATATTCCTGATCTAATTTTTAAGAAACCGATGAAAAGAGTATAAGCGGTGAATGACGAATTGCTTAGCAAATAATTACATTGAAAATATGAAGCAACTTGTGAATGACTAAATAAGTGGTATTTGTTGAAGCAAGTCAATATTTTAATGTTACATTAAATGGCTACATTGATATATTGATAGCATATTGGTGTTGAGATCAAATAGTTGTCTTTAGAGATAGGTGGAATTTATCCTGATGTGGTCTAAACCACATGTTGAACGGTGGATTATAACACTATATTATACGACAGTGCATGTGGAAGTCGTGATAGCGCAGTGGTAGCGCAAAAGGCCCGGAGTTCGAGCCACATTGGAGCCGTTACGAGTGTGCTCTTAGGCAAGGCATTTAAATTCCACATTGCCTCTTCTCTCTCAATCGTGGCGATGGATTCCATCAGGAATAGGTTCTCGAGAGTGATAAATATAAGTTGTAAGAACTTGTTTCGCATGTGTGTTTTACATTTTTGTATCGTCGCTACATATGAGCGGGGGATCGAACCTGCGATACCTGGATTACCAGTCCAGCGTGTTACCACTGGACTACAGATCCGTCTGTTAGAAGTTATGAGTATGGTACGTATATATAAATAAAGGAGGGACAATAGAATAGTTCCACCGTGAACCCTGGACATGCATGCCTGCTATGCATGCTATATATATTTAATTGATTCATCGGTGTATGGCTGTTTCTTCGATCACACATCCTTCCAAAATCATACGACACAGAACCTAAACATGGTAAGAGCCGTCGCTAAGGTTGCAAGAACATGTACCTCGACACGTTGTTGCTTACTCTGTATATAATACATGTATATGAGTGTGTGTCATAACATAGCAACATTCCCCCGTCTAGACAATTGAATGTACGTTAAACTTTATAACAATTTCAAATCAAGCACAGCGTATAAACATCCGTTGTTTTTTTGCCTGAACAAAAACTCAATAATATTAACTTTCCAGCTTTTTCATGCCACATATTAGTAATGCATAAGAGGTATAATTAAAGACTAGAATTGTAATATATAAGTTGAGTGTAAAATTGATGTTTATGTACAAGAACACGTTTTTGAGCGGACAGCGCTTTTAATCTAGAGTATTTTCTTATTGTGATAATTATACTATGTATATTCATTGAAATAAAATATGGTTTAAACTAAACTAATCTAGATTATTTGAACGCTCATTAACGATATTAATTATGATCTACGCTGGGAAATGCTTTACGGAGACGCTTGATTACTATAGAAATAAGAGAAGGAATATGTTCTAAATATTTTTACTACGATCCATGGAACAATGTTCTATAGCTCATGACCAGACATGGAAAATAATACAACTAACTCTACACTTAACTCTATACTATTTGAATGTAAATGTTCGTCTAAAACTGATGCTATCACCATAACAATTCACCATGAAAACACGTATCTGTGTATTAAATCTTCGTTAGAATCGCAATTTGTGTTTCAACAAAATAAGAATGGTAACGGCATAGAGGCAACTTTCTCAGAATGTGAAGAAAAGGCGGTAGTAACACTGTATTATAATAAAACATTATTCATACAAGGCAAAGGGTGCAACATCTGGACATCCAAAACATTTTACCCAATAGTGGCTAGTCTTGATATTGAAACTGACTTGTGCAGTAATGAAAAGGGTCATTCTCAGTCTCCATCTCATCAGAGTAAACGTGAGCAGGAATCTAGTTCAAGGAGTCCTTTATCTTATCTAAGCCAGCTAGTAAATAGTCTCCGCAGCCCTGGAAAGAGAACACCTACTAAGCTTTCAAATTCTGTTAGAAATTCTTCTGATAAGGTGTCGCACAATATAACGCCTGTGAAAATGAAGGAAAACAGTTCTACAAATTCTGTTCAGCAAAGTGATAATGATGAATCACCACTTAAACTATCTCTTGAATTTGACTTACCTAATACTCACTGTGAAGAAACTTCTGTCAAGCAAATACCAAGTGTACACAAACAAACTCTTGAACTTGTCTTGCCTGTTATGGACTGTGAAGAAACTTCTGTCAAGCAAATTACACATGCTAAACAGTCCACTAATACCCAAACTCGTGGAAAGAAAGTACATAAGGCAATTAACTTACTAAAGAAACAACCTGCTGGCAAAGCCACTAACAAAATAGAAACGACTGAACCTCGTGCTTCAAGTTTCAAGAATAGTCTCAAAAAACAGTCTGAAAAGAATGAAGAAGAGATTAAATCTCAGGTTTCAAACTTGAAGAATAGTCAATTACAGACGGAAAAGAATGATAAGAAAGAGGGAGAGATGTCACGCCTTAAAGTTGATCTAAAAAATCAGGTGGGTAACAATGAAAATTCATCAAAAGAAATAAACAGCCTTAAACAGGGACTATCGTCAATTTCAGCCAAGTATCTTGTAACTCAGGAGGAAAATTGTAAACTGAAAAGGAAAATTGAGCAGATTTAAAAAAAAAGTCTGATCTTGTGACAAAGTTAATAAGAGACCAAATAAGATCTGAAAGCATTGATAGTCGAATTCAAAATGCCACTGTAAGTGTAGAGATGAAAATTGAGGCTGAAATGAAAAGTTTGAAACAATCGATGTTTAAGGAACTATCTGACATCAGAATTCAACTTAATAAAGTTAAGCCTACAGAGGAGAAAACTACTACACGTACAAGTAAAGCGGCACTTGTCAGCCTGAATAACATAACTAATGAACCTGTAAATAACAACCGCAATAATGAAGGCAATAAAGAACCTGTAAATACTTACAGGAGCCAATCACACAAGGACAGACAAGCATCGGCTCCCACTGTATCAAATACAGAACAAACTAATCCAGGACGGTACACAGCTTTCATCAGCCTGAATAACAGAACTAATGAACCTGTAAATAACAACTGCAATAATGAACCTGTAAATACTTACAGGAGCCAATCACACAAGGACAGACAAGCATCGGCTCCCACTGTATCAAATACAGAGCAAACTAATCCAGGACGGTACACAGCTTTCATTGCTGGAGACTCAATTACAAGGATTTTAAGTTCAGGCAAAATGAGCGATGCCAGACTAAAGGTAAAGATTAAAAGTCATCCTGGAGGAGGTGTTGAATCAGTTGGGAATACTTTCATCAGAATGTAAGGGGTTGATGAAAACTTCATTAGACAAGCAGAAGCCATAACACTGCATGTAGGTACAAATGATGTGTCGAATGCATTGAGTTCAGAAGAGATTGTATCAACAATGGTAAACACAATAGCAACAGTTCAAACAGTAAATTCGAGTGCTAAAATAGTTGTGTCAAGCATACTGCCAAGAAAATCTGATAAAGTGGTCAACATAATCATCAAGAAAACAAATGACACCTTATCAAGAATGTGCACAAGTAAAGGATATCATTACATGAATAATGATCAACACTTCATCAAAAATGATGCACCAGATGCTTCACTTTATTATGATAACATTCACCTGAACAAACGTGGTGGTAGACTACTTGGAATTTTCATGAGGGACACTCTGAACACTGTCTTAGAAATACAGGATAAAAACTCTACATCTGACACATATACTGAGTATGTCAATGCTAACAATCAGAGATCAGTGGGTAATTTCCGGAATGGGAGGTTTTCAGGGAGGGGTTTCGAACGTCCGTATCAGAGCAGGAACGGAATGAGGAGTTTCGATCGTCATTACCAGAACAGGAACGTGATGTCCATCCCAGGTCCAAACTGGATGCGGTCGCAAAACAACAGTTTCTGGAAGTAGATGACTTTAATAGATGTCACTAATGTGACACAAAATTTCAGAAATCACTAAACGCAAACATTTCAGTTAATTCAACTTGTTCAGATTGTTCCATTGCTGAATTAAATAGTTCTTGTTTATATCGTGAGGCCCATTCCTTTTTTAATTGCGCTTACGAAACTTATAAATGTACCAGTAATTTAGCCTCAAGCACTGATATATGTTCAGCTGATAGTAGTGAATGTAATAGTAATTATAATGATAGTAGTTTTTGTGAAATATGTTCTGTATGTTTGTTAAACAGAAACACATGCATTGAAAAATTTCAATGAAGCTGAGTTCTTGCTTGAACTTTCCATCCAGCCTTGGTCACTTGTAGACATTTTTGGTGATCCGGACGACTCATCTGATGTATTCATTGATATGTTCGCTACTGTTCTCAACACTCACGCACCTATCAGAAATAGAAGAGTCAAAAGGACGTCACAACCAAACTGGATAAATTCAGATATTTTAGAAGCTATAAAACATAGAAATCATTTTCACAAGAAACAAATATCAGATAAGTTTAAAATATGGAGAAAAAAAGTCAAATCACTTATATTTACCTCAAAGCATAATTACTACACCACACATATTAACTCGAATAAACACAATCCGAAACAATTATGGAGCAGCCTAAATGAATTATCAGGACTGAACAATAAATCTCAAACACAGTACCTACATGATGAAAATGGATATAAAATATTAAATGCTAACTATACGGCCAATATTTTTAATGAACATTTCTGTAATATTCATAGGCAGTTTCAGTCTGATAACCCACCACCCCACTACTCTAACTTTGCACTTGAAACTACTAACAACACTAAATTGTCAAACATATCTAAATTTTCTATTCCCTTAGTATCTGTGCAGTTTGTTGAAAAACAACGTCTTTCACTTGATGTATCTAAATCAACGGGCTCTGATAATATACATGCCAGATTCTTAAAGCTTTCTGCCAAAATCATTGCTCCAATTTTAACACAAATATTCAATTCTAGCATAAACTCCAACAAATTTCCCAAAGCATTTAAATTAGCCAAAGTTATACCCATTCACAAAAAAGGTGACAAATCAGATAAAAATAATTACAGACCTATATCAATATTACCTGTTATGTCATTGATTCTTGAGCGCCATGTCAGCTTTCACTTGAAACAATTTCTCGAGGAACACAATTTATTATATAATCGACAGTCTGGATTCCGTAAAAATCATTCATGTCAAACTGCCCTTATACGCTTACTGAATGACTGGATATCAGCAATTGATAAGAATGAAGTAGTGGCCACAGTCTTTCTGGATCTTTCCAAAGCCTTTGATCTGGTTGATCATTCTATCTTAATACGTAAATTAGCTTATTATGGTCTTGCTGAATCATCACAAAATTGGTTTTCCTCGTACTTAGCTGACAGGTTCCAACAAACGAATGTTTCTGGTGCTCGTTCTGATGCTGGACCTGTTGTTTCTGGTGTTCCTCAGGGGTCTGTCTTAGGTCCCATTCTCTTTATAATTTACATCAATGACTTACCTATGACTCTTACCAGCACAGTTGCAGACATATTTGCTGACGATACAACTATATCTGCCTCCGATCAATTTCTTGACACTCTTACTACTTCTTTATCTACTGATTTGATAAATGTTCAACAGTGGTGTTTAGACAATCGTATGATTCTCAATACTTCTAAGACCAAAATCATGTATAGTTCCTCTAAATCAAAAGCTCATAGTATCAGTGAGTCTGCTCTTGAAGTGAAAGTGAACAACACCGTCATACATCCGAGTTCTGCTGAACGACTACTCGGAGTTATGATTGACAACACACTATCCTGGGATAAGCATACTGACAATGTTCTCAAAAAATGTAACTCTTATTTATATTTATTGTCTCGTTTAAAAAGGTATCTCTCTATTCCCAATCGCAACCTCTTCTACAATGCTTACATATTGCCTCACTTAGACTTTTGTTGTGTGATTTGGGGTAACTGCAACTCATCTTTAGAAGATAAAATAGTTCGGTTACAAAAGAGAGCAGCTAGACTAAGTCTAGATCAGGACTTTGACACTCCATCGCAATTATTATTCTCCCAACTAAAATGGATGACCTTTCCAGAACGAGTCATATATCAGAAGGCTATACAAATGTATAAAACATTACATGGAGCTGCTCCAGACTATTTAAAATCATCCTTCACTTTTACTTCTGATATACATCCTAGAATTCTTAGATCAACCTCAGAATATCAATTATACACACCAAGACCAAATTGTGAATTATTTAGTAATACATTTGAATTTTCAGGATCATCTATTTGGAATTCATTGCCTCACTCAGTTCAAAATGCTCCAACTATCCAACAGTTCAATATTCTCTACTTAAGGTGGAACTATAACAATTCAAACTAATCGCGTACTTCTACTGTTATTATAAACGTGTATTGCGATTGCTATATTTATTAGAATCGTAAATATTGCTGTCTTTAAGTTGATTTCATACATATTTTGAAGATACCACTACAAGTCAAATCTGCATATTGTTAGATAGATCAGTATCATTAATTGTCTCATTCCCATTTTCTACTCTGCTAGCCAATTCCATATATCATCATATTCCATTACATATTAAATATAGTTTCTCTATTTTTCAGCTTTTACATTACTATATTATTCCAATGTGCAGTTCTCACTTATAGTGCTATCTTTTGATTGCATTTGATTGTATATATGTTGATGGCCTCATGGTAGATTAACTTTTGTTAAATGAGTACTCTCGTTAAATAAAGTCTTTATTATTATTATTATTATTAAACCTTGCACATAACGATTCAAAGAGAACGAGAAACGTACACCAATGGACAAATAAAAACACAGTCCATCGAATTGTTGTGAGGAAGTTATCCAGCTGCTTTTGCGGAGTGTCGGTGGTTATACCCGCGTGCCCGTCCGTGCCTGAAATACGCAGGTTCGATCCCCCGTCTGATCCTAATAAAATTAACATTCTTTCAGATGGGACGTTAAACCGAAGTCTCGTGTCGTGCACGTAAAACGTAAAAGAACCAGAGGAGACTCTGGAATGGGTCTCTGTCTGTATCATTGCACTATCATCCACATATCTAAAATGACTAATCTCTTCAGGAGACGTCGCCCATATGGGCAACCGGTAGCGACGATACATAAACGTACAAAAACACACATATCAATATAGAGTATGATTAAAGCCCCATAAGCAATGACTTACATGCCAACATTTAGGAGCGGATGATTAGATATTGCGACTATAATTTCATTTTCAATAATACATTATTACGGTAGAAAGGAGCATTTGGAAAATATGCACACAAACGAACATGAAATTACAATTTGTAAATTACCTCCCTTTATAGAGATTTATTTTAACAAAATCACCAATATATCTGTAAATTGTTGTTTATTAAACCTAACAATTGGATTAATTTGCATATGAATTATAGTAGTATTTTTCCTACTGAAGTTAAAAAATGGCATAAAAAGACTTTAAGCTAAAACAAAACGTATCACATATCTGGCAGTAGACGCGCTACACGGACATATAAATTGATGAACTGCCGTAAAATAAACAGACGCATCTGTAGTCCAGTGGTAACACACTGGACTGGTAATCCAGGGATCGCAGGTTAGATCCCCCGTCTGACCATAATAAAATTAACAGTCTTTCAGATGGGACGTTAAACCGAGGTATCGTGCCGGTGCTTTACACCGTGCACGTAAAAGAACCAGAGGAGACTCTGGAATGAGTCTCTCTCTCTCTGTATCATTACACTATCCTCCAATAATCTAAAATGACTAATCTCTTCAGGAGGCGTCGCTCATATGGGCAACCGGTAGCGACGATAAATAAACGTAAAAACACACAAATAAAGTTTATACGAAAAAGTTGGCAGTTTCTTAAGTACTGGTTAACCGCTTGAGCGTGCCCAGGAAAGATGTTATCAGGTAAACTGTCCGTCGCTCAAATGGGCAACTCGTAGCGACGTTAAATAAACTTAAATAAATAATAAAAAAAAGTGGTCTCGTGTCGGTGCACGTAAAAGAACCAGAAGATACGCCCAAACTTCTAAAATGACTAATCTCTTCAGGAGGCGTCGCTTATATGGGCAACCGGTAGCGACGATAAATAAACGTAACACGCACACATAACTTCGCAATCAACCCTCCGAGTACAAACATGGAATCAAAGTACAGAACATACGATAATTCCTATTGCACATACCACCCACCGCGCATTAAAGCAGGTTATACTAGTCAAATATTGGGAATAAATACCACTAGACATACAGTCATTGTAGACAATGTGATCTTTATTCTCTATATTAAAGTAAATACGATTGTGCCCTTAGGCAAGGCATTTAAATTCCACATTGTCTCTTCTCTCTCCCTCGTGGCGATGGATTCCATCAGGAATGAGGTCTCGAGAGTGATTTATATAAGTTGAAATAACTTGTTTCGCAATCGAGCTAAAATAAATTTGTATAAACTAAAGTAAATACATGACTTCGTGTGCATCATTTTACTGAACCTCAACAAAACAGGTCATATGTCACTAAAGGGACTGAAGATATTGATTTTGCATCTCATTGGGATTGGAATACATATATGAGATAAGGAACCAATACTTTTGTAACGGTTGAAAAAAAAATTGATACGTTTATTTGTGGTCGCCCATTGGTTAATCGGTTCAACGCCTTCAGTAGTATATTAATCATTTTATTTCTTGGAAGGTAATGCTAATAACAGAAGACGCTCCATTCCAGAAGCATCTCTTGTTCTTGTACATGTCCCGTTTATAGCGCCGGTGCATACTACCTCGATCCAATCCAGACGCATCCCTGGTTCTTGTACATGTCCCGTTTATAGCGCCGGTGCATACTACCTCGATCCATTCCAAAAGCATCTCTGGTTCTTGTACATGTCCCGTTTATAGCGCCGGTGCATACTACCTCGATCCAATCCAGAAGCATCCCTGGTTCTTGTACATGTCCCGTTTATAGCGCCGGTGCATACTACCTCGATCCATTCCAGAAGCATCCCTGGTTCTTGTACATGTCCCGTTTATAGCGCCGGGGCATAATACCTCGATCCAATCCAGACGCATCCCTGGTTCTTGTACATGTCCTGTTTATAGCGCCGGTGCATACGACCTCGATCCATTCCAGCAGCATCTCTGGTTCTTGTACATGTCCCGTTTATAGCGCCGGTGCATAATACCTCGATCCATTCCAGCAGCATCCCTGGTTCTTGTACATGTCCCGTTTATAGCGCCGGTGCATAATACATCGTTTTATAGTCCAAACTGTGTGCACGTCGCGACCAGGGCATATCTCAGCGATAGCAACAGCGTAGGATTCCGGGTTCTTCTTGTTGTCAAACTTTATCACCGCTGTTCTACAGAAATGGCGGGGGTATGGACTGACCATGGAGCGAACTAGAACGGCCAGATAGATGCTAACTACCGGATCATATTGCATGCTGCTGCCAACCGTACGGAGTGTGGTAAGTAGTGTTGTTTGTGCCTAGGAAACGCTGTGTATGGACGAACGAGACGCAGCAGTATTGTCACCAGGAAGGAAGATGCCATCAGGTAATTGCCTACAAGCCAACATCATCACTACATACCACAACAGCAATACAACAACATACTCCATTCACGATAATCGACGGTACTAAAGTCCCTATATACCACTACACTGCTCCCCTCTTCATATCTTTTGAATCCAGACATCAACCATTCATACAGAAATTCAACGGAGTATAGCCCTACCCAACCGAAGTACCCAGCAGTGAGTCTGTGTAGTCAAACATGGGCCCGAAAAAAACACTTCTGACACCATTAAAGTCCCTATATACCACTACAGTACAAATAATAGACTTGGAATGATAGACATGGAACGCTCGCCCATATTGTTCACCGGTGGCTTAACGTAAGCAGCATCATCACATTAACAACTAACCACATACGTGGTCCTCATTCTATCAGAATGTATAGCTAACTCAAAAACATCTTATTGAAAATATATTTACATATTATATTTACATATTGCTTTACATAATATATTTGCGTAATATTTTGCATAGTATATTACATATTGTTTTTGCATTTAAACATATAGAGTAAATACAAATGTAATTGCGTAATGTTGAGTATATAATGAGATATAATGATTAGTTACTGCCCCTGAATACTCTTACAAGTAGATGGGTCCTCATAATTTGGATTCCTCTGTTTTTATCGGTACTGCATTTGCACATCATACTATCGATTTTATCCGCTTTCTCATTTTATAATTATTACATTAATTAATTTTAATTTACATATACCCTACAGTATATCCCAATGGATACTGTAAAAATGTGTTATCATACCGCTACATCTGGTTAGGGAACAACAGTAACAACAAAGGATTCCAACTAATGGGACATTTCGGGATAACTCGGACTTTATCGACCAAGGGGGTAATAGAAACACTGACAGTGTAATGTTGAACACGGATAAATCCGTACTATTGGGCATGGTGGTTATATGAACTATGTATATAGTGCAATGTTGGTTTTAACTACCTATTCAATTACAGTAACTACCAGAAAAGGACGGATCTGTAGTCCAGTGGTAACACGCTGGACTGGTAATCCAGGGATCGCAGGTTCGATCCCCCGTCTGACCCTAATACAATTAACAGTCTTTCAGATGGGATGTTAAACCGAGGTCTCGTGTCGGTGCTTTACACCGTGCACGTAAAAGAACCAGAAGAGACTCTGGAATGGGTCTCTGTCTGTATCATTGCACTATCCTCCAAAAATCTAAAATGACTAATCTCTTCAGGAGGCGTCGCTCATATGGGTAACCGGTAGCGACGATAAATAAACGTAAAACACACACACACACCATAAAATGCATTGATATGCCGCATGCAAGGTTGAAACTAGCATCCGCGGAGGACAGTTACTGCTATTTTGCATACAGCAGTTCACTGCGATCAACCTTTGAGCTATTTCGAGTAGCGGAATAATCACACATCACATCATCACTAATAACTGTATATGCACATTGTTAATATCCTGCTATTTGAAGTGATCAAAAAGGTCAGTAACTGTGTTCGATATTGTCTGATAATAGACGGTTGGTATTAACCGACAGCCAGTATATGTACATAGGCGGTACATTATGCATATTAATTATTTATGCTGACGTAGCCTTTTCTATTAAACACTAAATTCCATGCCTAACACTAACCCTTAATCTGGTGACGTTAAAACGATTAATGACTCACGTGACTGACTTGAACCACCCTGCCCCACCACCCCAAAATATACGGATATTGGTGGCCGTTTAGAAATCAACATTGTAAACATAGACTAGCGTTATTCTCCTTTCAATATAATGCGATGCGACAATGCTATGATTATGACATGTGTATTAAATAGAACATAGAAAATATATACAAATAGTAGTAAAAACAAAACCACTATGTAATACGCAATGGAGCACAATGGTGAACACCAGTATAAGTTTCTATATATATATATATATATATATATATATATATATATATGTATACATATATATTGCCATGTTCCAGCTCTCGTCTTTCTCCCTTTGAACACTGCAGTGAACATTTCAATTTGCCGATAACATGCCTGTTTTAAAGTTACCACTGTCCATATATAAGTTTTGAAAACTGAAGAACAACAGTTGGATCATGGTTGTGCTAGATATTCTTCGTCCATTGCCATTAGGGTTTGGATCTTGGCTCGTCTTCAGAGCTGTATTTATCATTCTATTGAATTTAATATTATTTATGGACAGTAGTAACCTCTTACCACCGAGGGTTATTTGCGGTATTCGCAGCCATGATGTGCGGCCATTTTCAGTGTGCATGATATAAACTGTCTAGCCCGGTTAATCCGGACATAACGGATAACACAGGTTATCTATGGGCAGTATTCGGTTCAGGTTTCATACACAATCCTTCCAATATCCGCGGGATTAGCTGAGAGCAACGACGCCACAATTTGAACATTGTATCAGTCTATACGAAACTAATGCCATCAGTGTAGTTGCAACCTGTTCATGTATAACATATCCAACGCTTAGAGTTGAAATCTTTTTCAGCCAAAACTTAGACTGTCATACATGCAATGCATCGACGTACACAACCCGGCCTCGACATCTACAATCTACATTATGCTTTCGCTTATGATACCACCATTATTTCCAAGTTCTCAGAACACTTCACAATTGCAAATTGAGTGCACATTCTTCATTTCATTAATGTGTGTTTGGCACAAATTCCACTCTTCCATAGAACAACATTTTCCCAATTTCACCTGAGGACATAGTTTTCAATCTTAACTATGGTACATGTTTAGTTATGGTAGTCACATCCGTTAGCACTAGCGTTTCCGTAACCGTCTGAACACTCTCTGTAACGTTTAATGTTGGTGTATGCGTTGTTGTCGAGTGTGTTACATTTGATACAGTTCCATTAAAGTATGTCGTTGAGGTTTCAGCACTAGTTGTTGCCGCTATCCCTGTTGTGCTAAACACCGTAGATTGTGTAACGTTTAGAACGGGTGCCTTGGTTGTGGCGTTATCATCATCGTAATAATAGTCGGTATCGTTATAATAATAATAATCGGAAGTGTTATAGTTATACAGTTCTGTACTTGATTCAGCTATGTTAGGTGATTGGGTAGTTGCATTTGAAACCATGTCATGCACCAACGTCTCATTTGATGCGGTGAATCCTGTTGTATCATTGAAAGGCATTGTTACATTTTGAATTGTCGCATTTGTGCTGATAGCTTTACCTATATCGATCGTGTCTGGAATGAACGCAGCAGCGATTTCGTTTAATAGTATTGATGTTGCATTTGAGAGTGCTGTAGCGTTCCCTTCGATATGATGGGTGGTTTCATTTATAGCTGTTTCTGTTAAATTTCGTTGTTTTGGTCTACTTTCTGCAATGCTAGCTGCAGTAGTTAGAGGTATTTCTGTTGTTGTAGTTGTTTCTTTTACGATAGTTTCTGTTATATTTGACAGTGTTGTAACGTTAGAAGAGATGGTTTCGTTCATAACTAATTCTGTTACATTTGACGGTAGTGTAACGTTTCTTGTGACAGGAGAAAGGGTTTCTGGGATCCAATCAGCATCGGTTTCGTTCATAGTTAAGTCTGTTACATTTGACTTCAGTGTAGCGTTAGCTTGGACAGGAACAGTTGTTTCTGGGATCCACTCAGTATCTGTTTCGTTCATAGTTAATTCTGTTACATTTGACTTTAATGTAGCGTTAGCTTGGACAGGAATAGTTGTTTCTGGGATCAACCCAGTATCGGTTTCATTCATAGCAAATTCTGTTACATTTGACTTTAATGTAGCGTTAGCTTGGACAGGAATAGTTGTTTCTGGGATCAACCCAGTATCGGTTTCATTCATAGCAAAGTCTGTTACATTTGACTTTAGTGTAGCGTTAGCTTGGACAGGAACAGTTGTTTCTGGGATCCACTCAGTATCTGTTTCGTTCATAGCAAATTCTGTTACATTTGACTTTAGTGTATCGTTAGCTTGGACAGGAACAGTTGTTTCTGGGATCCACTCAGTATCTGTTTCGTTCATAGCAAATTCTGTTACATTTGACTTTAGTGTATCGTTAGCTTGGACAGGAACAGTTGTTTCTGGGATCCACTCAGTATCTGTTTCGTTCATAGCAAATTCTGTTACATTTGACTTTAGTGTATCGTTAGCTTGGACAGGAATAGTTGTTTCTGGGATCAACCCAGTATCGGTTTCATTCATAGCAAAGTCTGTTACATTTGACTTTAGTGTATCGTTAGCTTGGACAGGAATAGTTGTTTCTGGGATCAACCCAGTATCGGTTTCATTCATAGCAATGTCTGTTACATTTGACTTTAGTATAGCGTTAGCTTGGACAGGAACAGTTGTTTCTGGGATCCGCTCAGTATCGGTTTCATTCATAGCAAATTCTGTTACATTTGACTTTAGTGTATCGTTAGCTTGGACAGGAACAGTTGTTTCTGGGATCAACCCAGTATCGGTTTCATTCATAGCAAAGTCTGTTACATTTGACATAAGTGTATCGTTAGCTTGGACAGGAACAGTTGTTTCTGGGATCAACTCAGTATCGGTTTCATTCATAGCAAATTCTGTTACATTTGACTTTAGTGTAGCGTTAGCTTGGACAGGAATAGTTGTTTCTGGGATCAACCCAGTATCGGTTTCATTCATAGCAAAGTCTGTTACATTTGACTTAAGTGTAGCGTTAGCTTGAACAGGAACAGTTGTTTCTGGGATCAACCCAGTATCGGTTTCATTCATAGCAAAGTCTGTTACATTTGACTTTAGTGTAGCGTTAGCTTGGACAGGAACAGTTGTTTCTGGGATCCACTCAGTATCGGTTTCATTCATAGCAAATTCTGTTACATTTGACTTTAGTGTAGCGTTAGCTTGGACAGGAATAGTTGTTTCTGGGATCCACTCAGTATCTGTTTCGTTTTTAGATAATTCTGTTACATTTGACTTTAGTGTAATGTTAGCTTGGACAGGAGCAATGGTTTCTGGGATCCACTCAGTATCGGTTTCTTTCTTAATTAATTCTGTTTCATTTGATGGTATTGAACTCGTTTCTACAATGCCTGATGCAGTAGCCAAATGAGTGTCTGTGGTCATAGCGGTATTGTCAGTGATATTCGATTCTGGTGTTGTCGTCACCTCTAAAGTTATACCAGTATGTTTCGCTACCGTCGATTGACCTGTGACAGTGTCCGCAAGTAGAGTTTCATTATCAGATATCAATGTAAGATTGGCCTCAGTTAATGAACTCTCCGTTAACATATCTTCCATCGCAATGTCTGTGACATTTGTTTCGGGTACTAGCAATGAGACATTTGTGTCTTTTGGTAAGCTCGCTGTTGTCGGCACTGCCGCTGTAGAATATACTGCAGTTAATACTGAAGTTTCTTCTGTAATGTTACTACTAGTTGGGATATATTCTTCAATGAATGCAGCTTCGCCGTATTCATCAAGAAATGCGGACTCTGATGATTTAGTTGTTGCTGTAGTTGTTTGTATATCCAGTGTTGTATTATGTTCCCCATCGATAAGAGATGTTGCATTTACAGTGGCCTCGAGTGTCAGTGTGTCATTTGATGTGTCAATGGTAGCCGTTTCTATGAGAGAAACACCAGTTACATTGAGCGTCGATTCAGTAGCATTTATTGAAGATTCATTTCTCGTTTGTATTTTTGTCTCAATGGGCATATCAGTAGTGACCGCCGCGTATTGAGTTGTTGCTTTCATAACTGTCCCAGAAACAATAGTAATATATCCATCTATATCGGTAGTCGTGTGTTCAGTAGCGTTCCCATCACGTCCTTCGACGGGTACATCCATTGTTAAGTTCAAACGTGATACTGTTATATCTGGTGCATCAGTTGTTATTAGTATTCTATCCATTTCAAGTGTATCAACCTGCGATATATTAGCGGTTTGTGTGGCAGTTGCTACAGCTACTGCATCAGTCGCAGTGGTTGTCGATTGTTGAGTTGTATTTTCAGCTTCAGATGATGCTGTGACCAGAGGATCTTCCGTTGTAGTATCTGAGGGTGTCGCTCTCGTAGTTTCTGATGTACTATGTGTTTGAGTAGTTTTATCATCAGTGTGTTCCATTTGAGTAGTTACAGGCAATTCAGAAATCGCCGTACCAATTGTTGTTTGTCGCATAACACCCGATGATATGTCCGTCACAGTTTGACCAGTTTCTGTAATTTGCCGAATCGTTACTCCAGTACTATCTGAATCATTCTGTACTTGCCTGGGTGCTTCGGTTGTTTGATTTGCAACAACTGTCGGCTTTTGTTCATTTGTAACTTCTAAATACTCTTCAGTTGACTCAGGCATTAGTGGAAGCGCAACAGTAGTCGCTTGCACTGATCCTGTGTCGGTTCTTTCCGAAGTTGTTAAGTAATCTACAGGGATGTCTGTGGACATATTGAATAAGAAGGATTCAGCTGTTGTTGTTTCGTAGTCATAATAATCGGACGTATTATAATCATACATATCCGTACTCAGAAGAGCAATGTCACTAACCCCTTCTAAAGCATGTGTTATATTTTCAACTGGAATGTATGTCGTGATTTCAGGTCTAGCGATGGATGATGTTTCATTGGCTTCAGGTGACATGGTTGATTGGACCTCTGTAAATACACCGGTCGTGCTTCTAACACTCGTTGTCCCCTCTACCGCAGTATCTGTGCTTAATGCAGGTGTGACACTATGTTCGGGTGTGGTTTGTATATCGACCCTACCGGTTATAAAGTCCATTACATCTGGTTTTGTTGTTAAGTCTACTTCTATGCCTGCGTCAGTTGTTTGTCTTACAGCTTCTGGCGATGTTTTAATTAGTTTAATAGTGGCTGGTTCTGTAGCATTTGCAGTGTCTGTAGACATGGTTGATTCTATTTTAATAGCTTCAGTTGAAATTATCACATCACTAGTTTCTGATGACACTGCATGAACTGGCATTTCTGTTACGTTTTGTTTCTCAGTAGTCACATTGGATACGGCTGTTGTACTTTCGACCAATAACTGCCCTGTGACAATTGGTAATTCCTTTGTTTCATGTGCAGCTGTTGTAGGATTCACAATTGTGGTGGTTTCTGGTAATGTAAGTTCTGTAATATTAACAATATCGGAACTTGTTGCGTTCACAATTACGTGTACAGTTGTTGTTTCAGGTGCATCTGAAGTAATATTTAACGATTCAGTAGTCATATCTACTTCGTCTTCAACAACCGCAGACGTGACATTGGATGAAGGAAGTGAGACTATTTCGGTTGTAGTGATATCATGTGTAGTGTCAGTGGTATGTTGTGTAGTGGCAAGTGTAATATGACTTTCAGTTGTGTCAGCTACAGTAGTTTGACCCGTGTCCACAGTAACTACTGAAGAATCAGTAACATTTGACAGCGTTGGAATTGCTTGTGTAGTCAGGCCGACTATTTCGGTCCTACTAACCGTAGCATCCGTGGATATATCTAGTATTTCTACTACTGGTGCTGTGGTTTCTGTAATTAGTACTGTGTCTGTGGATGTTATTTGTACAGTAGCATTTTGAGTTGGTGTTGTTTGTAATACTGTAGATATAACAGTAGTCTCCACAGTTGTATCTACTGCAAACGTACTTTCGGTTGACATTGTTGATGGCTGAACTGTTGATATAGCTTCGGAAGCTGAGGTTGCATTTTCTTCAACTACTGATGGAGACGAAACATCGGGTGAAGAAGTAGCATCGCTAACTTTGGAGAGTATTCCGGATTCTGTAGTTGTTGGTAATCCATCAGTGGCTACACTTGTTTCGGTCGTTTCCAAGTCATCAGAATAATCGTAGAAAAAATCAAACCAATCTGGTGTTGTTTCTTTTGGTGTCGGAAACGTGGTTACATTAACACTTCCGGCAGTGTCGTTACTTATTACTGTATCTGTTTCATTAAGCATAGTTTCTATGGTTATCATTGGCTCATTTGATGACAAAATGGATATGGTGGTAGAATCTATTGACTGAGTTGCATTCGTTGCCAAATTAGTAGTTGTGGACTCCATTGGTTGAGTTACAGTTACTGTCTCCATCACAAATTCATACGGTGTTGTTTCTGTTTCAGCGAGTATTTCTTTTTCTGCTACAGTATCAGGTAGATCAGTTGCATTTGTAACAGCAACTTCATCAGTATGAATAGTTGTTATATCCCATTCTGTAGCAACTCCGGTTATATTTATTGTTCCTTCAAACGTTGTACTCTTAGGACTATCTTGTGTGGTTGATATATCTGGTACAGTGTCTGTATGACCTGTTGTCACTTCTATCTTTTGTGTGGTCTCTGTTGTTGTAGCTACGGTTGACGCCACTGTTACTGGGACGGAGGTTGTTGGTGGTTCAATTCTTATAAACTGTTTGATAAATCTTGGATTGAACTTCAACTTCTGCCAAGGCCCGATCTCGTTTACTTTCTTTGCGAAATGTTCTTGAAGCTTTTGTAAAATTTTGTTATTCATTTTGAAGGTCTCCGGAGATTTTGAAACGAGTTTCAACCGATATCTAACCTGGATACTTCCGTTTCTGGAATATATATTATATCAAAATCTAAGTTCATTGAACAATCTATATTGCAACGTATACATGTTTTCATGTCAATACTCACCTTTATATTAAAATGTGAACACACGTATTGCATTAGATTATAAGGCTTTAACATTGTCCATTCTGAGTATTCAGTGTATTTATAATTTGAACATGATTTGGTCAGTCAGCTTATTTGCCTACGTCTGTATACTCGTGAACAATTTAAACAGGAAATGCTATCATTGTAAATTAAATTTACATGCATTCTATGATCTCGCATCCAGCATAAACATGTTTCATTGAACATGCATTGACCTCGCATCCACCAAAATCATGTTTCATTGTATATAAAAACAGCTTACAAGAATTCTATGTTCTAGTATCAACAAAAAGCATGTCTCATTGTACATTAAACTTACATGAATTCTATGACCTCGCATCCACCAAAAGCGTGTTTCACCGGCGATTCAGATTCAGTAAAGATCTGCTCAATCTGAAATAGAGAATATGCACTCATAAAGTATTTCGTTTATATACAAGCATGTAAAATACTGACAGACAGACAGACAGACAGACAGACAGACAGACAGACAGACAGACAGACAGACAGACAGACAGACAGACCGACAAACAGACAGACAGACAAACAGACAGACAGACAGACAGACAGACAGACAGCTCTCTATTAGGTTTCTATGGTCCACTGGAGCAACACAACAGGTGAGTCATAGCCACCACCCCCTCCTCCCCCCCACGCTCACACACACACACACCACCCATAATCAAAATTCCCTCCAAACCCATCCACTAGAACCACTGATGTGATTGTGTCCATAGGCAATACATTTGCATCCACATTGTCTCTGTAGCCTGTATTCCAACATCAATTAGGTCTCGAACAGTAAAGCTGAAAGAACTCGTTACGCAATGAAACTTAAATATTTGTTTATAAAATATGGGCCGACGGCCAATATCACAGATAAATTGTCATGTACATACGGCATTGCAGAATTCTTCCTCCAAGGACAGGAACTCGTCCGTTGAGTTGTCTAAAAGTTTATCGTTGAAATCACGAGCAAAGATACTCGCAGTCGATTCGAACTCTTCTGAAAAGCAAACCAATAATTAGTTGTATAACAAATAGTATGCAAGATGCCATCAAAGGCACTAATAATTCTGTATATCTGCATAATTAGTTCACTATCACGAACATCTGTTTCACGAATCTGCGATGTTTAAATTTAGTGTACAATGCGACTATGCCGAGTACCAGTCCAGATAGGTGCAATGCGACTATTTATTAAACTATACTGAGTACCAGTCTAGATAGGTGCAATGTGAATATTTATTAAACTATACTGAGTACCAGTCTAGATAGGTGCAATGCGAATATTTATTAAACTATATCGAGTATCAATCTAGGTAGTTGCAATGCGACTATTTATTAAACTATGCCGAGTACCAGTCTAGGGTGGTGCAATGCGAATATTTATTTAACTATGCCGAGTACCAGTCTAGGGTGGTGCAATGCGAATATTTATTAAACTATACTGAGTACCAGTCTAGATAGGTACAATGTGAATATTTATTAAACTATACTGAGTACCAGTCTAGATAGGTGCAATGTGAATATTTATTAAACTATACTGAGTACCAGTCTAGATAGGTGCAATGTGAATATTTATTTAACTATGCCGAGTACCAGTCTAGGGTGGTGCAATGCGAATATTTATTTAACTATACTGAGTACCAGTCTAGATAGGTGCAATGCGACTATTTATTTAACTATACTGAGTACCAGTCTAGATAGGTGCAATGCGACTATTTATTTAACTATACTGAGTACCAGTCTAGATAGGTGCAATGCGACTATTTATTTAACTATACTGAGTACCAGTCTAGATAGGTGCAATGCGACTATTTATTTAACTATACTGAGTACCAGTCTAGATAGGTGCAATGCGACTATTTATTTAACTATACTGAGTACCAGTCTAGATAGGTGCAATGCGATTATTTATTTAACTATACTGAGTACCAGTCTAGATAGGTGCAATGCGAATATTTATTTAACTATGCCGAGTACCAGTCTAGGGTGGTGCAATGCGAATATTTATTTAACTATACTGAGTACCAGTCTAGATAGGTGCAATGCGACTATTTATTTAACTATACTGAGTACCAGTCTAGGGTGGTGCAATGCGACTATTTATTTAACTACACTGAGTACCAGTCTAGATAGGTGCAATGCGAATATATATTTAACGATTCCGAGTACTTTGGCTGTGCTTTATTTAACTATGTCGAGTACAAGACTATGGAGGTACAATGCGACTATTGTTGTAACTATATCAAGTACCAGTTTAGGTAGGTGCTAGGCGACTATTTATTTAACTATGTCGAGTACCAGTCTAGGGTGGTGCAATGCGAATATTTATTTAACTATGCTGAGTAAAAGTCTATATAGGTGCAATGCGACTATTTATTAAACTATACTGAGTAAACTATACTGAGTACCAGTCTAGATAGATGCAATGCGACTATTTATTTAACTATGCCGAGTACCAGTCTAGGGTGGTGCAATGCGAATATTTATTTAACTATACTGAGTACCAGTCTAGGGTGGTACAATGTGAATATTTATTTAACTATGCCGAGTACCAGTCTAGGGTGGTGCAATGCGAATATTTATTTAACTATACTGAGTACCAGTCTAGATAGGTGCAATGCGAATATTTATTTAACTAGGCCGAGTACCAGTCTAGGGTGGTGCAATGCGAATATTTATTTAACTATACTGAGTACCAGTCTAGATAGGTGCAATGCGACTATTTATTTAACTATACTGAGTACCAGTCTAGGGTGGTGCAATGCGACTATTTATTTAGCTATACTGAGTACCAGTCTAGATATGTGCAATGCGAATATTTATTTAACGATGCCGAGTACAAGACTATGGAGGTACAATGCGACTATTGTTGTAACTATATCAAGTACCAGTTTAGGTAGGTGCTAGGCGACTATTTATTTAACTATGTCGAGTACCAGTCTAGGGTGGTGCAATGCGAATATTTATTTAACTATACTGAGTACCAGTCTATATAAGTGCAATGCGACTATTTATTAAACTATACTGAGTAAACTATACTGAGTACCAGTCTAGACAAATGCAATGCGACTATTTATTTAACTATGCCGAGTACCAGTCTAGGGTGGTGCAATGCGAATATTTATTTAACTATACTGAGTACCAGTCTAGGGTGGTGCAATGTGAATATTTATTTAACTATGCCGAGTACCAGTCTAGGGTGGTGCAATGCGAATATTTATTTAACTATACTGAGTACCAGTCTAGATAGGTGCAATGCGACTATTTATTAAACTATACTGAGTACCAGTCTAGATAGTGCAATGTGAATATTTATTAAACTATACTGAGTACCAGTCTAGATAGGTACAATGTGAATATTTATTAAACTATACTGAGTACCAGTCTAGATAGGTGCAATGTGAATATTTATTAAACTATACTGAGTACCAGTCTAGATAGGTGCAATGCGAATATTTATATAACTATGCCGAGTACCAGTCTAGGGTGGTGCAATGCGAATATTTATTTAACTATATTGAGTACCAGTCTAGATAGGTGCAATGCGACTATTTATTTAACTATACTGAGTACCAGTCTAGATAGGTGCAATGCGAATATTTATTTAACTATACTGAGTACCAGTCTAGATAGGTGCAATGCGAATATTTATTTAACGATGCCGAGTACTTTGGATGTGCTTTATTTAACTATGTCGAGTACAAGACTATGGAGGTACAATGCGACTATTGTTGTAACTATATCAAGTACCAGTTTAGGTAGGTGCTAGGCGACTATTTATTTAACTATGTCGAGTACAAGACTATGGAGGTACAATGCGACTATTGTTGTAACTATATCAAGTACCAGTTTAGGTAGGTGCTAGGCGACTATTTATTTAACTATGTCGAGTACAAGACTATGGAGGTACAATGCGACTATTTATTTAACTATGTCGAGTACCAGTCTAGGGTGGTGCAATGCGAATATTTATTTAACTATACTGAGTACCAGTCTAGATAGGTGCAATGCGACTATTTATTAAACTATACTGAGTAAACTATACTGAGTACCAGTCTAGATAGATGCAATGCGACTATTTATTTAACTATGCCGATTACCAGTCTAGGGTGGTGCAATGCGAATATTTATTTAACTATACTGAGTACCAGTCTAGGGTGGTGCAATGTGAATATTTATTTAACTATGCCGAGTACCAGTCTAGGGTGGTGCAATGCGAATATTTATTTAACTATACTGAGTACCAGTCTAGATAGGTGCAATGCGACTATTTATTTAACTATGCCGAGTACCAGTCTAGGGTGGTGCAATGCGAATATTTATTTAACTATACTGAGTACCAGTCTAGATAGGTGCAATGCGACTATTTATTTAACTATACTGAGTACCAGTCTAGATAGGTGCAATGTGAATATTTATTAAACTATACTGAGTACCAGTCTAGATAGGTGCAATGTGAATATTTATTTAACTATGCCGAGTACCAGTCTAGGGTGGTGCAATGCGAATATTTATTTAACTATACTGAGTACCAGTCTAGATAGGTGCAATGTGAATATTTATTTAACTATGCCGAGTACCAGTCTAGGGTGGTGCAATGCGAATATTTATTTAACTATACTGAGTACCAGTCTAGATAGGTGCAATGCGACTATTTATTTAACTATACTGAGTACCAGTCTAGATAGGTGCAATGCGACTATTTATTTAACTATGCCGAGTACCAGTCTAGGGTGGTGCAATGCGAATATTTATTTAACTATGCCGAGTACCAGTCTAGGGTGGTGCAATGCGAATATTTATTTAACTATACTGAGTACCAGTCTAGATAGGTGCAATGCGACTATTTATTAAACTATACTGAGTACCAGTCTAGATAGGTGCAATGTGAATATTTATTAAACTATACTGAGTACCAGTCTAGATAGGTACAATGTGAATATTTATTAAACTATACTGAGTATCAGTCTAGATAGGTGCAATGTGAATATTTATTAAACTGTACTGAGTACCAGTCTAGATAGGTGCAATGTGAATATTTATTTAACTATGCCGAGTACCAGTCTAGGGTGGTGCAATGCGAATATTTATTTAACTATACTGAGTACCAGTCTAGATAGGTGCAATGTGAATATTTATTTAACTATGCCGAGTACCAGTTTAGGGTGGTGCAATGCGAATATTTATTTAACTATACTGAGTACCAGTCTAGATAGGTGCAATGTGAATATTTATTTAACTATGCCGAGTACCAGTCTAGGGTGGTGCAATGCGAATATTTATTTAACTATACTGAGTACCAGTCTAGATAGGTGCAATGCGACTATTTATTTAACTATACTGAGTACCAGTCTAGATAGGTGCAATGTGAATATTTATTTAACGATGCCGAGTACTTTGGATGTGCTTTATTTAACTATGTCGAGTACAAGACTATGGAGGTACAATGCGACTATTGTGTAACTATATCAAGTACCAGTTTAGGTAGGTGCTAGGCGACTATTTATTTAACTATGTCGAGTACCAGTCTAGAGTGGTGCAATGCGAATATTTATTTAACTATACTGAGTACCAGTCTAGATATGTGCAATGCGACTATTTATTAAACTATACTGAGTAAACTATACTGAGTACCAGTCTAGATAGATGCAATGCGACTATTTATTTAACTATGCCGAGTACCAGTCTAGGGTGGTGCAATGCGAATATTTATTTAACTATGCCGAGTACCAGTCTAGGGTGGTGCAATGCGAATATTTATTTAACTATACTGAGTACCAGTCTAGATAGGTGCAATGCGACTATTTATTTAACTATGCCGAGTACCAGTCTAGGGTGGTGCAATGCGAATATTTATTTAACTATACTGAGTACCAGTCTAGATAGGTGCAATACGAATATTTATTTAACTATACTGAGTACCAGTCTAGATAGGTGCAATGCGAATATTTATTTAACTATACTGAGTACCAGTCTAGATAGGTGCAATGTGAATATTTATTTAACTATGCCGAGTACCAGTCTAGGGTGGTGCAATGCGAATATTTATTTAACTATACTGAGTACCAGTCTAGATAGGTGCAATGCGACTATTTATTTAACTATGCCGAGTACCAGTCTAGGGTGGTGCAATGCGAATATTTATTTAACTATGCCGAGTACCAGTCTAGGGTGGTGCAATGCGAATATTTATTTAACTATACTGAGTACCAGTCTAGATAGGTGCAATGCGACTATTTATTAAACTATACTGAGTACCAGTCTAGATAGGTGCAATGTGAATATTTATTAAACTATACTGAGTACCAGTCTAGATAGGTACAATGTGAATATTTATTAAACTATACTGAGTATCAGTCTAGATAGGTGCAATGTGAATATTTATTAAACTATACTGAGTACCAGTCTAGATAGGTGCAATGTGAATATTTATTTAACTATGCCGAGTACCAGTCTAGGGTGGTGCAATGCGAATATTTATTTAACTATACTGAGTACCAGTCTAGATAGGTGCAATGTGAATATTTATTTAACTATGCCGAGTACCAGTTTAGGGTGGTGCAATGCGAATATTTATTTAACTATACTGAGTACCAGTCTAGATAGGTGCAATGTGAATATTTATTTAACTATGCCGAGTACCAGTCTAGGGTGGTGCAATGCGAATATTTATTTAACTATACTGAGTACCAGTCTAGATAGGTGCAATGCGACTATTTATTTAACTATATTGAGTACCAGTCTAGATAGGTGCAATGCGAATATGTATTTAACGATGCCGAGTACTTTGGATGTGCTTTATTTAACTATGCCGAGTACCAGTTTAGGTAGGTGCTAGGCGACTATTTATTTAACTATGTCGAGTACCAGTCTAGAGTGGTGCAATGCGAATATTTATTTAACTATACTGAGTACCAGTCTAGATATGTGCAATGCGACTATTTATTAAACTATACTGAGTAAACTATACTGAGTACCAGTCTAGATAGATGCAATGCGACTATTTATTTAACTATGCCGAGTACCAGTCTAGGGTGGTGCAATGCGAATATTTATTTAACTATGCCGAGTACCAGTCTAGGGTGGTGCAATGCGAATATTTATTTAACTATACTGAGTACCAGTCTAGATAGGTGCAATGCGACTATTTATTTAACTATGCCGAGTACCAGTCTAGGGTGGTGCAATGCGAATATTTATTTAACTATACGGAGTACCAGTCTAGATAGGTGCAATGCGACTATTTATTAAACTATACTGAGTACCAGTCTAGATAGGTGCAATGTGAATATTTATTAAACTATACTGAGTACCAGTCTAGATAGGTACAATGTGAATATTTATTAAACTATACTGAGTACCAGTCTAGATAGGTGCAATGTGAATATTTATTAAACTATACTGAGTACCAGTCTAGATAGGTGCAATGTGAATATTTATTAAACTATACTGAGTACCAGTCTAGATAGGTGCAATGTGAATATTTATTTAACTATGCCGAGTACCAGTCTAGGGTGGTGCAATGCGAATATTTATTTAACTATACTGAGTACCAGTCTAGATAGGTGCAATGTGAATATTTATTTAACTATGCCGAGTACCAGTCTAGGGTGGTGCAATGCGAATATTTATTTAACTATACTGAGTACCAGTCTAGATAGGTGCAATGCGACTATTTATTTAACTATGCCGAGTACCAGTCTAGGGTGGTGCAATGCGAATATTTATTTAACTATACTGAGTACCAGTCTAGATAGGTGCAATGCGACTATTTATTAAACTATACTGAGTACCAGTCTAGATAGGTGCAATGTGAATATTTATTAAACTATACTGAGTACCAGTCTAGATAGGTACAATGTGAATATTTATTTAACTATACTGAGTACCAGTCTAGATAGGTGCAATGTGAATATTTATAAACTATACTGAGTACCAGTCTAGATAGGTGCAATGTGAATATTTATTTAACTATGCCGAGTACCAGTCTAGGGTGGTGCAATGCGAATATTTTTTTTGGTGTTGTGGTGTGGTTATTTAACTATGCCGAGTACCAGTCTAGAGTGGTGCAATGCGAATATTTATTTAACTATACTGAGTACCAGTCTAGATAGGTGCAATGCGACTATTTATTTAACTATACTGAGTACCAGTCTAGTGGTGCAATGCGATATTTATTTAACTATACTGAGTACCAGTCTAGGGTGACTGAGTACCAGTCTAGATAGGTGCAATGCGACTATTTATTTAACTATACTGAGTACCAGTCTAGATAGGTGCAATGTGAATATTTATTAAACTATACTGAGTACCAGTCTAGATAGGTGCAATGTGAATATTTATTAAACTATACTGAGTACCAGTCTAGATGGTTGCAATGTGAATATTTATTTAACTATGCCGAGTACCAGTCTAGGGTGGTGCAATGCGAATATTTATTTAACTATACTGAGTACCAGTCTAGATAGGTGCAATGTGAATATTTATTTAACTATGCCGAGTACCAGTCTAGGGTGGTGCAATGCGAATATTTATTTAACTATACTGAGTACCAGTCTAGATAGGTGCAATGCGAATATTTATTTAACTATACTGAGTACCAGTCTAGATAGGTGCAATGGAATTTTTGATGCCGAGTACTTTGGATGTGCTTTATTTAACTATGTCGAGTACAAGACTATGGAGGTACAATGCGACTATTGTTGTAACTATATCAAGTACCAGTTTAGGTAGGTTCTAGGCGACTATTTATTTAACTATGTCGAGTACAAGACTATGGAGGTACAATGCGACTATTGTTGTAACTATATCAAGTACCAGATTAGGTAGGTGCTAGGCGACTATTTATTTAACTATGTCGAGTACAAGACTATGGAGGTACAATGCGACTATTGTTGTAATTGTATCAAGTACCAGTTTAGGTAGGTGCTAGGCGACTATTTATTTAACTATGTCGAGTACCAGTCTAGAGTGGTGCAATGCGAATATTTATTTAACTATACTGAGTACCAGTCTAGATAGGTGCAATGCGACTATTTATTAAACTATACTGAGTAAACTATACTGAGTACCAGTCTAGATAGATGCAATGCGACTATTTATTTAACTATGCCGAGTACCAGTCTAGGGTGGTGCAATGCGAATATTTATTTAACTATACTGAGTACCAATCTAGATAGGTGCAATGCGACTATTTATTTAACTATACTGAGTACCAGTCTAGATAGGTGCAATGCGAATATTTATTAAACTATACTGAGTACCAGTCTAGATAGGTGCAATGTGAATATTTATTTAACTATGCCGAGTACCAGTCTACGGTGGTGCAATGCGAATATTTATTTAACTATACTGAGTACCAGTCTAGATAGGTGCAATGTGAATATTTATTTAACTATGCCGAGTACCAGTCTAGGGTGGTGCTTTGTGAATATTTATTTAACTATGCCGAGTACCAGTCTAGGGTGGTGCAATGCGAATATGTATTTAACTATACTGAGTACCAGTCTAGATAGGTGCAATGCGACTATTTATTTAACTATGCCGAGTACCAGTCTAGGGTGGTGCAATGCGAATATTTATTTAACTATGCCGAGTACCAGTCTAGGGTGGTGCAATGCGAATATTTATTTAACTATACTGAGTACCAGTCTAGATAGGTGCAATGCGACTATTTATTTAACTATACTGAGTACCAGTCTAGATAGGTGCAATGCGAATATTTATTTAACTATACTGAGTACCAGTCTAGGGTGGTGCAATGCGAATATTTATTTAACTATACTGAGTACCAGTCTAGATAGGTGCAATGTGAATATTTATTTAACTATGCTGAGTACCAGTCTAGGGTGGTGCAATGCGAATATTTATTTAACTATACTGAGTACCAGTCTAGATAGGTGCAATGTGAATATTTATTTAACTATGCCGAGTACCAGTCTAGGGTGGTGCAATGCGAATATTTATTTAACTATATGAGTACCAGTCTAGATAGGTGCAATGCGACTGTTTATTAATTATACTGAGTATACTGAGTACCAGTCTAGATAGGTGCAATGGATATTTTTTAACTATCGAGTACCAGTCTAGATAGGTGCAATGCGACTATTTATTTAACTATACTGAGTACCAGTCTAGGTAGGTGCAATGCGACTATTTATTTAACTATACTGAGTACCAGTCTAGATAGGTGCAATGTGAATATTTATTTAACTATACTGAGTACCAGTCTAGGGTGGTGCAATGCGAATATTTATTTAACTATACTGAGTACCAGTCTAGATAGGTGCAATGTGAATATTTATTTAACTATGCCGAGTACCAGTCTAGGGTGGTGCAATGCGAATATTTATTTAACTACACTGAGTACCAGTCTAGATAGGTGCAATGCGACTATTTATTTAACTATACTGAATACCAGTCTAGATAGGTGCAATGCGACTATTTATTAAACTATACTGAGTAACTATACTGAGTACCAGTCTAGATAGATGCAATGCGACTATTTATTTAACTATGCCGAGTACCAGTCTAGGGTGGTGCAATGCGAATATTTATTTAACTATACTGAGTACCAGTCTAGATAGGTGCAATGCGACTATTTATTTATCTATACTGAGTACCAGTCTAGATAGGTGCAATGCGACTATTTATTTAACTATACTGAGTACCAGTCTAGATAGGTGCAATGCGAATATTTATTTAACGATTCCGAGTACTTTGGGTGTGCTTTATTTAACGATGTCGAGTACAAGACTATGGAGGTACAATGCGACTATTGTTGTAACTATATCAAGTACCAGTTTAGGTAGGTGCTAGGCGACTATTTATTTAACTATGTCGAGTACCAGTCTAGATAGGTGCAATGTGAATATTTATTTAACGATGCCGAGTACCAGTCTAGATAGGTGCAATGTGAATATTTATTTAACGATGCCGAGTACCAGTCTAGATAGGTGCAATGTGAATATTTTTTTAACGATGCCGAGTACCAGTCTAGATAGGTGCAATGTGAATATTTATTTAACTATGCCGAGTACCAGTCTAGATAGGTGCAATGCGAATATTTATTTAACTATACTGAGTACCAGTCTAGATAGGTGCAATGTGAATATTTATTTAACTATGCCGAGTACCAGTCTAGGGTGGTGCAATGCGAATATTTATTTAACTATACTGAGTACCAGTCTAGATAGGTGCAATGCGACTATTTATTTAACTATACTGAGTACCAGTCTAGATAGGTGCAATGCGAATATTTATTTAACGATGCCGAGTACTTTGGATGTGCTTTATTTAACTATGCCGAGTACTTGGAGTCTTATTTAACTATTCAGTACCAGTTTAGGTAGGTGCTAGGCGACTATTTATTTAACTATGTCGAGTACCAGTCTAGAGTGGTGCAATGCGAATATTTATTTAACTATACTGAGTACCAGTCTAGATATGTGCAATGCGACTATTTATTAAACTATACTGAGTAAACTATACTGAGTACCAGTCTAGATAGATGCAATGCGACTATTTATTTAACTATGCCGAGTACCAGTCTAGGGTGGTGCAATGCGAATATTTATTTAACTATGCCGAGTACCAGTCTAGGGTGGTGCAATGCGAATATTTATTTAACTATACTGAGTACCAGTCTAGATAGGTGCAATGCGACTATTTATTTAACTATGCCGAGTACCAGTCTAGGGTCGTGCAATGCGAATATTTATTTAACTATACGGAGTACCAGTCTAGATAGGTGCAATGCGACTATTTATTAAACTATACTGAGTACCAGTCTAGATAGGTGCAATGTGAATATTTATTAAACTATACTGAGTACCAGTCTAGATAGGTACAATGTGAATATTTATTAAACTATACTGAGTACCAGTCTAGATAGGTGCAATGTGAATATTTATTAAACTATACTGATTACCAGTCTAGATAGGTGCAATACGTCTATTTATTTAACTATACTGAGTACCAGTCTAGATAGGAGCAATGCGAATATTTATTCAACTATACTGAGTACCAGTCTAGATAGGTGCAATGTGAATATTTATTTAACTATGCCGAGTACCAGTCTAGGGTGGTGCAATCCGAATATTTATTTAACTATACTGAGTACCAGTCTAGATAGGTGCAATGTGAATATTTATTTAACTATGCCGAGTACCAGTCTAGGGTGGTGCAATGTGAATATTTATTTAACTATGCCGAGTACCAGTCTAGGGTGGTGCAACGCGAATATTTATTTAACTATACTGAGTACCAGTCTAGATAGGTGCAATGCGACTATTTATTTAACTATGCCGAGTACCAGTCTAGGGTGGTGCAATGCGAATATTTATTTAACTATGCCGAGTAGGAGTCTAGGGTGGTGCAATGCGAATATTTATTTAACTATACTGAGTACCAGTCTAGATAGGTGCAATGCGACTATTTATTAAACTATACTGAGTACCAGTCTAGATAGGTGCAATGTGAATATTTATTAAACTATACTGAGTACCAGTCTAGATAGGTACAATGTGAATATTTATTAAACTATACTGAGTACCAGTCTAGATAGGTGCAATGTGAATATTTATTAAACTATACTGAGTACCAGTCTAGATAGGTGCAATGTGAATATTTATTTAACTATGCCGAGTACCAGTTTAGGGTGGTGCAATGCGAATATTTATTTAACTATACTGAGTACCAGTCTAGATAGGTGCAATGTGAATATTTATTTAACTATGCCGAGTACCAGTCTAGGGTGGTGCTTTGTGAATATTTATTTAACTATGCCGAGTACCAGTCTAGGGTGGTGCAATGCGAATATGTATTTAACTATACTGAGTACCAGTCTAGATAGGTGCAATGCGACTATTTATTTAACTATGCCGAGTACCAGTCTAGGGTGGTGCAATGCGAATATTTATTTAACTATGCCGAGTACCAGTCTAGGGTGGTGCAATGCGAATATTTATTTAACTATACTGAGTACCAGTCTAGATAGGTGCAATGCGACTATTTATTAAACTATACTGAGTACCAGTCTAGATAGGTACAATGTGAATATTTATTAAACTATACTGAGTACCAGTCTAGATAGGTGCAATGTGAATATTTATTAAACTATACTGAGTACCAGTCTAGATAGGTGCAATGTGAATATTTATTTAACTATGCCGAGTACCAGTCTAGGGTGGTGCAATGCGAATATTTATTTAACTATACTGAGTACCAGTCTAGATAGGTGCAATGTGAATATTTATTTAACTATGCCGAGTACCAATCTAGGGTGGTGCAATGCGAATATTTATTTAACTATACTGAGTACCAGTCTAGATAGGTGCAATGCGACTGTTTATTTAATTATACTGAGTACCAGTCTAGATAGGAGCAATGCGAATATTTATTTAACTATACTGAGTACCAGTCTAGATAGGTGCAATGCGACTATTTATTTAACTATACTGAGTACCAGTCTAGATAGTTGCAATGCGACTATTTATTTAACTATACTGAGTACCAGTCTAGGGTGGTGCAATGCGACTATTTATTTAACTATACTGAGTACCAGTCTAGATAGGTGCAATGTGAATATTTATTAAACTATACTGAGTACCAGTCTAGATAGGTGCAATGTGAATATTTATTAAACTATACTGAGTACCAGTCTAGATAGGTGCAATGTGAATATTTATTTAACTATGCCGAGTACCAGTCTAGGGTGGTGCAATGCGAATATTTATTTAACTATACTGAGTACCAGTCTAGATAGGTGCAATGTGAATATTTATTTAACTATGCCGAGTACCAGTCTAGGGTGGTGCAATGCGAATATTTATTTAACTACACTGAGTACCAGTCTAGATAGGTGCAATGCGACTATTTATTTAACTATACTAAGTACCAGTCTAGATAGGTGCAATGCGACTATTTATTAAACTATTCTGAGTAAACTATACTGAGTACCAGTCTAGATAGATGCAATGCGACTATTTATTTAACTATGCCGAGTACCAATCTAGGGTGGTGCAATGCGAATATTTATTTAACTATACTGAGTACCAGTCTAGATAGGTGCAATGCGACTATTTATTTAACTATACTGAGTACCAGTCTAGATAGGTGCAATGCGACTATTTATTTAACTATACTGAGTACCAGTCTAGATAGCTGCAATGCGAATATTTATTTAACGATGCCGAGTACTTTGGATGTGCTTTATTTAACTATGTCGAGTACAATACTATGGAGGTACAATGCGACTATTGTTGTAACTATATCAAGTACCAGTTTAGGTAGGTGCTAGGCGACTATTTATTTAACTATGTCGAGTACCAGTCTAGATAGGTGCAATGTGAATATTTATTTAACGATGCCGAGTACCAGTCTAGATAGGTGCAATGTGAATATTTATTTAACGATGCCGAGTACCAGTCTAGATAGGTGCAATGTGAATATTTATTTAACGATGCCGAGTACCAGTCTAGATAGGTGCAATGTGAATATTTATTTAACGATGCCGAGTACCAATCTAGATAGGTGCAATGCGAATATTTATTTAACTATACTGAGTACCAGTCTAGATAGGTGCAATGTGAATATTTATTTAACTATACTGAGTACCAGTCTAGATAGGTGCAATGCGAATATTTATTTAACGATGCCGAGTACTTTGGATGTGCTTTATTTAACTATGTCGAGTACAAGACTATGGAGGTACAATGCGACTATTGTTGTAACTATATCAAGTACCAGTTTAGGTAGGTGCTAGGCGACTATTTATTTAACTATGTCGAGTACAAGACTATGGAGGTACAATGCGACTATTGTTGTAACTATATCAAGTACCAGTTTAGGTACGTGCTAGGCGACTATTTATTTAACTATGTCGAGTACCAGTCTAGAGTGGTGCAATGCGAATATTTATTCAACTATACTGAGTACCAGTCTAGATAGGTGCAATGCGACTATTTATTAAACTATACTGAGTAAACTATACTGAGTACCAGTCTAGATAGGTGCAATGTGAATATTTATTTAACTATGCCGAGTACCAGTCTAGGGTGGTGCAATGCGAATATTTATTTAACTATGCCGAGTACCAGTCTAGGGTGGTCCAATGCGAATATGTATTTAACTATACTGAGTACCAGTCTAGATAGGTGCAATGCGACTATTTATTTAACTATGCCGAGTACCAGTCTAGGGTCGTGCAATGCGAATATTTATTAAACTATACTGAGTACCAGTCTAGATAGGTGCAATGCGACTATTTATTAAACTATACTGAGTACCAGTCTAGATAGGTGCAATGTGAATATTTATTAAACTATACTGAGTACCAGTCTATATAGGTACAATGTGAATATTGATTAAACTATACTGAGTACCAGTCTAGATAGGTGCAATGTGAATATTTATTAAACTATACTGAGTACCAGTCTAGATAGGTGCAATGTGAATATTTATTAAACTATACTGAGTACCAGTCTAGATAGGTGCAATGTGAATATTTATTTAACTATGCCGAGTACCAGTCTAGGGTGGTGCAATGCGAATATTTATTTAACTATACTGAGTACCAGTCTAGATAGGTGCAATGTGAATATTTATTTAACTATACTGAGTACCAGTCTAGATAGGTGCAATGTGAATATTTATTTAACTATGCCGAGTACCAGTCTAGGGTGGTGCAATGCGAATATTTATTTAACTACACTGAGTACCATTCTAGATAGGTGCAATGCGAATATTTATTTAACTATATTGAGTACCAGTCTAGATAGGTGCAATGCGACTATTTATTTAACTATACTGAGTACCAGTCTAGATAGGTGCAATGCGACTATTTATTTAACTATACTGAGTACCAGTCTAGATAGGTGCAATGCGAATATTTATTTAACGATGCCGAGTACTTTGGATGTGCTTTATTTAACTATGTCGAGTACAAGACTATGGAGGTACAATGCGACTATTGTTGTAACTATATCAAGTACCAGTTTAGGTAGGTGCTTGGCGACTATTTATTTAACTATGTCGAGTACAAGACTATGGAGGTACAATGCGACTATTGTTGTAACTATATCAAGTACCAGTTTAGGTAGGTGCTAGGCGACTATTTATTTAACTATGTCGAGTACAAGACTATGGAGGTACAATGCGACTATTGTTGTAACTATATCAAGTACCAGTTTAGGTAGGTGCTAGGCGACTATTTATTTAACTATGTCGAGTACAAGACTAGGCAGGTACAATGCGGCTATTTATGTAACTATGCCGAGTACCAGACCAAAAATGTACGAAGATCAGGGGTGTACAAGGCGACTATTTACTTAGCTCTGCCGAGTACCATTCTAACATAGTTACCTATGAAACCAATGCATGCTTACCTGTGGAGTTCGCTTTTCTTCTTAATGGTGTAGGCATCTGGGATACTGAAATTAGAATACAAGATATGAAAAGCTTTATATACATTACGTGTTTTAAAACACTCAACGCGGTGATATCTGTAGGAAACAGGAGAGATAACTGCGTTGGGATTGTTCTGTTCGCCTGTGGTGACAGCGATATATGTAGGAAACAGGAGAGATAACTGCGTTGGGATTGTTCTGTTCGCTTGTGATGACAGTGATATATGTAGGAAACAGGAGAGATAACTGCGTTGGGATTGTTCTGTTCGCTTGTGATACAGTGATATATGTAGAAAACAGGAGAGATAACTGCGTTGGGATTGTTCTGTTCGCTTGTGATACAGTGATATATGTAGGAAACAGGAGAGATAACTGCGTTGGGATTGTTCTGCTCGCTTGTGATGACAGTGATATATGTAGGAAACAGGAGAGATAACTGCGTTGGGATTGTTCTGTTCATTTGTGATGACAGTGATATATGTAGGAAACACGAGAGATAACTGCGTTGGGGTTGTTCTGTTCGTTTGTGATGACAGTGATATATGTAGGAAACAGGAGAGATAACTGCGTTGGGATTGTTTTGTTCGCTTGTGACACAGTGATATATGTAGGAAACAGGAGAGATAACTGCGTTGGGATTGTTTTGTTCGCTTGTGATACAGTGATATATGTAGGAAACAGGAGAGATAACTGCGTTGGGATTGTTTTGTTCGCTTGTGACACAGTGATATATGTAGGAAACAGGAGAGATAACTGCGTTGGGATTGTTTTGTTCGTTTGTGATGACAGTGATATATGTAGGAAACAGGAGAGATAACTGCGTTGGGATTGTTTTGTTTGCTTGTGATGACAGTGGTATATGTAGGAAACAGGAGAGATAACTGCGTTGGGATTGTTTTGTTTGCTTGTGATGACAGTGATATATGTAGGAAACAGGAGAGATAACTGCGTTGGAATTGTTCTGTTCGTTTGTGATGACAGTGATATATGTATGAAACAGGAGAGATAACTGCGTTGGAATTGTTCTGTTCGCTTGTGATGACAGTGATATATATAGGAAACAGGAGAGATAACTGCGTTGGAATTGTTTTGTTCGCTTGTGGTGACAGTGATATATGTAGGAAACAGGAGAGATAACTGCGTTGGGATTGTTCTGTTCGCTTGTGATGACAGTGATATATGTATGAAACAGGAGAGATAACTGCGTTGGAATTGTTCTATTCGCTTGTGATGACAGTGATATATGTAGGAAACAGGAGAGATAACTGCGTTGGAATTGTTTTTATTCGCTTGTGATGACAGCGATCACTGTAGGAAACAGGAGAGATAACTGCGTTGGAATTGTTCTGTTCGCTTGTGATGACAGTTATCTCTGTAGGAAGCAGGAGAGATAACTGCGTTGGAATTGTATTGTTCGCTTGTGGTGACAGTGATCTATGTAGGAAACAGGAGAGATAACTGCGTTGGGATTGTTCTGTTCGCTTGTGATGACAGTGATATCTGTATGAAATAGGAGAGATAACTGCGTTTGGAATTGTTCTGTTCGCTTGTGTTGACAGTGATCTATGTAGGAAACAGGAGAGATAACTCCGTTGGAATTGTTCTGTGCGTTTGTGATGACAGTGATCTATGTAGGAAACAGGAGAGATAACTGCGTTGGAATTGTTCTGTTCGCTTGTGATGACAGTGATCTATGTAGGAAACAGGAGAGATAACTCCGTTGGAATTGTTCTGTTCACTTGTGATGACAATGATATATGTAGGAAACAGGAGAGATAACTGCGTTGGGATTGTTCTGTTCGCTTGTGATACAAGTGATATATGTAGGAAACAGGAGAGATAACTGCGTTGGAATTGTTCTGTTCAACAGATATGGAATGTGGTGTTTTTTAACACTTCTTCAACTGTATTCAACAACGTAGGCTTATGCATATTCGGACAGTCGGAGAATCATAGGAAACAGCTTGTACATGCATATAATTATTCTAAATCCACATGCTGTCCGATTGGCGCAGTGGTTAGCGCTTCTCACCAATGCAACCCGGGTTCGATCCTCGGACCGGAAAGTATGTGAGATGGTACGGTGGTCGCCAGATCGGACATGTGGGTTTTCTCCGGGTACTCCGGTTTCCTCCCACTTGAATTACCACATTTACGCTTTCATCCGAGCCAACAATAGTGATTAATATAAGTTGTTAAAGCTTGTTTCGCAATCGTTGTAAAATAAATAAAGTTTAAACTTTAAATTCACGTGTTTTTGGATAGCTACATCGCTTGGAATAATTCGACACGCCCAGTCGGATTCGAACCTACAGCGGCGAGAGAAAGGTGATTTGAAGTTATAAAAATGGTTATGACATTTCACTCACTTCTCGCTAATAGGAACATGACACAAAATTCATCAAAACAAAACACCCAAAAAAAAGTATATGTCAATTTTAAATATTCTAGTGAAAATGAGCGAATGTCTTGTTTTTTCTGAACAATCAGCATAAACGGATTGTATTTAAATTGAATATATAATGTGTAATAGTAGTATATCATCCTAGTTGTGTTCATTTACCTTTAACTCTTTCAGCGCCAATGTCGCATAAAAGCGACTTTGTAAAAAAGTAGAGAACCAGATCGGACAGAATAGAACCTACCGTCTGATCAGGCTATATGCTGATTGCTCTTCAGAGAGTGGAGCTGAAGCACCTGTCCGAATAGCAAACAACATAGATCCTGATCAGACGCGGCGTTACGCCGCGGCTGATCTGGATCTATGCTGTTTGCACATGCTCTGAATTTATTCAATGTCAAAGTCGGTTATGTCGAATTCTCCGTTTATCTCGAAGTCGGATCAAAATCCCGTTTCAGACAGTATCATACATACGTACGTATAATTGGCTATGTTTATATCGAATTTCGTTATGTCAAACTTCGGTTATGTCGAAGTATTTTGTTCGGACCGACGGAATTCGACATAAAGGTTGCAGACTGTATATATAAATATATAATTAATACGTTTGTTTACCGTTAACCGGAACGTGGAATGTGGATGTCGTGATATCGCAGTGGATGCGCGTTCGCTTCAGGTGCGAAAGGTCTGGAGTTCGAGCCCCGCTGGAGCCGTTACGATTTTGCCCTTCGGCAAGGCATTTAAATTCCACATGCCTCTTCTCTCTCCCTCATGGCGATGGATTCCATCAGGAATGAGGTCTCGAGAGTGATTAATTTAAGTTGAAAGAACTTGTTTCGCAATCGAGCTAAAATAAATTTGTATAAACTAACCGGAACGGCGCTTCCAGAAATAGATTACAGTCATACCTGTATTAAGCAACCAGCCAATGAAATCACAGAAAGTGGCTGCTTAGCACAGGTTGGCTGCTTAATAGAGGTGGCCACTAACACAGGTGTGACTGTAGTTATTTAATTTAATTTGTTCATGTTAATAGAGCAGGACACAGAGGACACTACATCCTTGAAGACACTACTGTACATGTCCGTATAAAGCACAAATACTTTAATTTGAACGACTGTTAATTTTATTTATAGTCAGAAGAGGGATCGAACCTGTGATCCATAGATTCGTAGTCAATGCGTTAACCACTGGATCACTGACCCGTCTATACTGCTGATAGAGCAGTAGTCGTGTTTATATATTGTCTAAGGTTATGCCTCCATTTATTGCTCATGTATGCCTCATTGATCTCATTTATACCTCTCTTAAGTTAATTGATGGAGGTTCTCAGATCTCAAGCTCCAAGTGATTTGATTGGTTGATTCTGAGATTAATTATCTGCTGAAACAATCAGATACAGACAGATCTGTAGTCCAGTGGATAACACTCTGGACTGGTAATCCATGGATCGCAGGTCCGATCCCCCGTCTGACCCTAATACAATGAACAGTCTTTCAAATGGGACTTAAACCGAGGTCTCGTGTCGGTGCTTTACACCGTGTACGTAAAAGAACCAGAGGAGACTCTGGAATGGGTCTCTGTCTGTATCATTGCACTATCCTCCAGAATCTAAAATGACTAATCTCTTCAGGAGGCGTCGCTAATATGGGCAACCGGTAGCGACGATAAATAAACGTCAATCACACACACACGCACGCACGCGCGCGTGCGCGATTGAGTTGAAGATTGGAGAAGAGTTTTGCAGCCTCGCGGCTTTGATACTTACATAAAATGGCAAGTGTTATAGCTGCAACAACAACACCAATGAAGCTGACCACGAGAAATACACATAGTAACACTCGACAGGTGGAGCCTCTTCCTAAACTACCACCGGAAGTGTAACCGGAACTCTTCGACTCTTCATCTTTGTAAACGGGACGACTCATATATGGTGGTTCTTCTATGCTGAACTCTGACCTCGAGCTTGGTTGCATGTAGAATCTGTAGGCTCCGTATGGCTCTGAGGGATCAAATACGTTATCCTGGCCCATCATGGGGTCTGGGTGCTTGCCATCCTCGTCTAGATTGTGTGTACTGGCATACAGGGACGCTAAATGGGGCCACTGAAATACAAGATATACTAATCCTTAGTTCAACATGGTTAATCATATGTTAATTGCATATCCGTTACATCTTTTTAGTTTAAACATAGTTTATTTCAAATCATACAACATATACAAATATACAGTTTACACAAAATTTAGATACATGAATGAAATGGGATTAGAACCGAAAGCTATTACCTCTTTTTTATTTAAGGGGAGGGTCATCACTAATGTTGGTAAAACATGTGGCCCAACCTATTTGCTTCTTATAAAATTATAACGGTTTCACTCATATAATATTCATTACATTTTATTTCTTGTACAACTGTTGTACAGTCTGTGTATATGTATGTTATTTGAAAGCAATAAAATATGTTTAAATTAATAGCCTATGTTTACATAATATAAACATACACAAACTAAGTGCAACACAAGCATACATATAACTTGATATAAGACATACACACATGGGTACAGAAGGATATGTAGTCCAGTGGTGACACGCTGGACTCGTAATCCAGGGATCGCATGTTCGATCCCCAGTCTGACCCTAATAAAATTAACAGACTTTCAGATGGGACGTTAAACCAAGGTCTCGTGTCGGTGCTTTACACCGTACACGTAAAAGATCCAGAGGAGACTCTGGAATGGGCCTATGTCTGTATCATTGCACTATCCTCCAAAAGTCTAACATGACTAATCTCTTCAGGAGGCGTCGCTCATATGGGCATCCGGTAGCGACGATAAATAAACGTAGAACACACACACATGGGTTGGACCGCAAGTTATATGAACATGTTATATCAACATTAGATCATGCAACAGGTATTGTAATAATGCTAAAAATATATGCAACTAATACTAACACTAATTTTTTCAAACTATATATGTGACTTTGGATTTATTGTAACCGCCATGTTATGTTTATGGCGATGAACATATTATATGTATATGCCAAATAAAATATATTGAATTAAATTTGAATTGGTAATTACGTAATTGTATATTCAGTGAGTGAAATAATATATCCTTGAATAATATATCCCTGAATAATATATCCCTGAATAATATATCCTTGTATAATATATCCTTGAATAATATATCCTTGTATAATATATCCTTGAATAATATATCCTTGTATAATATATCCTTGTATAATATATCCTTGAATAATATATCATATATCCTTGTATAATATATCCTTGTATAATATATCCCTGAATAATATATCCTTGTATAATATATCCTTGAATAATATATCCTTGTATAATATATCCTTGAATAATATATCCTTGTATAATATATCCTTGTATAATATATCCTTGAATAATATATCATATATCCTTGTATAATATATCCTTGTATAATATATCCCTGAATAATATATCCTTGTATAATATATCCTTGAATAATATATCCTTGTATAATATATCCTTGAATAATATATCCTTGTATAATATATCCTTGTATAATATATCCTTGAATAATATATCCTTGTATAATATATCCTTGTATAATATATCCTTGTATAATATATCCTTGTATAATATATCCTTGAATAATATATCCTTGTATAATATATCATATATCCTTGTATAATATATCATATATCCTTGTATAATATATCATATATCCTTGTATAATATATCATATATCCTTGTATAATATATCCTTGTATAATATATCCTTGAATAATATATCCCTGAATAATATATCCTTGTATAATATATCCTTGAATAATATATCCTTGTATAATATATCATATATCCTTGTATAATATATCATATATCCTTGTATAATATATCATATATCCTTGTATAATATATCATATATCCTTGTATAATATATCATATATCCTTGTATAATATATCCTTGTATAATATATCCTTGAATAATATATCCCTGAATAATATATCCTTGTATAATATATCCTTGAATAATATATCCTTGTATAATATATCATATATCCTTGTATAATATATCATATATCCTTGTATAATATATCATATATCCTTGTATAATATATCATATATCCTTGTATAATATATCATATATCCTTGTATAATATATCTTGTATAATATATCCTTGAATAATATATCCTTGTATAATATATCATATATCCTTGTACAATATATCCTTGAATAATATATCCCTGAATAATATATCCTTGTATAATATATCCTTGAATAATATATCCTTGTATAATATATCCTTGAATAATATATCCCTGTATAATATATCCCTGTATAATATATCCCTGAATAATATATCCTTGTATAATATATCCCTGTATAATATATCCCTGTATAATATATCCTTGAATAATATATCCCTGTATAATATATCCTTGAATAATATATCCCTGTATAATATATCCTTGTATAATATATCCCTGTATAATATATCCTTGAATAATATATCCTTGTATAATATATCCTTGTATAATATATCCCTGTATAATATATCCCTGTATAATATATCCCTGAATAATATATCCCTGAATAATATATCCCTGGATAATATATCCCTGTATAATATATCCTTGTATAATATATCCTTGTATAATATATCCTTGTATAATATATCCTTGAATATATCCCTGTATAATATATCCTTGAATATATCCCTGTATAATATATCCTTGAATAATATATCCCTGTATAATATATCCTTGAATAATATATCCCTGTATAATATATCCTTGTATAATATATCCCTGTATAATATATCCTTGAATAATATATCCTTGTATAATATATCCTTGTATAATATATCCCTGTATAATATATCCCTGGATAATATATCCCTGTATAATATATCATTGTATAATATATCCTTGTATAATATATCCTTGTATAATATATCCCTGAATAATATGTCCCTGAATAATATGTCCCTGAATAATATATCCTTGTATAATATATCCCTGTATAATATATCCCTGTATAATATATCCCTGTATAATATATCCTTGTATAATATATCCTTGTATAATATATCCTTGAATATATCCCTGTATAATATATCCTTGAATATATCCCTGTATAATATATCCTTGAATAATATATCCCTGTATAATATATCCTTGAATAATATATCCCTGTATAATATATCCCTGAATAATATATCCCTGAATAATATATCCCTGTATAATATATCCCTGTATAATATATCCCTGTATAATATATCCCTGAATAATATATCCCTGTATAATATATCCCTGTATAATATATCCCTGGATAATATATCCCTGAATAATATATCTTTGAATATATCCCTGTATAATATATCCCTGTATAATATATCCCTGAATAATATATCCCTGAATAATATATCGCTGTATAATATATCCCTGTATAATATATCCCTGGATAATATATCCCTGAATAATATATCCCTGTATAATATATCCTTGTATAATATATCATTGTATAATATATCCCTGTATAATATATCCCTGTATAATATATCCCTGGATAATATATCCCTGTATAATATATCCCTGTATAATATATCCCTGTATAATATATCCCTGTATAATATATCCCTGGAAAATATATCCCTGTATAATATATCCCTGTATAATATATCCCTGGATAATATATCCCTGAATAATATATCCCTGTATAATATATCCTTGAATATATCCCTGTATAATATATCCCTGTATAATATATCCCTGAATAATATATCCCTGAATAATATATCGCTGTATAATATATCCCTGTATAATATATCCTTGAATAATATATCCCTGAATAATATATCCCTGTATAATATATCCCTGTATAATATATCCCTGTATAATATATCCCTGGATAATATATCCCTGTATAATATATCCCTGAATAATATATCCCTGTATAATATATCCCTTTATAATATATCCTTGAATAATATATCCCTGTATAATATATCCCTGTATAATATATCCCTGTATAATATATCCCTGAATAATATATCCCTGTATAATATATCCCTGTATAATATATCCCTGTTTAATATATCCTTGAATAATATATCCCTGTATAATATATCCCTGTATAATATATCCCTGGATAATATATCCCTGTATAATATATCCCTGTATAATATATCCCTGTATAATATATCCCTGTATAATATATCCCTGGAAAATATATCCCTGTATAATATATCCCTGTATAATATATCCCTGTATAATATATCCCTGGATAATATATCCCTGAATAATATATCCCTGTATAATATATCCTTGAATATATCCCTGTATAATATATCCCTGTATAATATATCCCTGAATAATATATCCCTGAATAATATATCGCTGTATAATATATCCCTGTATAATATATCCTTGAATAATATATCCCTGAATAATATATCGCTGTATAATATATCCCTGTATAATATATCCTTGAATAATATATCCCTGAATAATATATCCCTGTATAATATATCGCTGAATAATATATCCTTGAATAATATATCCCTGAATAATATATCCCTGAATAATATATCCCTGAATAATATATCCCTGTATAATATATCCTTGAATAATATATCCTTGAATAATATATCCCTGAATAATATATCCCTGAATAATATATCCCTGTATAATATATCCTTGAATAATATATCCCTGAATAATATATCCCTGTATAATATATCCCTGAATAATATATCCCTGTATAATATATCCCTGTATAATATATCCCTGTATAATATATCCCTGAATAATATATCGCCTTGCCTATCCTGGCCTTTCGCACCTGAAGCGAACGCGCTACCAACTGCGCTATCACGACTTCCACTGAATAATATATCCCTGCTATCCTTGGAGCGAGCTTTGAAAGCTAAACAATTCAAATACTTTGATTCTGTAAATATCGTTGATCGAATAGTATCGAATAATTCACGATCGTACACTATTCCATTTGCTAACACAGAACAGTTCAAACATTCATAAAACACTCATAGATTGGAACCACCTTAGTACGCAAACACAGTAGAGGCGTTCAGGTCAGCCCTCCCACAGCACGATCAAGACGCTCACTCCCGTAGCATATATACCAGTAATGGTCCTGCTACTTGGTTCAACAGATGCATATACAGATGTTCATACATACAACAATCTATACTCACACGAAAAACAAAGTGTGCACTTGGTTAGAGGGAAAATTATATTCTTATATTCACACGTAAAACAGTTTTCTGATAATTATCAAAATTCAATTAAAAGTAAAACATCGTGTAGCCAATACAGTTTTGCACATGTTGATGCTAAATTTGCCTATTTATCGCGTCTATATATAAGTATAAAATGTCCCTTCTAACCAAGTGCACACTTTCTTTTTCGTGTGAGTATATAAGGGCATGCATTTCATCCTCAACTGTTCAAAGACGGATCTGTAGTCCAGTGGTTGACACGCTGGATTGGTAATCCAGGGATCGCAGTTTCGATCCCCCGTCTAACCCTAATAAACTTAATAGTCTTTCAGATGGGACGTTAAACCGAGGTCTCATGTCGGTGCTGTACACCGTGCATGTAAAACAACCAAAGGAGACTCTGGAATGGGTCTCTGTCTGTATCATTGCACTATCCTCCAAATATCTAAAATGACTAATCTAGTCAGGAGGCGTCGCTCATATGGGCAACCGGTAGTGACGATAAATAAACGTAAAACACACATACCTCAACTGATCAAATACATAACATAGCATAATACGGACAGTCTGGCGCCGAGTGTAAACTATTCTTGGGGTTTGATTTTTCTATTGTTTCGCTTCATATTATTTCTTTTTAATTGCACTTAATTTCTTAATTAACAACTATTACATTTCTTTGTATTTCACCATGATGAATCATATTATGATTTATGAGATTCGTTCTATTAATGATGTTTGTTTTTCAACTGCAGTCATGCGAATCTTTCGAATAAATTAATGTTTGAATTTTTGTACCATGAATCAAATGATGTCACATGAATTTGTGTCTTTGTCTTAAAAAAGCGTTTCGTTTTGATAGAATAATAGAAAAAAACCACAAACATGTTTTATGCTGCATGTATGTGTTTGCAAATAATATGTTTTATACTAGAGGACATAGAAAACGCACACCTGCATTATATGATTATTATTACATGAAAACGAATTACGAAGGATTCCATCAAACATATACTAGGGGACATAGAAAACGCACACCTACATTATATGATTATTATTACCTGAACACGAAATACGAAGGATTCCATCACAGATATACTATAGCATATAGAAAACGCACACCTACCGTGTATGATTATTATTACATGAAAAAGAAATACGAAGGATTCCATCAAAGATATATCACATCTTTATTACAAAACGCAAACTGAGCAACTAAAAAATATTCCAAAATATTTAAAACTATGTATTTATATAGTTATTGTTTTTCATGTAAAACACACACTTATTCGAAGTGTGCGTTATCTATGTCCTCTAGTATATGTTTAATTAAACTCTTAAATAACAGAAGATGGCTTATAAAGTGGTCACGGTCGGTGACTTCAAACCACCTGTCCCCTCACTGCTGTTGGTTCGAATCCCACTGGGGGTGTGGAATTATTTCATGTGAGGAAGCTACCCAGCTGGCTTCCGGTATGTCGGTGGTTCCATGCTCAGCGGTTTCCGTCCACCAATAGTAGTTGCCTCGCGGTGGAAGAAATGAGAAGTTTCGCTATATGTGTGGAAGTCGTGATAGCCCACTAGTTTCAGGCGTGAAAGGCTATATGTAGCCGCTACGATTGTGCACGTTGGCAAGGCACTTTCCTTCATGACTTTATGGATCCCTTATTATATACTTATTATATACTTATTATATACGTATTATATACTTATTATATACTTATTATATACTTATTATATACGGATTATATACGTATTATATACTTATAATATACGTATTATATACTTATTATATACTTATTATATACGTATTATATACTTATTATATACTTATTATATACTTAATATATTCTTATTATATACTTATTATATACTTATTATATACTTATTATATTGTTATTATATACTAATATACTTATAATATACTTATATATACTTATTATATACTTATTATATACTTATTATATACTTATTATATTGTTATTATAGCTTATTATATACTTATTATATACTTATTATATACTTATTTATACTTATATTGTTATTATATACTTATTATATACTTATTATATACTTATTATATACTTATTATATACTTATTATATACGTATTATATACTTATAATATACGTATTATATATACTTATAATATACGTATATATACGTATTATACACTTATAATATACGTATTATATACTTATAATATACGTATTATATACTATAATATACGTATTATATACGTATTATATACGTATTATATACTTATAATAAACGTATTATATACTTATAATGAACGTATTATATACTTATAATATACGTATTATATACTTATTATATACTTATTATAGTATATCATGATATATTTACTTGTAGCTGTCTAGCTCTTATATGGCTACAATTCTAGTATCATCTAGTGCATCTAATTTTATGTATATAAATAGACTGTATATAATTTTTGGTTTTGAGGGCATTATGGAAGATTGACATTGTCAAATACGTTTCATCGTTAAATAAAGTTTTTATTATTATCATTATTAATGTTATTTTTATTATTATTATTATTATTATCATTATTATTAGTTTGACTCAACAAATAATACAGCCGTTACGAGTATGCCCTTAGGCAAGGCACTTAAATTCCACATTGCCTCTTCTCTCTCCCTCATGGCGATGGATTCCATCAGGAATGACTTCTGGGTAGAGATTAATATAATATTGTAAAAACTTGTTTCGCAATGGATCTAAAATAAATTTGTATGAAAACAAAAACAAACAAACAAATGATGTTATGTCAAATTAGGATAAACAACCATTGCCTAATAATATCTTACAACCGAAACTCGTGACGCTAGGCTTCAAAGCATTGTTATATTTTGGAACGTCTGATCTGTCGTAACTACCAAAGCATTAAATGTTCTCCAGTGTGTAACATGTTTTTTTATTTAAGTTTATTTAACGTCGCTACCGGTTGCCCATTTGAGCGACGTGCAGTTTACCTAACAACACATTTCCTGTGCATGTACCAGCTGTTAACAAGTACTTGGTGCACCAACCTCCAGTGGTTAACCAGTACTTGGTGCACCAACCTCCAGTGGTTAACCAGTACTTGGTGCACCAACCTCCAGTGGTTAACCAGTACTTGGTGCACCAACCTCTAGTGGTTAACCAGTACTTTATGCACCAACCTCCAGTGGTTAACCAGTAATTTATGCACCAACCTCCAGTGGTTAACCAGTACTTTATGCACCAACCTCCAGTGGTTAACCAGTATTTTATGCACCAACCTCCAGTGGTTAACCAGTACTTGGTGCACCAACCTCCAGCGGTTAACCAGTACTTGGTGCACCAACCTCTGTAAGAAACTGCCAACTGTTTCATATAAATTGACACGGTCTGGCTCGAATCCGTGACCATCAGTGATGATAGGTAATAATGGTATATAAGTCAGCGACATTAACTACTCGACCACGGTTGTGGAATGTGTAGCATATGCCCATAAACTACGCTCTTATCCTGTCAAGGTATGGTGCTGTTTGCATCTACGTCGACATCGTAGTCGTTGTTGTTGTCGTTGTTGCTGCCGTCGTCGTTAGTGTTGTTGTCGTCGTTGTTTCCGTCGTTCTCGTTGTTCTCAATGTCGTTGTCGTTGTCGTCGTTGTCGTCGTTGTCGTCCTTGTCGTTGTTGTCGTTGACGTCGTTACCGTCGTTATCGTCGTCTTTGTCTAGTGTTTGTCGTTGTCGTTGTTGAGAAGAAAGTGATTAAATGTTGTACGTATCCACTTGACAATGGTTAAAAAACAATACATAATTGCATAATAATGACATGACAGATGGTGGGATTTGACAGGGTTTGACAAGGGACCGTTACTCTTGTAGGTGTTCATCATCAAAAACCCTTTGAAGTGACTCATATGTCCACACTTCGTCACTCATTAGTCATTACACAGTTATAACTTAAAGTCCCGTTTACCATATATGTGCATTTTCTTAAAGCCCTGGTTTGTTTGTACTTTGTACTGTTCTGTAGATTTCTATATGAGGCTTGACTTTTTTCTCCCAACCCTAACTCACCATAAATTCCCTCTCACAACATATATCACCTATTGTCATCTCTCATTTCACCTCATATCATATCTCATCTCACCTCATACATTGTTTCACCTTATCTCACCACATACCTCATCGCACACATACCTCATCTCACAACATACCTCATCACACAACATACCTTATCTGACCTCATACCTTATCTCACCACATACCTTATCTCACCACATACCTTATCTCACCACATACCTTATCTCACCTCATACCTTATCTCACCTCATCTCACCACATACCTTATCTCACCACATACCTCATCACACAACATACCTTATCTCTTTTTTTTTTTTTTTTTTTTTTTTTTTTTTTTTTTTTTTTTTTTTTTTTTTTTTTTTTTTTTTTTTTTTTTTTTTTTTTTTTTTTTTTTTTTTTTTTTTTTTTTTTTTTTTTACATACCTTATCTCACCACATACCTTATCTCACCACATATCTTATCTCACCTTATCTCACCTTTTTTTTTGCATACCTTATCTCACCACATACCTTATCTCACCTCATACCTTATCTCACCTTATCTCACCACATACCTTATCTCACCACATACCTTATCTCACCTCATACCTTATCTCACCTCATCTCACCACATACCTCATCTCACCACATACCTCATCTCACCACATACCTCATCTCACCTCATCCTTATCTCATCTTCTCATCTAACAACATACCTTATCTCACCTTTTTTTTTTTTTTTTTTTCATCTCACCACATACCTTATCTCACCCTCATACCTTATCTCACCTTTACATACCTCATCTCACCACATACCTTATCTCACCACATACCTTATCTCACCTTTTACATACCTCATCTCACCACATACCTTATCTCACCTCATACCTTATCTCACCTTATTTTTTTTTTTTTTTTTTTTTTTTTACCTTATCTCACCACATACCTTATCTCACCACATACCTTATCTCACCTCATACCTTATCTCACTTTAACATACCTTATCTCACCACATACCTTTTCACTTTCACCACATACCTCTCTCACCACATACCTCATCTCACCACATACCTTATCTCACTTTTTTTTTTTTTTTTTTTTTTTTTTTTTTTTTTTTTTTTTTTTTCTTATCTCACCACATACCTTATCTCACCACATGCCTTATCTCACCTTATCTCACCACATACCTTATCTCACCACATACTATTTTATCTCACCACATACGTTATCTCACCTCATACCTTATCTCACCTCATCTCACCACATACCTCATCTCACCACATACCTTATCTCACCTCATACCTTATCTCACCTCATCTCACCACATACCTCATCTCACAACATCCTTATCTCACCTCATACCTTTTTCATCTCACCACATAACTCATCTCACCACATACCTCATCACACAACATACATTATCTCACCTCATACCTATCTCACCTCATCTCACCACATACCTCTATCTCACCACATACCTCATCTCACCTCATACCTTATCTCACCTCATTACCTTATACCTCATCTCACCACATACCTTTTCATCTCACCACATACCTCATCTCACCACATACCTCATCTCACCTCATACCTTATCTCACCTCATCTCACCACATACCTTATCTCACCTCATCTCACACCACATACCTTATCTCACCTCATACCTTATCTCAACTCATACCTTATCTCACCACATATTTGTGCTTATCTCACATCATACCTTATCTCACCTCATACCTTATCTCACTTTTCTCATACCTTATCTCACCTCATACCTTATCTCACCTTATCTCACCTCATACCTTATCTCACCTTATCTCACAACATACCTTATCTCACCTCATACCTTATCTCACCTCATCTCACCACATACCTTATCTCACCTGTTTTTTTTTTTTCATACCGCATCTCACCACATACTTCGCTCACCACATACCTTATCTCACCTCATACCTTATCTCACCACTACTTCAGCTCACCACATACCTTATCTCACTAATTATCTTATCTCACCTCATACCGTTTTTTTTTTTTTTTTTTTTTTTTTTTTTTTTAATCTCACCTCATAACTTATCTCACCTCATACCTTATCTCACCTCATACCTTATCTAACCTCATACCTCATCTCACCTCATACCTTATCTCACTCTACCTTATCTCATCCTCATACCTTATCTCACCTCATACCTTATCTCACCTCATACCTCATCTCACCTCATACCTCATCTCACCTCATACATTATCTCACCTCTACCTCATCTCACCTCATACCTCATCTCACCTCATACCTATCTCACCAATTACCTTATCTCACCTCATACCGCATCTCACCACATACCTTATCTCCCACATACCTTATCTCACCTTATCTCACCACATACCTCATCTCACCTCATACCTCATCTCACCTCATACCTCATCTCACCTCATACCTTATCTCACCACATACCTCATCTCACCTCATACATCATCTCACCACATACCTCATCTCACCTCATACCTCATATCACCTCTTACCTCATCTCACCACATACCTCATCTCACCACATACCTCATCTCACCTCATACCTCATCTCACCACATACCTCATCTCATACCTCATCTCACCTCTTACCGCATCTCACCACATACCTCATCTCACCTCATACTTCATCTCACCTCTTACCTCATCTCACCACATACCTCATCTCACCAAATACATCATCTCCCCACATACATCATCTCACCACATACCTCATCTCACCACATACCTCATCTCACCAAATACTCATCTCCCCACATACATCATCTCCCACATACATCATCTCCCCATATACATCATCTCACCACATACCTCATCTCACCACATACCTCATCTCACCACATACCTCATCTCACCACATACCTCATCTCACCCTCATACCTTATCTCATCTCATACCTCATCTCCCCACATATCTCATCTCACCTCATACCTTATCTCACCTCATACCTCATCTCACCTCATACCTTATCTCACCTCATACCTCATCTCACCTCATACCTTATCTCACCTCATACCTCATCTCACCTCACCTTATCTCACCTCATACCTCATCTCACCACATACCTCATCTCACCACATACCTCCTCACCTCATACATCATATCACCACATATTTTATCTCACCACATACCTCATCTCACCTCATACCTCATCTCACCACATACCTCATCTCCCCACATACCTCATCTCACCACATACCTTATCTCACCTCATACCGCATCTCACCTCATACCTCATCTCCCCACATATCTCATCTCACCACATACCTCATCTCACCACATACCGCATCTCACCACATACCTCATCTCACCACATACCTTATCTCACCTCATACCTTATCTCACCTCATACCTAATCTCACCTCATACCTCATCTCACCTCATACCTCATCTCACCTCATACCTTATCTCACCTCATACCTCATCTCACCTCATATCTTATCTCACCTCATACCTTATCTCACCTCATACCTCATCTCACCACATACCTTATCTCACCTCATCTCACCACATACCTCATTTCACCACATACCTCATCTCACCTCATACCTTATCTCACCTTATCTCACCACATACCTTATCTCACCTCATACCTTATCTCACCACATACCTTACCTCACCACATACCTTATCTCACCACATACCTCATCACACAACATACCTTATCTCACCTTATCTCACCACATACCTTATCTCACCACATACCTTATCTCACCTCATACCTTATCTTACCCCATCTCACCACATCTTATCTCCACATACCTGATCTCATCTCATCTCACCACATACCTTATCTCACCACATACCTCATCTCACCACATACCTCATCTCACCTCATACCTTATCTCACCTCATCTCACCACATACCTTATCTCACCTCATCTCACCACATACCTTATCTCACCACATACCTCATCACACACATACCTTATCTCACCTTATCTCACCACATACCTTATCTCACCTTATCTCACCACATACCTTATCTCACCACATACATTATCTCACCACATACGTTATCTCACCTTTTCATACCTTATCTCACCTCATTTTCTCACCATATACATTATCTCACCACATACGTTATCTCACCTCATACCTTATCTCACCTCATCTCACCACATACCTCATCTCACAACATACCTTATCTCACCTCATACCTTATCTCACCTCATCTCACCACATACCTCATCTCACAACATCCTTATCTCACCTCATACCTTATCTCACCTCATCTCACCACATAACTCATCTCACCACATACCTCATCTTTTTCACCTCATACCTATCTCACCTCATCTCACCACATACCTTCATCTCACCACTACCTATCTCACCTCATACCTTATCTCACCTCTCTCACCACATACCTCATCTCACCACATACCTATCTCACCTCATCTCACCACATACCTCATCTCACCACATACCTCATCTCACCTCATACCTTATCTCACCTCATCTCACCACATACCTTTCTCACCTCATCTCACCACATACCTTATCTCACCACATACCTCATCACACAACATACCTTATCTCACCACATACCTTATGTCGCCTTATCTCACAACATACCTTATCTCACCACATACCTTATCTCACTTTATCTCACAACATACCTTATCTCACCTCATACATTATCTCACCTTTTACATACCTTATCTCACCTCATACCGCATCTCACCTCATTTACCTTATCTCACCTCATACGTCTCCACATACTTTATCTCACCTCATTTTCTCACCTCATACCTTATCTCACCACATACTTTATCTCACCACATACCTTATCTCGCCTTATTTTCTAACAACATACCTTATCTCACCATATACTTTATCTCACTTTATCTCACAAATTACCTTATCTCACCTCATACCTTATCTCACCTTTATCTCACAACATACCTTATCTCACCTTATCTCACCACATACCTCATCTCACCTCATACATCATCTCACCACATACCTCATCTCACCTCATACATCATCTCACCTCATAACTCATCTCACCTCATACCTTATCTCACCTCATACCTCATCTCACCTCATACCTCATCTCACCACATACCTTATCTCACCTCATACCTCATCTCACCACATACCTCATCTCACCTCATACCTCATCTCACCTCATACTTATCTCACCTCATACCTCATCTCACCTCATACCTAATCTCACCAATTACCTAATCTCACCTCATACCGCATCTCACCACATACCTTATCTCCCCACATACCTTATCTCACCTTATCTCACCACATACCTCATCTCACCTCATACATCATCTCACCTCATACCTCATCTCACCTCATACCTTATCTCACCACATACCTCATCTCACCTCATACATCATCTCACCACATACCTCATCTCACCTCATACCTCATATCACCTCTTACCTCATCTCACCACATACCTCATCTCACCACATACCTCATCTCACCACATACCTCATCTCACCACATACCTCACCACATACCTCATCTCACCTCATACCTCATCTCACCTCTTACCTCATCTCACCACATACCTCATCTCACCAAATACATCATCTCCCCACATACATCATCTCACCACATACCTCATCTCACCACATACCTCATCTCACCAAATACATCATCTCCCCACATACATCATCTCACCACATACATCATCTCCCCACATACATCATCTCACCACATACCTCATCTCACCACATACCTCATCTCACCACATACCTCATCTCACCACATACCTCATCTCACCTCATACCTTATCTCACCTCATACCTCATCTCCCCACATATCTCATCTCACCTCATACCTTATCTCACCTCATACCTCATCTCACCTCATACCTCATCTCACCTCATACCTCATCTCACCTCATACCTTATCTCACCTCATACCTCATCTCACCTCATCCTTATCTCACCTCATACCTCATATCACCACATACCTCATCTCACCACATACCTCATCTCACCTCATACATCATCTCACCCATATTTTATCTCACCACATACCTCATCTCACCTCATACCTCATCTCACCACATACCTCATCTCACCTCATACCACATCTCACCACATACCTCATCTCCCCACATACCTCATCTCACCACATACCGTATCTCACCTCATACCGCATCTCACCTCATACCTCATCTCCCCACATATCTCATCTCACCACATACCTCATCTCACCACATATCGCATCTCACCACATACCTCATCTCACCACATACCTTATCTCACCTCATACCTTATCTCACCTCATACCTAATCTCACCTCATACCTTATCTCACCTCATACCTCATCTCACCTCATACCTTATCTCACCTCATACCTCATCTCACCTCATACCATATCTCACCTATCTCACCTCATACCTCATCTCACCTCATACCTCATCTCACCTCATACCTCCTTATCTCACCTCATACCTCATCTCACCTCATACCTTATCTCACCTCATACCTTATCTCACCTCATACCTCATCTCCCCACATACCTCAGCTCACCACATACCTCATCTCACCTCATACCTTATCTCACCTCATACCTCATCTCCCCACATACCTCATCTCACCACATACCTCATCTCACCACATACCTCATCTCACCTCATACCTCATCTCACCTCATACCTTCTCTCACCTCATACCTCATCTCACCTCATACCTCATCTCACCTCATACCTAATCTCACCAATTACCTTATCTCACCTCATACCGCATCTCACCACATACCTTATCTCCCCACATACGTTATCTCACCTTATCTCAACACATACCTCATCTCACCTCATACCTCATCTCACCTCATACCTCATCTCACCTCATACCTTATCTCACCACATACCTCATCTCACCTCATACATCATCTCACCACATACCTCATCTCACCTCATACCTCATATCACCTCTTACCTCATCTCACCACATACCTCATCTCACCACATACCTCATCTCACCTCATACCTCATCTCACCACATACCTCATCTCATACCTCATCTCACCTCTTACCGCATCTCACCACATACCTCATCTCACCTCATACTTCATCTCACCTCTTACCTCATCTCACCACATACCTCATCTCACCAAATACATCATCTCCCCACATACATCATCTCACCACATACCTCATCTCACCACATACCTCATCTCACCAAATACTCATCTCCCCACATACATCATCTCCCACATACATCATCTCCCCATATACATCATCTCACCACATACCTCATCTCACCACATACCTCATCTCACCACATACCTCATCTCACCACATACCTCATCTCACCTCATACCTTATCTCACCTCATACCTCATCTCCCCACATATCTCATCTCACCTCATACCTTATCTCACCTCATACCTCATCTCACCTCATACCTTATCTCACCTCATACCTCATCTCACCTCATACCTTATCTCACCTCATACCTCATCTCACCTCACCTTATCTCACCTCATACCTCATCTCACCACATACCTCATCTCACCACATACCTCCTCACCTCATACATCATATCACCACATATTTTATCTCACCACATACCTCATCTCACCTCATACCTCATCTCACCACATACCTCATCTCCCCACATACCTCATCTCACCACATACCTTATCTCACCTCATACCGCATCTCACCTCATACCTCATCACCCCACATATCTCATCTCACCACATACCTCATCTCACCATATACCGCATCTCACCACATACCTCATCACACAACATACCTTATCTCACCACATACCGTATCTCACCTCATACCTTATCTCACCACATACCTCATCACACAACATACCTTATCTCACCTTATCTCACAACATACCTCATCACACAACATACGTTATCTCACCACATACCTTATCTCACCACATACCTTATCTCACCACATACCTTATCTCACCTCATCTCACCACATACCTCATTTCACCACATACCTCATCTCACCTCATACCTTATCTCACCTTATCTCACCACATACCTTATCTCACCTCATACCTTATCTCACCACATACCTTACCTCACCACATACCTTATCTCACCACATACCTCATCACACAACATACCTTATCTCACCTTATCTCACCACATACCTTATCTCACCACATACCTTATCTCACCTCATACCTTATCTTACCCCATCTCACCACATACCTTATCTCACCACATACCTGATCTCATCTCATCTCACCACATACCTTATCTCACCACATACCTCATCTCACCACATACCTCATCTCACCTCATACCTTATCTCACCTCATCTCACCACATACCTTATCTCACCTCATCTCACCACATACCTTATCTCACCACAAACCTCATCACACAACATACCTTATCTCACCTTATCTCACCACATACCTTATCTCACCTTATCTCACCACATACCTTATCTCACCACATACATTATCTCACCACATACGTTATCTCACCT
>CM026389.1:23820528-23901970 GCA_014843695.1 Archivesica marissinica
CCTCATCTCCCCACATACCTCATCTCACCACATACCTTATCTCACCTCATACCGCATCTCACCTCATACCTCATCACCCCACATATCTCATCTCACCACATACCTCATCTCACCATATACCGCATCTCACCACATACCTCATCACACAACATACCTTATCTCACCACATACCGTATCTCACCTCATACCTTATCTCACCACATACCTCATCACACAACATACCTTATCTCACCTTATCTCACAACATACCTCATCACACAACATACGTTATCTCACCACATACCTTATCTCACCACATACCTTATCTCACCACATACCTTATCTCACCTTTTTTTACATACCTCATCTCACCTCATACCTTATCTCACCTTATCTCACCACATACCTTATCTCACCTCATTTTTTTTCTCACCACATACCTTATCTCACCACATACCTCATCACACAACATACCTTATCTCACCTTATCTCACCACATACCTTATCTCACCACATACCTTATCTCACCTCATACCTTATCTTTTCACCACATACTTATCTCACACATACCTGTTTTATCTCACCACATACCTTATCTCACCACATACCTCATCTCACCACATACCTCATCTCACCTCATACCTTATCTCACCTCATCTCACCACATACCTTATCTCACCTCATCTCACCACATACCTTATCTCACCACAAACCTCATCACACAACATACCTTATCTCACCTTATCTCACCACATACCTTATCTCACCTTATCTCACCACATACCTTATCTCACCACATACATTATCTCACCACATACGTTATCTCACCTCATACCTTATCTCACCTCATCTCACCTCAACATACCTTATCTCACACATACCTTATCTCACCTCATACTTTATCTCACCTCATCTCACACATACCTCATCTCACCACATACCTCATCTCACCTCATACCTTATCTCACTCATCTCACCACATACCTCATCTCACCACATACCTCATCTCACTCATACCTTATCTCATCTATCTCACCACATACCTTATCTCACCACATACCTTATCTCACCACATACATTATCTCACCACATACGTTATCTCACCTCATACCTTATCTCACCTCATCTCACCACATACCTCATCTCACCACATACCTCATCTCACCTCATACCTTATCTCACCTCATCTCACCACATACCTCATCTCACAACATACCTTATCTCACCACATACCTCATCTCACCACATACCTCATCTCACCACATACCTCATCACACAACATACCTTATCTCACCTCATACCTTAGCTCACCTCATCTCACCACATACCTCATCTCACCACATCTCACCACATACCTTATCTCACCACATACCTCATCACACAACATACCTTATCTCACCACATACCTTATCTCGCCTTATCTAACAACATACCTTATCTCACCATATACCTTATCTCACTTTATCTCACAACATACCTTATCTCACCTCATACCTTATCTCACCTTATCTCACAACATACCTTATCTCACCTCATACCGCATCTCACCTCATCTCACCACATACCTTATCTCACCACATACCGCATCTCACCATACTTCAGCTCACCACATACTTATCTCACCTCATACCGCATCTCACCACATACTTCAGCTCACCACATACCTTATCTCACCTTATACCTTATCTCACCACATACCGCATCTCACCACATACTTCAGCTCACCACATACCTATCTCACCAATTACCTTATCTCACCTCATACCGCATCTCACCACATACCTTATCTCCCCACATACCTTATCTCACCTTATCTCACCACATACCTCATCTCACCTCATACATCATCTCACCACATACCTCATCTCACCTCATACATCATCTCACCTCATAACTCATCTCACCTCATACCTTATCTCACCTCATACCTCATCTCACCTCATACTTATCTCACCTCATACCTTATCTCACCTCATACCTCATCTCACCACATACCTCATCTCACCTCATACCTCATCTCACCTCATACCTTCTCTCACCTCATACCTCATCTCACCTCATACCTCATCTCACCTCATACCTAATCTCACCAATTACCTTATCTCACCTCATACCGCATCTCACCACATACCTTATCTCCCCACATACGTTATCTCACCTTATCTCAACACATACCTCATCTCACCTCATACATCATCTCACCTCATACCTTATCTCACCTCATACCTTATCTCACCTTTATCTCACCTCATACATTATCTCACCTCATACCTCATCTCACCTCATACTTCATATCACCTCTTACTAATCTCACCAATTACCTTATCTCACCTCATACCTCATCTCACCACATACCTTATCTCACCACATACCTCACCACATACCTCATCTCACCTCATACCTCATCTCACCTCTTACCTCATCTCACCAATACCTCATCTCACCTAATACATCATCTCACTCTACATCATCTCACCACATACCTCATCTCACCAAATACATCATCTCACAAATACATCATCTCACCACATACATCATCTCACACATACATCATCTCAACAAATACATCATCTCACCACATACATCATCTCACCACATACCTCATCTCACCACATACCTCATCTCACCACATACCTCATCTCACCTCATACCTTATCTCACCACATACCTCATCTCCCCACATATCTCATCTCACCTCATACCTTATCTCACCTCATACCTCATCTCACCTCATACCTCATCTCACCTCATACCTCATCTCACCTCCTACCTTATCTCACCTCATACCTCATCTCACCTCATCCTTATCTCACCTCATACCTCATTCACCACATACCTCATCTCACCACATACCTCATCTCACCTCATACATCATCTCACCCATATTTTATCTCACCACATACCTCATCTCACCTCATACCTCATCTCACCACATACCTCATCTCACCTCATACCTCATCTCACCACATACCTCATCTCCCCACATACCTCATCTCACCACATACCTTATCTCACCTCATACCGCATCTCACCTCATACCTCATCTCCCCACATATCTCATCTCACCACATACCTCATCTCACCACATATCGCATCTCACCACATACCTCATCTCACCACATACCTTATCTCACCACATACCTTATCTCACCTCATACCTTATCTCACCACATACCTCATCTCACCACATACCTCATCTCACCTCATACCTTATCTCACCTCATACCTCATCTCACCTCATACCTCTCACCCCTCATATCTCATCTCACCTCATACCTCATCTCACCTTATACCTCTATCTCACCACATACCTCATCACACAACATACCTTATCTCACCACATACCTTATCTCACCTCATACCTTATCTCCCCACATACCTCATCTCACCACATACCTTATCTCACCTTACCTTATCTCACCTCATACCTCATCTCCACATACGTTATCTCACCACATACCTTATCTCACCACATACCTTATCTCACCTCATACCTCATCTCACCTCATACCTTATCTCACCTCATACCTTATCTCACCTCATACCTCATCTCACCTCATACCTTATCTCACCTCATACCTCATCTCACCTCATACCTCATCTCACCTCATACCTTATCTCACCTCATACCTCATCTCACCTCATACCTCATCTCACCTCATACCTTATCTCACCTCATACCTTATCTCACCTCATACCTTATCTCACCTCATACCTCATCTCACCTCATACCTTATATCACCTCTTACCTCATCTCACCTCATATCTTGTCTCACCTCATATTTCATCTCACCTCATACCTCATCTCACCACATACCTTCTCACCACATATCTCATCTCCCACATATCTCATCTCACCACATACCTCATCTCACCACATACCTCATTCACCTCATACCTTATCTCACCTCATACCTCATCTCCCCACATACCTCATCTCACCACATACCTCATCTCACCACATACCTCATCTCACCACATACCTTATCTCACCTTTTTTTTTTTTTTTTTTTTTCATACCTCATCTCACCACATACCTCATCTCACCACATACCTCATCTCCCCACATATATCATCTCACCACATACCTCATCTACACATACCTCATCTCCCCACATACCTCATCTCACCACATACCTCATCTCACCACATACCTCATCTCCCCACATACATCATCTCACCACATACCTCATCTCACCACATACCTCATCTCACCACATACCTCATCTCACCACATACCTCATCTCACCTCATACCTTATCTCACCTCATACCTCATCTCCCCACATATCTCATCTCACCTCATACCTTATCTCACCTCATACCTCATCTCACCTCATACCTTTCTCACCTCATACTCATCTCACCTCATACTTATCTCACCTCATACCTCATCTCACCTCATACTTATCTCACCTCATACCTCATCTCACCACATACCTCATCTCACCACATACCTCATCTCACCTCATACATATCTCACCACATATTTATCTCACCACATACCTCATCTCACCTCATACCTCATCTCACCACATACTCATCTCACCTCATACCACATCTCACCACATACCTCATCTCCCCACATACCTCATCTCACCACATACCGTATCTCACCTCATACCTTATCTCACCTCATACCTCATCTCCCCACATATCTCATCTCACCACATACCTCATCTCACCACATATCGCATCTCACCACATACCTCATCCACCACATACCTTATCTCACTCAACCTTATCTCACCTCATACTATCTCACCTCTCCTTATCTCACCTCATACCTCATCTCACTCATACTTATCTCACCTCATACCTCATCTCACCTCATACCTTATCTCACCTCATACCTATCTCACCTCATACCTCATCTCACCTCATACCTTATCTCACCTACCTATCTCACCACATACCTCATTCCCCACATACATCATCTCACCACATACCTCATCTCACCACATACATCATCTCCCCACATACCTCATCTCACCACATACCTCATCTCACCACATACCTCATCTCACCACATACTCATCTCACCCATACTATCTCACCCTCATCTCACCACATACTCATCTCACCACATACCTCATCTCACCTCTTACCTCATCTCACCTCATACCTCATCTCACCACATACCTCATCTCACCACATACCTATCTCTCATCTCACCACATACCTCATCTCACCACATACCTCATCTCACCACATACCTCATCTCACCTCATACCTTATCTCACCTCATACCTTATCTCACCTCATACCTCACCTCACCACATACCTCATCTCACATCATACCCTATCTCACCTCTTACCTCATCTCACCTCATAACTATCTCATCTCACCACATACCTCATCTCACCTCATACCTTATCTCATCTCATACCGTATCTCACATCATACCCTATCTCACCTCTTACCTCATCTCACCTCATATCTTATCTCACCTCATACATATCTCATCTCACCTCATATCTCATCTCACCTCATACATTGTTTCACCTCATTCTTTATCCCACCTCATATCGATCACCTCTCGATCAATCATCTCGCATAAGTGGAGCCTTCGTGGCTTAATGGATTCCGTGCAAGCCTCGTAACCGAGAGCTAGTGAGTTCGAACCCCACTAGAACCACGGTGGTGTTGTCCTTGGGCAAGACTCTTAAATAGTTCCTCTTATGTCTACCTCATGGCTCTGGATTCTATCAGGATTGATGTCTCGATAGCGATTAAACTAATCTAGGGAGATCTTATTTCGCAATAAGAAGGACATATTACCAGTAACTATTCGTATATGTATGTTCCATTAATGTCAAACCACTAGCGAGGACCTAGACCTGTTATATGACAAATTTATTTTAGCTCGATTGCGAAACAAGTTGTATGAATATATTATATATTATATGAATCACTCTCGAGACCTCATTCCTGATGGAATCCATCGCCACGAGGGAGAGAGAAGAGGCAACGTGGAACTTAAATGCCTTGCCTAAGGGCACTATCATAATGGCTCTCTCTCTCTCTCTCCATATCTCTCTCTCCTCTCGCTCTCTCTCTCTCTCTCTCTCTTTCTCTCTATAAACTATTTCATTGTTATGACATCAAATGTGCATAACCGTATAATTAATACATTCCAAAAAGATCGCAACTTTTAATTTTACCTTCTAGAAGTGTATTCTTGTGTAGGTATGAATCTAACTGTTGTTGATTTCGGGGTTACTGTCGTTAAATGTTGATGTGTCATAGTCTAATGTCCTTCTCCGACGACATTAACTGTTTTAATGTCAACATACTTATAATCATATTCAATATAGATCGCACCTGTTGTTTAAGATGCAGGAATTAGCTTAGTTTATAAAAAAAATCTTTAGCTCGATTGCGAAGCAAATTCTTAGTTTAATCGTTCTGAAAACCTCATTCCTGATAGATGCAATGAGGGAGAGAGAATCGACACTGTTTGTGGATTTTAGTGTCTTTCTTAAGGGCACTACCAAACGTGGGTCTGGTGGGGTTCGATCTCACAACCTCTCAAGTACGACGCGGGCACCGTATCTACACTATAGATGCTCTGAACAGTATAGGATTTGAAGGAAGGAAACAGTGACGGTTTAGCTGGCTTATTCCCTGAATGTATGTAGGTCCATGCTACTGCCCATTGCTCCGATAATGTGTGGATATTCAGTAGTCAAGTACGTTATGGTGTCCACTCCGCTATGATGCCCCCTCCGACCATTGTCTCTAAGTACCACATTGTTGATATCCCATCACGTTATCAAGCACTGTATTCTCAATATGGACACCATGTGCTAACAAAGGTAGCGTGGACATCGTGACAGCGCAGTGGTAGTGCGCTCGCTTCAGGTGCGAAATGCCTAGCGTTCGAGCCCTGCTGGAGCCTTTACGAGTGTACCCTAAGCCAAGGCATTTAAACTCCACATTGACTCTTCTCTCTCCCTCGTGGCGATGGAATGAGGTCTCGAGAATGATTAATATAAGTTGTAAGAACTTGTTTCGCAATCGAGCTTAATTAAATTTGTATAAACTAAATATCACAATTTTGATATCCCATCAAGCAAGCAGGCACTGTATTCTCAATCTGGACACCATTTGTTAACAAAGATCACAATTTTGATATCCCATCAAGCCATCAGGCACTGTGTCCTCAATATGGACACCATTTGTGTGTGTGTTTTACGTTTATTTATCGTCGCTACCGGTTGCCCATAATTATGAGCGACGCCCCGTGAAGAGATTAGTAATTTTAGATTTTTGGAGGATAGTGCAATGATACAGACAGAGACCCATTTCAGAGTCTCATCTGGTTCTTTTACGTGCACGGTGCAAAGTACCGACACGAGACCTCGGTTTAACGTCCCGTCTGAAATACTGTTAATTTTATTAGGGTCAGACGGGGATCTAACCTGGACACCATCTGTTGACAAAGACCACGTTTTATCCTGCGGGTGATCTCTACAGAAACCTGACTGTTCTGCTTTGAAACTTCAAGTGGTTATGCAAATGAGCTTGTTTGTTCAAGTTATTTAACCCTGTCACATAATTTAACAGTTTTATTCCCATTTTCATGTCAAGTTGTCAACTAAATTTTATTGTAAGTATCTCACAAGCTACTTGATATACGGCATTGAAACTTGAATCGAGTCAAATGGTAACACGCTGGACTGGTAATCCATGGATCGCAGGTTCGATCCCCCCATCTGACCCTAATAAAATTAACAGTCTTTCAGATGAGACTTTAAACCGAGGTCTCGTGTCGGTGCTTTACATCGTGCAGGTAAAAGAACCAGAGGAGACTCTGGAATGGGTATCTCTCTGTATCACTGCACTATCCTCCAAAAATCTAAAATGACTAATCTCTTCAGGAGGCGTCGCTCATATGGGCAACCGGTAGCGACGATAAATAAACGTAAAACACACTTGAATCAACGAGTCTTTATGTAAATTATAGCTATATTACTATGTATTACATGTTTAGCAAATTAATTCCCCTTTTGGCATTTAACACATTTGGTTATACGTTTTTGACAATTTGTCTGGAAACAATCCACACATCGAATTAATAAACTCATTCTTTACACAAACGTTCATTGGAGGAGGGTTTGTTCCAAAGTAATTTGTTTGAAGTTTACTGTGCAATTTATAATAATATATTTAATGAATGTTAAACAGCCCATGAATCTTCCGTTGAAAACATAGATATAAAGATTGTATGAGTCAGCTTTTGGTATCGAACACCAAACCATGAATTTTGGAAGCATTACTTTTTGAAAGTTCCGTCACAATTTTCACAATTTCTATTAACTTTCAAAACTTCATGGTTCAAACGCCATGGTGTAGTGTGCGAATCCGAAAGTTGACTAGTATATAATGTCCTATTCGTTCCTTTATCTATACTTCCAATATGAACTGTCTGGGGAAAAAGTAATTTTAACATTTTATTACATATTACTTCGTTATTACAAATTGCGTCGTTATTGCAAATTGTGTCGTTATTGTTATTGCAAATTGCGTCGTTATTTCAGATTGCGTCGTTATTTCAAATTGCGCCGTTATTGCAAATTGCGTCGTTATTACAAATTGCGTCGTTATTATAAATTATGTCGTTATTGCAAATTGTGTCGTTGTTGCAAATTGCGTCGTTATTACAAATTGCGTCGTTATTATAAATTATGTCGTTATTGCAAATTGTGTCGTTGTTACAAATTGCGTCGTTATTACAAACTGCGTCGTTATTGCAAATTGCGTGGTGACAATGCTCTATGAATGACAATTATTATATTTTGATTCGAAATCAATAGAACGAAAGGACAGCTGACCCGCATACGTGTACGTACATTCGTGCAGGCCACGAATATTATGTGTTGTTCTCCTGCAAATGAAATAAATGCTCGACATATGGAAGTCGTGATAGCGCAGTCATAGGGCGTTTGCTTCAGGTGCGAAAGGCCCGGAGTTCGAACCCCACTGGAGCCGTTACGATTGTTCCTTTAAGCAAGGCATTTCAATTTCATTTCTCCTTCTTGCTCCCTCGTGGCGATGTATTCCATCAGGACTGAGGTGATTAATATAAGTTGTAAGAACTTGTTTCGCAATTAAGCTAAGATTAATTTGTATAAACTAAAATAAATGCTATATATCTTGAAGTAAATTCATTTGCATAATTAGTATCACTTAAACAAACCAGCGACATTCCTTAAGTACTTGTGTGCATATCATTAGTATACGCTGTATACGATCTCTCGAATAAAATGACATACTACTGTGAATATACTACAGTGGTTGCTAGTTATAACACTGTGTGTGTGTTTCACGTTTATTTATCGTCGCTACCGGGTGCCCATATTAGCGACGCCTGCTGAAGAGATTAGTCATTTTAGAGTGTTGAAGGATAGTGCAATGATACAGAGAGAGACCCATTCCAGAGTCTCCTCTGGTTCGTTTACGTGCACGGTGTAAAACACCGACATGATACGTAGAATTAAAGTCCCATCTGAAAGACTGTTAATTTTATTAGGGTCAGACGGGGGATCGAACCTGCGATCCCTGGATTACCAGTCCAGCGTATTAACCATTGAGCTACAGATCCGTCTGTTGTAGCACACAGTAAACATGCGTTTATACACTACATACTACACACATACATTGACCTTATGTTGTATTTAAAGGCTATTATGATTTTTTTAATTATGTTTTTAATTATTTTTTAACGTTTATGTATCGTTCCCACTGATTAATCGGGGCGACGCCCTCCGAAGTACATTAGTCACATTGTTATTTGGAGGATATTGTTATTTGGAGGATATTGTTATTTGGATGATATTGTTGTTTGGAGGATAATGTTATTTGGAGGATAATGTTATTTGGGGGATAATGTTATTTGGAGGATATTGTTATTTGGGAGGATATTGTTATTTGGGAGGATATTGTTATTTGGAGGATGTTGTTATTTGGAGGATATTGTTATTTGGAGGATATTGTTATTTGGAGGATATTGTTATTTGGAGGATATCGGAAGATACAGAAGACGCTCCAGTTCCAGTAACATCGTTGGTCCTGTATACATGTCCGGTGTATAGCACCGATACGTGAGACCTCGGTTTATAGTACCATCTAAAGGACTGTTAATATAATTAGGGTCACAAGTGGGATTAAACCTGTGATGGCCGGTGTATAGCACCGATACGTGAGACCTCGGTTCATAGTACCATCTAAAGGACTGTTAATATAATTAGGGTCACAAGTGGGATTAAACCTGTGATGGCCGGTGTATAGCACCGATACGTGAGACCTCGGTTCATAGTACCATCTAAAGGACAGTTAATATAATTAGGGTCACAAGTTGGTTGTACCACCGATACATGAGACCTCGGTTCATAGTACCATATAAAGGACAGTTAATATAATTAGGGTCACAAGTTGGATTAAACCTGTGATGGCCGGTGTATACCACCGATACATGAGACCTCGGTTTATAGACAGTTAATATAATTAATGTTAGAAGAGGGCTCGAACCTGCGATACAGGGATTCGCAGTCCAACGTGCTAACCACTGAACCGTCCATTCAGATAAGTGAGCTTGGTCCTGAGGTGGCTTTTAACACAGGCTGATATCAAGTTACATCGGGTCGATACCTAGGCTGATATAGCCACGAAATAACCTCAAAATAGTATACACCGGGTGTGTCAAAGAACTAACCAGGGGTATTCTTGAATTGGGGCGTATTCTGTATCAATCAGAATGATACAAATGTATATAAATGAGCAATACAATGCAGCCCTCCTAGGGGCGGTCAGGTGGAGAACACGTTGAACTGCCAATGAGTCTTAATTTCGAACCCTCGTCTCGCTATCATGATATTAACAGTTTTTAGATCTATAGGTAAACAGTTACTTTGTACCACCGGTCATGTAACTGATTAAATGATATTCTGGAATTGGCGCGTGCGTCCTCTATATCTTGCTCTACAATCCACACAATAAAACATACTTTTCGGATGTGTCACTGTGAAGTTGCGGAGGCGACGATAAACAACTTATATAAAAACAATATCGAGAAAACTGAACATGCGGTACAATATCGGTGTCTTTTGTTGGCCTGTATCAGCTTTCGTATATGTTTTGTTGTCAACCTCGCTATTAAATAATTGTCGCACTAAATAAATGACGGTACTTCATCAATTCAAACTAAGTTTCGATTATAAAATACCATTCAATGATCGGTCCGGCTCATTCATCATCATATGGCAATTAAAGTGAATTTAGTTTATTATTCACAGTCAAATAAATTGTGTTTTTAGTAATGCACTGCACGGATGTAAATAATTATAATGATATGGCTATCCAAGTGCTAGACCAAATGTGGAGCTGTATTAATTATGTTTCCGTGGCGGATATATATATGTGACATCAAGAATTGTCACACCCGATGGCATCAAGAACTGTCATACTCGATGGCATCAAGAACTCTCACACCCGACGGCATCAAGAACTGTCATACCCGATGCCATCAAGAACTCTCACACCCGATGGCATCAAGAACTCTCACACCCGACGGCATCAAGAACTGTCATACCCGATGCCATCAAGAACTCTCACACCCGATGGCATCAAGAACTCTCACACCTGACGGCATCAAGAACTGTCACACCCGATGGCATCAAGAACTCTCACACCCGATGGCATCAAGACCTGCCACAACCGATGGCATCAAGATCTCTCACACCCGACGGCATCAAGAACTGCCACACCCGATGGCATCAAGATCTCTCACACCCGATGGCATCAAGAATTGTCATACCCGATGGCATCAAGAACTCTCACACCCGACGGCATCAAGAACTGTCACACCCGACGGCATCAAGAACTCTCACACCCGATGGCATCAAGACCTGCCACAACCGATGGCATCAAGATCTCTCACACCCGACGGCATCAAGAACTGCCACACCCGATGGCATCAAGAACTCTCACACCCGACGGCATCAAGAACTCTCACACCCGACGGCATCAAGAACTCTCACACCCGATGGCATCAAGAACTCTCACACCCGACGGCATCAAGAACTGCCACACCCGATGACATCAAGAACTGTCGCATCCGATGACATCAAGCACTGTCACATCCGATGACATCAAGAACTGTCACACCCGATGACATCAAGAACTGTCACACCCGATGACATCAAGAACTATCACACTCACTGACATCAAGAACTATCACACGTACTGACATCATGAACTATCACACGTAATGACATCAGGAACTATCACACTCACTGACATCAAGAACTATCACACTCACTGACATCAAGAACTATCACACGTACTAACATCATGAAATATCACACGTACTGACATCAATAACTATCACACTCACTGACATCAAGAACTATCAAACTCACTGACATCAAGAACTATCACAATCACTGACATCAAGAACTATCACACTCACTGACATCAAGAACTATCACACTCACTGACATCAAGAACTATTACACTCACTGACATCAAGAACTATCACAATCACTGACATCAAGAACTATCACACGTACTGACATCAACAACTTTCACACGTACTGACATCAAGAACTATCACACTCACTGACATCATGAACTATCACATTCACGGACATCATGAACTATCACAGTCACGGACATCATGAACTATCACACGTACTGACATCAAGAACTATCACATTCACTGACATCGTGAACTATCACATTCACGGACATCATGAACTATCACATTCACGGACTTCATGAACTATCACACGTATTGACATCATGAACTATCACACGTACTGACATCAAGAACTATCACACGTACGGACATCATGAACTATCACACCCACTGACATCAAGAACTATCACACTCACTGACATCAAAAACTATCACACGTACTGACATCAAAAACTATCACACTCACTGACATCGTGAACTATCACACTCACTGACATAAAGAACTATGACACTCACTGACATCATGAACTATCACACTCACTGGCATCAAGAACTATCACACTCACTGATATCAAGAACTATCACACTCACTGACATCAAGAACTATCACACTCACTGACATAAAGAACTATCACACTTACTGACATCATGAACTATCACACTCACTGGCATTATGAACTATCACACTCACTGACATCAAGAACTATCACACTCACTGACATAAAGAACTATCACACTCACTGACATAAAGAACTATTACACTCACTGACATCATGAACTATCACACTCACGGACATCAAGAACGTTCACACTCACTGACATAAAGAACTATCACACTCACTGACATCAAGAACTATCAGTCTCACTGACATCAAGAACTATCACACTCACTGACATCAAGAATTATCACACTCACTGACATCAAGAACTACCAGACTCACTGACATCAAGAACTATCACACTCACTGACATCGAGAACTATCACACTCACTGACATCAAGAACTATCACACTCACTGACATCAAGAACTATCACACTCACTGACATCATGAACTATCACACTCACTGACATCAAGAACTATCACACTCACTGACATCAAGAACTATCAGACTCACTGACATCAAGAACTATCACACGTACTGACCTCAAGAACTATCACACTCACTGATATCAAGAACTATCACACGTACTGACATCAAGAACTATCACACTCACTGACATCAAGAACTATCACACGTACTGACATCAAGAACTATCACACTCACTGACATCAAGAACTATCACACTCACTGGCATCAAGAACTATCACACGTACTGACATCAAGAACTATCACACTCACTGACATCAAGAACTATCACACTCACTGACATTAAGAACTATCACACGTACTGACCTCAAGAACTATCACACTCACTGACATCAAGAACTATCACACGTACTGACATCAAGAACTATCACACTCACTGACATCAAGAACTATCACACTCACTGACATCAAGAACTATCACACTCACTGACATCAAGAACTATCACACTCACTGTCATCAAGAACTATCACACGTACTGACATCAAGAACTATCACACTCACTGACATCAAGAACTATCACACTCACTGACATCAAGAACTATCACACTCACTGACATCAAGAACTATCACACTCACTGGCATCAAGAACTATCACACGTACTGACATCAAGAACTATCACACTCACTGACATCAAGAACTATCACACTCACTGCATAAGAACTATCACACGTACTGACCTCAAGAACTATCACACTCACTTACATCAAGAACTATCACACGTACTGACATCAAGAACTATCACACTCACTGACATCAAGAACTATCACACTCACTGACATCAAGAACTATCACACTCACTGACATCAAGAACTATCACACTCACTGGCATCAAGAACTATCACACGTACTGACATCAAGAACTATCACACTCACTGACATCAAGAACTATCACACTCACTGACATCAAGAACTATCACACGTACTGACCTCAAGAACTATCACACTCACTGACATCAAGAACTATCACACGTACTGACATCAAGAACTATCACACTCACTGACATCAAGAACTATCACACGTACTAACATCATGAACTATCACACTCACTGACATCAAGAACTATCACACGTACTGGCATCAAGAACTTTCACACTCACTGACATCAAGAACTATCACACTCACTGACATCATGAACTATCACACTCACTGACATCAAGAACTATCACACGTACTGGCATCAAGAACTTTCACACGCACTGACATCAAGAACTATCACACGTACTGACATCATGAACTATCACACGCACTGACATCAAGAACTATCACACGTACTGGCATCAAGAACTTTCACACGTACTGGCATCAAGAACTATCACACGTATTGACATCATGAACTATCACACGTACTGACATCAAGAACTTTCACACGTACTGACATCAAAAACTATCACACTCACTGACATCATGAACCATCACACGCACTGACATCAAGAACTATCACACGTACTGACATCAAGAACTATCACACTCACTGACATCATGAACTATCGCACGCACTGACATCAAGAACTATCACACGTACTGGCATCACGAACTTTCACACTCACTGACATCAAGAACTATCACACGTACTGGCATCAAGAACTATCACACGTACTGACATCATGAACTATCACACTCACTGACATCAAGAACTATCACACTGACATCAAGAACTATCACACTCACTGACATCAAGAACTATCACACTCACTGGCATCAAGAACTATCACACTCACTGACATCAAGAACTATCACACTCACTGACATCATGAACTATCACACTCACTGACATCAAGAACTATCACACTCACTGACATCAAGAACTATCACACTCACTGACATCATGAACTATCACACACACTGGCATCAAGAACTATCACACGTACTGACATCAAGAACTATCACACTCACTGACATCAAGAACTATCGCACGCACTGACATCAAGAACTATCACACTCACTGGCATCAAGAACTATCACACGTACTGACATCAAGAACTATCACACTCACTGACATCATGAACTATCACACTCACTGGCATCAAGAACTATCACACTGACATCAAGAACTATCACACTCACTGACATCAAGAACTATCACACTCACTGGCATCAAGAACTATCACACTCACTGACATCAAGAACTATCACACTCACTGACATCATGAACAATCACACTCACTGACATCAAGAACTATCACACTCACTGACATCAAGAACTATCACACTCACTGACATCATGAACTATCACACTCACTGGCATCAAGAACTATCACACGTACTGACATCAAGAACTATCACACTCACTGACATCAAGAACTATCGCACGCACTGACATCAAGAACTATCACACTCACTGGCATCAAGAACTATCACACGTACTGACATCAAGAACTATCACACTCACTGACATCAAGAACTATCACACTCACTGGCATCATGAACTATCACACTCACTGACAACACGAACTTTCACACGTACTGACAGCATGAACTATTACACACACTTACCTCAAGAACTATCACACTCACTGACATCATGAACTATCACACTCGATGACATCATGAACTATCACACGCACTGACATCAAGAACTATCACACTGACATCAAGAACTATCACACGTACTGACATCATGAACTTTCACACATACTGATATCAAAAACTATCACACTCACTGACATCAAGAACTATCACACTGACATCAAGAACTATCACACTCACTGACATCATGAACTATCACACTCACTGACATCATGAACTATCACACTCACTGACATCAAGAACTATCACACTCACTGACATCATGAACTATCACACTCGATGACATCATGAACTATCACACTCACTGACATCAGGAACTATCACACTGACATCAAGAACTATCACACTCACTGACTTCATGAACTATCACACTCACTGACATCAAGAACTATCACACTCACTGACATCATGAACTATCACACTCACTGACATCAAGAACTATCACACGCACTGACATCAAGAACTTTCACACGTACTGACATCAAGAACTATCACACGTATTGACATCAAGAACTGCCACACCCACTGACATCAAGAACTATCACACGCACTGACATCAAGAACTTTCACACTCACTGACATCAAGAACTATCACACTCACTGACATCAAGAACTATCACACTCACGGACATCAAGAACTATCACACTCACTGACATCAAGAACTATCACACTCACTGATACCAAGAACTATCACACTCACTGACATCAAGGACTATCACACTCACTAACATCAAGAACTATCACAACTACCAATTGCCATGTTTCGTTTCCAGCCAAAACAAATGTTGATGTAAGTAAATGATGCTACACAAATTATCGCTCATCACCTACTCTGCGTTCCAAAATCAATCAATCTTTATAAGGTATTATTCATGAAAATATTAAAGTATTAAATTTTAATGATATGTATGTGAAATATTGCCAAAGTCCCAATTACAACTCAAACAATATATATTTTTATTGCATACGTTACTATAAATAGTAACAAATTTAATGGTAGAAAAGCAAAATATCTGGTCGACGCGGGCAATATATTTCGATGTTCGGCTCTGCCGGGCCAATATTGGCACGCGCCGAGAACGAATCACGAGCACGTGTCACAGTTAGCAACAACATAGTAACTACATTGTGTAAACATGGCCGCCGAAGCAACACTAAAGTCGTTGTCTGACAGATTGTTGTCTCTTGACGGTAAAATAGCTGAGCGAAATAAGCAAATAACAGCAGAAGAAACATACGGCTATGTATGTAATAAAGGGGTTATTAAACGGCTGCGGTGGGCCATTTGTGGATATTGGCGCACCTATCCGATATTGGCCAATATCTCCATAGGGTGCGCCAATATCCACAAATGGCCCACCTCCGCGGTTTAATAACCTCTAAATAGTATACATACAAATTCAACATATTTACATACATATGTTATATGATTATTAGAAGTCACATAGTATACACATATACACATAAGATACATATTATTAATTCAAACATTTTCTTCACCATACCTTCTTTAATATATGTTACACATGTTTCCTGGCGAGTCCTCAAACTAATATGTATGCATGTTCCATTAATGTCAAACCCCTTGCGGGGACCTATATATATTTTCCTGGCAGGCTTAGCCGACCTAAGTGGTTAACCAGTACTAAGCAATGTGTGTGAGGTGCTATGCTCAATGACACTACATACGTGGCCTGGCCGAGTATCGAACCCGGGACCGTTCTATTCCAAATCCGACGCTCTACCACTGGACCACGGACGCCACACAACTTGTGTCACCATGTACGAATGTGTATCTTATCTAATCACACTAAACAAGTGTCTATGAACGTGTATTTACTGTGAAACAAATGAGAAATAATTACCTGTGTTAATGATGAATGTTAAACATGCATTGTGAATCAACACATGTTGATAGAACACGTGTAACCACGTCTGTAACATACTACATGTAATACTAACTCGTATGTCAGCGGGCCATCGCTTCACATTATAGGCTGCGGAGCTAACTCGACCTGTCTCATATTTCCGTAAAGATGTTCAATGTAGAAAATTATAACGACGTGTACATTTTACGCGAACACCGCTCGCAAATATTTTCGAGTCTTGAAACAGTATTTTCATAAGTACAATAACTGTGCGATGTTGTTAAAATTTATTCGAACATGGAAACTTTATGATTTAGGATTATTGTATTCTAAATATGCACATTTTATGTTTGTAGTTAAGATGAAGTTGTGATCAATAGTCACATGTAACATATTAGTATATCAACTTACACATACTAATTGCATATATTTTAGACTTTACTTGTGTTTCCAAAATGAGAAAATATTGGCCGAAATGAAAAATGGGCATGTTACAAATTAATTAATAACAAAAATACTAATTAATTAATACAAAAATTAGCATATCAATTTTAGTTCATACTTTGGTTAGTGATACATAGTACTAGTGATGTACAAAGTATGAACAAATTCTATTATTGTAAACTTGTATGACAAAAACTATAGAGAACACCTTTAAATAGACATATCGTATACTAGTATGGATATAATAATATATTCAAAGACAGGCGGATATGTAGTCCAGTGGTAACACGCTGGACTGGTAACCCAGGGATTGCAGGTTCGATCCCCCGTCTGACCCTAATAAAATTAACAGTCTTTCAGATGGGACGTTAAACCGAGGTCTCGTGTCGGTGCTTTACACCGTGCACGTAAAAGAACCAGAGGGGATTCTGGAATGGGTCTCTGTATGTATCATGCACTATCCTCCAAAATCTAAAATAACTAATCTCTTCAGGAGGCGTTGCTCATATGGGCAACCGGTAGCGACGATAAATAAACGTAAAACACACATACAAATATTCAAAGTGTTATGCTGCCCTCGAACTAGTGTATACACATTTCTCTTTGGTTTAATTTGTTTAAACAAGTTCCTGCAACATTAATTTAATCGCTCTCGAGATCGCATTCCTGATGGAATCCATCGCCATGAGGGAGAAAGAATAAAGAGGCTATGTTGGTTTTAAGAGTTGTTTTCCTAATGACACCACGTCGATCATAGCGAGGTCCGAACCCACATCCTCTAGATTACTAGACGGACTGTATCCATGGAAGATACATTGTTTTAGTATTAGTTTTAGTAGAGTTCCTACATATATAGTGGTGTCCGACAGGGTAGCGTATTACGTTCAATGCTATATATTTAATTTGATAATGATCTAAAATAGGCAGCAGAAACATCGTTAAGTTGATATGAAAGCTTAGAGCACTTTTCTTAGTTGAAACAAATTGCGACTGCCACATGCTTCCAACAGGTTCAGTGATTGGTGATACATCTGCGAAGTCGGTTTTAAGATTTCAACCATCCCAACCATCCACCTCCATTTAACAGTTGAGCTCTCAAAACACTTATATACCAATAACAGCTCTCGCTCATCAGCAACCACTTTCATATACCGTATCCACCGTGACCAATAACACATCCCTATAGCAACCAACTATCATCGCAGCTACATCATTATAGCCACCAACTCGCATCCACAACCACATCCTTAGATCATCAACGTGTCGTCATGTGCCTCTTTCCAATAACAGTCACCTCTCCTAAACAAGTTATCTATTTAACATGTACCTCTCCCTAACAGGCACATGCTTATAGCAGACATCTCCTATAACAGTCCAACTCCTGTACCAACCATATTGTGTTGCTCTCAACATATATAGCTTGACTATATACCTTTCAAACAACCAAATGCCTATACAATGACTTCCAAAGTGTAGTGGTAGCTGATGTAGAAATGTGACAGTGTATATGCATAGCAATATACATGCAGATGGGAGAGATGGGGGCAGAGGTGAAACATGACGCCTCAACGCATTTAAAACTCAAAACAGACCATTCTGAAATGCCACGCCAATAATATTCTACTTATACATGTACGACATTATAAATAATTTAAGTATTTCTTTTTTTAAATAACCTCAAAACAACCCGGAAATCAATACAAAGCAAGCACACATATCCGGTGTTCAATCGAAACGTTACACACAGCATCAATAGCCGACTATGTGATGGGGCGTCGCCAGGAATCCAACGGCTGTAAACATCATGTTTAAGTTTAATGTAATAAATTAAAACAAATATCCCCACCGCTACATCATTCACGCAATAAAACATCGTGCAAAATAGCATAGTTTAGCATATTAATACTTGACATGTAATGCAATAAATAACCGATGCTATGTTCATTAATGCTAATTGCGTAATGCCTACATTTAAATTTCTAAGCATGATATTCAGAATGCATAATATGGATTACCTTATCGTGAAATCGTATCCGCCAAGATGCCATGGTAACAGTGCGATTTTTTCTAGCACCTGTTTAATCTCAAAGTCCGAAAAAAATCCAACAACAGACTGTTTGATGCACCACTCCTAACTATGATGTATTAAATGTCACGTATATTCAGTACATTGTGTTAACGTTTAAAACGTGTTCACTGGGCGTTGCCGATAATTAGTTTTCCCTTCTGTTATCGCTCTCTTAATCCAACGTCAACGTATCAAAGCTGCGTTAACAACGTCGCTATTTTGTTATTCAAAAACAAAAGTTATTGTATTTATGAAAATACTGTTTCAAGACTCGAAAATATTCCTTAATTTAAAAATAAGAACGAAAATTCACACTTGATTTCAACCGTTAAAAAACCGGTTACCGTTCGCGTACGTCCGTAACGTAACGGCACAAGTAGACACTATCCATTTAAATTGCGTTTACACGCTACGTTAATCACCGTGTTTACTAATGGATGTTTTAGACGACGTTTGGCAACTTAGTTTAAGATGTCTATTTTTCTGAATGGATGTCTATACCTATCTCACTATTGTTGAAGGTGATTTTATCTGGAATACGCTTGTCGTATTTTTACAAAATATGTTGTTAACGCGACTGGTCCTAGTGTCAGGCTGGGTGTTTTAGTCTAGTTGAGGTGTTTGGATACACTTGTCAATGTCAAGTTGGACAAGACAAAGCCGGTGGTCATCGGTTAAATCATTATTTGGTGGTTAATGTTTTTCTATAAAGGAGCTATCCGGTAGTTTGAGTCAGGTTTTATAGGGTCAAGTCGCATTGATCGTTTGAAGTGTATAATTAATAACCAAACTCACAACATTATTATATTTTGTCTTTCCAAACTACTTTTGTTGTACACATTTATTTAGTTCGATTGCGAAGCAAATTCAGCTGTCCTATTAGCGCAGTGGTTAGCGCTCTCGCGTATCACCAATGCAACCCGGGTTCGATCCTCGGACCGGAAGTATGTGAGATGGTACGGTGGTAGCCAGATTGGACAGGTGGGTTTTCTTCGGGTACTCCGGTTTCCTCCCATGCGAATGACCACATTAACGCTTTCATCAGCGCCAACGAGAGTGATTAATATATGTTATTAGAACGTGCTTCACAATCATTGTAAAATAAATTTAAATTTTTTTTTTTAAAAAGCAAATTCTTGCAAATTTAGTTTAATCGCTCTCGGGATAAGTGACACTGTGGAAATTAAGCGCCTTGCCTAAGGGCACAATTGTAACGGCTACAGCTGGGCGCGAACTCCGGGACTCTCTGGTGGTGGTGGTGGTGGTGGTGGTGGTGGTGGTGGTGGTGGTGGTGGTGGTGGTGGTGGTCGTCGTCGTGGTGGTCGTCGTCGTGGTGGTCGTCGTCGTGTCGTCGTCGTCGATGTTGTTGTTATTAGTGTAATTCCACAAATAGTGTTGGTATAGCTTCAGTTCAACACAATAAGCTTACATCCACAGCCCAGTCTTACCTATGCCGCTATATAATGATAAATAATGCAAGATGGGTTTTAGCTGACATTTGTCAGCGAAATTATCAGTCCATAAAGAAACGTTGAAAACCGCTGTCAAACGAGAATCGTGTGTATGTCACAATTCGAGTTATAAAAATACATTTAAGTTCGTGAAAGATAGAAATGGATTCTGATTTTTATATCACGTGGCAATGACATTGGAGATCAAGGTGCACTGATCTAATTATGAAATCTAAAAACCAAAATGCAAATGTTATGTTTAATTACATGGAGGTGTTTGTGCTTTGAATGTGTCGTTTAAAACAACACAATAGGCCGTGTCAATGCCACACAGACGGATCTGTAGTCCAGTGGTAACACGCTGAACTGGGGGGGGGGGATCTAGTGATTCGATCCCCCGTCTGACCCTAATAAAATTAACAGTCTTTCAGATGGGACGTTAAACCGAGGTCTCGTGTCGGTGCTGTACACCGTGCACGTAAAAGAACCAGAGGAGACTCCGGAATGGGTCTCTGTCTGTATCATTGCACTATCCTCCAAACATCTAAAATGACTAATCTCTTCAGAGACGTCGCTCATATGGGCAACCGGTAGCGACGATTAATAAACGTAGAACACACAATGGCAATGCCACGCTGTAAAATGGCAAAAAACCATCGTCGCCGAAGTGCGTCTGTAGAACATGTGCGCTATACGACTCTGACCATAACATGTTCGCTTTATTTTTGGAGTCGTTTATTTATCGTCGCGCGCTGGTTGATCGGGGCAACGCCTACAGAAGTACTAAGTATATCAGTCTTTTTTTTAGGACAGTGCAAGGTACAGAAGACGCTCCAATTACAGAAGCATCCATTGTTAAAGCATATAATAATAAATAATTATATAATATATTTACATCACGTGACTTGCTAGATACATATTCATATGTGTTTATTGTATTAGTAACAGAGGATGGACATTATATGTCAGCAGAATATCATACGGTATCAAGTATTCTTTATCACCAAACACATTATTCTGTCGTTAGAGCGTTTCTGTAATACACAGCTTATTTCATATAATTTCGCTAATTTAAATTAGATTGTTTTATCATATGTTTTTAACAAATTACATTTTCTCCTGTAAAGAGATAGCAATAGCTCTGTCAAAGGTTGTCAAAACTGAACGTCCTTCCTTTGCGCGCATATAAGCATTGTGTCTGGCTACCAGCGCCAGTTTGAACACAATCCACTAATCATAAAATGCAGATATGATGTTTGACACACTATATTTTGGATAGGGTTGAGGCGGTGGCGAACATAGTTTGTACAGACGGATCTGTAGTCCAGTTGTAACACGCTGGACTGGTAATCCAGGGATCGCAGGTTCGACCTCCCGTCTGACCATAATAAAATTAACAGTCTTTCAGATGAGACTTTAAACCGGGCTCTCGTGTTGGTGATGTACACTGTGCACGTAAAAGAACCAGATGAGACTCTGGAATGGGTCACTGTCTGCATCATTGCACTATCGTCCAACATTCTAAAATGACTAATCTCTTCAGGGGGCGTCGCTCATTTGGGCAACCGGTAGCGACGATAAATAAACGTAAAACACACACACCACGTAGCTCAGTGGTGGACCTGGCATTATGTGCTATATCATTGACTGATCCAGGCAGGCCACGGATTACTGCGATTAAGTACGGATGAGTCAGTATGGTTCATTACGGATTAGAACGAACTAGTACATTCTTCTACGGATTAGTAAGCGCCAGTATGTTATACGTGTTGGTTATTACACGGTTACTTCCCTTGTCTGATTCTCCGCCATGGAAAATGCCGATTTCTCGTCTGTTTTTGTAGGTCTGTAGAGTAAAGCGATTGCGTCGTAGGTACTTTAAGACCGCTGCCACCACGCCAGAACGAGAAAGACACCAGACAAATGGTTTAATAAACAGAGTGTTTAATCAGTAAAATTACGCGACTTGGACACGTCAATGGCGGATAATCACACAAGGGAAGTAACCGTGTAATACCCAACAAGTACAACATACTGGCGCTACCTCTTTTTCTTTTTTGATTTGTGACCAGAAATAACTACACGCTATTTTCCATTGGACAAATACGAAGAGACCACCATTTGTGGACAGAACCAAATATACCAAAATCTTTGAATTTATGTAATAGACCAACATGCCATACTCGGTCAAACGCTTTACTTATGTCACAACATATTGCTCATACTTCTTTTCCAGAGTCTATGGCTTGATTGAAACTATTGTAAATGAACTTTGGTTGAATCACACAAGAATCGCCTGGAACAAAATCAGATTGCATTGCGCCAGAACGAGAAAGACAGCAGACAAATGGTTTAATAAACAGATTGCTTAATCAGTAAAATTACGCGACTTGGACACGTCAATGGCGGAGAATTAGACAAGGGAAGTAACCGTGTAATAACCAACAAGTATAACATACTGGCGAAGGATGTACTATGGTTGTCCGATCCGTGATACAATTCTTGAATTAGTTTTTCACAAATCTTAACAGACATACATAAAGTTTAAACTTTATTTATTTTACAATGATTGCGAAGAAAGTTCTAACAACTTATATTAATCACTCTCGTTGGCGCGGATGAACGCGTAAATGTGGTCATTCGTGTGGGAGGAATCCGGAGTACCCGGAGAAAACCCACCTGTCCGATATGGCGACAACCATACCACCTAACATACTTCCCGGTCCGAGGATCGTACCCGGGTTGCATTGGTGAGAAGCGAGCGCGCTAACCACTGCGCTAATCGGTCATACATAGACTACTCTATTTGATCAGTATTGCTTAGCTTGTGTTGGAGGGGTTTAAAGTCGCTCAAACAGCGGTAATACCCTGGGGGAATACCCTGGGTGTCCACCCTAACAGTAGTTCTGGCGCAGACTACCCGTAAAACCACCGACAGTTCGCAACCCATCTGGCTTCTTCACATGAAAGCGTTTGACACCACCCTTGAGATTTGAACCTTCAGCGGTAAGAGGAAAGGCGATTACTAGACAAAGCCGAAGCCGCTCGGTCACGGACGCCACTTATGTGTAGGATATACGCCGAAAACGATCCAATATGTAAAATATTGGACTGTGTGAGGTGCGCACGCCGAACACAGTGCCAATATTATACATGTATATTGGATCCGTTTGAGGCTTATATCTTACTTAAAACACACACTTATATAACAAGATCTTACTAATTAAACGTTTAATTACTTACATTTACGCATTGAATTTAATATAATACTCTGGACTTTTGAAACCAGTTCAATATTAATAATAATGGACTGCAAGTGCATGTACAAAGATATGACCTCACTATAGTTTATAAGCTTACTTAACTGAGTTATGTATGTAATACGAACAGCTGCGAACCACTGTACATATTACCACGACGTGTGCTGGATCGTTAGCCTGGGTTCGAGTCTGTCGATTTTTCACTAATTTACTTCTGGCAAAATGACGGTTGATATTACCAGAAGCTCAATGCGGCCCAATTAATGATCTATATATATTATATGACTGACCAGGCAAAATGTATCAACGCCTGTTCCAAAGCTACTGGGTCGTATCCGAAGCAAGTCCGGGGTCTTGTATGTGTTTTACGTTTATTTATCGTCGCTACCGGTTGCCCATATGAGCAATGCCTCCTGGCGAGATTAGTCACTTTAGATTGTTGGAGGATACAGATAGAGAAACCCATTTCAGGGTCTCCTCTGGTTCTTTTACGTGCACGGTGTAAAGCACTGACACGAGACCTCAGTTTAACGTCCCATCTGAAAGACTGTTAATTGTATTAGGGTCAGACGGGGGATTGAACCGGCGATCCCTGGATTACCAGTCTAGCGTGTTACCACTGGTATACAGATCCGTCTGTACGTCCGGGGTCCCGATAAGTTGACAGTGTAACCGGATCTTTATCGCATAGACATAGACATGTGTCACGTTGCAACCATAGTTATACATACATGTAGACCTATAAAAATATGGTATCCTGTATATAGCATGCGTTTATAATGTGTGTCCACCGCATGTTCTATTAATAGATATTATAACAACACACATAGTCAACGCCTGGTGGAAATCACGATTTTCAAACATGCTTGTTTTGTTTAGGGTTTAAAGTCGCACCAAGAGATAATGTGACATAGCTACTCTCCAGCGTTTGGTGGAGGAAAATGACCCCCTGGTGACCCTCCAAGCAGTATTTCACGCACAGAGGGGTACCCGGTAGAACCACCGATCTTCCACATTCCAGCTAGTTAGCATCATTACTTGACAGAATTCGACACACCCAGTGAGATTTGAACCTACAGTGGTATGGGGCAAGTGATTTGAAGTTAATAAACTTAAGCACTCGGCCACGTAGGTTCAGATGTGAAAGGGTCGGAGTGCACGCCCAGTTGTAGCCGTTACGAGTGTGCCATTAGGCAAGTCACTTAAATTCCAAATTGCCTCTTCTCTCACCCTCGTGGTAATGGATTCCATCATGAATGAGGTCTCGAGAGCGATAACACTAATGTTGTAAGAACTTGTTTCGCAATCAAGTATAACCTAACTCCGGTTGACCTATTATGTTTGATGTTGGCACTTACATATTAGGGCATATAATGACTCTACAGATATTATTTGTGGAGGAAGACGCCGGATGTCCCTCCAAACCGTAGTGCAGGCCATGAAGGCCACAATGGTTGAACCACCGACCTTCCGCAAGTCAGCTGGATAGCTTCCTCACATGAAATAATGCGACACCTCAAGTGGTGTTCGAATCAGTGGCAGTGAGAGGCAAGTCAACAACCACTCGGTCCAGTAATACGTTAAACTGCATGAACATAACTACAGTATGTTTAACTGCAATCCCTCATAATGCTGATCTAATTGTTTAAAAGGGAATGTGAAATGGTTAATGTAAGATGGCTGTCTCCATTATACTTGTATTTTAAAGCAGCATTACATCGTATGAAATAAAAGGTATTTGAAAAATTCAATGTTTACGTATGGGTAGCAACGCTGCTACACATTCTAACATTATACTTTGTATGCTTATGTTCATTTGGTAAACAGTGTTATTTTGCGATAAAACAAACTCGAAACCGAAAGTAGGACTTTCCGAGTCGATCGGTCACGCACTTGTTTACAACCGGAACGCATCGTCCGCACTTATTTACATTCGGAATGCATCGACCCAATTTGTCCCACGTTGTCTTTTTTAATTAAATTACTTGATATGTTGATTCATACCTCTGTTAGCTAAGTCTTTTAGGGACATTTCTACATCCCCGCGAGGGGTTCGACATTAGAAGAAGATAGATAGATAGTATTTCATGTTCAAAATATATACGTTGTTTTCTACATCCTCTGTTGTTTCACGCATGCGCGCTGTGCATGTTTACATTTCGTGTGTTGATAAACAACTTCGCGTATACGACGGTTTAAATTTATTGGAATTTTATCGTTTCTGGGTGACTATTTCGATTTTTGTAAACACATACACACATTAGTATTTATATTTTACCCAAAACATACTTTATTACGATGTAATGCTGCTTTAACTATATGTTCCATTATGTAGATTGTATTTTTTAACTTGAATTTCAAAATAAATCGCGCGAGCCAGATTCGAACAAGCGACCTAAGGATAACAGACATGTTTGAACCACTACAGTCCTCCGCTCTACCAACTGAGCTATCACGGGATGTATACAGTATTGGCACATACTTATAATACAATCATTAATGATAATCAATCTATCAAAAACGTTAACCTTCAAAATTATGCCACGTATATAACCAATCATTTATGATAATTACTTGACATAATGTTATCTCATATGTATTAATAATAATAATAATAATATTAATAATAGTTATTATTATTATATTTATTAATAATAATATTAATACTATTTTTTAATAAAACTATTATTATTAATAATAATAATAATAATAAACAATAATAAATAATAAATAATAATAATAATATTCATAATAATAATATAGACTTTATTTAACAAGAGAACTCATTTAAACAATTAACTCAATCGACAATGAGCAATAAAACTTTCATGGGAAATAAGATATAACCGTTGTGTGTTTTACGTTTATTTATCGATGCGACCGGTTGCCCATATGAGCGACGCCTCCTGAAGAGATTAGTCATTTTAGATTTTGGAGGATAGTGCATTGATACAGACAGAGACCCATTCCAGAATCTCCTCTGGTTCTTTTACGTGCACGGTGTACAGTACCGACACGAGACCTCGGTTTAACGTCCCATCTGAAAAACTGTTAATTTTATTATGGTCAGACGGGGGGGTCGAACCTGCGATACCTGGATTACCAGTCCAGCGTGTTACCACTGGGCTACAGATCCGTCTGTGCCATAGTTGGTTGACAATGGTCAACATTTATATAGTGTGTGTGGCTGTATATGGCGAAGAGTTCCGATGTGTCTGTGTCACGTGGTCACGTGTATGACTAACAATAGTTAAAGTGACATAAAGCCCTATATGATAGTTATGTACATCCATGGTCGGTTTATGGTCAGTTTGTGACCAGTTTACGACACGCCAACTCATAGATGTCTGATTTATCATGCAAATGATTATGACAACATGATATGATAACAAAGCAACATACTGTCCGATTATCTCTCCGACAGTTAGTTGTCCTCCGATGGCTAGTTGTCCGATGGTTAGTTGTCCGATGGTTAGTGTTCCGATGGCTAGTTGTCCGATGGTTGGTTGTCCGATGGTTAGTTGCCCGATGGTTAGTTGTCCGATAGTTAGTTGTTCGATGGTTAGTTGCGTAATGGTTAGTTGCCCGATGGTTAGCTGTCCGATGGTTAGTTGCCCGATGGTTAGTTGTCCGATGTGTTGTTTTATTATACATTATGCAGCCACCTGTGCAAAGCAGCCACTTTCTGTGATTCCCTTGGCTGACTGCTGAGGATATGTTTGACTGTATACGTTAAATATTGTTACAATATGAAGGCAGTGTGGGCAACGAAAACGTGTGATTGTTGAAACTTGAATCACAACAACACAAAAATATACAAATCCCGCGAGCCGGATTCGAACCAGCGACCTAAGGATAACAGACATGTTTGAACCACTACAGTCCTCCGCTCTACCAACTGAGCTATCACGGGATCTTTACAACATTTAGCACATACTTATAATACAATCATTGATTATAATCAATCTGTCAAAAATATTAACCTTCAAAATTATGTCACGTTATCAATAGTCACGGATAATAATGATAATAATAATAAAGACTGTATTTAACGAGAGAACTCATTTGAAGAATTAAGTCAATCTACCACGAGGCCCTCAACAAATTAAAACATGAAATAGCATAATGAACCAGTAAATCTTTCATAGGAAATAAGATATAAGCTGCAAGAACTAATACTTATATTCATGTATAATTGTATATTATCAGTTTATTAGGTTATTGGTCTGTTCTTTGCGCCACCTTCAAGATTTGACGTGTGGAATAGAATGTGCTGTTTTGATGTGATAAGGGAGGGAATTCCACAAAGAAAGATAAGAAAGAGTTTCTAAAAACGTCAGTAGTTGGCCTAGGAGGGTAAAGTTGGAGATTGGCTGATGATCGCAAGTTTTGAGTTCGAACATCGGAAGTAAATCTGAATGACTCTTGCATATAGACAGGTGCTAGGTCATTGGGTGTTTTAAACATTAAGAATACATGCCACATCAAATCAAAACAGTTATCAATAGTCTGCGATACATGCTACACCGAACCAAAACAGTTGTCAATAGTATGCGATACATGCTACACCGAACCAAAACAGTTATCAATAGTCTGCGATACATGCTACACCGAACCAAAACAGTTGTCAATAGTCTGCGATACATGCTACACCGAACCAAAACAGTTATCAATAGTCTGCGATACATGCTACACCGAACCAAAACTGTTATCAATAGTCTGCGATACATGCTACACCGAACCAAAACAGTTATCAATAGTCTGCGATACATGCTACACCGAACCAAAACAGTTATCAATAGTCTGCGATACATGCTACACCGAACCAAAACAGATATCAATAGTCTGCGATACATGCTACACCGAACCAAAACAGTTATCAATAGTCTGCGATACATGCTACACCGAACCAAAACAGATATCAATAGACACGGATATATGCCACGTTAAACAAAACAGTTATATCAATATTGTAAGAGGGCTGCCTCCTTAATACATGTACAGTCAAACCTGTGTTAATGGACACCTCAAGTATGCTGTCAACATGCATTAAGCAGCCAGTATCCTGGTTATCAATTCATGTTTTTATTATACATTTGCACTCTATTAATCAGCCACCTGTGCTAAGCAGACACTTTCTGTGATTTCCTTGGCTTGCTGTATTAAGACAGGTTTGACTGTATACGTTAAATATTGGTTCAATATCCTACTGTGTGGGCAACGAAAACGTGTGATTGTTGAAACTTGTATCACAACAATAAAACAAATCCCGCGAGCCGGATTCGAACCAGCGACCTAAGGATAACAGACATATTTGAACAACTACAGTCCTCCGCTCTACCAACTGAGCTATCACGGGATATCAACATTTAGTATATAATTATAATACAATCAACAGCTCGCCCATATGGTTCGCCGGCGGCAAGGGTAAATAAGCTCAATCATCACCTGATGATAATCATCCTGCTGTCAAAACGTTAACCTTAACTATTATGTCACGTTATCGATAGTCACGGATACATGCCACATCAAACCAAGTATCTTCACGCCTTGTGTACATTCGGACCATATCACTCTCTATCGGCAATCAGAACAAACATCTAAGACAGCTGTTTCAACACCCGTTGCAACGTGAAACAACATTTGGACTGTGCAATTTACACATACAACGTGAAAATACATTTGCAACGCGAAACTACACTTGCAACATGAAACTACACTTGCAACATCAACATGAAACTACATTTGCAACATGAAACTACACTTACAACATGAAACTACACTTGCAACATCAACATGAAACTACACTTGCAACATGAAACTACACTTGCAACATCAACATGAAACTACATTTGCAACATGAAACTACACTTGCAACATCAACATGAAACTACACTTGCAACATGAAACTACACTTGCAACATCAACATGAAACTACATTTGCAATATGAAACTACACTTGCAACATGAAAATACTCTTGCGACTGCCATGCAAAAATGCATAACAATTCGTTTGCATTAATAATAGAGATGATGTCAATCGAAATGTTTAGTTTCACGCATATTTATGTGCAAACAGCGTTGTGGTCAAACATGGAAGTATCTTTTATATTAGTTTCCTTGAAAGCAGCATTACATCATATGAAATAAAAGATATTTGAAAAATTCAACTTTTAGTTATGGGTAGCAATGTTGTTACACATTCTAACATTATACTTTGTATGCTTATGTTCATTTGCTAAACAGTGGTTTTTGGCGATAAAACAATCTCGAAACCGAAAGTAGGACTTTCCGAGTCGATCGGTCACGCACTTGTTTACAACCGGAACGCATTGTCCGCACTTGTTTACATTCGGAATGCATCGTCCCCATTTGTCCCAAGTTGTCTTTTTTAATTAAATTACTTGACATGTTGATTCATACCTCTGTTAGCTAAGTCTTTTAGGGACATGTCTACATCCCCGCGAGTGGTTCGACATTAGAGGAAGATAGATAGTCTTTCATGTTCCAAATATATACGTTGTTTTCTACATCCTCTGTTGTTTCATGCATGCGCTCTGTGCGTGTTTACATTTCATATGCTGATAAACAAATTCGCGTATACGACGGTTTAAATTTATTGGAATTTTATCGTTTCTGAGCGACTATTTCTATTTTTATAAACACACACACACACACATTAGTATTTATATTTTACCACAAAAACATCCTTTATTACGATGTAATGCTGCTTTTAAAAAACGGATGTTTTGTTCTAACTATAACATTTTTATGCCGAAATAGTTCATACTTACACATTGTTTTAGTCTTTGCAAACAACGTTATTAATAATTTAATGCTAAAGACGTTATGATTTATATCAGTATACTAACTCCCGCATGATCAAACACCAAATCTTGGAATCAAGTTATACAGAAATGTATTAACAATATTAGTTATATTAAGAGTCTTCAAATGACTAATTATGAGTGAATCCTTGAGTTGCAGTAGCTCAGGTGTGCATAGAGCGTGAGCTGCAATACCTCAGGTGTGCATAGAGCGTGAGTGGCAGTAGCACAGGTGTGCATAAAACGTGAGTTGCAGTAGCTCAGGTGTGCATATAGAGCGTGAGCTGCAGTACCTCAGGTGTGAATAGAGCGTGAGCTGCAGTACCCCAGGTGTGAATAGAGCGTGAGCTGCAGTACCGCAGATGTGCATAGAGTGTGAGCTGCAGTACCTCAGGTGTGCATAGAGCGTGAGCTGCAGTACCTCAAGTGTGCATAGAGCGTGAGCTGCAGTACCTCAGGTGTGCATAGAGCGTGAGCTGCAGTACCTCAGGTGTGTATAGAGCGTGAGCTGCAGTACCTCAGGTGTGCATAGAGCATGAGCTGCAGTACCTCAGGTGTGTATTTGCGTTTTTTCCGGATCTTCATGTGAATCACAATAGCACAAAGAAATAAGTAAAATCTTTGTTTGCGCAACATTTTATTCTGTTATTGGGCATTGTGGCGGTACCGCCAATCGGTAAAGTGGACATATATGCTAAGGGAGGGTGTTTGTCCAAATTTATTATTAATATAATTATAATGGTCATTTTTACATATTGCATTCATTTCTACAAGAACACTAGGACATATATATCTAGAGAAGAGCACTGGGAGATATAAATCTAGAGAAGAGCACTGGGAGATATGCAAACCCCGCGATGGGCTGACCGCCATTAATTATTTACAGTCAAACCTGTGTTAGCGGTCACCTCCATTAAGCAGCTAACCTGTATTAAGCAGCCAGTTTCCAGATTCCCAATCGGTTGTTTTATTATATATTTGACCTCTATTAAGCAGCCACATGTGCTAAGCAGCGATTTTAGGTGGGAAAGGCCCGGAGTTCGCGCCCGCTCGAGCCATTACGAGTGTGTCCTTAGGCAAGGTATTTAAATTCCACATGGCATCTTCTCTCTCCCTCGTGGCGATGGATTCCATCAGGAATGAGGCCTCGAGAGTGATTAATACAAGTTGTAAGGAATTGTTTTACAATCGAGCTAAAATAAATTTGCATAAATTAAGCATTAATAATTGTTTATTTATTTAACCATAGTTTATATTGCAAATCAATATTACATATGTCATACACATAAAGATACAATACATAGCATGACAATACAAATGGTTTGGGCCACAAGTTTTAACAACATTATACAACGGCAGGCACCAGTATAATAATAGTATTGTTGGGACCGCCGTGGCTTGATCTATAAGTTGATAAGGTACTTGACTTTAAAGCGACTCAGTGAAAACGCAACTTTCTACATATTGTAATATCCTATTATATGATATCATTAATTTCTAAATAATTGCATCAAAGACTGAGTATTTCAACTACTAAGCAAACGTCGTATACGCGGTTTGTTGACATAACAAAATAATGTAAATAGGGTCGACATCAATGCGTAATACAACGCGTGCATCCTGAATTACACGAGTTATGGTACATATTTACCGTTATATCTCACATGTGTGCCTATGCATATTTATTTGTAGACTAATATTAGTTCAATTATCTCTAAGCGACAGTATCACGCGTTTAGTATTGACTCCAATGACAATCACACGTCAGGAGCGTGGATGACCGGTATATGAAATCCTACTTTCACTTTAAGTTTGTAGACCACTAGCACTGTTTATTGATTCTTCGAATGTATTCGAAAGAATTTGTAGTAGCAATACATTTATACGTGAACAAAAGTTGTTTGGGTTTTTTTTTTGCTTTTTGTGATGTAATGTCGCTTTAAAACAGTTTCCCTTCACGTGTGTGATTCTAAATCCAATAGTTATACAGAAACAGAAAAAAAACATTCGAAGCTCATTTAAATCCAATAATCCTTTAGGTGTTTATGTCCCTATCGTTTGTCTTGGATGCATCTTCACGTTCTATGTGCTCAATAATGAAAAATATACAAAGCGATGAACAATAATAATAATAATAATAATAATAATAATAATAACAATAATAATAATAATAATAATAATAATAACAATAATAATAATAATAATAATATAATAATAACAATAATAATAATAATAATAATAATAATAACAATAATAAATAATAATAAAATAATAATAATAATAATATAATAATAATAATAAAATATAATAATATATATATAATAACATATAATAATATAACTATAATATAATAATAAATATATTATAATAATACAATAATAATAATAATAATAATAATATAATAATAACAATAATAATAATAATAATAATAACAATAATAATAATAACAATAATAATAATAACAATAATAATAATAATAATAATAATAACAATAATAATAATAACAATAATAATAATAATAATAATATAATAATAACAATAATAATAATAAGACTTTATTTTACGAGATAACTCATTTAACAAAAGATAATCTACCATGAGGCCTGTCCCCTCAACATATATACAAATCAAATGATAGGACTATAAGTGAAAACTGCATATTGGAATTATATATAGTACTTAATGTTAAAGCTGATGTCCATACTCTTTTCCGGTATATCTTTGTGTTGCGATGATGAAACAAAAATCAATCGCACATCTTCAGAGTTCTTTATTGTTTTTATCGTTTTATCCATTGTGGAAGCCGTGATAGCGCTGTGGATGCGCGTTCGCTTCAGGTGCGAAAGATCCGGAGTTCGAGCCCCACTGGAGCCGTTACGAGTGTGCCCTTAGGCAAGGCATTTAAATTCCACATTGCCTCTTCTCTCTCCCTCGTGGAGATGGATTCCATCAGAAATGAGGTCTCGAGAGTGATTTATATCAGTTGAAATAACTTGTTTCGCAATCGAGCTAAAATAAATTTGTATAAATAAATAAAAAAATGTTTTATCCATTTCTTTGTTTCGGTAACAAACATTACAAATAGCAAAGACTCATTCTTCCGTTTTCAGATTCAGAGTTGTGTCCTCCTCGTCAGTGTTTTCTATAACAATAATTGCAAAGAAGCAAATAACCACCATCTAGGCTTACATGTACAGTCTGCACCCGTTATGTCGAATTCCGTCGGACATATCAAAATACTTCGACATAACCGAAGTTTGACTTAACGAAATTCGATATCAACATATCCAGTTATATGTACAATGATAGTGTCTGAAACGGGTCTTTGATGCGACTTCGAGATAACCGGAACATTCGACATAACCGACTTTGACATAACGGATGTAGACTGTATAAGCTTTTACCCCGTGCTACAATAATGAAAATGCATTGAACAAATAGCTCTCCGCTAGCTTTTCACATTTCTGTTTTTCATCTGGTCCTAAAATCGGTTCCGCCTGATGGTAATTGAAAACGAATCAATAATCAGCCCCTATATGTTATTAGATTCCCTCTGTCTTTGTGTTCCAAAGATAAAACACATGTACAACAAACTATCATCCAAGGGGCGTTTGGGTTTCACAGACGGATCTGTAGTTCAGTGGTAACACGCTGGACTGGTAATCCAGGGATCGCAAGTTCGATCCCCCGTCTGACCCTAATACAATAAACAGTCTTTCAGATGGAACGTTAATCCGAGGTCTCGTGTCGGTGCTTTACACCGTGCACGTAAAAGAACCAGAGGAGACTCTGGAATGGGTCTCTGTCTGTATCATTGCACTATCCTCCAAAATTCTAATCACTACTAATCTCTTCAGGAGGCGTCGCTCATATGGGCAACCGTTAGCCCATATATCATGCTTTGCTTTTTATTTTGTGGACCGGTAGCGACGATAAATAAACGTAAAACACAAGTTTGTGTTTCGGCGTTTTCTTCACGTTCTTTGTGCTCAAATAATGAAATTACACAGAACATAGAACCATCCTCCAAGTGTCCTGGTTGTCTTCCCCCTCCTTTCGCTTTGTTTTACGATTATCAAATGCACACTGCAATGATTAAACATCTACATTTTGCAGCCTTCGTTTTCTTCCATTTATTTGAGTTCCGATAAATGGAACATGCAAACATTAAATACTTCTGTAGATTTTTCAGAATCTGTTATAAGTTTTCGTAGTTCTCTTATTGATATTAAAAACACGTTAGGACAAGGGTTTTTTTTATTTCATGTGTTGGGTTTTATCCATGTCTTTAGCTCTTCGTATAATGAGACATGAAAAGAAACAAAGAATTATCCACTACGTTTTTGGTGCGTTTGGGTTATATCCATTTCGCTTTAGCTCTTCGTATATTTTAAATGAATAATGAAAAGAACAAAGAACCATTCACTATGATTTTTCAGGCGTTGGGTTTTATTCATTTCTTTGGCTCCTCGTCTAATGATAGGACAGGTTGGTTTTCTCCGGGTACTCCGGTTTCCTCCCACACGAATGACCACATATACGCTTTCATCCGCGCCAACGAGAGTGATTAATATAAGTTGTTAGAACTTACTTCGCAATCGTTGTAAGATAAATAAAGTTTAAACTTTAATGAAAAATGCAAAGAACAAAGAAGCATTCACTATGTTTTTCAGGCGGGGTTTTATTCATTTCTTTGGCTCATCGTCTAATGAAAAATGCAAAGAACAAAGTATCATCCAGTACGCTTTTTAGGTTTTGGTTTTTTCTTCCCTGTCCTTGATTGTTCTGGTAAGGAGGGATTCCCAAAGGCATACGGTGTTATCATTGACATGAGGTTCGCTCTGTGTTTTTCCTCACTGTCTTTTTGTTCAGTTTGAGCAAGTGCGTTTTCAGATTCTGTGCTTCTTTTTCGTCGATCCTGGCCAACGTTAAACAATGCTGCAAATCAAAACATAAACAACCACGTTACATATATTCCGAACATAGTGTATGCCAATGAGCTACATTGCTGGTATTTCTATTACCTCCCTTGGCAGTCTAAATTTCCGATTAATCCAGAGATGTATATGTTTACCATTAGTTTCAATATTTTGTTTTTAGCTTTGTTCCCTATTCAATACCGCAACGGTATGATAAATGTGATTCATAGCAAATATTTACAGTAATGTATTCATTGGATATACTGTAGGGTATCTGTTTTAATAATAATAATAAGATGAGAAAACGGATGACAATTTATAGCATGTGGTGCAAAGGAGGCCACGATAAAAACAGAGGAAATCAACAATGAAGACGAATACATCATAAAGTGTATCCAGGGGTTGGTGTATTAACCGGAACCTAAATAACCTTTACAGGATATGTGTGGATTTCTCGTTTATAGTTCTCATATATAATAGGTACGTTGAGATGCAATACAGACGGATCTGTAGTCCAGTGGTAACACGCTGGACTGGTAATCCAGGGATCACAGGTTCGATCCCCCGTCTGACCCTAATAAAATTAACAGTCTTTCAGATGGGACGTTAAACCGAGGTCTCGTGTCGGTGCTTTATACCGTGGACGTAAAAGAACCAGAGGAGACTCTGGAATGGGTCTCTGTCTGTATCACTGCACTATCCTCCAAAATCTAAAATGACTAATATCTACAGGAGGCGTCGCTCATATGGGCAACCGGTAGCGACGATAAATAAACGTAAACACACAGATGCAATAGTCTAGCCTGGGAACAGGCGTCGATATATTTTGTTTGGACAGTCAAATAAATATATTTTTGCCAGAGGCTAAAAAATGAAATATCGACAGATGGGAACCGAGGCTAGCAAACATACAAGTGTGACAAATACGAACTTACATCATTACTACGAATTTGGAGTTTTGAATAAATGCGGCATTGACCCTATACTTGAAGACGATGGCAAGTATGAAGCTTGAGATATTACGGGTCGTTTTTGCTTTTCAGTTTCCTTTTACATGTTAGTAGTTTAACTGAACGATCCATACTAGTGCTGATTGTCATGTTGTTTCAGTTCTGAGCAATGTATTCTATTACAGGAGACACTTACGCAATACGGCCATAACCACAAGAGATATAAATATATGAGCAATGTATTCTATTCCAGGAGATACTTACGCAATACCGTCATAACCACAAGAGAAATAAATATCTGAGCAATGTATTCCAGAAGACACTTACGCAATACCGTCATAACCACAAGAGAAATAAATATCTGAGCAATGTATTCCAGGAGAAACTTACGCAATACCGTCATAACCACAAGAGAAATAAATATCTGAGCAATGTATTCCAGGAGAAACTTACGCAATACCGTCATAACCACAAGAGAAATAAATATCTGAGCAATGTATTCCAGGAGATACTTACGCAATACCGTCATAACCACAAGAGAAATAAATAGCTGAGCAATGTATTCTATTCCAGGAGACACTTACGCAATACCGTCATAACCACAAGAGAAATAAATAGCTGAGCAATAAATTCTATTCCAGGAGACACTTACGCAATACCGTCATAACCACAAGAGAAATAAATAGCTGAGCAATGTATTCTATTCCAGGAGATACTTACGCAATAACGTCATAACCACAAGAGAAATAAACATCTGAGCAATGTATTCTATTCCAGGAGACACTTACGCAATACCAGCATAACCACACGAGAAATAAATATCTGAGCAATGTATTCTATTCCTGGAGACACTTACGCAATACCGTCATAACCACAAGAGAAATAAATATCTGAGCAATGTATTCCAGGCGAGACTTACGCAATAACGCCATAACCACAAGAGAAATAAATATCTGAGCAATATATTCTATTCCAGGAGACATTTACGCAATAACGTCATAACCACAAGAGAAATACATATCTGAGTCATGTATTCCAGGAGACACTTACGCAATACCGTCATAACAACAAGAGAAATAAATATCTGAGCAATGTATTCCAGGAGACACTTACGCAATACCGTCATAACCACAAGAGAAATAAATAGCTGAGCAATGTATTCTATTCCAGGAGATACTTACGCAATACCGTCATAACCACAAGAGAAATAAATATCTAAGCAATGTATTCTATTCCAGGAGACACTTACGCAATACCGTCATAACCACAAGAGAAATAAATAGAGCAGACACCATGCAAGTATTTATTTAACTTACCATTTAAACAGATACGTGTTTCTATGGAAACACTTCTACCGTTTCCCAGTGGGTGGTTGTTGTACATCAGAATTTGAAGCATATTCAACGCCAGTTCGTTTCCAGCTAATGCACTACTGTCCCACCGTGTAATACCTGGAAACATAGATATAGCAACAATGTCTATAATTCCTTGCTGAAATCAAATAATGAATTAAACAATAATAATGAAAACAATAATAATAATAAAGAATTTATTTTACGAGAGAACTCATTTAAAAGTTAATCTACCATGAGGCCAGGCCCTCAACATATATACAAATCAAATGATATGACTATAAGTGAAAACTGCACATTGGAATTATATAGTAATGTTAAAGCTGAAAAGTAGAGAAACTATATATAATATTGTTTGGAATATGATGATATATGAACTTGTCTAACAGAGTAGAAAAGGGGAATGAGACAATTAATGCCAATACATCTATATAGCAATGTGCAGATATGACTTATAGGGGTATCTTGAAAATAGTATGAAATCAGCTTAAAGACGGCCATTCACAGAATCTAGTAACTATTGCACAGAACTGCTCTCGGGATATATTGATTTCGATATTCAATCAGTGATATATAATTCGATCTTAAAACACTGTCGTGACGTCATACCCTTGTACTAGCAGTCCATTATTATTAATATTGGACTGGTGTCAAAAGGCCATAGTATTATATTAAATCCTACGCGTAAATGGACGAAATTAACAATTTGAATTGGTAGGATCTTGTTGTATACGTGTGTGTTTTATATAACATATAAGCCTTAAACGGATCCAATATGTAAAATACTGATACTGTCTTCGGCCCAACGCGCCTCACACAGTCCAATATTTTACATACTGACTATATAAGTTTATTTAAAGTCGCCACCGCATAAATGCATTTGGGCGAGTATATTTTACATATTGGATCGTTTCAGCTTATATTCTATACATATACACTGATATGCTCGTTTTCTATCTAGGTTCCAGACTGAAGCAAACAAATACCGTATATATGTTATATTTCTATATTGTTTTATCTTAAGAAAAATAGTGGATTTTAATCAATATAACAATTTTATATAGCTGCATTTATTTACGCTGAAATTTATTGCTAGTATACTTGAACGATTTTTTTTATCTTAATTATTTAAAAGTAAGCTGTTTTGATCGGTTAACATTTTACAATGAATTTCAAAAAATTAAGAATATGTTAATAATTATTATGAAAAGAAAAGTATTTAAGATAGCTTTAAAAAAAATGTGCACGTACCAAAGTCCTCTCCGTCCGCACACTCTATGATACATAACCCATGTAGCAATCTTAAAAACCTCAGTGGATATAAATGCATGTCCTTAATAACATAACTGTCTTGTTCTAGTATATTGACGCAAAAAATATCATACTGCGCATTCTTAAGTAAAAACAATAATATGGCGTCTTTGATAAAATTGGAACTACGGAGAATTTAGAGAGATAAATGCATCCAATGAACAGTTATATTTAGTCCCAAATGGTTTCAAATCGATTCATCAAGAGGGCTTGGCAATCGGACAGTTCATATCAAATGGACAATTCCGTAGACTTAAATATCAATTATATTGCTTTGTAGTGGGCTAGAAGGAATTAAGTCCAGATACCGTGTCTATATATGGAAATGAGTCGTCATTTGTCACAGAAGATTTTAACTGTATTTTACCTCGGGCTTCTGTTCGGAATACAGAGTAACGCTCCTATTAAATTCTTAATCATCCCTTAATAAACCTTACAAGTCCGTAATAAACCCTAATTTGGCTTGACAAAGGTCATATTTATACTTCATCTACTTAAATGTTGTTCATCTTTATATTCCACCTTTGACTTTTCGGCGCACCCGGATATCCGGTAAATAGTCACGTGATATGACGTAGTATATACTTGCAGATTATGACAATAGTAATACAACATGTGTTTTCAATTTTATTTAATAGAAATTTATATTTAAGTTCGATTGCGAAATAAGTTCTTACAACTGATATTAATCACTCTCGAGACCTCATTCCTGATGGAATCAATCGCTATGCTTCTCTATTGCTAGATACTCGCCGTCTGTATCTGTATGCGTATATATTCACCATCTTTATATGTGAATCTCAGATTAACTTTCTGTTCATACCAATATATTAGCTCGATTGCGAAACAAGTTCTTAGAACTTATATTAATCACTCTCGCGACCTCATTCCTGGTGGTATCAAACGCCACGAGGGAGGGAGGGAGAGAGAGAGAGAGCGAGAGAGAGAGAGAGAGAGAGAAAGAGAGCGAGATAAGAGGCAATGTGGAATTTAAATATCTTGCCTACGGGCACAATCGTAACGGCTCCAGTGGGTGTGTGTGTGTGTGTGTGTTGTGTGTGTGTGTGTGTGTGTGTGTGTGTGTGTGTGTGTGTGTGTGTGTGTGTGTGGTGTGTGTGTGTGTGTGTGTGTGTGGTGTGTGTGTGTGTGTGTGTGTGTGTGTGTGTGTGTGTGTGTGTGTGTGTGTGTGTGTGTGTGTGTGTGTGTGTGTGTGTGTGTGTGTGTGTGTGTGTGTGTGTGTGTGTGTGTGTGTGTGTGTGTGTGTGTGTGTGTGTGTGTGTGTGTGTGTGTGTGTGTGTGTGTGTGTGTGTGTGTGTGTGTGTGTGTGTGTGTGTGTGTGTGTGTGTGTGTGTGTGTGTGTGTGTGTGTGTGTGTGTGTGTGTGTGTGTGTGTGTGTGTGTGTGTGTGTGTGTGTGTGTGTGTGTGTGTGTGTGTGTGTGTGTGTGTGTGTGTGTGTGTGTGTGTGTGTGTGTGTGTGTGTGTGTGTGTGTGTGTGTGTGTGTGTGTGTGTGTGTGTGTGTGTGTGTGTGTGTGTGTGTGTGTGTGTGTGTGTGTGTGTGTGTGTGTGTGTGTGTGTGTGTGTGTGTGTGTGTGTGTGTGTGTGTGTGTGTGTGTGTGTGTGTGTGTGTGTGTGTGTGTGTGTGTGTGTGTGTGTGTGTGTGTGTGTGTGTGTGTGTGTGTGTGTGTGTGTGTGTGTGTGTGTGTGTGTGTGTGTGTGTGTGTGTGTGTGTGTGTGTGTGTGTGTGTGTGTGTGTGTGTGTGTGTGTGTGTGTGTGTGTGTGTGTGTGTGTGTGTGTGTGTGTGTGTGTGTGTGTGTGTGTGTGTGTGTGTGTGTGTGTGTGTGTGTGTGTGTGTGTGTGTGTGTGTGTGTGTGTGTGTGTGTGTGTGTGTGTGTGTGTGTGTGTGTGTGTGTGTGTGTGTGTGTGTGTGTGTGTGTGTGTGTGTGTGTGTGTGTGTGTGTGTGTGTGTGTGTGTGTGTGTGTGTGTGTGTGTGTGTGTGTGTGTGTGTGTGTGTGTGTGTGTGTGTGTGTGTGTGTGTGTGTGTGTGTGTGTGTGTGTGTGTGTGTGTGTGTGTGTGTGTGTGTGTGTGTGTGTGTGTGTGTGTGTGTGTGTGTGTGTGTGTGTGTGTGTGTGTGTGTGTGTGTGTGTGTGTGTGTGTGTGTGTGTGTGTGTGTGTGTGTGTGTGTGTGTGTGTGTGTGTGTGTGTGTGTGTGTGTGTGTGTGTGTGTGTGTGTGTGTGTGTGTGTGTGTGTGTGTGTGTGTGTGTGTGTGTGTGTGTGTGTGTGTGTGTGTGTGTGTGTGGTGTGTGTGTGGGGGGGGGGGGGGGGGACGGGGGCGTTTACGTTTATTTATCGTCGCTACCGGTTGCCCATATGAGCGACGCATCCTGAAGAGATTAGTTATTTTAGATTTTGGAGGATAGTGCATGATACAGACAGAGACCAATTCCAGAATGTCCTCTGGTTCTTGTACACTAGTATAATCCCGTAACCGATTATGTAACTTTATAATTCACCAATGTTAAAATATGTGTATATCATTTAAATTGTTAAATTCTTCTCGTGCTCCGATTTGATAGTTCATGTTTTTGAATTATCTTCAAATATTCCTTTAAATATTAACCGTTTTCTTTTTTACATCCAAAACTATTGACTCACAAATACAATAAGTTCTGAAATTATTTAGCATATACCAAGAATAGATTTCAGTGTTATATATATTATTCTCATTATTCTCCTGCCTATTGTATATTAATCAATTGATAGGGAGAAGAACTATATAAGTTTTCTTTCGTTCTAATCCCGTTCAGTCTACTGCTGTTAAATTATATGTAAAATGTTCATTTCTTGATTACATGTACAAATACTGAAATAAATAATGTTTAAACTAAATTGTTAAAATATCCATCAAAATGGGACACATATGACTCATTTCGATAGTCTGCTTACATAGCTGGATAAATGCTGCATCAGTATTGAAATACTGACACTACCCTACCACTGTCTTTGTTTGGTACTGACACTACCCTACCACTGTCTTTGTTTGGTTCTGACACTACCCTACCACTGTCTTTGTTTGGTACTGACACTACCACTGTCATTGTTTGGTTCTGACACTACCCTACCAATATCTTTGTTTAGTACTGACACTACCCTACCACTGTCTTTGTTTGATTCTGACACTACCCTACCACTGTCTTTGTTTGGTACTGACACTACCCTACCACTGTCTTTGTTTGGTACTGACACTACCCTACCACTGTCTTGTTTGGTACTGACACTACCCTACCACTGTCTTTGTTTGTTTCTGACACTACCCTACCACTGTCTTTGTTTGGTACTGACACTACCCTACCACTGTCTTTGTTTGGTTCTGACACTACCCTACCACTGTCTTTGTTTGGTTCTGACACTACCCTACCACTGTCTTTGTTTGGTTCTGACACTACCCTACCACTGTCTTTGTTTGGTTCTGACACTACCCTACCACTGTCTTTGTTTGGTTCTGACACTACCACTGTCTTTGTTTGGTACTGACACTACCCTACCACTGTCTTGTTTGGTACTGACACTACCCTACCACTGTCTTTGTTTGTTTCTGACACTACCCTACCACTGTCTTTGTTTGGTACTGACACTACCCTACCACTGTCTTTGTTTGGTTCTGACACTACCCTACCACTGTCTTTGTTTGGTTCTGACACTACCACTGTCATTGCTTGGTTCTGACACTACCCTACCAATATCTTTGTTTAGTACTGACACTACCCTACCACTGTCTTTGTTTGATTCTGACACTACCCTACCACTGTCTTTGTTTGGTACTGACACTACCCTACCACTGTCTTTGTTTGGTTCTGACACTACCCTACCACTGTCTTTGTTTGGTTCTGACACTACCCTACCACTGTCTTTGTTTGGTTCTGACACTACCCTACCACTGTCTTTGTTTGGTACTGACACTACCCTACCACTGTCTTTGTTTGGTTCTGACACTACCCTACCACTGTCTTTGTTTGGTACTGACACTACCCTACCACTGTCTTGTTTGGTTCTGACACTACCCTACCACTGTCTTTGTTTGGTTCTGACACTACCCTACCACTGTCTTTGTTTGGTTCTGACACTACCCTACCACTGTCTTTGTTTGGTTCTGACACTACCCTACCACTGTCTTTGTTTGGTTCTGACACTACCCTACCACTGTCTTTGTTTGGTTCTGACACTACCCTACCACTGTCTTTATTTGGTTCTGACACTACCACTGTCTTTGTTTGGTTCTGACACTACCACTGTCATTGTTTGGTTCTGACACTACCCTACCACTGTCTGTGTTTGGTTCTGACACTACCCTACCAATATCTTTGTTTAGTACTGACACTACCCTACCACTGTCTTTGTTTGGTTCTGACACTACGCTACCACTGTCTTTGTTTGGTTCTGACACTACCCTACCACTGTCTTTGTTTGGTTCTGACACTACCCTACCAATATCTTTGTTTCGTACTGACACTACCCTACCACTGTCTTTGTTTGGTTCTGACACTACCCTACCACTGTCTTTGTTTGGTACTGACACTACCCTACCACTGTCTTTGTTTGGTTCTGACACTACCCTACCACTGTCTTTGTTTGGTTCTGACACTACCCTACCACTGTCTTTGTTTGGTTCTGACACTACCCTACCACTGTCTTTGTTTGGTTCTGACACTACCCTACCACTGTCTTTGTTTGGTACTGACACTACCCTACCACTGTCTTTATTTGGTTCTGACACTACCACTGTCTTTGTTTGGTTCTAACACTACCACTGTCATTGTTTGGTTCTGACACTACCCTACCACTGTCTGTGTTTGGTTCTGACACTACCCTACCAATATCTTTGTTTAGTACTGACACTACCCTACCACTGTCTTTGCTTGGTTCTGACACTACGCTACCACTGTCTTTGTTTGGTTCTGACACTACCCTACCACTGTCTTTGTTTGGTTCTGACACTACCCTACCACTGTCTTTATTTGGTTCTGACACTACCACTGTCTTTGTTTGGTTCTGACACTACCACTGTCATTGTTTGGTTCTGACACTACCCTACCACTGTCTGTGTTTGGTTCTGACACTACCCTACCAATATCTTTGTTTAGTACTGACACTACCCTACCACTGTCTTTGTTTGGTTCTGACACTACGCTACCACTGTCTTTGTTTGGTTCTGACACTACCCTACCACTGTCTTTGTTTGGTTCTGACACTACCCTACCAATATCTTTGTTTCGTACTGACACTACCCTACCACTGTCTTTGTTTGTTTCTGACACTACCCTACCACTGTCTTTGTTTGGTTCTGACACAACCCTACCACTGTCTTTGTTTGGTTCCGACATTACCCTACCACTGTCTTTGTTTGGTTCTGACACTACCCTACCACTGTCTTTGTTTGGTACTGACACTACCCTACCACTGTCTTTGTTTGGTTCTGACACTACCCTACCACTGTCTTTGTTTGGTTCTGACACTACCCTACCACTGTCTTTGTTTGGTTCTGACACTACCCTACCACTGTCTTTGTTTGGTTCTGACACTACCCTACCACTGTCTTTGTTTGGTACTGACACTACCCTACCACTGTCTTTATTTGGTTCTGACACTACCACTGTCTTTGTTTGGTTCTAACACTACCACTGTCATTGTTTGGTTCTGACACTACCCTACCACTGTCTGTGTTTGGTTCTGACACTACCCTACCAATATCTTTGTTTAGTACTGACACTACCCTACCACTGTCTTTGCTTGGTTCTGACACTACGCTACCACTGTCTTTGTTTGGTTCTGACACTACCCTACCACTGTCTTTGTTTGGTTCTGACACTACCCTACCAATATCTTTGTTTGGTACTGACACTACCCTACCACTGTCTTTGTTTGGTTCTGACACTACCCTACCACTGTCTTTGTTTGGTTCTGACACTACCCTACCACTGTCTTTGTTTGGTTCTGACACAACCCTACCACTGTCTTTGTTTGGTTCCGACATTACCCTACCACTGTCTTTGTTTGGTTCCGACACTACCCTACCACTGTCTTTGTTTGGTACTGACACTACTCTACCACTGTCTTTGTTTGGTTCTGACACTACCCTACCACTGTCTTTGTTTGGTTCTGACACTACCCTACCACTGTCTTTGTTTGGTTCTGACACTACCCTACCACTGTCTTTGTTTGGTACTGACACTACCCTACTACTGTCTTTGTTTGGTTCTGATACTCCCCTACCACTGGCTTTGTTTGGTTCTTACATTACCCTACCACTGTCTTTGTTTGGTTTTACCTAGCATCTGATATCCGGCAGTATGTAATGTGTATGCTCTTGTACGTTGGCTGGTCACAGACAGATCTGTAGTCCAGTGGTAACACGCTGGACTGGTAATCCAGGGATCGCAGGTTCGATCCCCCGTCTGACCCTAATAAAATTAACAGTCTTTCAGATGGGATGTTAAACCGAGGTCTCGTGTCGGTGCTTTACACCGTGCACGTAAAAGAACCAGAGGAGATTCTGGAATTGGTCTCTGTCTGTATCATGCACTATCCTCCAAAATCTAAAATAACTAATCTCTTCAGGAGGCGTCGCTCATATGGGCAACCGGTAGCGATGATAAATAAACATAAAACACACACATGTTGGCTGGTTCTACCACAAACGTAATGTAGTCGTCGCTAAGATGATGTCTTGGGGCACAGGACAACTGCGACTTTATTGGGGCCTGCATTCTGGCAGAGGATGTAGTGTTCAGTTAAATGTTTCCTTCATTGTCTTGGCTAAACACAGTTTGCACCCTCTACCAGGATCATATTCATGATGAGTCATACACTGAGAATAACCTGCAACATCTTCAACCCCGCCACATCTACAACCTAGCCTAGCTTGCACCCTCTACCAGGGTCATATTCATAATGAGTCATACACTGAGAATAACCTGCAACATCGTCACCTCCGCCACATCTACAACCTAGCCTAGCTTGAACCCTCTACCAGGGTCATATTCATGATGAGTCATACACTGAGAATAACCTGCAACATCGTCACCTCCGCCACATCTACAACCTAGCCTAGCTTGCACCCTCTACCAGGGTCATATTCATGATGAGTCATACACTGAGAATAACCTGCAACATCTTCAACCCCGCCACATCTACAACCTAGCCTAGCTTGCACCCTCTACCAGGGTCATATTCCTGCTGAGTCATACACTGAGAATAACCTGCAACATCGTCACCTCCGCCACATCTACAACCTAGCCTAGCTTGCACCCTCTACCAGGGTCATATTCATGATGAGTCATACACTGAGAATAACCTGCAACATCTTCAACCCCGCCACATCTACAACCTAGCCTAGCTTGCACCCTCTACCAGGGTCATATTCCTGCTGAGTCATACACTGAGAATAACCTGCAACATCGTCACCTCCGCCACATCTACAACCTAGCCTAGCTTGCACCCTCTACCAGGGTCATATTCATGATGAGTCATACACTGAGAATAACCTGCAACATCTTCACCCCGCCACATCTACAACTTAGTCTAGCTTGCACCATCTACCAGGGTCATATTCATGCATGCTGAGTCATACACTGAGAATAACCTGCAACATCTTCACCCCGCCACATCTACAACCTAGCCTAGCTTGCACCCTCTACCAGGGTCATATTCATGCTGAGTCATACACTGAGAATAACATGCAACATCTTCACCCCGCCACATCTGCAACCTAGCCTAGCTTGCACCCTCTACCAGGGTCATATTCATGATGAGTCATACACTGAGAATAACCTGCAACATCTTCACCCCGCCACATCTACAACCTAGCCTAGCTTGCACCCTCTACCAGGGTCATATTCATGCTGAGTCATACACTGAGAATAACCTGCAACATCGTCACCTCCGCCACATCTACAACCTAGCCTAGCTTGCACCCTCTACCAGGGTCATATTCATGATGAGTCATACACTGAGAATAACCTGCAACATCTTCAACCCCGCCACATCTACAACCTAGCCTAGCTTGCACCCTCTACCAGGGTCATATTCCTGCTGAGTCATACACTGAGAATAACCTGCAACATCGTCACCTCCGCCACATCTACAACCTAGCCTAGCTTGCACCCTCTACCAGGGTCATATTCATGATGAGTCATACACTGAGAATAACCTGCAACATCTTCAACCCCGCCACATCTACAACCTAGCCTAGCTTGCACCCTCTACCAGGGTCATATTCCTGCTGAGTCATACACTGAGAATAACCTGCAACATCGTCACCTCCGCCACATCTACAACCTAGCCTAGCTTGCACCCTCTACCAGGGTCATATTCATGATGAGTCATACACTGAGAATAACCTGCAACATCTTCACCCCGCCACATCTACAACTTAGTCTAGCTTGCACCCTCTACCAGGGTCATATTCATGCATGCTGAGTCATACACTGAGAATAACCTGCAACATCTTCACCCCGCCACATCTACAACCTAGCCTAGCTTGCACCCTCTACCAGGGTCATATTCATGATGAGTCATACACTGAGAATAACCTGCAACATCGTAACCCCCGCCACATCAACAACCTAGCCTAGCTTGCACCCTCTACTAGGGTCATATTCATGCTGAGTCATACACTGAGAATAACCTGCAACATTTTCACCCCGCCACATCTACAACCTAACCTAGCTTGCACCCTCTACCAGGGTCATATTCATGATGAGTCATACACTGAGAATAACCTGCAACATCTTCACCCCGCCACATCTACAACCTAGCCTAGCTTGCACCCTCTACCAGGGTCATATTCATGCTGAGTCATACACTGAGAATAACCTGCAACATCTTCACCCCGCCACATCTACAACCTAGCCTAGCTTGCACCCTCTACCAGGGTCATATTCATGATGAGTCATACACTGAGAATAACCTGCAACATCTTCACCCCGCCACATCTACAACCTAGCCTAGCTTGCACCCTCTACCAGGGTCATATTCATGATGAGTCATACACTGAGAATAACCTGCAACATCGTAACCCCCGCCACATCAACAACCTAGCCTAGCTTGCACCCTCTACTAGGATCATATTCATGCTGAGTCATACACTGAGAATAACCTGCAACATTTTCACCCCGCCACATCTACAACCTAGCCTAGCGTGCAACCTCTACCAGTGTCATATTCATGATGAGTCATACACTGAGAATAACCTGCAACATCTTCACCCCGCCACATCTACAATCTAGCCTAGCTTGCACCCTCTACCAGGGTCATATTCATGCTGAGTCATACACTGAGAATAACCTGCAACATCTTCACCCCGCCACATCTACAACCTAGCCTAGCTTGCACCCTCTACCAGGGTCATATTCATGATGAGTCATACACTGAGAATAACCTGCAACATCTTCACCCCGCCACATCTACAACCTAGCCTAGCTTGCACCCTCTACCAGGGTCATATTCATGCTGAGTCATACACTGAGAATAACCTGCAACATCTTCACCCCGCCACATCTACAACCTAGCCTAGCTTGCACCCTCTACCAGGGTCATATTCATGATGAGTCATACACTGAGAATAACCTGCAACATCGTCACCCCCACCACATCTACAACCTGGCCTAGCATGCACCCTCTACCAGGGTCATATTCATAATGAGTCATACACTGAGAATAACCATGCAACATCTTCAACCCCGCCACATCTACAACCTAGCCTAGCGTGCAACCTCTACCAGGGTCATATTCATGATGAGTCATACACTGAGAATAACCTGCAACATATTCACCCCCGCCACATCTACAACCTAGCCTAGCGTGCAACCTCTACTAGGGTCATATTCATGATGAGTCATACACTGAGAATAAATAAATCAATCAACGGGCTCTGATAATTTACATGCCAGATTCTTAAAGCTTTCTGCCAAAATCATTGCTCCAATTTTAGCACAAATATTCAATTCTAGCATAAACTCCAACAAATTTCCCAAAGCATTTAAATTAGCCAAAGTTATACCCATTCACAAAAAGGTGACAAATCAGATAAAAATAATTACAGACCTATATCAATATTACCTGTTATGTCATTGATTCTTGAGCGCCATGTCAGCTTTCACTTGAAACAATTTCTCGAGGAACATAATTTATTATATAATCGACAGTCCGGATTCCGTGAAAATCATTCATGTCAAACTGCCCTTACACGCTTACTGGGTGACTGGATATCAGCAATGAAGTAGTGGGCACAGTCTTTCTGGATCTATCCAAAGCCTTTGATCTGGTTGATCATTCTATCTTAATACGTAAATTAGCTTATTATGGTCTTGCTGAATCATCACAAAATTGGTTTTCCTCGTACTTAGCTGACAGGTTCCAACAAACGAATGTTTCTGGTGCTCGTTCTGATGCTGGACCTGTTGTTTCTGGTGTTCCTCAGGGGTCTGTCTTAGGTCCCATTCTCTTTATAATTTACATCAATGACTTACCTATGACTCTTACCAGCACAGTTGCAGACATATTTGCTGATGATACAACTATATCTGCCTCCGATCAATCTCTTGACACTCTTACTACTTCTTTATCTACTGATTTGATAAATGTTCAACAGTGGTGTTTAGACAATCGTATGATTCTCAATACTTCTAAGACCAAAATCATGTATATTTCCTCTAAATCAAAAGCTCATAGTATCAGTGAGTCTGCTCTTGAAGTGAAAGTGAACAACACCGTCATACATCCGAGTTCTGCTGAACGACTACTCGGAGTTATGATTGACAACACACTATCCTGGGATAAGCATACTGACAATGTTCTCAAAAAATGTAACTCTTATTTATATTTATTGTCTCGTATAAAAAGGTATCTCTCTATTCCCAATCGCAACCTCTTCTACAATGCTTACATATTGCCTCACTTAGACTTTTGTTGTGTGGTTTGTGGTAACTGCAACTCATCTTTAGAAGATAAAATAGTTCGGTTACAAAAGAGAGCAGCTAGACTAATTCTAGATCAGGACTTTGACACTCCATCGCAATTATTATTCTCCCAACTAAAATGGATGACCTTTCCAGAACGAGTCATATATCATAAGGCTATACAAATGTATAAAACATTACATGGAGCTGCTCCAGACTATTTAAAATCGTCCTTCACTTTTACTTCTGATATACATCCTAGAATTCTTAGATCAACCTCAGAATATCAATTATACACACCAAGACCAAATTGTGAATTATTTCGTAATACATTTGAATTTTCAGGATCATCTATTTGGAATTCATTGCCTCACTCAGTTCAAAATGCTCCAACTATCCAACAGTTCAAAATTCTCTACTTAAGGTGGAACTATAACAATTCAAACTAATCGCGTACTTCTACTGTTATTATAAACGTGTATTGCCATTGCTATATTTATTAGAATCGGAAAAGTGCTGTCCTTAAGTTGATTTCATACATATTTTGAAGATACCACTACAAGTCAAATCTGCACATTGTTAGATATATCTAGTATCATTAATTGTCTCATTCCCATTTTCTATACTCTGCTAGCCAATTCCATATATCATCATATTCCATTACATATTAAATATAGTTTCTCTATTTTTCAGCTTTTGCATTACTATATTATTCCAATGTGCAGTTCTCACTTATAGTGCTATCTTTTGATTGCATTTGATTGTATATATGTTGAGGGCCTCGTGGTAGATTAACTTTTGTTAAATGAGTACTCTCGTTAAATAAAGTCTTTATTATTATTATTATTATTATTATTATTACTTATATTCACGCACAGTGACGTCAGTGGACTACGAGACGGCGTCCCAAGTATAACTCGATCTCATATAACCGTGAGAAGTGTTCGAGTTTTGAAAATCTGGCAACCGATGACTACATTAATGATTTTGGAAGTCGTGATAGCGCAGTGGATATGCGTTCGCTTCAGGTGCGAAAGGTCTGGAGTTCGAGCCCCGCTGGAGCCGTTACGATTGTGCCCTTAGGCAATGCATTTAAATTCCACATTGCCTCTTCTCTCTCCTTCATGGCGATGGATTCCATCATGAATGAGGTCTCGAGAGTGATTAAGATAAGTTGAAAGAACTTGTTTCGCAATCGAGCTAAAATAAATTTGTATAAACATTAATGATAACACTAGAAGTCTTGAATAATGAAGCTTTACTTGTAATGTATGTAATTAGTGTGATCAAATTTAATTTAAATACAAATGATATATAAACAGTGCTGGATTTGAATTTATCTTGCAATCAGTTCAGGTGATACATGCAAAATTAAAACTTAATATATGTATCAGTGTATGATACAACTCGAATAATACGGGTATCTGAAATAAATCAAATGTAGCTTCGTGAAACAAAGGAGATTTTATTACAATATTACATTGTAACCAGTTTATCTGCATCATTAATTAACCAATATTTTGATTAACTTGATATTTTAACATAAGCATGTTAAAGAACAATGACGAATTTAATCACCAAGGTGTCCAATATCACCTAAATGGACACGATTTTATTAAACACTCCGACTGAAAATTATACACCATGAACACAAACGGCGGTAACTGCGGTAAAAGATATAACTGAAGGGTGCAGCTGTGACGAAGAAGTTGACGAGATGCATGTAGAGTAGGAGGGGGGGCGAGTGTTTTGGTTTGAGAGTGATTGGATTAGAGAGATATGGTATGGAGTGTAGATGAGGGAAGAGAGGTGAAGGGAATAGATGGGAGAGATTGTGTATGGGGTATAGATGAGCTAGATGGAATGTGAGATATAGATGGAGAGATTGTGTATGGGGTATAGATGGGAGAGATTGTGTATGGGGTATAGATGGGAGAGATTGTGTATGGGGTATAGATGAGCTAGATGGAATGTGAGGTATAGATGGGAGGGATTGTGTATGGGGTATATATCAGCTAGATGGAATGTGAGGTATAGATGGGAGGGATTGTGTATGGGGTATATATGAGCTAGATGAAATGTGACGTATAGATGGGAGGGATTGTGTATGGGGTATATATCAGCTAGATGGAATGTGAGGTATAGATGGGAGGGATTGTGTATGGGGTATATATGAGCTAGATGAAATGTGAGGTATAGATGGGAGGGATTGTGTATGGGGTATAGATGGGAGATATTGTGTATGGGGTATAGATGGGAGATATTGTGTAGGGATATAGATGGGAGATATTGTTATGGGGTATCGATGGGAGATATTGTGTATGGGTATCGATGGGAGATATTGTGTATGGGGTATAGATGGGAGATATTGTATATGGTAATATGGGAGATATTGTGCATGGGTATATATGGGATATTGTGCATGGGGTATAGATGGGAGAGATTGTGCATGGGGTATATATGGGAGATATTGTGCATGGGGTATATATGGGAGATATTGTGCATGGGGTATAGATGGGAGATATTGTGCATGGGGTATATATGGGATATTGTGCATGGGGTATATATGGGAGATATTGTGCATGGGGTATATATGGAGATATTGTGCATGGGGTATAGATGGGGAGAGTGTGTATGGGGTATATATGGGATATATTGTGCATGGGGTATATATGGGAGATATTGTGCATGGGGTATAGATGGGAGAGATTGTGCATGGGGCATAGATGGGAGATATTGTGTATGGGGTATATATGGGAGATATTGTGTATGGGGTATAGATGGGAGATATTGTGTATGGGGTATAGATGGGAGATATTGTGCATGGGGTATAGATGGAGATATTGTGTATGGGGTATAGATGGGAGATATTGTGTATGATATAGATGGGAGATATTGTGTATGGGATATAGATGGGAGATATTGTGTATGGGGTATATATGGGAGATATTGTGTATGGGGTATAGATGGGAGATATTGTGTATGGATATAGATGGGAGATATTGTGTATGGGGTATCGATGGGAGATATTCTGTATGGGGTATAGATGGGAGATATAGTGTATGGGGTATAGATGGGAGATATTGTGTATGGGGTATAGATGGGAGATATTGTGTATGGGGTATATATGGGAAGATTGTGTATGGGTATAGATGAGCTATATGGAATGTGAGGTACAGATGGGAGAGATTGTGTATGGTGTATAGATGGGAGATATGTGTATGGGGTTGATGGGAGAGATTGTGCATGGGGTATAGATGGGAGATATTGTGTATGGGGTATATATGGGAGAGATTGTGTATGGGTATAGATGAGCTATATGGAATGTGAGGTACAGATGGGAGAGATTGTGTATGGGGTATAGATGGGAGATATTGTGTATGGGGTATAGATGGAAGAGAGTGTGTATGGGGTATATATGGGATATATTGTGCATGGGGTATATATGGGAGATATTGTGCATGGGGTATAGATGGGAGATATTGTGTATGGGGTATAGATGGGAGATATTGTGTATGGGGTATATATGGGAGATATTGTGTATGGGGTATAGATGGGAGATATTGTGTATGGGGTATATATGGGAGAGATTGTGTATGGGGTATAGATGGGAGATATTGTGTATGGGGTATAGATGGGAGATATTGTGTATGGGGTATAGATGGGAGATATTGTGTATGGGGTATAGATGGGAGATATTGTGTATGGGGTATAGATGGGGATATTGTGTGGGGTATATATGGGAGATATTGTGTATGGGGTATAGATGGGAGATATTGTGTATGAGGTATAGATGGGAGATATTGTGTATGGGGTATAGATGGGAGAGATTGTGTATGGGGTATAGATGGGAGATATTGTGTATGGGGTATATATGGGAGATATTGTGTATGGGGTATAGATGGGAGATATTGTGTATGGGTATATATGGGAGATATTGTGTATGGGGTATAGATGAGTTAGATGGAATGTGAGCTATATATGGGAGATATTGTGTATGGGGTATATATGGGAGAGATTGTGTATGGGGAATAGATGGGAGATATTGTGTATGGGGTATAGATGGGAGAGAGTGTGTATGGGGTATATATAGGAGATATTGTGTATGGGGTATAGAGGGGAGATATTGTGTATGGGGTATATATTGGAGAGATTGTGCATGGGGTATATATGGGAGATATTGTGCATGGGGTATATATGGGAGATATTGTGCATGGGGTATATATGGGAGATATTGTGTATGGGTTATAGATGGGAGATATTGTGTATGGGGTATTTATTGGAGAGATTGTGTATGGGGTATAGATGGGAGATATTGTGTATGAGGTATGTATGGGAGATATTGTGTATGAGGTATATATGGGAGATATTGTGTATGGGGTATAGATGGGAGATATTGTGTATGAGGTATATATGGGATATATTGTGTATGAGGTATATATGGGAGATATTATGCATGGGGTATAGATGGGAGATATTGTGTATGAGGTATAGATGGGAGATATTGTGCATGGGGTATATATGGGAGATATTGTGTATGGGGTATAGATGGGAGATATTGTGCATGGGGTATATATGGGAGATATTGTGTATGGGGTATAGATGGGAGATATTGTGTATGAGGTATATATGGGAGATATTGTGTATGAGGTATATATGGGAGATATTGTGTATGAGGTATATATGGGAGATATTGTGTATGGGGTATAGATGAGTTAGATGGGATGTGAGATATATATGGGAGATATTGTGTATGGGGTATATATGGGAGATATTGTGTATGAGGTATATATGGGAGATATTGTGTATGGGGTATAGATGGGAAATATTGTGTATGAGGTATATATGGGAGATATTATGCATGGGGTATAGATGGGAGATATTGTGTATGAGGTATATATGGGAGATATTGTGTATGAGGTATATATGGGAGATATTGTGTATGGGGTATATATGGGAGATATTGTGTATGGGGTATAGATGGGAGATATTGTGTATGGGGTATAGATGGGAGATATTGTGTATGGGGTATATATGGGAGATATTGTGTATGAGGTATATATGGGAGATATTGTGTATGAGGTATATATGGGAGATATTATGTATGGGGTATATATGGGAGATATTGTGTATGGGGTATATATGGGAGATATTGTGTATGAGGTATATATGGGAGATATTGCGTATGGGGTATAGATGGGAGATATTGTGTATGGGGTATAGATGAGTTAGATGGAATGTGAGGTATAGATGGGAGAGATTGTGTATGGGGTATATATGGGAGATATTGTGTATGATATATATATGGGAGATATTGTGCATGGGGTATAGATGGGAGAGATTATGTATGGGGTATATATGGGAGATATTGTGTATGGGGTATATATGGGAGATATTGTGTATGGGGTATAGATGGGAGAAAGTGTGTATGGGGTATATATGGGAGATATTGTGTATGGTGTATAGATGGGAGATATTGTGTATGGGGTATATATGGGAGATATTGTGTATAGGGTATATATGGGAGATATTGTGAATGGGGTATATATGGGAGATATTGTGTATGGTGTATAGATGGGAGATATTGTGTATGGGGTATATATGGGAGAGATTGTGTATGGGGTATATATGGGAGATATTGTGTATAGGGTATATATTGGAGAGATTGTGTATGGGGTATATATGGGAGATATTGTGTATGGGGTATATATGGGAGAGATTGTGTATGGGGTATATATGGGAGATATTGTGTATGGGGTATAGATGGGAGAGATTGTGAATGGGGTATATATGGGAGATATTGTGTATGGTGTATTGATGGGAGATATGGTGTATGGGGTATAAATGGGAGATATTGTGTATAGGGTATATATGGGAGAGATTGTGAATGGGGCATAGATGGGAGATATTGTATATGGGGTATGTATGGGAGAGATTGTGTATGGGGTATAGATGGGAGATATTGTGTATGGGGTATAGATGGGAGAGATTGTGTATGGGGTATATATGGGAGATATTGTGTATGGGGTATATATGGGAGAGATTGTGTATGGGGTATAGATGGGAGATATTGTGTATGGGGTATAGATGGGAGAGATTGTGTATGGGGTATATATGGGAGATATTGTGTATGGGGTATAGATGAGTTAGATGGAATGTGAGGTATAGATGGGAGATATTGTGTATGGGGTATATATGGGAGATATTGTGTATGGGGTATATATGGGAGAGATTGTGTATGAGGTATATATGGGAGATATTGTGTATAGGGTATATATGGGAGAGATTGTGCATGGGGTATAGATGGGAGATATTGTGTATGGGGTATATATGGGAGATATTGTGTATGGGGTATAGATGGGAGATATTATGTATGGGGTATAGATGGGAGAGATCGTGTATGGGGTATAGATGGGAGAGATCGTGTATGGGGTATCGATGGGAGATATTGTGTATGGGTATATATGGGAGATATGTGTATGGGGTATATATGGGAGATATTGTGTATGGGGTATATATGGAGAGATTGTGTATGGGTATATATGGGAGATATTTGTGTATGGGGTATATATGGGAGATGTGTATGGGGTATAATGGGAGAATGTGTATGGGGTATAATGGGAGAGATGTGTATGGGTATTGGAGATATTGTGTATGGGGTATATATGGGAGAGATTGTGTATGGGGTATAGATGGGAGATATTGTGTATGGGGTATATATGGGAGATATTGTGTATGGGGTATAGATGGGAGATATTATGTATGGGGTATAGATGGGAGAGATCGTGTATGGGGTATAGATGGGAGAGATCGTGTATGGGGTATCGATGGGAGATATTGTGTATGGGGTATATATGGGAGATATTGTGTATGGGGTATAGATGGGAGATATTGTGTATGGGGTATAGATGGGAGAGATTGTGTATGGGGTATATATGGGAGATATTGTGTATGGGGTATAGATGAGAGATGGAATGTGAGGTATAGATGGGAGATATTGTGTATGGGGTATATATGGGAGATATTGTGTATGGGGTATATATGGGAGAGATTGTGTATGAGGTATATATGGGAGATATTGTGTATGGGGTATATATGGGAGAGATTGTGCATGGGGTATAGATGGGAGATATTGTGTATGGGGTATATATGGGAGATATTGTGTATGGGGTATAGATGGGAGATATTATGTATGGGGTATAGATGGGAGAGATCGTGTATGGGGTATAGATGGGAGAGATCGTGTATGGGGTATCGATGGGAGATATTGTGTATGGGGTATATATGGGAGATATTGTGTATGGGGTATATATGGGAGATATTGTGTATGGGGTATATATGGGAGAGATTGTGTATGAGGTATATATGGGAGATATTGTGTATGGGGTATATATGGGAGAGATTGTGCATGGGGTATAGATGGGAGATATTGTGTATGGGGTATATATGGGAGATATTGTGTATGGGGTATAGATGGGAGATATTATGTATGGGGTATAGATGGGAGAGATCGTGTATGGGGTATAGATGGGAGAGATCGTGTATGGGGTATCGATGGGAGATATTGTGTATGGGGTATATATGGGAGATATGGTGTATGAGGTATAGATGGGAGATATTGTGTATGGGGTATAGATGGGAGATATTGTGTATGGGGTATAGATGGGAGATATTGTGTATGGGGTATATATGGGAGCTATTGTGTATGGGGTGTATATATGGGAGATTTTGTTATTTTTTTTAACTTTTTATTTTTAGGAAGGCATCATATTATAGATGTACATATATTTACAGCTAGCACAGAGAACAATACATATGCATTCATCTAACATTCCATTGAATATACATGGTAGTAGTAGTAGTATATTAAAACTGTATTTAAGTACTATGGATATACTATTCTGTTCCCGGGCATAATTTACAATGCCTTACCATATGGTTTTTAAATTGGTTTTAGACCATTGTAGACATAAGTGTAACAAATAACTTTTTTGACGTTGTTAAAGGCCCAAGGTCATTTAAAAGGGGGGGGGGGGATTAATAAATAAAAAATTAAAATACAACACAGGGAACATAACGGTGGTGGGTCTAAGCTTTCATACATGTGTATATATATCATCCGACTCATTTTGGTTTCTGGCTCTCTCTGGTAAAAACTGCAACATTATTATGTGGATAAAACAGGGAAGGTATTCCATATTTTTTCAAATTTGTCTATTGACAATGATTTCTTAGATTGATATTTTGCAGTATTTATAAGCATTGAAACCTGTTGTTTTAAGGCCTGCAAGTTTGGAACGGAAGTTTTCATTTTGCTTTGGTATATGTGGTATTTTGCTGTTAGTATTATGCAGTTTAAGGCAGTTTGGAGTTCTTTATTTCCAAATATTATATCTGTGTTAGTCCAATTGATATTCATGTTATTACATTTTCCATTTATCCAAGTTTTTATGTTTTGCCAGAAAGTTTGCACGATTTCACAATGCCAGAACAAATGCACTAGAGTTTCTAGTTGATGATTACAAAAAGTACAAAGATTGTCATTTCTCAGTCCCATTTTTGACAACAGATAATATGTTCCAAGAATTCTATGGTTTATCCTAAACTGGAACCATTGTAACTTGGAGTCCATGGTGACTTTAAATGGTAGGTTATATATTTTTCCCTAATTAAAATCGTTATTTAGGTTGAGATCATTCATCCATTTTCTTTTTGAGTTTGGTATGTTTGGTTTCCCTAAAATTGAGTCATATATATTTCTACACCCCTTCTCACTACTATTTATTAGTTTTACCGTAAAAGGCTGAATTGGGTTTGTTTGTTTTATTGCATAATGTGCAAATCTGAATCTGTCTAATATTTCTCTTAATGAGTGGATTATGTTCTCGTATTGCAAAAAGTTTGTTTGAACTGCAAAACATATTCTATTTATAGTGATCATGCGAGGTCATGGATTTTATGGAAAGACATTTATGTGGAATAAAGTGTAAAATAAAGAGTTTTTCGGAATATTTTTTGGATAAACAACATCTATAAGTGTTTCTATACATGCCTCCGAAACAAAAACCGAAACAAAAAGCTCCTAAAAGGACAGGTAAACGAAAAAACATTTCTCCATTATTGGGAACTACAGATACACCGAGTACGAGTTATCCCGCTGACCAAACCGGTTTGACAACACCTGTGGATAAAAATAGCACAGTGAGTGTAGACAATAATAAACGACCACAAAACCAGCCGCAACCTAATTACGTTGTATTTGATACGCCTACAATGAGTAACACTGACAATTTGAACACTTTTGCATTATCTCAACCATTTCCCGGACAATATGTGCAGTCACCACCCGGACAATATCAGTTCCTGCAACCAAGTGCACAACAACCACCACCGCCATGGGTGGTCAGTATCATGGAAGATATAAAGTCCATCAAAACGAAAGTCGATAAAATTGACAACATCGAAAAGACTGTGAACTCGATCAATCTGCGACTCAACGATCTGGATCTAAAAGTGAAAGATATCGACAAGCGAATGATCGACGTGGAAAGCTCGGCCACGTTCATGGGTAAACGATACGAAGATCAGTCACAGGAACTCAAAACCGCTAAGGACACTGTGAAAACGTTAGAGAAATCGTGCACATCCTTACAGAAAACTATCGGTTCCCTCGAAACTAGCCAGGCAACTATAAGAGCCAAGGTACTCGATGGGGAGTTCCGCAGTATGAGAGAGAATCTCATCTTTTACGGTATCGCTGAACCACCTATAGCACCTACCTCATCCGCATTACCACCGAGGCACGCACCCGGCACGCCTCCTACAACCGGAGTCGGACCATCCATGGATACAGATACGAATGCTGACACCTGTGAGAAGTTAGTAAAAAACTTTATCAAGTGCAATATAGGCATTGATGCCACTGATATACTATTCGACCGTGCGCACAGGTTAGGAAACCCCAACAAGTCCAAACTACCACGCCCAATCGTCGTCAAATGTCACTACTTTCACGACAAACAACGCATTCTAAACGCTGCTATCCCGTTACGCGGTGACATGAAGAAGAAGAACCAGGGTGTTGGTTCCCAGTTACCAAAAGAATGGCGTGACGCACGTCAAAAACTGTCAACCGTGTATCAAGCCGAGAAACTGAAAGGGAGTACATTGAAATATGTTGGTGAAAACCTAATCATTAACGGTACAGTGTACAAGCCTCCGCCAAGTATACACCCCTAGGGGGGTAACGGAGAGCAATTAGACATAATTTCATGGAACATAAATGGACTCATTCGAAAAATATCTGATCCAGATTTTGTGGATATTATACAGTTACACGACATAGTTATTTTAACAGAAACTTGGACATCGTCAAAAACATGGTATAATTTAGATATTGATGGTTATCGTGTATATCATTTATATGGAAACAAATCACCTAATACCAAAAAAGGACGATACTCTGGAGGTATATCTATATATTATAAGTCCAATCTTGATAACAAAATTAATATTGTTGAAACAGATCAATGTGGCATTGTATGGGTTAAAATATGCAAATCCCTATTTTATTTCCATACTGATGTATATCTATGTTGTACCTACATACCACCATATGACTCTAAAATACTAAATTATAATGATGTTGACATGTTTGAACAAATAGAAACAGGTATAGAAAAATATAAAATTCTTGGGAAAATTATAGATTATAGTAAATGGCGATTTAAATTGTAGAACATCTATAGAACCAGATTATATAATTTTTGATAGATATCTTGATAATGACAATGCTCTAGAATCTAGTATTTACAATATTCCTAGAGTAAACAGGGATCCCATATTAGATGCACGTGGAAAACGCCTTATTCAGTTATGCAAAACCACAAACTTATTGATATGCAATGGTCGTTTATATAATGACAAGGACATTGGGCAATATACATTTAATAATGGTATTTCCTCAACAGTTCTCGATTATGTTTTAATTAATCATAATGATTTTATGCATATATCAATGTTCGATATATTACTACCGAATTCCTTATCAGATCATTGTCCCATTCAAGTGTGTATACAGCGCGTACAACCCGCACCACGTGAGGATAGTATTGTTCATGAAACAATCATAGCATGGGATAATTCACGCATTGACGATTTTCGCAGTGTACTGACCAATCAGAGTAATCGATTTGAACAAATAACACATTCTTTAAATACTACTACTATAAATGATTCGATACTATCATTTACTACGCTGATGCAAGAATCTGCTTTTAGTATATTCGGCACAAATAGGCACTCGATTGATAAAACAAAAACAAATAATAACAAACAACGATGGTTTAATAATGATTGTTATTCTGCACGGAAGGAATTCAATAAAGCTAGAAATGTTTTCTTGCGTAATAGAAATATTGAAAATAGAAATTATTTCTTAAATAAAAAACGCATTTACACTAACGTTAAACGTAAATATAAAAATCTATATAAACACAGCGAAAGTAATCGTATTTCTAATCTAGCTAAATCTAATCCAAAATCCTTTTGGAAAAATATTAAAACACAATACAAGCAAAATACATCTGACCCAACAAATATATCAATTGATGACATGTACCTTCATTTTAATAATTTATATGGTACAAATCCAAATACAAATAGTGATACGGCTGATGACGACACTACACCAGGGAACCAAGGACACCCATTATACGATGTCGACTTAGATACTGAATTCTCTGAAGCTGAGGTTAAAGCTGCAGAATTTGCTCAAAATAATTCCAAAAGTCCTGGAAATGATCACTTAATAGCTGAATTGTTCAAGCATTCATTTGATATTATCTCTCCTTTCCTCATAGGATTTTATAATAAAATATTTAATGATGGTTCATTTCCAGAAAGCCTAGGTCTTGGCATTCTGGTTCCACTATTTAAGGGTGGATCTCATGAAGCAACAATTGCTAGAGGAATCACTCTTAATAATATATTATCCAAAATATACTCGAAGTTACTAGTTACACGATGGACAAACTGGTCGAATAAACATGATAAATTGATTGATAACCAGTATGGGTTTCGCAGGACTAGAACAACAGCTGATTGTATTTATGTGTTACATGCACTAATATCTAAAACTTTAGCAAGCAAGAAGAAACTGTACGTTGCATTTTTAGACTGGGAGAAAATGTTCGACCGAATTGATAGAATACTCCTATGGCAAAAATTGTTGACTGCTAATGTTAGCACTAAATTCATTACAGCCCTCAAGTCCATGTATTCAACTGTCAAATCAACAATACGCTACAAAAATGCAAAATCGCAACCTATAACATCCAATATTGGGGTCAAGCAAGGTGATCCTGCTAGCAGTATATTATGTTTATTTTTCCTAAATGACATTTTAAACAATATCAACAGTAACCTAGATGAAATCCCTAATGTCGATGGCTTGCAGGTATTCATGCTACTATTTGCAGATGATGCAGTTGTTTTTTCTCATAATCCAGCTTCCCTTCAAGCTATATTAAATGATATAGAAAAATATTGTAATGAATATGGACTACGCCTTAATGCTAATAAAACAAAAATAATGATCTTCGAAAAGGGTCGTCACACCACACATGATTTTTATCTTTATAACAGCCGGATCGAAGTAGTTAAGTCCTTTAAATATCTGGGGATCTACCTCTTTAAAAATGGGAACTGGAATCGCACCCAACAACGTGTATCCCAGCACGCATACTTTTCACTCCATAATTTATTTACTATATATAATCAACTAGATTTACCTATTAAACAAAAAATGAATTTATTTGACTCGCTAGTCATGCCAATTCTCAATTATGGGGCGGAGGTGTGGGGAAACCATGTTGCTCCCGATGTGGAAATCATTCATTCCAACTTTTGTAGAAAGCTGTTAGGCGTGAAACGATCAACACACCTTGATGCATTATACGTGGAACTAGGTAGAGTTCCGATGTCTTTACATCGAAAGATTTTACTTATCAAATATTGGATTAAATTGATAACATTAGAAAATAAAACCATACTATTTAAATCATATAATATGCTAAGATCCGATGCCGATAATGGGCTAACGTACAACGGTTCAAATTGGGCATTCAATGTGAAACAAATATTGAATGAAATAGGTTTATCATGTATGTGGGAAAACCAAAATAATACGTTGATAAGTTTTGAAATTATAAAACAAAGATTGTTTGACATATACCACCAAAATTGGTATGCATCTATTAACAATTCCCCCCGTCTTGAATCATATAGTATGTATAAACATTCGTTCAAACTAGAAACATATCTTCATATAATTAAGGAACCAAGGTACAGAAATGCTCTCTCACGTTTTAGAACATCGTCACATGACCTAGCTATTGAACGTGGTCGATACTTAAACACACCTAGGATTGAACGAATATGTGCAAATTGCAACTCATTGATTGAAAATGAATATCATTTCCATGCCCAAAATATTCAACATTGCGATCTAAATACATAAAACGCTATTATTATACCTGGCCAACAAAACAAAAATTTGCCAATCTTATGTCAACAAACTCCAAAATGACTTTGAATAATCTTTGCAAATTCATTTACCATGCTAACCTGTTAAGAAATATAACGTCGTAAAAACTGCTGTTACATGCCAATAACATTGAAATATCCGCATGAATTATATGCTCTTTGTTAAAAATCCATGTCTTTGTATTGAAATGTTTGTAATTGCTATAAACATATATATACATGTTTTATGCAATAAATGTGTTGAATTGAAATACCTCCATGAAAATGTTGTAAGTATAAAAATTTCCATTCCTATCCATTAAATCGTTAACCGACACTACTCCTTTTTCCAAGTACCTTTTATAGAAAAAACTAGTCCCTCCAATTTTAAACTTATGATTATACCAAATAGGCAGGGACAGAAATTCCTGCCATGCAGCAGGTTCCCTGACATTTGAAAGAGTTATGTAACCTTTAAAGACATCATTCCAGAAAACAGTGTGTATAGTATTAATCTTACGCTTAACATAATCGCAAAAGTAATAAACCTCGCTATAAATGGACATAATTCCTTTACAAGAACAAAGTATTTTGCCTTTTTTTTCCAATACCGTCTACGCCACGTTACTTTTGAAGCGATCATGAATTTTTCAAGGTCAATCATTCTTATGCCTCCTTTATCATAATCTTGTATAATATTATTTCTTTTAACTTTATCTGGACCGTTATTCCACAAAAAATTATAGAATATACTTTGTATTTGTTTAATAATATCTGCACTTGGATTAGGCAAACTAATGATTGAATGGTTAAGCTTTGATAAAGCTAGTGTTTTGATAACTACATTTTTACCAATGGGAGTAACTATCCTTCTTGACCATTGAAAGAACAGCTTCTTTATTTCTTTTATCTTATTTGCATAATTGATATTGACAATATTATTTAAATTAGTTGTGAAAGTTATACCAAGTAGTTTAAAGTTACCATGTTCCCAGTTGATGCCTAAATCAGAACACATGTTATTATCACTATTTTTCATTGAGCCTATCCAAACTGCCTTTGTTTTATCATAAAATGTTAACACCGCTATAGTGTTCCTTAGTGATTTTTCCGTTCCATCCAGAAGTAATGATGTATCATCAGCATATTGTGAAACTAAAATAAAAATTCTGTTGTATCTACTTTGATCCCGGTTATATTTTCATTCTGTTTAATTAGTAAAGCCAATATTTCAGCGCATAATATAAAGAGATATGGGGACAGGGGGTCTCCCTGGCGGCAGCCGCGATGTATATTGAACCAGTCTGAGAGGTGACCATTTACGGTGACACATGATTTGATATCATTGTAAAACAACTTGATCCATCTTTTAAACCGAAATTGAAGAAATCTAAAACCAAACGCTGTTGCAAAATCTATAAGAAGGATCATACCTGGACATTGCTGTTTTTCCATATAGAACATAATGTCATAAATTAATCTTATATTATTTCCAATAAATCGACCTGGTAAAAATCCACTCTGATCTTCACTAATAATTTTTTGTAATACTAATTTAAGACGGGATGCAATGACAGAAGATGCTATTTTATAAGAAACATTTAACAATGAGATAGGACGCCACTTTTTTAGCAATAACTTGTCTTTATCTCCTTTCGGAATACAAGTTATGATTCCTTCTTTTTGAGTTATAGACAGTTCACCAGTTTCGAAAGCTTGATTTATAGATCTGACTGATTTATAGATCTGAAGTATCCTATGGCATTCCAAAAGAATTTATAGAAGGCGGCAGTAAAACCACTGCTACCTGGTGAAGAGAAATTTGACATTTTTTAAGGCTTACTAGCATTTCATCATATGTAACTTTTGACTCAATAATTTCTTTTTCTTCTTCGGATAGTTTTACTATATTGTTATTCTTAATCAAATTATTTAGATCAATATCTTCGGTTTCTCTATGGGAGTACAATGTTTTATAATAATTCATAGTTTCATTTATAATATCCTTTTGCTTATTTAACAGGGTTCCTACACCAGAGTACAATTTGTTCATCATCTTTGATACATAATTTCTATTTTCTAAGTTACAGAAGTAGTTGGGGGGTTTCTCGCCTTCGAAAATCCATTTTACTCTTGATCGTATAAGTTTACCATCAAGTTTCTTTTTTTTCAGTTCATACAGTTCATTATTGTTTTGTTCTAATAAATGTATGTCCAAATTGTTCTGTTTTTCAATTATTTCTATTTCTTTTAAAATTTCTTCTTGTCTATTACGTTCCTGCTTCTTTTTATATGATGCGAATGAAATAGTGTTTCCTCTTATTTCCATCATTAGAGTTTCGAAAAAATGTTGATCATTGGTAACAAATTGAATATCTTTAACAGGAATATTTTCTAATGACAGATCTACTACTTGCTGTTCTGAAGCATATTGTTCCCTAACTTGCTTTATTTTTTCTTTAATTTGTTGTACATAATTGATATCTCTTAGTAAAGAATTGTTAAACTTCCAATAAGATGTTCCTCTTTGAAATTTCCCCACTTCCAAACATAACGTTATCATTGAGTGGTCTGTCCTGTAACCTGGAGTAATTGATGTACTATCTAAGTCATTAAAAGTGAACTTGATATAAGAAAAAAGTCAAGTCGAGCTTTTTTAATTGGAGTTTTCTTTAGCCAAGTATAGTTCTGGACTTCAATGTTTTCTTCGCGCCAACAGTCAATTAAGTCATATGTAATCATTATTTCTTGAACAACTTCTTTTGACCTAGGATTATTGACATTTACATAGTTATAATAATCGAGTTCTGGGTTCAAAACTAAGTTAAAGTCACCTACTAAAATACACGCATTATCAATATTTGCAAGCTTTGCTTTAATATTATTATAAAAGTGTGGCTCGACTCTATTGGGCCCGTATAAACATATTAATGTTAAGTCCATACTACACATACTTGCATGTAAAATAAGCAGATTCCCATTCTCATCTTTTTCAGTATTTTTTAATTTAAAATCAAAGTTGTTATTTATCAAAATAGCTACACCTCTGGACCTCTGGACTGGACTGACTGTTGAAATTACTGAAGTAGCACTCGTAACCCCACTGACTTCTAATTAATTTTATTTCCTTTTCTGTAAAATGAGTGTCTTGTATACAGTATACATTTAAATTGTTACCTTTTAAAAAATTAAGGACATCTTTACGTTTCGATTTATCACCTAGGCCCTGTACATTCAATGATGCAAATTTAATTTTTTCAGTCATTATTTACGTTAGCTTTATCATATTTTATGATTACAAAGTGTCTGCAACACCAGAGAAAACCACAAACTCGAAAGTCACCACATTGCTCAGGCCCACGACCGTATGAAAAAACGCGTGTAAACATTTAGAACGACTATAGAAAAGGACACACAAAACAAATCAAAAACAAAACAAGAGAGAGAAACAAAAAATAAACAGTAGGAAGACACAAAAATTATGGAGGTTTCTTTAAACGATGTTTGACTAATTATTTCTTTCTTAACAATAGTATGTTGGGGTTGTTTTGGAGGGGGGTATGCTGCATTTGCATGTTTATTCGCACAGGTATTCGGTGGATGCCCCCAGACCCCCCGGACTACCACTCCCCAGCCGCATGTCACAGCCTCAACCAAAATCGAAACATATCGCAACACCCACACAACACCATATCCAGCCCAAAACACACACCTGTTAAAATTCAAACAGAAGTGATGTACGGTTGATGCCAAAATGCATCCAGACCATCCCTTCCGCAAACCAGGGCCTGGGAGCAGCAACTAGGGCGCAAGGGCACACGCCGTATGTCTGCGTCTATTTGTTATAAGATTTTACAAGTTACTTAGTCATAAACATTTTCAATTAACCGGTTGAGTAATATCTGTGACAAAGCAGTATTACTAAGAGGATATTTGTTTGTTTCAGTGCATGATTGAACCATATTTCACCGAACGAACACCGAAAGCATCGCCACGATTGATAGTAATAGCTTTCCATGTTCACGAGTGAGACATAATTCGACCATTCACCCAAACAAACAAATCCTCTTTTTAATTTAAGCTGAAAAATGGGTTTTTATGACGCAAACGTGCTCTAATTGGCGCGAGAACTCATGATTAGATGACCATAAATGACATTATAAAGACGTTATTCATGACATCACTTCAACATTTCAACATGTAGTGGCTAGGTACCACACGTGCAAAGCAGTGAGAAATAAAAATGTGCTCTTCCACTACTTTCAACCAGTGGAATAACACATTTTATTCCACCGATAAATTTGTATATTTCATTGCAAAGCATAAAATAACAGTTAGGAAACGTTTAGAAGACTTATATAGCTGAATACAGAATCTAGAACCAATATGATTACAGGTTGGATCGCCCCAGACAGACGGATAGACAGACATGATGAAGATAACATCTCCCCCAAGATGGGGGTATATTATACCTGTATAAGAAAAGAAGACATTCAAAATAATTCAAATTCGAGTCACATATACATATAATAGTTCTTTAAAGTCTCGTTATGTATTTTTTCTTCTTCAGTTGGGAAATAATACTATAATTCAATGCAAAACTATCATTTACAGAGTTATTGGTGACTTTATAATAAAATACAATTAAAGGGAGGTAATTAACAAAAGGTAATTTCATAAAAGCGTTTTCGTTTGTGGCCATATTTTCCAAATTTTACTTTAACCCATTCAACACCAAGTAACTCACATGGACTGGTCAATGATATTCATAAACCAATAAATGAATCAGAAAATCACATTTGGATAAGTTCATTTATCAAAATGGGTAATTATGTCTAAAAATAGTCATATCACTGGCAAAAAGTGCAGATCCTGATGAGACGGCTGGTCACGAGCCGGCTCATCTGGATCTACACTTTTTGTAAGCCTATTTAGAGGTCTGTGGTGTTGAAAGGGTTAACCGTAATAATTTAGTATTGAAAAATGAAAATACAAGACAATAATCACAATATAATCAACTGCTCCTTACAATATCACGGTATGCAGAACAGTCTAAGTAAATGCATAGTGGGTCTTAAGTATAATATTTATGATTACTTGATTAGCCTTTATATTTATATATAGATTCGCAACTCTACTATTCCTATTTAAATGATGTAGATTCCCCGTTTTGGAAAAGGGGTGACCCTACCACAAGTATGACATGCTCAGTAGTCAGAAACGGTGCATAGTGTAACGAGCCCCACACCCGACACAACCACCAGTGTAACACTAAGCCGGACAATGCAACAGAACATTCAAAACATTACATTGGACGAGGAAATAAAACCTCTGAAGCAAGGATCAACATATATGCTGTATGTATACATAATTAAACGGAAATGCTACGGTGAAACTAACTCATATACTGTTAATAATTGTCAACTTAATTACAAATAATCTCTGACTTCTTCAATGATAGACAAACATGTTATTAACGTCCGCGTAGCGATTAATAAATTGTCACTTATGAAAAGAACAGAAAAATGAATACCCGCTTACACCACAGGGATTCGGCACGTTTGGGGGTACTAGTATATATATTTAAGTACAGGGATTCTACTCTGTGGGATGCCAGAGTTCGCATCGATCAGTAAAATGGCCATATCTGAAACAATTTTGTACAAAGCTGTCCAAATATAACGCCTATCCCGAGTCTTTATATTGTTCTTCAAATAAAACACAACTTTAAGCTGCATGCATGTATACTTTGCAAACAATTGCCACATACATTGGCCATAGCAGGTCACATTTCCATACTAGGACACGGGTTCTGTCAGCAACAACAAAAAATCTTCGACGGGAGAGTTTTAACTGTGAATATCAATAAAATGTGTTTCCACTAACCTGTATGTTTATTCGGCAAAAATGTACGTCAAAAAGATTTCGTAGAATTTTCAATTTGTTTTGAAAAATTCTAAAGCGGCGCAATTCACGTTGAAACGAGCGTTGAAACGAGCGTTCTGATTGGATTATGATTGTTCTTCATATATATTGACTTCCGGTCAATGGTGGACGATAGTCACGAAATTTTGTAGACAAAGAAAATTGGTTATTTTTCGCAAAATCGGCATATCCGAGTTTCAGAATGAGTAGAGAGAGGTATAGTAGCGATGAAGGCAGTAATGTAGAGGTGATGGATGCTGAATCTGATGCATCGAATGTACACATAGCTGAAAATACGCAAAACAGAGTTGAATATTTGAATGGACGCGATAGTGAAAATGGTGGAAAAAATACACGTAAGAGGAAAAAGGGCAGCAAGGGTAGTGTTGACACTGACTCATTTTCCAATTTAAACACAGATGATAAACTGATTCACATATTTGATATTTTAAACAAAAACTACGAAAAAATTATAACAGTTGAGGCTAAGCAAAACGAGTGCATAAGCGATGTACAAAAGGTAAACAATGACAATGTTGAAATAAAGGGCAGAATTGATCAAATCGAAGAATTATATAGTGTGCAAGAGAGAAAGATACAGATGTTGTCATATAGATCTATTGACATTGAAGCAAGGAGTAGAAGAAACAATATTATTTTTTGGGGTCTCACTGAAAACTCAAAGTTCCTTACAAAACAGTTGATTTACAGATTTCTGGAAGATGAACTAAATATTGACACCTATGAAATGGTCATAGAAAGAGCCCACAGACTAGGGTCCATTAACAGCCCAGCAAATCGCAGCAAAGACGACCCAAGACGTCCAATTATTGTCAGATTCAGGGACTATGCAGACACTGATACAATTATGGAAAATGCCTATAAACTAAAAGGTATGTCGTTTGGTGTAGACAGAGATTACCCTAAAGAAATAGCAGACGCACGCAAGCATTTATATAAATCTAAAGAAGCGACCGAAGCCCGAGCGAATAGAGAGAAATTCCAAATTAGATACCCAGCAAAATTATATGTGAAGGGTAAACTTATCAAAGATGAATTTCCTGATTGGTTTGATGTAATGAATCACAACAGACTAGAAGAGTGGCCTAGCAAACCATTGAAAAGATCGGCTGAATTGCTAAGGTCTCGCATATACTCAAAGGAAACTGTGATCGAAAATGATACAAGTGACGACGATGTTTTTAATTCAGTGCAAAAAGTAAACAAAGATTTCGCACCTACAGCTAGACATATACAAGTGTCACGTGATCAGGGTGATCCCAAAAGAGAACATGTCCAAATGCGAGGTCGTAATAGTGCATTGTTAAACAATAGCTTACCTGTTAAAGCAGCAAATAAATCCGAGTCCCGAAGTAGAAATAGTGTAAAGTCACAGAATATAAACTCAAAAAACAGCTCAAGTTTTGTTTCAGGTAGCGACAAGATTCACATGCGACCCGCTTCGCGGAGCGCGACATCTATAAATAGGAGTCTGGTAAACCGGAGTAACAGCCAGCACGTGACAAGCAATACAGGTATAGATCACACAGAGAGAAGAACTGCTGATACACAATAGGATCAAAGTGGGAATAGGAGTATAAAATTGTGCTTGTTAAATGTACAGGGTTTGATTGGAAAACAGTATAACAAGCTAGATTCTGATTACTTGAACACACTATTCCAAAGAAATGATATTTTACTTTTCACAGAAACATGGTCAAATGATATTTTTAATGTAAATGTAGATGGGTTTAGTTCGTATGTCTTAAATAGAAATGAAAAACATAAAGGTGCAAGAAGAGACAGTGGTGGTCTTATTATTTATGTGTCACAAAACTTAAATAAACATGTGGAGTTTGTAAAAACTGTGGATGATAGCATAATATGGCTACAATTGAAGGGATATGTATTTGGTTTTGAGAATGATGTATTATTGTGCTTATGTTATAATATCCCAGGTGGCAGTAGTAGAGAGATGTTTGTGGAGCAAAATATATTTGACATTATTGCTAGTGATATGTATTATTTTGAAAATTTATATGATGGAAAATGTAATTATTTGATAACTGGAGATTTAAATTCTAGAGTTGGTGAAAAACCAGACTATGTGGAAAATGAGTACCTTTATAATGTAGATTTGTTACCTGACGATTATATTGTGGATGATGAATTACCTAGAATAAGCCAGGATAAAACAGTAAATGATAGTGGAAAAGTATTATTGAACTTTTGTAAAGCAACTGGTATTAGAATTGCAAATGGCAGAGTTGGTTTAGATAAAAACATTGGGAAATATACAGGTATTGCTGAAAGAGGTAGTAGTGTCATAGATATGGTTTTATGTAAACCAGAATTATTTGATAAGATTAAATCTTTTGTGGTTCATGATTCAAATATTATATCTGATCACTGTGCTGTGGAATTTGTTTTTAATTCACATATTGATGAAAATGTCCACGGAAATACTTTACCAGATATTAATAATGATCATGTGAAATTTGTATATAAATGGGATGATGCTAAGAAGGATTTGTACATGGAAACATTAGCTAGCGATAATATTACTAGCAAATTACAATACCTATGTGACAATTTAAATGCTGTAGAAAACAAGGATGACGTTGATATAAATTTGAACGAATTTTATAGCACTATAGAACAGGTATGCACACCACTGTTTAAAAGAAACAATAGTCCAAAAAATAAAATAAATAGACCAACTCATGTGCAGAAACCATGGTATGATGATGAATGTAAGGCGGGACAACATCAGTTTTATTTGTGCTTGAATGATTTTAGATATGATAAATCTAATTAAAATAGAAGGCAAATGGTCCGAGCTAGAAGCGAATATAAGGATATTATTAGAAATAAGAAGTATAATTATGATAAATGCCAAACCAAACAATTAGAGACTATGAGGGTAAAAAATGCGAAGGAATATTGGAAACGGTTAAAAGGGTTATGTGGCATGAGGACATCTAAGGTGTTGTCAACTAATCAATTTGCTGATTATTTTAAGTCAATAAATGATCCGCAATCTGTATTTTTTCAAGCGGATGAAGATGTTATGTATTTTAATGATAGATATTTAAATGGAGAATTAAATTGTATGTTTAATGAATTGAATGTAGAAATCATGTCTATTGAAATTATTAAAGCTTGCAGAGAGTTAAAATTTGGAACATCTGCTGGTCCAGATGCTGTATTAAACGAGTTCTTTAAACATGGAACCAACAATGAAGTACTTCTGTTGTATTTAAAATGTCTGTTTAATAAATTATTCGATGTTGGGTATTTCCCATATATGTGGACTGACGGTTTTATTATTCCACTGCATAAAAAAGGTGATGTTGATGAAACTGGAAACTACAGGGGTATAACTTTATTAAGCACGCTTGGAAAACTATTTACCAGAATCTTAAACAATCGTTTGACTACTTGGGCTGAAATGTATAATGTCTATATAGAAGCACAGGCTGGTTTTCGAAAGAGCATGGGAACTATTGATAACATCTTTATATTGCATGGAATAATAAATCATATGCTAATAACAATAGGAAACTGTATGTAGCCTTCATTGATTTTATGAAAGCCTTCGATTTTGTAGTTAGAGATATAATGTGGTACAAATTATTAAAAATAGGTGTTAGAGGTAAAATTCTTAACATTATTAAGTCCATGTATACACATGTTAAAGCGAGAGTTAAATATCAAAACATATTAAGTGATGAATTTACATGTTATTTGGGAGTTAGACAAGGCGAATGTTTATCACCTTTCCTATTCTCCATGTACTTGAATGATATTGAAGAGGATTTTATGCTACATGGTTATGATGGAGTGGATGTTGGTATGCTTAAGTTATTTTTGTTATTATATGCTGATGATATAGTAATATTTGCAGAATCTGAAAATAGTTTGCAAAAAGGTTTAGAAATATTGCATGATTATTGTCAAAGTGGAAGTTAACTGTGAATATAAATAAAACAAAAATAATGATATTTAAGAAAGGTGGGGCAAATAGACGAAATGTTCAGTTTGCATATAATGGAGACATAATTGAAATTGTAAAGCAGTTTACTTATTTAGGACTTGTGTTTACCACAGGTGGTTCTTTTAGCTCAACACACGATGCACTAGCTGGACAAGCTTTAAAAGCTATGTCCAAATTAAAAACTTATTTAGTTAAATTTCCTAATATTTTAGTTAGTCATTCTCTTGATTTGTTTGATAAACTCAATACACCAATTCTTAGTTATGGCTGTGAAATATGGGGTTTCAATGAGATAGCTACAATTGAAAAGGTACATTTACAGTATTGTAAGCAACTGCTCGGTGTACGTGTACAGACACAAAATAGTTTTGTGTATGGAGAAACTGGTAGATGTACATTACTTATTAAAAGATTGTATGCAATTATGCGATATTGGTTTAAAGTTTTACAATGTGATGATGTTAAATATGTTAGTGTTATCTATAAAATGATGTTACATGACTTAGAATTGTATCCACACAAAAAACTTGGGCACGAAATGTACGAAATGTATTACAGTCATTAGGTTTTAATCACGTATGGATTGTTCAAGGAGTAGGAGATACAGACCTATTTTTAGCAACTTTTAAACAACGGCTATATGATAATTATTTACAAGACTGGAATAGCCAGTTAGAAAACTCAACAAGAGCTCGTACTTATAGACTATTTTCTGATTTTTGTTTCCAACCTTATTTAGATATTATAAATGTTCGTAAATTCAGGATAGCATATACTAGACTGAGAGTATCAGCCCATAGATTAGAAATTGAATCAGGTAGATGGCATAAACCAGAAAAGATTCCGATAGATGATCGCAACTGTCAATTATGTAATAGTGTAGAAGATGAATTTCACTTTTTGCTAGAATGCCCTCTGTATCATGAAATTAGAATTCTTTATATAAAAAGATATTATTGGAAAAGACCGAACATATTAAAGTTCAAGGAGTTGCTACAAGCTACTAGTTCGTGTATTGTTAGAAACTTGTCGATGTATATATGTAAAAGCTTTGAAAAAAGAAATACTTTATACTACCATCAATAACCTATTCTTCTCACTGTGTGTCAGAGTATATGTACAAATTGTGTCACCATTGATATGTTATGTAATAATATGTTGTATGCATGTATACTGATAGGCATGATGCCTTTGTAATAATAAACTTATTATTATTATTATTATATATAAATAAACATCTTGTTACATTCTAATGATGATAACAATGATGTTTTGATATATTAAAGCCCCATATATGATAATAATGTTAGCATAGTAAACGGCATAGATGCGTCGTGATGATTCGGTGGCTTGTCCACTTACAAAATCCCCCCGCAACAAAGCAAAAGACAAACAATGTATATGAGATATAGCAATAAACGCCGGCCTATGCACCGTCCCACATCGAAGAGGTCCTCACAAGCTAACAAGACGAAACCATCACGACGAAATTATGACATAATTACTGCCCAAAATATTCACACCAAGTGTGTATATATATGGTAGATCAAGTAAACCACATCAAAACACATCAATCCTCCTTTGGCATTTAGCACAAATGTTATGTTCTGGATGAGGTTCTTGCTCCAGAGAGATGCTTGGCCATTTCACTTGCTGGTATAAGGGGTTTTGACAAGTCAGTGTTAAGATCTACCTTGATCTTTCTTCCGTTTTTCAGCAGCCCCAAGATGTTGCCCTCATCAGACCAAGCGTTACTAATATCCTCTTTGGATGACAGCTTCTCTAAATGTTTAGCGTGTTTTAGGGTCAGATCCTCCCTGACAACCACAACTGAACCTTTTAGTCTTTTCCTTGCGCGGGTGACCTTTATCTTCAGCCAGTGAGAAACAAATTTGCAGATGACATGCCTATTTCCATCAACTCTGAAAGTACCTAGCCTGTGCACTATATCAACCTGAGATGGTGAAATATCGATGCCTAATTTATTTGTAAGAGTTTTGATAACTAAGGCACATGTTTCGTCTGTCGTTTCATTCTGTTTCGTATCGTCCAACCCATATATACGTATGCTGTTTCTGCGGGTATATTGCTCCAGCTCGTTTATCTGATGACTGTTGTGGTGTATGGCTTTGTCTTTTTCCATAATCATTTCTTTTAACTGCTTATTCCTGGTAGCCAGGTTAACATTATCCTCTGACATTTTGTCCATCTGCACTGCCATACCACTCATGTTCTCCTTAAGATCAGTCAATTCATTGGCGGAGTCCAGTAGTTTAGATTTAATATTTCTAACCTGTTCATACACCTTATCAAAGTATTCCTTGATCTCACGACACAAATCTTCTTTTAGAGCCGACAATTTCTTAACTACAAAATCTTCACTCACTAACTTTTGCAGGCTTTTATCAATATAATCCTTCGAAGCCAGCTTGCTTATCTTTGCATCGAAAGCAGACATAATCTCTATCATTTCCTGTATGCTAGGTTCATTTCCTGTATGCTAGGTTCATTGTCTGATTTTTTCATATGCGTCAACATGGAATCTATCTTAACCTGTTTCTCTGTTTTACTTTTTCTCTCTCTCTCGATACACTCTGGTCGCACTGCTCATCTCCATCTTTACCTCTTTTGCTTTTTGGTTTGTCCTTCAAACTCTCCCTTTCCTTCCTCGAAGCCATGCTGTCAATATCAAGATGTCAATAAATCCAACTTCTCAATGTGTTACAAAGTTACCCGGTACACACTACACGGCTATTTAGTAACATACACGCTAAAACTGGTTTATGTACTACCATGCTACTGTGTGTACTTTGAGATAAGTTATGTCCATTTATCGATATATTTATATTTATTCCTCCATAATTTTCGAGATTTTTATATGTCCAACATAATCACTATAGTTTACACTTTGTTTAATATTACAGGAAAGTAATTTAACTTCAGAAATTGAAGAAATTTAGTTTTATTTTGTCAGACGGTAAAATCACGTCTGACCACTTCCAAACTGATCTTGACCTTTTATATATGGGAGATATTGTGTATGGGGTATAGATGGGAGATATTGTGTATGGGGTATAGATGGGAGAGATTGTGTATGGGGTATATATGGGAGATATTGTGTATGGGGTATAGATGGGAGATATTGTGCATGGGGTATAGATGGGATATATTGTGTATGGGGTATAGATGGGAGAGATTGTGTATGGGGTATATATGGAAGATAGTGTATGGGGTATAGATGGGAGAGATTGTGTATGGGGTATATATGGGAGATATTGTGTATGGGGTATGATGGGGATAGATGTGTATGGGGTATATATGGGAGATATTGTGTATGGGGTATAGATGGGAGATATTGTGTTGAGGTTAGATGGGAATATTGTGTATGGGGTATATATGGGAGAGATTGTGATGGGGTATAGATGGGAGAGATTGTGTATGGGGTATAGATGGGAGATATTGTTATGGGGTATAGATGGGTTAGATGTATGTGGGGTATATATGGGAGAATTGTGTATGGGGTATATATGGGAGAGATTGTGTATGGGTATAGATGGGAGATATTGTGTATGGTATATATGGGAGAGATTGTGTATGGGGTATAGATGGGAGATATTGTGTATGGGGTATGATGGGAGAATTGTGTATGGGGTATATATGGGAGATATTGTGTATGGGTATAGATGGGAGATATTGTGTATGGGGTTAGATGGGAGATATTGTGTATGGGGTATAGATGGGAGATATTGTGTATGGGGTATATATGGGAGATATTGTGTATGGGGTATATATGGGAGAGATTGTGTATGGGGTATAGATGGGAGAGATTGTGTATGGGGTATATATGGGAGATATTGTGTATGGGGTATATATGGGAGATATTGTGTATGGGGTATATATGGGAGATATTGTGTATGGGGTATAGATGGGTAGATTGGGTGTGAGGTATATATGGGAGATATTGTGTATGGGGTATATATGGGAGATATTGTGTATGGGGTATAGATGGGAGATATTGTGTATGGGGTATAGATGGGAGATATTGTGTATGGGGTATAGATGGGAGATATTGTGTATGGAGTATAGATGAGTTAGATGAATGTGAGGTATATATGGGAGATATTGTGTATGGGGTATATATGGGAGATATTGTGTATGGGGTATAGATGGGAGATATTGTGTATGGGGTATAGATGGGAGATATTGTGTATGGGGTATAGATGGGTTAGATGGAATGTGAGGTATAAATGGGAGATATTGTGTATGGGGTATAGATGGGAGATATTGTGTATGGGGTATATATGGGAGATATTGTGTATGGGGTATAGATGAGTTAGATGGAATGTGAGGTATATATGGGAGAGATTGTGTATGGGGTATAGATGGGAGATATTGTGTATGGGGTATATATGGGAGATATTGTGTATGGGGTATATATGGGAGATATTGTGTATGGGGTATATATGGGAGATATTGTGTATGGGGTATAGATGAGATATTGTGTGGGGTATAGATGGGAGATATTGTGTATGGGGTATATATGGGAGATATTGTGTATGGGGTATAGATGAGTTATATGAAATGTGAGGTATAGATGGGAGATATTGTGTATGGGGTATATATGGGAGATATTGTGTATGGGGTATAGATGAGATATATGAATGTGGGGTATAGATGGGAGATATTGTGTATGGGGTATATATGGGAGATATTGTGTATGGGGTATAGATGAGTTATATGGAATGTGAGGTATATATGGGAGATATTGTGTATGGGGTATAGATGGGAGATATTGTGTATGGGGTATATATGGGAGATATTGTGTATGGGGTATATATGGGAGATATTGTGTATGGGGTATATATGGAGATATTGTGTATGGGGTATATATGGGAGATATTGTGTATGGGGTATAGATGGGAGATATTGTGTATGGGGTATATATGGAGATATGTGTATGGGGTATAGATGGGAGATATTGTGTATGGGGTATATATGGGAGATATTGTGTATGGCGTATAGATGGGAGATATTGTGTATGGGGTATATATGGGAGATATTATGTATGGGGTATAGATGGGAGATATTGTGTATGGGGTATATATGGGAGATATTATGTATGGGGTATAGATGGGAGATATTGTGTATGGGGTATAGATGGGAGATATTGTGTATGGGGTATATATGGGAGATATTATGTATGGGGTATAGATGGGAGATATTGTGTATGGGGTATAGATGGAGATATTGTGTATGGGGTATATATGGGAGATATTGTGTATGGGGTATATATGGGAGATATTGTGTATGGGGTATATATGGGAGATATTGTGTATGGGGTATAATGGGAGATATTGTGTATGCGGTTTAGATGGGAGAGAATTTGTATGGGGTATATATGGGAGATATTGTGTATGGGGTATAGATGGGAGATATTGTGTATGGGGTATAGATGGGAGATATTGTGTATGGTGTATAGATGGGAGAGATTGTGTATGGGGTATATATGGGAGATATTGTGTATGGGGTATATATGGGAGAGATTGTGCATGGGGTATAGATGGGAGAGATTGTGTATGGGGTATAGATGGGAGATATTGTGTATGGGGTATAGATGGGAGATATTGTTTATGGGGTATAGATGGGAGATATTGTGTATGGGGCATAGATGAGTCAGATGGGATGTGAGGTATATATGGGAGATATTGTGTATGGGGTATATATGGGAGATATTGTGTATGAGGTATAGATGGGAGATATTGTGTATGGGGTATAGATGGGAGAGATTGTGTATGGGGTATAGATGGGAGATATTGTGTATGGGGTATAGATGGGAGATATTGTGTATGGGGTATAGATGGGAGATATTGTGTATGCGGTATAGATGGGAGATATTGTGTATGGGGCATAGATGAGTTAGATGGGATGTGAGGTATATATGGGAGATATTGTGTATGGGGTATATATGGGAGATATTGTGTATGGGGTATATATGGGAGATATTGTGTATGGGGTATATATGGGAGAGATTGTGTAGGGGTATATATGGGAGAGAGTGTGTATGGGGTATTGATGGGAGATATTGTGCATGGGGTATATATGGGAGACATTGTGTACGGGGTATATATGGGAGATATTGTGTATGGGGTATATATGGGAGATATTGTGTATGGGGTATATATGGGAGATATTGTGTATGGGGTATATATGGGAGATATTGTGTATGGGGTATATATGGGAGATATTGTGTATGGGGTATATATGGGAGATATTGTGTATGGGGTATATATGGGAGATATTGTGTATGGGGTATATATGGGAGATATTGTGTATGGGGTATATATGGGAGATATTGTGTATGGGGTATATATGGGAGAGATTGTGTATGGGGTATATATGGGAGATATTGTGTATGGGGTATATATGGGAGATATTGTGTATGGGGTATATATGGGAGAGATTGTGTATGGGGTATATATGGGAGAGATTGTGTATGGGGTATATATGGGA
>CM026389.1:23902970-23925928 GCA_014843695.1 Archivesica marissinica
TTTAAAGGGTGTATATTTATATATATATATATATATATGGTTGAGTAAGCCGATTTAGTGTTGAATATTTGCAATAGCCTATCGAATTTTTACTTCTGGCACGATATTATCAGAAACTCAATACGGCTCAATTAACGGTTTGGGTGTTAAATACATATATTTATATAACAGACGCAGGGCCTGCTCTGGCTTTTATTTTTTTGTAGCCAATTATGTTTAACCAAATCTGTGCTTCCTTTGGCTAATTCCGGCGCGCATCATTTTTCCCAAACAGAGTTTTTATAGTATATTTATTATAATGTGTTATGCAATTGTACCACTTAAATGATGTATGCCCATAGACTACAACTAAGGTAAGAGTTACATTTGCAGTGATACATTACTTGGCAAGTTGTGTCAACTTCTCATTTTCTGAATCATTTTAAAATGCATTCCCAGGGTTAGACAGTTAGACTAGTGCTGCATGTCAAATGTGCACATTTTATTACATCACATAATACCTATGATCTTTTGGGTTATTTGTGTAAACAAGATTTATTTTATTGACAGATTACTGCTGTAAAGCGTTGATGAGTTGGCGGCATGCCAACACTGACTTGTAACCGAGATCAATTAACACCTGCCATTTATATTGCCAATACCATTGCTCTATGCCAAATAAACATCCTGTTTGATGGGATTACTCTGATTAGCTGTCAGATTTTACCTTGACCCGAGTAATTTTCGAATATTTTACAGATTTTTGTCATTTTATCATTTTAGCCAAACTGAGCTTTTATTAGCCAATTTTGCCATATTTTAGCCAATGGCTACTCTGGCTATTGCCAGCGCGGGCCCTGAGACGAGGCAAGGTATATCAACGCATGTTCCCAGGTTAAGGGATCGTGAGAAAATCAACTTACTACAAGTGAGTGGGTTTGCTACTGACCCTCCACCGAGTTATGTGGGTCAGTAAAATAGTGTGGGGGGGGGTGAGATGTTTGCGAATTTATTGCATCGATCACCTTTAATAAAAATATTTTGAAATTATTGCATCGATTTAGAATCTTAAAATTGTATAATTGTTTTCTGAACCTTATTTTAATCAAATAAATCGAGAGTCAAAAAGTTCGCGTCGTGTCGTTCGTGTCGGTGCTTTACACCGTGTACGTAAAAGAACCAGAGGAGACTCTGGAATGGGTCTCTGTCTGTATCATTGCACTATCCTCCAAAATCTAAAATGACTAATCTCTTCAGGAGGCATCGCTCATATGGACAACCGGTAGCGACGATAAATAAACGTAAAACACACATGTAGGTCCATTAAAGCCATAGCCACCAGGAGGATGACTACCGGCAAGAAGAATCTGTCAGTATCTGTTCGGTATTTAAGCTTCCTTTGCTCGCATTTTCGTCGACATTGACATTTTTTTTTTTTAACTTTTTATTTTTAGGAAGGCATCATATTATAGATGTACATATATTTACAGCTAGCACAGAGAACAATACATATTATGCATTCATCTAACATTCCATTGAATATACATGGTAGTAGTAGTATATTAAAACTGTATTTAAGTACTATGGATATACTATTCTGTTCCCGGGCTTAATTTACAATGCCTTACCATATGGTTTTTAAATTTGTTTTAGACCATTGTAGACATACGCGTAACAAATAACTTTTTTGACGTTGTTAAAGGCCCAAGGTTTTGGGGGGGGGATTAATAAAAAAAAATAATATATACAACACAGGGAACATAACGGTGGTGGGTCTAAGCGTTCATACATGTGTATATATATCATTTGACTCATTTTGGTTTCTGGCTCTCTCTTGTAAAAACTGCAACATTATTCTGTGGATAAAACAGCGAAGGTATTCCATATTTTTTCAAATTTGTCTATTGACAACGATTTCTTAGATTGATATTTTGCAGTATTTATAAGCATTGAAACCTGTTGTTTTAAGGCCTGCAAGTTTGGAACGGAAGTTTTCATTTTGCTTTGGTATATGTGGTATTTTGCTGTTAGTATTATGCAGTTTAAGGCAGTTTGGAGTTCTTTATTTCCAAATATTATATCTGTGTTAGTCCAATTGATATTCATGTTATTACATTTTCCATTTATCCAAGTTTTTATGTTTTGCCAGAAAGTTTGCACGATTTCACAATGCCAGAACAAATGCACTAGAGTTTCTGGTTGCTGATTACAAAAAGTACAAAGATTGTCATTTCTCAGTCCCATTTTTGACAACAGATAATTTGTTCCAAGAATTCTATGGTTTATCCTAAACTGGAACCATTGTAACTTGGAGTCCATGGTGACTTTAAATGGTAGGTTATATATTTTTCCCCAATTAAAATCGTTATTTAGGTTGGGATCATTCATCCATTTTCTTCTTGAGTTTGGTATGGTTGGTTTCCCTAAAATTGAGTCATATATATTTCTACACCCCTTCTCACTACTATTTATTAGTTTTACCGTAAAAGGCTGAATTGGGTTTGTTTGTTTTATTGCATAATGTGCAAATCTGAATCTGTCTAATACTTCTCTTAATGAGTGGATTATGTTCTCGTATTGTAAAAAGTTTGTTTGAACTGCAAATACCTCCATGAAAATGTTGTAAGTATAAAAATTTCCATTCCTATCCATTAAATCGTTAACCGTCACTACTCCTTTTTCCAAGTACCTTTTATAGAAAAAACTAGTCCCTCCAATTTTAAACTTATGATTATACCAAATAGGCAGGGACAGAAATTCCTGCCATGAAGCAGGTTCCCTGACATTTGAAAGAGTTATGTAACCTTTAAAGACATCATTCCAGAAAACATTTTGTATAGTATTAATCTTACGCTTAACATAATCGCTACCAAAAGTAATAAACCTCGCTATAAATGGACATAATTCCTTTACAAGAACAAAGTATTTTGCTTTTTTTCCCAATACCGTCTAAGCCACGTTACTTTTGAAGCGATCATGAATTTTTCAAGGTCAATCATTCTTATGCCTCCTTTATCATAATCTTGTATAATATTATTTCTTTTAACTTTATCTGGACCGTTATTCCACAAAAAATTATAGAATATACTTTGTATTTGCTTAATAATATCTGCACTTGGATTAGGCAAACTAATGATTAAATGGTTAAGCTTTGATAAAGCTAGTGTTTTGATAACTACATTTTTACCAATGGGAGTAACTATCCTTCTTGACCATTGAAAGAACAGCTTCTTTATTTCTTTTATCTTATTTGCATAATTGATATTGACAATATTATTTAAATTAGTTGTGAAAGTTATACCAAGTAGTTTAAAGTTACCATGTTCCCAGTTGATGCCTAAATCAGAACACATGTTATTATCACTATTTTTCATTGAGCCTATCCAAACTGCCTTTGTTTTATCATAAAATGTTAACACCGCTATAGTGTTCCTTAGTGATTTTTCCGTTCCATCCAGAAGTAATGATGTATCATCAGCATATTGTGAAACTAAAAATTCTGTTGTATCTACTTTGATCCCGGTTATATTTTCATTCTGTTTAATTAGTAAAGCCAATATTTCAGCGCATAATATAAAGAGATATGGGGACAGGGGGTCTCCCTGGCGGCAGCCGCGATGTATATTGAACCAGTCTGAGAGGTGACCATTTACGGGGACGCATACTTACTTAGCTTCCAGAAGACACCAAAGGGTTCTCGGCCATGCTATAATTTCCACGACATATTACATAGCTACTCCGATCTGACCTCTTCACTTCCGCTGCCTGACTGTGTTCGACACCTATGGATACAGTTTTCTACCCTGTTGTTTCAGCCGAAAGCTGATTGTATTGAGATCTGACGAACTCCTGAAGTATTCCTACAGGCTGACTTTCTCCAAAAGAATTATAGAGGCGGCAGTAAATTCCACTGCAACCCTATCGCCGTGGCTTGAGTTGAGCGACCCCATGTGGACACTTTGTGTAATTGTGGCTGCTCTCTTGGAATTAGTCATGCCCTCTTTATAAATGTTAACGTTTGACTCAATAATTTCTTTTTCTTCTTCGGATAGTTTTACTATGTTGTTATTCTTAATCAAATTATTTAGATCAATATCTTCGGTTTCTCTATGGGAGTACAATGTTTTATAATAATTCATAGTTTCATTTATAATATCCGTTTGCTTATTTACAGGGTTCCTACACCAGAGTAAAATTTGTTCATCATCTTTGATACATAATTTCTATTTTCTAAGTTACAGAAGTAGTTGGAGGGTTTCTCGCCTTCGAAAATCCACTTTACTCTTGATCGTATAAGTTTACCATCAAGTTTCTTTTTTCTCAGTTCATACAGTTCATTATTTTTTTGTTCTAATAAATGTATGTCCAAATTGTTCTGTTTTTCAATTATTTCTATTTCTTTTAAAATTTCTTCTTGTCTATTACGTTCCTGCTTCTTTTTATATGATGCGAATGAAATAGTGTTTCCTCTTATTTCCATCATTAGAGTTTCGAAAAAAAGTTGATCATTGATAACAAATTGAATATCTTTAACAGGAATATTTTCTAATGACAGATCTACTACTTGCTGTTCTGAAGCATATTGTTCCCTAACTTGCTTTATTTTTTCTTTAATTTGTTGTACATAATTGATATCTTTTAGTAAAGAGTTGTTAAACTTCCAATAAGATGTTCCTCTTTGAAATGTCCCCACTTCCAAACATAGCGTTATCATTGAGTGGTCTGTCCTGTAACCTGGAGTAATTGATGTACTATCTAAGTCATTAAAAAGTGAACTTGATATAAGAAAAAAGTCAAGTCGAGCTTTTTTAATTGGAGTTTTATTTAGCCAAGTATAGTTCTGGACTTCAGTGTTTTCTTCGCGCCAACAGTCAATTAAGTCATATGTAATCATCATTTCTTGAACAACTTCTTTTGACCTAGGATTATTGACATTTACATAGTTATAATAATCGAGTTCTGGGTTCAAAACTAAGTTAAAGTCACCTACTAAAATACACGCATTATCAATATTTGCAAGCTTTGCTTTAATATTATTATAAAAGTGTGGCTCGTCTCTATTGGGCCCGTATAAACATATTAATGTTAAGTCCATATTACACATACTTGCATGTAAAATAAGCAGATTCCCATTCTCATCTTTTTCAGTATTTTTTTATTTGAAATCAAAGTTGTTATTTATCAAAATAGCTACACCTCTGGACTGACTGTTGAAATTACTGAAGTAGCACTCGTAACCCCACTGACTTCTAATTAATTTTATTTCCTTTTCTGTAAAATGAGTGTCTTGTATAGAGTATTCATTTAAATTTTTACCTTTTAAAAAATTAAGGACATCTTTACGTTTCGATTTATCACCTAGGCCCGTACATTCAATGATGCAAATTTAATTTTTTCAGTCATTATTTACGTTAGCTTTATCATATTTTATGATTACAAAGTGTCTGCAATACCAGAGAAAACCACAAACACGAAAGTCACCACATTGCTCAGGCCCACCACTGTATGAAAAAACGTGTGTAAACATTTAGAACGACTATAGAAAAGGACACACAAAACAAATAAAAAACAAAACAAGAGAAGAAAAAAAAAAACAGTAGGAAGACACAAAAATTATGGAGGTTTCTTTAAACGATATTTGGCTAATTATTTCTTTCTTAACAATAGTATGTTGGGGTTGTTTTGGAGGGGTGGGGTATGCTGCATTTGCATGTTTATTCGCACAGGTATTCAGGGGATGCCCCAGACCCCCCGGACTACTACTCCCCATCCACACGTCACAACCTCAACCAAAATCGAAACACATCGCAACACCCACCCAACATCACATCCAGCCCAAAACACACACCAAAATACAAACAGAAGTGATGTACGGTTGATGCCAAAATGCATCCAGACCATCCCTTCCGCAAACCAGGGCCTGGGAGCAGCAACTAGGGCGCAAGGTCACACACCGTATGTCTGCGTCTATTTGTTATAAGATTTTACAAGTTACTTAGTCATAAACATTTTCAATTAACCGGTTGAGTAATATCTGTGACAAAGCAGTATTACTAAGAGGATATTTGTTTGTTTCAGTGCATGATCGAACCATATTTCACCGAACGAACACCGAAAGCATTATTATCACGAGTGGCGCTAGCCACGATTGATACTAATAGCTTTCCATGTTCACGAGTGAAACATAATTCGACCATTCACCCAAACAAACAAATCCTCTTTTTAATTTAAGCTGAAAAGGGGTTTTTATGACGCAAACGTGCTCTAATTGGCGCGAGAACTCATGATTAGATGACCATAAATGACATTATAAAAGACGTTATTAATGACGTCACATCAACATTTCAACATGTAGTGGCTAGGTACCACAAGTGCAAAGCAGTGAGAAATAAAAATGTGCTCTTCCACTACTTTCAACCAGTGGAATAACACATTTTATTCCACCGATAAATTTCTATATTTCATTGCAAAGCATAAAATAAAAATTAGGAAACGTTTAGAAGACTTATATAGCTGAATACAGAATCTAGAACTAATATGATTACAGGTTGGATCGCCCCAGGCAGACGGATAGACAGACATGATGAAGATAACATCTCCCCCAAGATGGGGGTATATTATACCTGTATAAGAAAAGAAGACATTCAAAATAATTCAAATTCGAGTCACATATACATATAATAGTTCTTTAAAGTCTCTTTATGCTTTTGTTTTTCTTCATCAGTTGGAAAAAAATACTATAATTCATATGCAGATATATCATAGTGGCGACTCTAGCAAACCATACTTTTGCAAACGCACCGGTGATTTTGTATAAAGGGAGGTAATTTAAAAGATGGTACACAAAATCAGGTTCGTTTGTGGGCATATTTTCCAATTGTTTTACTTTTTTACCGTAATAATTTATTATTGAAAAATGAAAATATTAGACAATAATCACAATATCCAATCATCCGCTCCTTACACTATCTTCGTGTGCAGCACATTGTATGTAAACGCATATTGGGCCTCTAAGTATATGATTACTTGATTAGCCTTTATATTTATATATAGATTCGCAACTCTACTATTCCTATTTAAATGATGTAGAGTCCCCGTTTTGGAAAATGGGTGACCATACCACAAGTATGACATGCTCAGTAGTCAGAAACGGTGCAGAGTGTAACGAGCCCCACAGCCGACACAACCACCGGTGTAACACTAAGCCGGACAATGCAACAGAACATTCAAAACATTACATTGGACGAGGAAATAAAACCTCTGAAGCAAGGATCAGCATATATGCTGTATGTATACATAATTAAACGGAAGTGATACGGTGAAAATAACTCATATACTGTTAATAATTGTCAACTTAATTACAAATAATCTCTGAGTTCTTCAATGATAGACAAAAATGTTATTAACGTCCGCGTAGCGATTAATAAATTGTCACTTATGAAAAGAACAGAAGCAATGAATACCCGCTTACACAGACTGTCAGCGCAGGTACACCACGGCTGACCAGTGACCAATCAGAACGTGTCATAGTGAATAACGCAGAATTAATTTGCATACAAGAGTAAATACGACCACGTGCTAATCTGACAGCTGGGGCCGCTTATGACATTAACCAAACTATGTAACAAGATTGTCACAACCTGTAAATCTATACATGTGGATTACAGTATGTCTATCGTATTTATGTACAATTTGTTTATGTGCAAAATAGAACTAGGCAAATTTAGAATAGGCACACACAAGACGGGGAAAAAAACAAAACAAATACACACACAACATGCGATCTATACAACAGAGTATCCTGCTTCTGGCCAGGTTTGAAGCCTATGTTTAGCTTTTACATATATAAATAGATTGACAAAAAGATATTAACATATTAAAGCCCCAATATATGACAATGATGTTTTGATATATTAAAGCCCCATATATGATAATAATGTTAGCATAGTAAACGGCATAGATGCGTCGTGATGATTCGGCGGCTTGTCCGTTTACAAAATCCCCCCGCAACAAAGCAAAAGACAAACAATGTATATGAGATATAGCAATAAACGCCGGCCTATGCACCGTCCCACATCGAAGAGGTCCTCACAAGCTAACAAGACGGAACCATCACGACGAAATTATGACATAATTACTGCCCAAAATATTCACACCAAGTGTGGATATATATGGTAGATCAAGTAAACCACATCAACACACATCAATCCTCCTTTGGCATTTAGCACAAATGTTATGTTCTGGATGAGGTTCTTGCTCCAGAGAGATGCTTGGCCATTTCACTTGCTGGTATAAGGGGTTTTGACAAGTCAGTGTTAAGATCTACCTTGATCTTTCTTCCGTTTTTCAGCAGTCCCAAGATTTTGCCCTCATCAGACCAAGCGTTACTAATCTCCTCTTTGGATGACAGCTTCTCTAAAAGTTTAGCGTTTTTAGGGTCAGATCCTCCCTGACAACCACAACTGAACCTTTTAGTCTTTTCCTTGCGCGGATGACCTTTATCTTCAGCCAGCGAGAAACAAATTTGCAGATGACAGGCCTATTTCCATCAACTCTGAAAGTACCTAGCCTGTGCACTATATCAACCTGAGATGGTGAAATATCGATGCCTAATTTATTTGTAAGAGTTTTGATAACTAAGGCACATGTTTCGTCTGTCGTTTCATTCGGTTTCGTATCGTCCAACCCATATATACGTATGCTATTTCTGCGGGTATATTGCTCCAGATCGTTTATCTGATGACTGTTGTGATGTATGGCTTTGTCTTTTTCCATAATCATTTCTTTTAACTGCTTATTCCTGGTAGCCAGGTTAGCATTATCCTCTGAAATTGTGTCCATCTGCACTGCCATACCACTCATGTTCTCCTTAAGATCCGTCAATTCATTGGCGGAGTCCAGTAGTTTAGATTTAATATTTCTAACCTGTTCATACACCTTATCAAAGTCTTCCTTGATCTCGCGACACAAATCTTCTAGAGCCGACAATTTCTTAACTACAAAATCTTCACTCACCAACTTTTGCAGGCTTTTATCAATATAATCCTTCGAAGCCAGCTTGCTTATCTTTGCATCGAAAGCAGACATAATCTCTTATCATTTCCTGTATGCTAGGTTCATTGTCTGATTTTTTCATATGCGTCAACATGGAATCTATCTTAACCTGTTTCTCTGTTTTACTTTTTCTCTCTCTCGATACACTCTGGTCGCACTGCTCCTCTCCATCTTTACCTCTTTTGCTTTTTGGTTTATCCTTCAAACTCTCCCTTTCCTTCCTCGAAGCCATGCTGTCAATATCAAGATGTTAATAAATCCAACTTCTCAATGTGTTACAAAGTTACCCGGTACACACTACACGGCTATTTTAGTAACATACACGCTAAAACTGGTTTATGTACTACCATGCTACGGTGTGTATTTTAAGATAAGTTATGTCCATTTATCGATATATTTATATTTATTCCTCCATAATTTTCGAGATTTTTTATATGTCCAACATAATCACTATAGTTTACACTTTGTTTAATATTACAGGAAAGTAATTTAACTTCAGAAATTGAAGAAATTTAGTTTTATTTTGTCAGACGGTAAAAAAACACGTCTGACCACTTCCAAACTGACCTTGACCTTTATGACTTTCCATCTTGGCCTGGGTGGACCATACACTTAGGCAACTGACGACCACCCCTTCGAAAACCACAAAATTACTGTTCCGGGCCTCTTTGGTGCTGAATAGCGAGCAAAGTAGGCGACATGATCCCACAAGACAGGGTATACGTATGTAGCCTTGTATACTAGCTGCTAAGTGATACCAAGTGTGATTCTCTATATTTGCCTGGGTGGACCATACACATAGCCAACTGACGACCACCCCTTCGAACACCACATAATGTAGGATAGTACTTGTCAAGTGTACATATTGTTTTGTTTAAATATTATTTAACGTAGCGACTGGTTGCCCATATGAGCGACGGGCAGTTTACCTAACAACACCTTTCCTGAGCAGGCTCCAACGATTAACCAGTACTTAGCGCACCAACAACCTCCGTATGAAACTGCCAACGTTTTCATATAAAGAGACACGGTCTAAGCGGGGCTCGAACCCTGGCTATCAGTGATAACGAATAAATTATGACAGCTGAGTTACTTGTAGCTACAACTAAGATGGTATAAATTATCACAGACATCATTGTCTATCAATACGAGACAACACATGTAATAAATCAAGAACAGTTGTTATATTTTCAATCATTTTAATATATTATGTAACAACAATAAATATCACCATAGCCATGCATACACACTATGTAAATTATTTGGTCTGAAATGTCAATTATATCTACAGCTGATACATGTTTTATCGCACAGACTATATATTAAACACAAGAAATCATTTTGTTTTATATGGTTTATATTCATAAATGAAGTCAGGACTAAACATTGGGGATATTGAGTACTACTGTAGGGGCTAAACCTGGAACGGGTTAAAGGGAAAGCGGGACACATACTTTAACAATATATAAGTACATTTGTAAATGTCTAGATTTGACTGGTTTTATGTCTTTAATTTAAAATTAGTATACGTGACAGTGATGAATTAGAGGGAAATAACTAGGAGGAAATTCAGAATAGACAGAACTTGAAGAAGATGGTGATGCAGGAATCAATGTAGATGGTGGTGCTAGTGAAGTATGTGAATGTTACACGAAGAGTGAACAACATGAACCGCCAGGAAGAGCAGTAGGAATAGAATTCCATGGATATCTAACCGATTATTTAATTCAGAGGACTCAAACCCGTTCCATCCAGTGATCATGACAAACCACTCCGTCACTCATCGATAATGGACCCAGGTCAGCTCAGTAGCTATCCGGGTCCGGAGTGTTAAACACATCAGATACAAATGGTAAGGCTATAGAGGAGAACTAGAATGTGACAATAGTAAATGTAATGATGTATTAGCTGAAAGAGACGAAATAGAGATTTTGAGTCATACTGTTTGGTACTTATGTACATGTAGTTGAATGCTTGCACTTGCTTATTAACGATATTAGAATCACAAATGCGTTATAGTTAGTAAATTGACGGCGATTAAACTGTTTGTGTGAAGGGTTGGAAGTAAAACATATAAATTGATGCGAAATTTATTGTCACCCACAAATCAAGGAGAAAAGAGAGTTAAGGATCATACAACACATATACAAGATCATCACATAGCAGATTTCATAGCAATGGCGAAAGTGTGACAGCCTTTGTTTTTAGAAGTAATGATAAGAGACAGATTAATTAGTGGAATTAACACTGACATAGGGTTGTGCCAGAGCCGAAGTTGGATTTTTTAAAAGTGCGTTAGAAATAGAAAAATTACTTGATTGGTATTAACTTACGGACTTTCACATCACGCCAGAGGTTACCAACATTATACTTTATCATTGATTTAATGAATGGTATTAACTTACGGACTTTCACATCACGCCAGAGGTTACCAGAAACTAAATAACAATTAATGATGAATTTATTGATAGAAATTATTTTAATAGCACAAAGAACAGGCTCACATTATATCACTGCGCCGGCTATAATGGCACGTTTCATAGCACTGTCACCCGGCTATACGGACTCAACGTAAAGGCACTTTCACCCGGCTATATTAACTCACGTCATAGTACTCTCATCCTGCTATACGGACTCAACGTCATAGCACTGTCATCCGGCTATACGGACTCAACGTAACCGCACTCTCACCCGGCTATACGGACTCACGTCATAGCATTCTCATCCGGCTATACGGACTCAACGTCATAGCACTCTCATCCGGCTATACGGACCCACGTCATCGCGCTCTCATCCGGCTATACGGACTCAACGTAATAGCACTCTCATCCGGCTATACGGACTCAATCATAGCGCTCTCATCCGGCTATACGGACTCAACGTCATAGCGCTCTCATCCGGCTATACGGACTCAACGTCATAGCACTCCCATCCGGCTATACGGACTCACGTCATAGCACACTCATCTGGCTATACGGACTCACGTCATAGCACTCTAATCCGGCTATACGGACTCACTCAACGTCATAGCACTCTGATCCGGCTATACGGACTCAACGTCATAGCACTCTCATTCGGCTATACGGACTCAACGTAATTGCACTCTCATCCGGCTATATGGACTCACGTCATAGCACTCTCATCCGGCTATACGGACTCAACGTGATAACACTCTCATCCGGCTATACGGACTCAACGTCATAGCACTCTCATCCGGCTATACGGACTAACGTCATAGCACTTTCATCCTGCTATGCGGACTCAACGTAATAGCACTCTCATCCGGCTATACGGACTCAACGTAATAGCACTCTCATCCGGCTATACGGACTCACGTCATAGCACTCTCATCCGACTATACGGACTCAACGTCATAGCACTCTCATCCGGCTTTACGGACTCAACGTCATAGCACTCTCATCCGGCTATACGGACTCACGTCATAGCACTTTCATCCGGCTATACGGACTCAACGTAACAGCACTCTCATCCGGCTATACGGCCCCACATCATAGCACTCTCATCCGGCTATACGGACTCAACGTAATAGCACTCTCATCCGGCTATACATATTCACGTCATAGCACTCTCATTCGGCTGTACGGACTCAACGTCATAGCACTCTCATCCGGCTATACATATTCACGTCATAGTACTCTCATCCAGCTATACGGAATCAACGTCATAGCACTCTCATCCAGCTAAACGGAATCAACGTAATAGCACTCTCATCCGGCTATACGGACTCAACGTCATAGCACTTTCATCCGGCTAGATAATATAGAAGTAATGCTAAGAGACAGATTATTTGGTCGAATTAACACTGACATTGGGTGGTGTCGGAGCCGAAGCCGAAGTTGGATTTTAAAAGTGCGTTAGAAATAGGAAAAACAATTCGATAAAATGATTGGTATTAACTTACGGGCCTTCACATCACGCCAGAGGTTACCTAAATTACAATTTATCAATGCTTTACTGATTGGTATTAACTTACGGACTTTCACATCACGCCAGAGGTTACCAACATTATAATTTATCGTTGATTTAATGATTGGTATTAACTTACGGACTTTCACATCACGCCAGAGGTTACCAACATTATAATGTATCATTGATTTAATCAATGGTATTAACTTACGGACTTTCACATCACGCCAGAGGTTACCAACATTATAATGTATCATTGATTTAATCAATGGTATTAACTTACGGACTTTCACATCACGCCAGAGGTTACCAACATTATAATGTATCATTGATTTAATCAATGGTATTAACTTACGGACTTTCACATCACGCCAGAGGTTACCAACATTATAATGTATCATTGATTTAATCAATGGTATTAACTTACGGACTTTCACATCACGCCAGAGGTTACCAACATTATAATGTATCATTGATTTATTGATTGGTATTAACTTACGGACTTTCACATCACGCCAGAGGTTACCAACATTATAATGTATCATTGATATGATTGGTATTAACTTACGGACTTTCACATCACGCCAGAGGTTACCAACATTATAATTTATCATTGATTTAATGAATGGTATTAACTTACGGACTTTCACATCACGCCAGAGGTTACCAACATAAATTTATCATTGATTTAATGATTGGTATTAACTTACGGACTTTCACATCACGCCAGAGGTTACCAACATTATAATGTATCATTGATTTAATCAATGGTATTGGTATAACTTACGGACTTTCACATCACGCCAGAGGTTACCAACATTATATGTATCATTGATTTAATGAATGGTATTAACTTACGGACTTTCACATCACGCCAGAGGTTACCAACATTATAATTTATCATTGATTTAATGAATGGTATTAACTTACGGACTTTCACATCACGCCAGAGGTTACCAACATTATAATTTATCATTGATTTAATGATTGGTATTAACTTACGGACTTTCACATCACGCCAGAGGTTACCAACATTATAATTTATCATTGATTTAATGAATGGTATTAACTTACGGACTTTCACATCACGCCAGAGGTTACCAACATTATAATTTATCATTGATTTACTGATTGGTATTAACTTACGGACTTTCACATCACGCCAGAGGTTACCAACATTATAATTTAGCATTGATTTAATGAATGGTATTAACTTACGGACTTTCACATCACGCCAGAGGTTACCAACATTATAATTTATCATTGATTTACTGATTGGTATTAACTTACGGACTTTCACATCACGCCAGAGGTTACCAACATTATAATGTATCATTGATTTAATCAATGGTATTAACTTACGGACTTTCACATCACGCCAGAGGTTACCAACATTATAATGTATCATTGATTTAATCAATGGTATTAACTTACGGACTTTCACATCACGCCAGAGGTTACCAACATTATAATGTATCATTGATTTATTGATTGGTATTAACTTACGGACATTTACATCACGCCAGGTCATATGTTGCAACGGTCCAGATGTTAAATAGTGATACTGCTTTGTTATCCTGCAGATGTTAAATAGTGATACTGCTTTGTTATCCTGCAGATGTTAAATAGTGATACTGCTTTGTTATCCTGCAGATGTTAAATAGTGATACTGCTTTGTTATCCTGCAGATGATATATAGTGAACTGCTTTGTTATCCTGCAGATGTTAAATAGTGAACTGCTTTGTTATCCTGCAGATGTTAAATAGTGAACTGCTTTGTTATCCTGCAGATGTTAAATAGTGAACTGCTTTGTTATCCTGCAGATGTTAAATAGTGATACTGCTTTGTTATCCTGCAGATGTTAAATAGTGATACTGCTTTGTTATCCTGCAGATGTTAAATAGTGATACTGCTTTGTTATCCTGCAGATGTTAAATAGTGATACTGCTTTGTTATCCTGCATATGTTAAATAGTGATACTGCTTTGTTATCCTGCAGATGTTAAATAGTGATACTGCTTTGTTATCCTGCAGATGTTAAATAGTGATACTGCTTTGTTATCCTGCAGATGTTAAATAGTGATACTGCTTTGTTATCCTGCAGATGTTAAATAGTGATACTGCTTTGTTATCCTGCAGATGTTAAATAGTGATACTGCTTTGTTATCCTGCATATGCTAAATAGTGATACTGCTTTGTTATCCTGCATATGTTAAATAGTGATACTGCTTTGTTATCCTGCATATGTTAAGGAGAAACTATAGAGCAGGTACCAAGATTGGCATTAAGAAGAAAATGATTCGCTGTGTGTAAGGAAGATGGTTCCATTCCTAATGCTTGGAAGAGTGTTCTGATATGACCACATACTAGTTCTTTTAACAACAATTCATAGCCTTACAATTAAATCGCATGATTCCACAATTCCATTCCATTATCCTCTTACTAACGTTGTCGCTAGCAAGTAATCCTGGTAACCCATTTCCGTCTGTCATGTTTCCTACCTTACCATAGGTTCAAGTTCTGTCTACCCCCCCCCCTTCATTTAAATGCCTGTCCTACCAATATATCCCTTACATCAGCATTCGCCAGTGCAGTGCATCTTGTCATATTTCATGATACCTATCTCCCATTTTCTCAGTCCCAACAGTACCCAATATCTCCACTGCCATATATTTTCTCTTACATGATGCATCTACTAATTTCTTGCGACACAGGTATTCAGTACTTTATTAAAGAAAGTAAAACACGTTTAAGCCAAAGCATCAGCAATATTACACTTTGCATGAAAATTGATTACTTTGTATAATTAAACAAATTAATATTAGCTATAATTTAACTGGTTTGTACAATGAATACAACTTGTATTTGATATTAGTTTTATCTATCTGTCATCCCCTAATGTCAAACCCCTCGCGGGGATGTAGATCTAGTCAGCGTAGATTTAGGGAGTTGAGCATGTCTGTACGTTACAGACTGTAACACTATAGGTACGCTAGAAGTCAGCCTTTATTCAACAGGCTGCTATTCGTTGGACATCTTCAATTTGGTTTATCAGTGTTTGGGTATGAGACGACCAAATCTCGGAGCCATATTCGGATTTGAGCTGGTGTCTCACTAGACTGGAGTCTTGCAAGCCATGAACATAAGGGGTTCGGATTTGACCTGGATGTTTCTACATAGGAACCCTAATGTTTGGTTAGCTCTCTTTGTTGACCTATTTCTGTGAGCGTCCCGCGACATATTATTTGAGATATCCACGCCAAGGTATTTGGGCGAAGTGACCGACTCAAGTAGGCCTCCACGGAGTTTATATAGATTGGGACTAGGATGTTTCCTTCTGGTGACGTGGATAACTTGACATTTGGAGGGGTTAAATTCCATTTCCCACTCCAACTCCCACTCTTCTAACCTCTTAAGATCGTTTTGAAATATGATCGACTCATTTGCAGATGTCAGTGGTAGATAGACTGCAGTATCATCTGCAAAAATACGGACGTTGGAACTAATGTTCTGTGGGAGGTCATTTTTATAGGCTGGGAATAGGAGGGGTCCAAGTACGGACCCCTGTGGAACGCCAGAAGATACAGGAATGGCTTCTGAACTAATACCATTACGGACAACTAACTGGAGTCTATTATCTAGTAAACTCTTAATCCACCTTAATGTTAAATATTGTTTTACCACTGACTCCATAGCCATGTATTTTAGTAGTACTATCTCGTGATTGACTTTATCGAAAGGCTTACTGAAATACAGAGCTGTCAAGGGTGCAACGAGTGTCGGAGTGAGATATGGGGTTCGAAGAGGCAGCCGCTCCTTCGTCAGGGGTCTGTGGGAAGCTGGAGACACTCTATGGCTCATTTCCGTCATATTTGGTGTCAAAATGGCTTACATAAAATGCTACTTTAGCTTCTAATGAAGGACACTTTACACTAAGAAAATCTTATCAAGCAATAGCATTTTATAGTAAAGAAAGCTTGCAAATAACGTTTTATAATTGAATCTTATATGTTTTATTAAATTGACTTTCAAGTCAGGCGCAAACCTGTCTTGATTGTCAATTTATAATAAAGCTCCGATGTAATTTGCAAGCATTTGTCACCAGCTTGAACAAAATCAGCGTGGTCTAGTGGTTACCACATCAAGCTAGTAATCGGCTGATTACAATTTCGGCACAAATTCAAACCCGGGTATGACTTGCCAATTTTTCATTGAGCAAGACCATTTATTCACATTGCTAAGAACTAACTTCTAAGTCTTGTAGAAATTGCTTCACAGTCGAGCTTAAATGAATTTATATTCATACCAAGCTAAATCACCAAACTGGAACTACAGTACATGTATATAAAATGTAGTTAACATAGTGTTTTAACATAGTGAACGTTTATTAAACTCAATTTGCTGCAATTAGCATATAAAACAATCATCAATGTGAGTGAATATTTCCAGTTTGTTTTAAATGTTTCATGCCTACTGCCTAGATATAAAACTATTATTTATACCATGTGTATAGATACTATCACATCATGTCAGTCTACAGTGTATAGTCAATACCCGTCACAGTCACTGATGCTCTTTATTGTACTCCCATGTAACCTTTTTGGATTTGTCGACCAAAGTCTTTGAAGGTTCATACTTATGAGATGGTTCTTTGTTGTTTAGCTTTACTTTCAAAATTGATGACAGTGAACCATCTGTGCTCAAGGAAGCTCTAAAATCAGTCTTGTTTTTCCGCACCATGCTAAACACACGTTCCTCTTCAGCATTGCTGTGCGTAATGATAAGTAGAACCTGCGCAACTTTGAATAGTAACGGTAATTTGCCCTTAATGTACATATACCACACAACATCCATTCGAAGGAACCGTTGCTGTGTTCCATCGGCCATCTGATCACAGACAGATGCTTCTTTCTCAACATAATCAGGGAGATCAGGAAGTAGCTGATACTCCTTGAATTGCTCAGTAAGTATATCCATCTCACGATCTGAACAATGTAGTAGTCGGGGAAACCTCTCTACAAAGTACAGTACGTTCGCAAACGAGACGTCCAGTCGCTGCTCAAAGTCTACAAATTTAGCATGCCCGAGCAACAGATCATTGTATGGAAATGTTTTGACAACATATTTGGCAGTCTCGGTGTAAAATTCAAGTGCTGCTTCTAGAAATTTCGATTTCTGAGCTGGTGCAATATCACCTTCATTTTCAAGTTTATTCAATTGTTGTGAAACCAATTTGTATGTCATCAAGACTAAGTAAGTTGTCAGAATTCGTAATGTCAACTCCAAGACTTGATCAATAGTTTACGCAGGAAAGACTGCATTTCCGCGTCATGCAGATGCGTTCTAGGCTCTTCCGTCTGCAAAAAGAGGCTAAATTCCACAAACTGTTGCAAAACAAACCGGTAAAAGAGCAGATTTATTTCAGTCATATGGTCCTGAAAAGAACTAGCCATGCGCTTAAATCTAGGTTGTTTGTCCTAACCCGACACTACATAGCTTTTTAAGGGCTGGTACATTTCCAGTGTACGGGTTACAGCGCTTTCTAAACTCAGTCGGCGGGTGTGGGACTCAGCAGTTTTCGGGAGCCAATCATAAGTGATTATTAACGAACGGAGAGTTCCGACATCGGTTCCGAGTAGTTACTAGTGTTCAGCGCGACGATCAGTTTGAGACATTCTAAAAATAGCAATTTGGGAAACCTAATGTGTTGCGATTTTAAAATAGCACGGCTATTAGTGTAGATAACTCGTTTTTTAGAAAAAGCGTGACAATATTAAAGATACGCGTGAGAGCGTGATTTGAGGTATAAAAGCGTGAGTCTCACGCCAAAAGCGTGAGACTTGACAGGTATGGAAATATAATAGGGCGAGATTTACGTGTTACTTATAGACTATGGTAACCATGTCATTGACTAGCATTACTAATTGGATCACACATGCCCCCCCCCCCCTAAAACCATGCTGCAAGTGGTACAGAATACTGTAGTTTGTGAAGTGTTTTACTACCGATGCGAAAACTATGTGTTCTAAAACCACGCATAGAACATAATTATGTCAATGAGATAGGCCTAGTTAATCCGCACATATAGAAGTATGGTAATCATGTGTATACAGAATTGCTATGTTTGTGTGGGAAGCTGGTTAGATAGCGTTAATACAAACTGAAACTTATTGATTACATATTTCTGCCAGAATAAATGAGTATGTATGCATGGCTTTTGTATGTAATCAAACTGTATTCCTTCCGGATGCAACCAATGGACATCTCGATCTGGCACTTCCGGTATAATACGTTCTGGTCTGGCAGTCACCATACTTTAGCATGGCCGTCCAATCTCACATGCATACTTCTGGTACCTCATTAAATCCATAAAAGAGACATATTCATAATTACACAATGCAGTGGTGTGGATGCGTGCCTCGTGCCTCCGATTGGACCAACAACGTCCTTTGATGGCAAAGTATAACCAGTTATCATCTTGATTTGTCCAAATGTGTGTCACTATAAGTGATCATTATATCAGAGAAAGGCAGACAGTAAATAAATGATGTTATGCTTTATAAATGAACTGTCCCACTTCCTTGAGACAATTTAATTAAAGGAGTAATATTGTCGAAATACCTGTATTATAGTATAAGTAAATAATATTATATAATGTTATATATGTTATCGATATATCAGTTATTTACTTCGTGAGTTCATAAAGTGTTGACATGTACGTGACAGTTACACTTAGCATATTAGTATTGCTGTCACAAAGAAGATTTGGCTATAGATCATTATTTTGGAATAGTATTTAAATAGTATTGACAATATATTTATATTACTTCGGCTACGCAATGAGTTCTGAAAGTAGTACGACACCTGGGACATTTTGTTTCCAATTGTAGATAGTGTATTATTGGTTCTATTAAACATGGTTCTGTTCCGAGATAGCTCTGACAGTTTCTCTACTGCTTCATCTTACGGCATTAACTATCTCTCTCTCTTCCTTCCTGTAATCTGCTTTCTTTCTCTTTCGCTCTGTCGTTGCTTATTTTGCACTTCGGATGCAACACGGTTGATAGCAAGGTCAGAGGCATGTATTCTTTGTGATTTAGTAGTTGTTGTCAATGTGCTGTGTAGCAGCGGATGTCATCTTTTCTTTAACACTCTAGAACATATTAATTTATGTGCGTATTCACCCAAGCCCATACAAGTCTTTGTCTTCTAATGGAACCAAGCATAACGCCATTATCGTGTCGTGTCTATCATTGGATAAACCAAACTAAATATATTTATAGTTTTCCATAACAATCTTTTTTTATTTAGTTATTTGGACACAGACGTTTATCCATTGTAGCTTGGTGAACAAGGTTGAGTGATTCATAGACAGAGAATATGCATATTATGAGCGTAATTAATTTTAAATATGATTTCACGGTTATAATTGATTTCATTAAAGACATGCTTGATAGTTTCCATTGTCCGTCCATCTTTCTGCTCATATTCCCTTACTGTGTATTTACAATATTTAAATGTTGTTCCGGAGAATTACATTGTCTAGTTTAAACTTTATTTATTTTACAACGATTGCGAAACAAGCTTTAACAACGTACATATATAATAATCACTTGTACTGGCCGATTATACATACATTTTACGATTTAAAGGCCTGCAGGTTGACCTATATTTGACCTTAAACACACGAGGAATATCGGTACAAATCTGACGGTCGACGCACTAAACACACGAGGAATAGCGGTACAAATCTGACGGTCGACGCACATCGTATTTGCCACATGCGAGGCCCTGCATGGTATACATCTAATACATGAGCACCACTTATATCTATTATGACCCACGTACATATCAGAGGTTATAAATTGCTGAAATTGAAGTTCTGTATTTTTATAGTACTTACAACTGGTATAAACAATTCAACTCCACTTATGGCCCAAATAAGGCTGGTTGCGCGGGTTAGGCAGCCAGTTCCTGCATTGCTGTACCACACATTCAGGCATCAGTTCCCTCTTATGCCAAGTACAGTCTCCTCTTCTAGCCGCTACTTTTCTCTCTATATATCTGACATCTTTCCATGCGCCACAATTATATAGCATTGCCCAAAACCTCCTGTATAGAAGCTTTCTCTCATGTGAATTTAGATTATGCGGTGGACGATTATTAGCAGGCCACCAACGTTGTTTGTTCTGTTCATTTATTATGCAAGGGGAACACAAGCACAGTGGACACTCAGCAACACCTTCAGCATGCTGAGGCATAGGGGGAGGTACGTAAGCAGCCTCTGCAACGGGCATGGCGGTGGCTGTTTCTTCTATTTCCATCTCTACGTCCCAGTTCTTATTTTGCAAGAAAGTCAGCACTTCTTTTCTCTGCTCATCAGTTACATACATTGTTATTTTACTCAATGGCATCTTGTAGAAATCGGCAGAATATGTGTAATACTCGTATGTTCAACAGATTATAATTATAATATTATACATGTATTCATAGCATTCACTGTGATTATTATGTAGCATCAATATCGGTAAACACACACTGACACAGAGAAATATTTAAAATATAACAGAAAACTTGCGAATAATACTGTAGATATATAATTAAATGAAGTATGAAGGTTACCATATAACGAACACATATAGTTTATTCATATAAATACATACATATTATATACATGCATACAAATTATCAGTCTCAGTGATTACGCTACGGCTGATGAGGCACCTACATAACATGTAATCTATGTCCCTGGGCTGATCTGGATTATGTAGTTTGAATACTCATAACTATCAATTTTCTTTACAATCAATAATATACGTTTACTTAAATTGTCAGGGCCTCATTTTGACTAATTCTCAGCTCACAGAGTGATCGTGCATATTAACCGTTAGAAAATACCTACATACGCCAAATTATACTGAATGTACTGCTACATTGTTGATACAAGCCACTAATCACATGGAACAGGTAGTAAAGTATAAATCTTTACAATTGGACGGGGTCAAACTGCAGGCCTTTAATGCCTGCCACGTCTAAGAAAACTAATTGTAACTTATCAAACTTTGTATTATTTGCAAATAAATCATACATTGTTCAAATACATTTTAACAGTATTTACAAATTATAGTGATTGTTAACTTGTATACTTCTATACACTGTTAAAAACCCCATGCTCTTCTGAAAAAACTGTTCACACTATATTATATAATTATGTAGGCTATAAACATTGTTATGAAATTTTAATGCTGAATAAACTATTCGTATTCGTATTTACAAAGCTATGTACAGCCAAGCCTAGTGTTAGTGGTCACCTCCATTAAGCAACCAACCTGTATTAAGAAGCCATTTTCCAGATTCCCAATATCTTACTTTATTATACATTTGACCTCTATTAAGCAACCACATGTGCTAAGCAGCCACCTTCTGTGATTATATTAGTTAGCTTAATACATGTTTGATTATAATTCATTTGTGTGGCCTGTAAGCTACGGTACAAACATTGGGGGGAGGGGGGTACTAAACATTTCTCATGCATTGAAGCTGTTCAGAATAGGGCTCTTGTTTTTTTTCTCTCTAGGAGTTCGTAATTATACCCCAATACAGCATAATGGTGAAGTGGGGTGGGAACCTACATTTGTTCGACAACTTTCATTTGTAAGCAGTTTCTATGTTCGATTGTCTCTAACAAACATAACAAACATTTCACAACTGAATAAACGCATTGCATTGTGGGCGTGTGGGCCTTGTACGAACTTGTTTTTCAATGTCAATATGCACTACACTCGGTTAAATGTTAGCACAAATTTTGATATTGTACATCATATTGCAATTTGTTGATGAATTAAAAACGTTATCAGTAACTTATATTAATCACTCTCGTTGGTTCGGATGAAAGCCTAAATGTGGTCATTCGTGTGGGAGGAAACCGGGGAACCCGGAAAAACCCTACCTGTCCGATATGGCGACCATCGTACCATCTCACATACTTCCCTGTCCAA
>CM026389.1:23926928-23944013 GCA_014843695.1 Archivesica marissinica
TTGTACCCACCCTCATCTCTAGGTTACCCTGATCTCTAGGTTGTACCCACCCTGATCTCTAGGTTGTACCCACCCTGATCTCTAGGTTGTACCCACCCTGATCTCTAGATTGTACCCATCCCCATCTCTAGGTTTTACCCACTCTCATCTCTAGGTTGTACCCACCCTCATCTCTAGGTTGTACCCACTCTCATCTCTAGGTTGTACCCACTCTCATCTCTAGGTTGTACCCACTCTCATCTCTAGGTTGTACCCACCCTCATCTCTAGGTTGTACCCACCCTCATCTCTAGGTTTTACCCACTCTCATCTCTAGGTTGTACCCACCCTCATCTCTAGGTTTTACCCACTCTCATCTCTAGGTTGTACCCACCCTCATCTCTAGGTTTTACCCACCCTCATCTCTAGGTTGTACCCACCCTCATCTCTAGGTTGTACCCACCCTCATCTCTAGGTTTTACCCACTCTCATCTCATCTCTAGGTTGTACCCACCCTCATCTCTAGGTTGTACCCACCCTCATCTCTAGGTTGTACCCACCCTCATCTCTAGGTTGTACCACCCTCATCTCTAGGTTGTACCCACCTCATCTCTAGGTTGTACCCACCTCATCTCTAGGTTGTACCCACCTCATCTCTAGGTTGTACCCACCCTGATCTCTAGGTTGTACCCACCCTGATCTCTAGGTTGTACCCACCCTCATCTCTAGGTTGTACCCACCCTCATCTCTAGGTTGTACCCACCCTCATCTCTAGGTTGTACCCACCCTCATCTCTAGGTTGTACCCACCCTCATCTCTAGGTTGTACCCACCCTCATCTCTAGGTTACCCTGATCTCTAGGTTGTACCCACCCTGATCTCTAGGTTGTACCACCTCATCTCTAGGTTGTACCCACCTGATCTCTAGGTTGTACCCACCCTCATCTCTAGGTTGTACCCACCCTCATCTCTAGGTTGTACCCACCCTCATCTCTAGGTTGTACCCACCCTCATCTCTAGGTTGTACCCACCCTCATCTCTAGGTTGTACCCACCCTCATCTCTAGGTTGTACCCACCCTCTCGTACCCACCCTCATCTCTAGGTTGTACCCACCCTCATCTCTAGGTTGTACCCCCTATCTCTAGGTTGTACCCACCCTCATCTCTAGGTTGTACCCACCCTCATCTCTAGGTTGTACCCACCCTCATCTCTAGGTTGTACCCACCCTCATCTCTAGGTTGTACCCACCCTCATCTCTAGGTTGTACCCACCCTGATCTCTAGGTTGTACCCACCCTCATCTCTAGGTGTACCCTCATCTCTAGGTTGTACCCACCCTCATCTCTAGGTTGTACCCACCTCATCTCTAGGTTGTACCCACCCATCTCTAGGTTGTACCCACCCTCATCTCTAGGTTGTACCCACCTCATCTCTAGGTTGTACCCACCCTCATCTCTAGGTTGTACCCACCCTCATCTCTAGGTGTACCCTCATCTCTAGGTTGTACCCACCCTACCTAGCCTCATCTCTAGGTTGTACCCACCCTCATCTCTAGGTTACCCTGATCTCTAGGTTGTACCCACCCTGATCTCTAGGTTGTACCCACCCTGATCTCTAGGTTGTACCCACCCTGATCTCTAGATTGTACCCACCCCCATCTCTAGGTTTTACCCACTCTCATCTCTAGGTTGTACCCACCCTCATCTCTAGGTTGTACCCACTCTCATCTCTAGGTTGTACCCACTCTCATCTCTAGGTTGTACCCACTCTCATCTCTAGGTTGTACCCACCCTCATCTCTAGGTTTTACCCACTCTCATCTCTAGGTTACCCTGATCTCTAGGTTGTACCCACCCTCATCTCTAGGTTTTACCCACTCTCATCTCTAGGTTGTACCCACCCTCATCTCTAGGTTTTACCCACCCTCATCTCTAGGTTGTACCCACCCTCATCTCTAGGTTGTACCCACCCTCATCTCTAGGTTTTACCCACTCTCATCTCTAGGTTGTACCCACCCTCATCTCTAGGTTGTACCCACCCTCATCCTCTAGGTTGTACCCACCCTGATCTCTAGTTGTACCACCTATCTCTAGGGTACCCACCCTGATCTCTAGATTGTACCCACCCTCATCTCTAGGTTGTACCCACCTGATCTCTAGATTGTACCCACCCTCATCTCTAGGTTGTACCCACCTCATCTCTAGATTGTACCCACCCTGATCTCTAGGTTGTACCACCCTGATCTCTAGATGTACCCACCTGATCTCTAGAGTTCCCACCCTGATCTCTAGATTGTACCCACCCTGATCTCTAGGTTGTTCCCACCCTGATCTCTATATTGTACCCACCCTGATCTCTAGGTTGTTCCACCCTGATCTCTAGGTTGTACCCACCCTGATCTCTAGATTGTACCCACCCTCATCTCTAGATTGTACCCACCCTCATCTCTAGGTTGTACCAACCCTCATCTCTAGGTTGTACACACCCTGATCTCTGTTGTACCCACCCTCATCTCTAGGTTGTACCCACCCTGATCTCTAGATTGTACCCACCCTCATCTCTAGGTTGTACCCACCCAAGGAGGTGAAAATCAGTGAACATTATTGATTGGAGTCATAAGTAATAACCAATATTAAAAAACAAAAACCGATAATAAATTTTATTTTTTGTATTTGAATACCGAAATAGGATTCAAATATTCGTCAGGTATTCGGATATTCGTCCAGAGCTGTCAAGGGTGCATCGAGTGTCGGAGTGAGATATGAGGTTTGAAGAGGCAGCTGCTCCTTCGTCAGGGGTCTGTAGGAAGCTGGAGACACTCTATGGCTCATTTCCGTCATATTTGGTGTCAAAATGGCTTACATAAAATGCTACTTTAGCTTCTAATGAAGGACACTTTACACCAAGAAAATCTTATCAAGCAATTGCATTTTATGGTAAAGAAAGCTTGCAAATAACGTTTTATAATTGAATCTTATATTTTTTATTAAATTGACTTTCAAGTCAGGTGCAAACCTGTCTTGATTGTCAATTTATAATAAATCTCTGATGTAATTTGCAAGCATTTGTCACCAGCTTGAACAAAATCAGCGTGGTCAAGCTAGTAATCGGATGATTACAATTTCGGCACAAATTCAAACCCGGGTATGACTTGCCAATTTTTCATTGAGCAAGACTATTTATCCACATTGCTAAGAACTAAGTCTTGTAGAAATTACTTCACAGTCGAGCTTAAATGAATTTATATTCATACCAAGCTAAATCACCAAACTGGAACTACATGTATATAAAATGTAGTTGCATAGTGTTTTAACATAGTGAACGTTTATTAAACTCAATTTGCTGCAATTAGCATATAAAACAATCATCAATGTGAGTGAATATTTCCAGTTTGTTTTAAATGTTTCATGTTTCACTGCCTAGATATAAAACTATTATGTACACCATGTGTATAGGTACTATCACATCATGTCAGTCTACAGTGTATAGTCAATACCCGTCACAGTCACTGACGCTCTTTATTGTACTACCATGTAACCTTTTTGGATTTGTCGACCAAAGTCTTTGAAGGTTCATACTTATGAAATGGTTCTTTGTTGTTTAGCTTTACTTTCATGATTGATGACAGTGAACCATCTGTGCTCAAGGAAGCTCTAAAATCAGTCTTGTTTTTCCGCACCATGCTAAAAACACGTTCCTCTTCAGCATTGCTGTGCGGAATGATAAGTAGAACCTGCGCAACTTTGAATAGTAACGGTAATTTGCCCTTAATGTACATAGACCACACAACATCCATTCGAAGGAACCGTTGCTGTGTTCCATCGGCCATCTGATCACAGACAGATGCTTCTTTCTCAACATAATCAGGGAGATCAGGAAGTAGCTGATACTCCTTGAATTGCTCAGTAAGTATATCCATCTCACGATCTGAAAACTGTAGTAGTCGGGGAAACCTCTCTACAAAGTACAGTACGTTCGCAAACGAGACGTCCAGTCGCTGCTCAAAGTCTACAAATTTAGCATGCCCGAGCAACAGATCATTGTATGGAAATGTTTTGACAGTCTCGGTGTAAAATTCAAGTGCTGCTTCTAGAAATTTCGATTTCTGAGATGGTGCAATATCACCTTCATTTTCAAGTTTATTCAATGTTTGCCTTGTTGTGAAACCAATTTGTATGTCATCAAGACTAAGTAAGTTGTCAGAATTCGTAATGTCAACTTCAAGAGGAGACACTGCCTCCTTCAATGGCCAAACTTTGACAAACTTGATCAATAGTTTACGCAGGAAAGACTGCATTTCCGCGTCAAGCAGATGCGTTCTAGGCTCTTCCGTCTGCAAAAAGAGGCTAAATGCCACAAACTATTGCAAAACAAACTGGTAAAAGAGCAGATTTATTTCAGTTATATGGTCCTGAAAAGAACTAGCCATGCGCTTAAATCTAGGTTGTTTGTCCTAACCCGACACTACATAGCTTTTTAAGGGCTGGTACATTTCCAGTGTACGGGTTACAGCGCTTTCTAAACTCAGTCGGCGGGTGCGGGACTCAGCAGTTTTCGGGAGCCAATCATAAGTGATTATTAACGAACGGAGAGTTCCGACATCGGTTCCGAGTAGTTACTAGTGTTCAGCGCGACGATCAGTTTCAAATATAGCCTTGAGACATTCTAAAAATAGCAATTTGGGAAACCTAATGTGTTGCGATTTTAAAATAGCACGGCTATTAGTGTAGCAGTCTTCACGAAAAACATTTTGAAAAATTTACTTGCCCGAATGAACTTCTAGGTGCCCATATATTGGCAGAATTTTACTCGCTTAGTGGCTGTTAAATGTATAGTAGTATATGTAACATAATGTGGCATATCATGCATTTATTAGTAATACTTATAATATGGCCATATGAGTAAACAATGTATAAAGACAAACTAATGTTTTATTAATATTTTACGATTGTTCAATCATTGCGGCTGGAAGCTACGTTTTCTTTTTGCTTCATACTCTGTTTTTGATGACGCCTGTCGTTCAGATGGCCGTGTCTTCCCCAGCTTTGCGCCCTGGACATATCGCAAGAAACCCGACATGTCTCCATGCAGTTGTTTTCATTTGTTAACAGGAAATGATCCTAAGCGGTATCGGATCGTTTCGCCCTAATTCCCGTTCGCACCGGGTTGTTTCGCCATAAACATAGATATCGGGCAGAATGTGTGAAAATAGTCTGGACGTGGGTCGTTTCCCCCCAGAATTATAGATTTCGTACTGAGCGACACGACACATGTGATTTTTTTTAACCAAATTTGATGATATAACGCATCGATCGGCCGATTCATCATATGGCCGAGATGTCAGTAAGCGAAAACGCGAATTTACACCTGTCCGCTTCTAGACGACTTTCAATTCCGGTGTAAACAATTCGTAATTGTAAAGAATTTAGAAAAACATTTCTACTGTCCAGTTTATGACAGGGGCCTCCGTGGTCTAAAGCGCTGGCTGTGAGATCACTAACCTCTCACCGCGGTGATTCGAGTCCCGGGTAAAACCCCAATTAATAAAAATTCATCAGGTATTTGGATATTCATCAGGTATTTGGATATTCATCAGGTATTTGGATATTCATCAGGTATTCAGATATTCATCAGGTATTCAGATATTCATCAGGTATTCAGATATTCATCAGGTATTTGGATATTCGTCAGGTATTTGGATATTCGTCAGGTATTTGGATATTCATCAGGTATTTGGATATTCATCAGGTATTTGGATATTCATCAGGTATTCAGATATTCATCAGATATTTGGATATTCATCAGGTATTTGGATATTCGTCAGGTATTTGGATATTCATCAGGTATTCGGATATTCGTCAGGTATTCAGATATTCATCAGGTATTTGGATATTCATCAGGTATTCGGATATTCATCAGGTATTTGGATATTCATCAGGTATTCAGATATTCATCAGGTATTCGGATATTCATCAGGTATTCAGATATTCATCAGGTATTCGGATATTCATCAGGTATTCGGATATTCATCAGGTATTTGGATATTCATCAGGTATTCAGATATTCATCAGGTATTTGGATATTCATCAGGTATTCAGATATTCATCAGGTATTCAGATATTCATCAGGTATTCAGATATTCGGATATTCATCAGGTATTTGGATATTCATCAGGTATTCAGATATTCATCAGGTATTTGGATATTCATCAGGTATTTGGATATTCATCAGGTATTCAGATATTCATCAGGTATTTGGATATTCATCAGGTATTTGGATATTCGTCAGGTATTTGGATATTCATCAGGTATTCAGATATTCATCAGGTATTCAGATATTCGGATATTCATCAAGTATTTGGATATTCATCAGGTATTCAGATATTCATCAGGTATTTGGATATTCATCAGGTATTTGGATATTCGTCAGGTATTTGGATATTCATCAGGTATTTGGATATTCATCAGGTATTTGGATATTCATCAGGTATTCAGATATTCATCAGGTATTTGGATATTCATCAGGTATTTGGATATTCATCAGGTATTTGGATATTCATCAGGTATTCAAATATTCATCAGGTATTTGGATATTCATCAGGTATTTGGATATTCATCAGGTATTTGGATATTCATCAGGTATTCAGATATTCATCAGGTATTCAGATATTCGGATATTCATCAAGTATTTGGATATTCATCAGGTATTCAGATATTCATCAGGTATTTGGATATTCATCAGGTATTTGGATATTCATCAGGTATTTGGATATTCATCAGGTATTTGGATATTCATCAGGTATTCAGATATTCATCAGGTATTTGGATATTCATCAGGTATTTGGATATTCATCAGGTATTCAATATTCATCAGGTATTTGGATATTCATCAGGTATTTGGATATTCATCAGGTATTTGGATATTCATCAGGTATTTGGATATTCATCAGGTATTCAGATATTCATCAGGTATTTGGATATTCATCAGGTATTTGGATATTCATCAGGTATTCAGATATTCATCAGGTATTCAGATATTCATCAGATATTTGGATATTCATCAGGTATTTGGATATTCGTCAGGTATTTGGATATTCGTCAGGTATTCGGATATTTGTCAGGTATTCAGATATTCATCAGGTATTTGGATATTCATCAGGTATTCGGATATTCATCAGGTATTTGGATATTCATCAGGTATTCAGATATTCATCAGGTATTCGGATATTCATCAGGTATTCAGATATTCATCAGGTATTTGGATATTCATCAGGTATTCAGATATTCATCAGGTATTTGGATATTCATCAGGTATTCAGATATTCATCAGGTATTCAGATATTCATCAGGTATTCAGATATTCGGATATTCATCAGGTATTTGGATATTCATCAGGTATTCAGATATTCGTCAGGTATTCGGATATTTGTCAGGTATTCAGATATTCGGATATTCATCAGGTATTTGGATATTCATCAGGTATTTGGATATTCATCAGGTATTCAGATATTCTTCAGATATTTGGATATTCATCAGGTATTCAGATATTCATCAGGTATTCAGATATTTGTCAGGTATTCAGATATTTGTCAGGTATTCGGATATTTGTCAGGTATTCGGATATTCATCAGGTATTCGGATATTTGTCAGGTATTCGGATATTCATCAGGTATTTGGATATTCATCAGGTATTTGGATATTCATCAGGTATTCAGATATTCGTCAGGTATTCAGATATTCGTCAGATATTCAGATATTCGGATATTCATCAGGTATTCAGATATTCGTCAGGTATTCAGATATTCGGATATTCATCAGATATTCAGATATTCATCAGGTGTTCAGATATTCATCAGATATTCAGATATTCAGATATTCATCAGGTATTCGGATATTCATCAGGTATTCGGATATTCACAAATCAGATATTCATCCGGTATTCATATATTCATCAGATATTCAGATATTCATCAGGTATTCAGATATTCAGATATTCGTCAGGTATTCAGATATTAGGATATTCATCAGATATTCAGATATTCATCAGGTATTTGGATATTTGTCAGGTATTCAGATATTCGGATATTCATCAGGTATTCGGATATTTGTCAGGTATTCAGATATTCAGATATTCATCAGGTATTTGGATATTCATCAGGTATTCAGATATTCATCAGGTATTTGGATATTCATCAGGTATTCAGATATTCATCAGGTATTCAGATATTCATCAGGTATTTGGATATTCATCAGGTATTCAGATATTCGTCAGATATTCGGATATTCATCAGGTATTCGGATATTTGTCAGGTATTCAGATATTCGGATATTCATCAGGTATTCAGATATTCAGATATTCATCAGGTATTTGGATATTCATCAGGTATTCAGATATTCATCAGGTATTCGGATATTTGTCAGGTATTCAGATATTCAGATATTCATCAGGTATTTGGATATTCATCAGGTATTCAGATATTCATCAGGTATTTGGATATTCATCAGGTATTCAGATATTCATCAGGTATTCAGATATTCATCAGGTATTTGGATATTCATCAGGTATTCAGGTATTCGGATATTCATCAGGTATTCAGATATTCATCAGGTATTTGGATATTCATCAGGTAATCAGATATTCATCAGGTATTTGGATATTCATCAGGTATTCAGATATTCGTCAGATATTCGGATATTCATCAGGTATTCGGATATTTGTCAGGTATTCAGATATTCGGATATTCATCAGGTATTCAGATATTTGTCAGGTATTCAGATATTCAGATATTCATCAGTTATTTGGATATTCATCAGGTATTCAGATATTCATCAGGTATTTGGATATTCATCAGGTATTCAGATATTCATCAGGTATTTGGATATTCATCAGGTATTCAGATATTCATCAGGTATTCAGATATTCATCAGGTATTTGGATATTCATCAGGTATTCAGATATTCATCAGGTATTTGGATATTCATCAGGTATTCAGATATTCATCAGATATTCGGATATTCATCAGGTATTCGGATATTTGTCAGGTATTCAGATATTCGGATATTCATCAGGTATTCAGATATTTGTCAGGTATTCAGATATTCAGATATTCATCAGGTATTTGGATATTCATCAGGTATTCAGATATTCATCAGGTATTTGGATATTCATCAGGTATTCAGATATTCGTCAGATATTCAGATATTCAGGTATTCAGATATTCATCAGATATTCAGATATTCGGATATTTGTCAGGTATTCGGATATTTGTCAGGTATTCGGATATTTGTCAGGTATTCGGATATTCGTCAGGTATTCAGATATTCATCAGGTATTCAGATATTCATCAGGTATTTGGATATTCATCAGGTATTCAGATATTTGGATATTCATCAGGTATTTGGATATTCGTCAGGTATTTGGATATTCATCATGTATTTGGATATTCATAAAGTATTCAGATATTCATCAGGTATTTGGATATTCATCAGGTATTCGGATATTCATCAGGTATTTGGATATTCATCAAGTATTTGGATATTCATCAGGTATTCAGATATTCATCAGGTATTTGGATATTCATCAGGTATTTGGATATTCGTCAGGTATTTGGATATTCATCAGGTATTTGGATATTCATCAGGTATTCGGATATTCGTCAGGTATTCGGATATTCATCAGATATTCGGATATTCATCAGGTATTCAGATATTCATCAGATATTCGGATATTCATCAGGTATTCAGATATTTGTCAGGTATTCAGATATTCGGATATTCATCAGATATTCATCAGGTATTCAGATATTCATCAGGTATTCAGATATTCATCAGATATTCGGATATTCATCAGGTATTCAGATATTTGTCAGGTATTCAGATATTCGGATATTCATCAGATATTCGGATATTCATCAGGTATTCGGATATTTGTCAGGTATTCGGATATTCGTCAGGTATTCAGATATTCATCAGGTATTCAGATATTTGTCAGGTATTCAGATATTCGGATATTCATCAGGTATTCGGATATTCATCAGGTATTTGGATATTCATCAGGTATTCAGATATTCATCAGGTATTCAGATATTCATCAGGTATTCAGATATTCATCAGGTATTTGGATATTCATCAGGTATTCGGATATTCATCAGGTATTCAGATATTCGTCAGGTATTCAGATATTCGTCAGGTATTCAGATATTCATCAGATATTCAGATATTCGGATATTTGTCAGGTATTCGGATATTTGTCAGGTATTCGGATATTTGTCAGGTATTCGGATATTTGTCAGGTATTCGGATATTCGTCAGGTATTCAGATATTCATCAGGTATTCAGATATTTGTCAGGTATTCAGATATTTGTCAGATATTCGGATATTCATCAGGTATTCGGATATTCATCAGGTATTTGGATATTCATCAGGTATTCAGATATTCATCAGGTATTCAGATATTCATCAGGTATTCGGATATTCATCAGGTATTTGGATATTCATCAGGTATTCAGATATTCATCAGGTATTCGGATATTCATCAGGTATTCAGATATTCGGATATTCATCAGGTATTCAGATATTCATCAGGTATTCAGATATTTGGATATTCATCAGATATTCATCAGATATTCAGATATTCGTCAGGTATTCAGATATTCGGATATTCATCAGATATTCAAATATTTGTCAGATATTCAGATATTCGGATATTCATCAGGTATTCAGATATTCATCAGGTATTCAGATATTCGTCAGATATTCAGATATTCATCAGGTATTCAGATATTCATCAGGTATTCAGATATTCGGATATTCATCAGATATTCAGATATTCAGATATTCATCAGGTATTCAGATATTCATCAGGTATTCAGATATTCGATATTCATCAGGTATTTAGATATTCGTCAGGTATTCAGATGTTCAGATATTCATCAGATAATCATCAGATATTCAGATATTCATCAGGTATTCAGATATTCATCAGATATTCAGATATTCATCAGGTATTCAGATATTCATCAGATATTCAGATATTCGTCAGGTATTCAGATATTCATCAGAAATTCAGATATTCATCAGGTATTCAGATATTCATCAGGTATTTGGATATTCATCAGGTATTCAGATATTCATCAGATATTCGAATATTTGTCAGGTATTCGGATATTTGTCAGGTATTCGGATATTTGTCAGGTATTCGGATATTCGTCATGTATTCGTATATTTGTCAGGTATTCATATATTCACCAGGTATTCGGATATTCCTCAGGTATTTTGATATTCGTCAGGTATTCGGATGAACTTTTAAGATAACCCTGGGTGCAGCTTCATTCGATGTTAATTATGCAGCGTACATCATCGACATTTTATTTTCAAACAACATCTACTGAACCACTTGTCTAATCATAGCAATCGTCAGTGGGTTGTCCTCTTTCAAGATTACTCAAATTAGGTCACTCTTTAAGTCTTTAATCTAGGTCAAAAGGTCAAATGAGTGCCAAAATTAAAAATTATTCTCTTTCGATATCAAATGCAAGATGGTAATGAAATTTTGTGTGAAGCTTTATTAGATTATATTAGATGATAATTTCTCAAGTTTGCTCAAACGGCATCGACTTGCCAAAAAACATGGTTGACAGTGTTTTGAAAACAACTTGCAGAATTCCCGAACACCCATGGATATGTTTTTATAACACTTTTTTTTCAACTTAGTTGAAATCCAGGACATTCATGGTCTTCTTGTTTGAAGGAGTTATTGCCCTTTGAACACTTTTTGGAAGACACTTTGTTTGGACTAGTTCTGTTAAACTCGTATATAATCTTACATAGAATGATCAGTGTTTTGTTTACCCATGCAGTATGTGACAGAGAGGGTAACAATAATGTCTGTTTACCCATGCAGTATGTGACAGAGAGGGTAACAATAGTGTATGTTTACCCATGTAGTATGTGACAGAGAGGGTAACAATAATGTCTGTTTACCCATGTAGTAGGTGACAGAGAGGGTAACAATAATGTCTGTTTACCCATGCAGTATATGAGAGAGGGTAACAATAATGTCAGTTTACCCATGCAGTATGTGAGAGAGGGTAACAATAATGTATGTTTACCCATGCAGTAGGTGACAGAGAGGGTAACAATAATGTCTGTTTGCCCATGCAGTATGTGAAAGAGAGGGTAACAATAATGTATGTTTACCCATGTAGTATGTGACAGAGAGGGTAACAATAATGTATGTTTACCCATGTAGTATGTGACAGAGAGGGTAACAATAATATATGTTTACCCATGTAGTATGTGACAGAGAGGGTAACAATAATGTATGTTTACCCATGCAGTATGTGACAGAAAGGGTAACAATAATGTCTGTTTACCCATGTAGTATGTGACAGAGAGGGTAACAATAATGTATGTTTACCCCATGTAGTATGTGAGAGAGGGTAACAATAATGTCTGTTTACCCCATGTAGTATGTGAGAGAGGGTAACAATAATTATGTTTACCCATGCAGTATGTGAGAGAGGGGGTAACAATAATTATGTTTACCTATGCAGTATGTGACAGAGAGGGTAACAATAATGTATGTTTGCCCATGCAGTATGTGAGAGAGGGTAAAAATAATGTATGTTTACCCATGCAGTATGTGAGAGAGGGTAACAATAATGTATGTTTACCCATGCAGTAGGTGACAGAGAGGGTAATAATAATGTCTGTTTACCCATGCAGTATGTGACAGAGAGGGTAACAATAATGTCTGTTTACCCATGCAGTATGTGACAGCGAGGGTAACAATAATGTCTGTTTACCCATGTAGTATGTGACAGAGAGGGTAACAATAATGTCTGTTTACCCATGCAGTATGTGAGAGAGGGTAACAATAATGTATGTTTACCCATGCAGTATGTGACAGAGAGGGTAACAATAATTATGTTTACCCATGCAGTATGTGACAGCGAGGGTAACAATAATGTCTGTTTACCCATGCAGTATGTGACAGAGAGGGTAACAATACTGTCTGTTTACCTATGCAGTATGTGACAGAGAGGGTAACAATAATTATGTTTTCATGCAGTATGTGACAGCAAGGGTAACAATAATGTCTGTTTACCCATGCAGTATGTGACAGAGAGGGTAACAATAATGTCTGTTTACCCATGCAGTATGTGACATAGAGGGTAACAATAATGTCTGTTTACCCATGCAGTATGTGACAGAGAGGGTAACAATAATGTCTGTTTACCCATGCAGTATGTGAGAGAGGGTAACAATAATGTCTGTTTACCCATGCAGTATGTGACAGAGAGGGTAACAATAATTATGTTTTCATGCAGTATGTGACAGAGAGGTTAACAATAATTATGTTTTCATGCAGTATGTGACAGCGAGGGTAACAATAATGATGTTTTCATGCAGTATGTGACAGAGAGGGTAACAATAATTATGTTTTCATGCAGTATGTGACAGCGAGGGTAACAATAATTTCTGTTTACCCATACAGTATGTGACAGAGAGGGTAACAATAATGATGTTTTCATGCAGTATGTGACAGCGAGGGTAACAATAATTTCTGTTTACCCATACAGTATGTGACAGAGAGGGTAACAATAATGATGTTTTCATGCAGTATGTGACAGCGAGGGTAACAATAATGTCTGTTTACCCATGCAGTATGTGACAGCGAGGGTAACAATAATGTCTGTTTACCCATGCAGTATGTGACAGAGGGTAACAATAATGTCTGTTTACCCATGTAATATGTGACAGAGAGGGTAACAATAATATCTGTTTACCCATGCAGTATGTGACAGCGAGTGTAACAATAATGTCTGTTTACCCATGCAGTATGTGACAGAGAGGGTAACAATAATATCTGTTTACCCATGCAGTATGTGACAGAGAGGGTAACAATAATGTCTGTTTATCCATGCAGTATGTGACAGAGAGGGTAACAATAATTATGTTTTCATGCAGTATGTGACAGAGAGGGTAAAAATAATTATGTTTTCATGCAGTATGTGACAGCGAGGGTAACAATAATGTCTGTTTATCCATGCAGTATGTGACAGCGAGGGTAACAATAATGTATGTTTACCCATGCAGTATGTGACAGAGAGGGTAGCAATAATGTCTGTTTACCCATGCAGTATGTGACAGCTAGGGTAATAATAATGTCTGTTTACCCATGCAGTATGTGACAGAGAGGGTAACAATAATATCTGTTTACCCATGTAGTATGTGACAGAGAGGGTAACAATAATGTCTGTTTACCCATGCAGTATGTGACAGAGAGGGTAACAATAATGTATGTTTACCCATGTAGTATGTGACAGAGCAGGTAACAATAATGTCTGTTTACCCATGCAGTATGTGACAAGAGAGGGTAACAATAATGTCTGTTTACCCATGCAGTAGGTGACAGAGAGGGTAACAATAATGTCTGTTTACCCATGTAGTATGTGACAGAGAGGGTAACAATAATGTCTGTTTACCCATGTAGTATGTGACAGAGAGGGTAACAATAATATCTGTTTACCCATGCAGTATGTGACAGAGAGGGTAACAATAATGTCTGTTTACTCATGTAGTATGTGACAGAGCAGGAAACAATAATGTCTGTTTACCCATGCAGTATGTGACAGAGAGGGTAACAATAATGTCTGTTTACCCATGCAGTATGTGAGAGAGGGTAACAATAATGTATGTTTACCCATGCAGTATGTGACAGAGAGGGTAACAATAATGTCTGTTTACCCATGCAGTATGTGACAGAGAGGGTAACAATAATGTCTGTTTACCCCATGTAGTATGTGAGAGAGGGTAACAATAATGTATGTTTACCCATGCAGTATGTGACAGAGAGGGTAACAATAATTATGTTTACCCATGCAGTATGTGACAGCGAGGGTAACAATAATGTCTGTTTACCCATGCAGTATGTGACAGAGAGGGTAACAATAATGTCTGTTTACCCATGCAGTATGTGACAGAGAGGGTAACAATAATGTCTGTTTACCCATGCAGTATGTGACAGAGAGGGTAACAATAATGTCTGTTTACCCATGCAGTATGTGACAGAGAGGGTAACAATAATGTCTGTTTACCCATGTAGTATGTGACAGAGAAGGTAACAATAATGTCTGTTTACCCATGCAGTATGTGACAGAGAGGGTAACAATAATGTCTGTTTACCCATGCAGTATGTGACAGAGAGGGTAACAATAATGATGTTTTCATGCAGTATGTGACAGCGAGGGTAACAATAATGTCTGTTTACCCATGCAGTATGTGACAGCGAGGGTAACAATAATGTCTGTTTACCCATGCAGTATGTGACAGAGAGGGTAACAATAATGTCTGTTTACCCATGTAATATGTGACAGAGAGGGTAACAATAATATCTGTTTACCCATGCAGTATGTGACAGCGAGTGTAACAATAATGTCTGTTTACCCATGCAGTATGTGAAAGAGAGGGTAACAATAATGTATGTTTACCCATGTAGTATGTGACAGAGAGGGTAACAATAATGTATGTTTACCCATGTAGTATGTGACAGAGAGGGTAACAATAATATATGTTTACCCATGTAGTATGTGACAGAGAGGGTAACAATAATGTATGTTTACCCATGCAGTATGTGACAGAAAGGGTAACAATAATGTCTGTTTACCCATGTAGTATGTGACAGAGAGGGTAACAATAATGTATGTTTACCCCATGTAGTATGTGAGAGAGGGTAACAATAATGTCTGTTTACCCCATGTAGTATGTGAGAGAGGGTAACAATAATTATGTTTACCCATGCAGTATGTGAGAGAGGGGGTAACAATAATTATGTTTACCTATGCAGTATGTGACAGAGAGGGTAACAATAATGTATGTTTGCCCATGCAGTATGTGAGAGAGGGTAAAAATAATGTATGTTTACCCATGCAGTATGTGAGAGAGGGTAACAATAATGTATGTTTACCCATGCAGTAGGTGACAGAGAGGGTAATAATAATGTCTGTTTACCCATGCAGTATGTGACAGAGAGGGTAACAATAATGTCTGTTTACCCATGCAGTATGTGACAGCGAGGGTAACAATAATGTCTGTTTACCCATGTAGTATGTGACAGAGAGGGTAACAATAATGTCTGTTTACCCATGCAGTATGTGAGAGAGGGTAACAATAATGTATGTTTACCCATGCAGTATGTGACAGAGAGGGTAACAATAATTATGTTTACCCATGCAGTATGTGACAGCGAGGGTAACAATAATGTCTGTTTACCCATGCAGTATGTGACAGAGAGGGTAACAATACTGTCTGTTTACCTATGCAGTATGTGACAGAGAGGGTAACAATAATTATGTTTCCATGCAGTATGTGACAGCAAGGGTAACAATAATGTCTGTTTACCCATGCAGTATGTGACAGAGAGGGTAACAATAATGTCTGTTTACCCATGCAGTATGTGACAGAGAGGGTAACAATAATGTCTGTTTACCCATGCAGTATGTGACAGAGAGGGTAACAATAATGTCTGTTTACCCATGCAGTATGTGAGAGAGGGTAACAATAATGTCTGTTTACCCATGCAGTATGTGACAGAGAGGGTAACAATAATTATGTTTTCATGCAGTATGTGACAGAGAGGTTAACAATAATTATGTTTTCATGCAGTATGTGACAGCGAGGGTAACAATAATGATGTTTTCATGCAGTATGTGACAGAGAGGGTAACAATAATTATGTTTCCATGTAGTATGTGACAGAGAGGGTAACAATAATTTCTGTTTACCCATGCAGTATGTGACAGAGAGGGTAACAATAATGTATGTTTACCCATGTAGTATGTGACAGAGAGGGTAACAATAATGTCTGTTTACCCATGCAGTATGTGACAGAGAGGGTAACAATAATGTATGTTTCCATGCAGTATGTGACAGAGAGGGTAACAATAATGTCTGTTTACCCATGCAGTATGTGACAGAGAGGGTAACAATAATGTCTGTTTACCCATGCAGTATGTGACAGAGAGGGTAACAATAATGTCTGTTTACCCATGTAGTATGTGACAGAGAGGGTAACAATAATGTCTGTTTACCCATGCAGTATGTGACA
>CM026389.1:23945013-24200013 GCA_014843695.1 Archivesica marissinica
TCCACCATCCTAATTTTACCGCGACAACTAGGTCCACCATCCTAATTTTACCGCGACAACTAGGTCCACCATCCTAATTTTACCGCGACAACTAGGTCCACCATCCTAATTTTACCGCGACAACTAGGTCCACCATCCTAATTTTACCGCGACAACTAGGTCCACCATCCTAATTTTACCGCGACAACTAGGTCCACCATCCTAATTTTACCGCGAAAACTAGGTCCACCATCCTAATTTTACCGCGACAACTAGGTCCACCATCCTAATTTTACCGCGACAACTAGGTCCACCATCCTAATTTTACCGCGACAACTAGGTCCACCATCCTAATTTTACCGCGACAACTAGGTCCACCATCCTAATTTTACCGCGAAAACTAGGTCCACCATCCTAATATTACCGCGACAACTAGGTCCACCATCCTAATTTTACCGCGACAACTAGGTCCACCATCCTAATTTTACCGCGACAACTAGGTCCACCATCCTAATTTTAAAAACTAAAATTGCAGTTTAAATGTTTCATGAAATTCGAGCAACAAGTTTGTGATGGCTTATGAGACAGTGCATGAGCAAGTTATCTCACCCCTCAGGTATTGTTCTTCCTTGTTAATTTCAGCAAAGAAATCAACATACGACTGCTCACACCCTGAGTTTGTTGAACACCCGAGCCGGAAGTCTGTGTTGTTGCTGCCAGTGTCCTGTGTCAGCGATACGTTTACTTGAAGCACCTCGCCTATAGTTTATACAAATTTATTTTAGCTCGATTGCGAAACAAGTTCTTACGAATTATAGTAATCACTCTCGAGACCTCATTCCATGTGTAATCCATCGCCATGAGGGAGAGAGAGAAGAGACAACGTGGAATTTAAATGTCTTGCCTAAGGGCACACTCATAACGGCTTCAGCGGGGCTCGAACTCCGGGGCTATCGCACCTGAAGCGAATGCACTACTACTGAGCTATCACGACTTCCATCTCACCTATAAACTCATGCATGTAGTACCTTAGGGTATACATATAACTTTGTTGTCTTTCCAACCCGCGTTTAAGCCCCATTATGCGTTTGGTCACAGACGGATCTGTAGTCCAGTGGTTAACACGTTGTACTGGTAACCCAGGGATCACAGGTTCGATCCACAGTCTGACTCAAATAAAATTAACAGTCCTTCAGTTGGGACCTTAAACCGAGGTATCGTGTCGGTGCTTTACACTGTGCACGTAAAAGAACCAGAGGAGACTCTGGAATGTGCCTATGTCTGTATTATTGCACTATCCTACAAAAATCTAAAATGACTAATCTCTTCAGGAGGCGTCGTTCATATGGGCAACCGATAGCGACGATAAATAAACGTAAAACACACTCCGAAAGTATGCGTTTACTTAGAATGTGCTGCACACCGAGATGTTCTACGGAGCGGATGATTAAATACTGATTATTTTCTTATTCATTTTTCAACAATAAATGAGTACACGTAAAACATGTCAACAAACGAACAATAAATGATTACTCGTAGAAAGGAAAATTTGGAAAATATGTCAACAAACCAACAATAAATGATTACAGGTAAAAAGGAAAATTTGGAAAATATGTCAACAAACTCACAATACATGATTACTCGTAAAAAGTATAATTTGGAAAATATATGAACATCATTCTCGAGACCTCATTCCTCGTGGAATCCATCGCCACGAGGGATGGAGAAAAGGAAATGTGGAATTTAAATGCCTTGCCTAAGGGTATAAACGTAACGGCTCCTGTTGGCCTTTCTCACCTGAAGCGATACAGACGGATCTGTAGTCCAGTGGAAACACGCTGGACTTGTAATCCAGGGATCGCAGGTTCGATCCCCCGTCTGACCCTAATACAATTAACAGTCTTTCAGATGGGACTTTAAACCGAGGTCTCGTGTCTTTTACACCGTGCACGTAAAAGAACATGAGGAGACTCTGGAATGAGTCTCTGTCTGTATCATTGCACTATCCTCCAAAAATCTAAAATTACTAACCTCTTCAGGAGGCGTCGCTCATATGGGCAACCGGTAGCGACGTTAACTAAACATAAACACACACAGAAGCGAACGCGACCATTGCGCAATCACGACTTCCACACTCGTTGGTTGTTCTATTCAACATGAATATGGTTAGTGGTTTTAATTCCACTGACATATATACTTAGTTCTCCTTCCCGACTATGATTGTGGAATATTTCCCGACAACAGGATCACTATGTTTGATATAAACTTACTTTTTACAGATATGTGTACGTTGGTGTTAACTTTCGATTCGTTATTGCTGTTCATGAACTGTAGATAATACGTGCCGCCGGAACTACACGTGGCTTCCGGTCCTCTAACACGGAGTATGAAATCATTTCGGTATACATCTGAAAATGCACTCCACGTCGTGTTCTGTTCCTAGAGTGACAAGTACAATAACCAAAACTAATATCAATAACACTAATATTAATACATGCATGACGTACCTCTTTATATATATATATTATATATCTATTATCGACGTTGTTTCCTGGCTTACGTATGGAGGTGGGATACATGCATGATGTACCTCTTTATAGATATCTATTATCGACGTTGTTCCTGGCTTACGTATGGAGGTGGGATACATGTATGACGTACCTCTTTATAGATATCTATTACCGACGTTGTTGCCTGGCTTACGTATGGAGGTGGGATCCATACATGACGTACCTCTTTATATATATCTATTATCGACGTTGTTCCTGGCTTACGTATGGAGGTGGGATTCATGTATGACGTACCTCTTTATATATATCTATTACCGACGTTGTTTAATGGCTTACGTATGGAGGTGGGCTACATGCATGACGTACCGCTTTATATTTATATATTACCGACGTTGTTTCCTGGCTTACGTATGGAGGTGGGCTACATGCATGACGTACCTCTTTATAGATATATATTATCGACGTTGATTCCTGACTTACGTATGGAGGTGGGATCCATGCATGACGTACCTCTTTATATAAACTATTATCGACGTTGTTCCTGGCTTACGTATGGAGGTGGGATACATGCATGACGTACCTCTTTATAGATATCTATTACCGACGTTGTTTCCTGGCTTACGTATGGAGGTGGGATCCATGCATGACGTACCTCTTTATATATATATATTACCGACGTTGTGTCCTGGCTTACGTATGGAGGTGGGATCCATGCATGACGTACCTCTTTATATATATATATTACCGACGTTGTGTCCTGGCTTACGTATGGAGGTGGGCTACATGCATGACGTACCTCTTTATAGATATATATTATCGACGTTGTTTCCTGGCTTACGTATGGAGGTGGGATACATGTATGACCTATTCCTTTATAGATATCTATTACCGACGTTGTTCCTGGCTTACGTATGGAGGTGGGATACATGTATGACGTACCTCTTTATAGATATCTATTACCGACGTTGTTTCCTGGCTTACGTATGGAGGTGGGATACATGTATGATGTACACCTTTATAGATATATATTACCGACGTTGTTCCTGGCTTACGTATGAAGGTGGGATACACGTATGACGTACCTCTTTATAGATATCTATTATCGACATTGTTTCCTGGCTTACGTATGGAGGTGGGATACATGTATGCCGTACACCATTATATATATATATTGCCGACGTTGTTTCTGGCTTACGTATGGAGGTGGGATACATGTAACGTACCTCTTTATATATATATAATATTACCGACGTTGTTCCTGGCTTACGTATGGAGGTGGGATACATGTAGACGTACCTCTTATAGATATCTATACCGACGTTGTTCCTGGCTTACGTATGGAGGTGGGATACATGTATGACGTATTCTTTATATATATATATTACCGACGTTGTTCCTGGCTTACGTATGGAGTGGGATACAAGTATGACGTACCCCTTATATATATCTATTACCGACGTTGTTCCTGGCTTACGTATGGAGGTGGGATACATGTATGACGTACCTCTTTATATATATCTATTATCGACGTTGTTCCTGGCTTACGTATGGAGGTGGGATACATGTATGACGTACCTCTTTATATATATCTATTATCGACGTTGTTCCTGGCTTACGTATGGAGGTGGGCTACATGTATGACGTACCTCTTTATAGATATCTATTACCGACGTTGTTTCCTGGCTTACGTATTGAGGTGGGCTACATGTATGACGTACCTCTTTATAGATATCTATTACCGACGTTGTTTCCTGGCTTACGTATGGAGGTGGGATATATGACATACCTCTTTATAAATATCTATTATGAACGTAGTTCCCTTGTTTTGGTAGGTGGGTGGGGTTACTTTAACATACTGAAGCAGTTGAATGTCTCTATTATCTAATGGCAAGGTACAGTTGAACCTGATGACACCTCTAAGCTTAATAATAAGGTCCGGACAGAAATCTGTGGAATATAAAAAATTATGCACATTTATTTTCGCTCGATTGCGAAACAAGTTTTTACAGCTCTCGAGTCCACATTCCAGATGTAATTCATCACCATGAGGGAGAGATGCGAGGCAGTGTAGTTTATGTGGCTTGTCTAACGACACCACCATCGTGGTTCTGATGGAGCTTATATATCAGTGGTTAACACGTTGGACTGGTAATACAGGGATCGTAGGTTCGATCCCCTGTCTGACCCTAATAAAATTAACAGTCTATTAGATGGGACTTTAAACCTAGGTCTCGTGTCGATGCTTTACAGCGTGCACGTAAAAGACCCAGAGGTGATTCTGGAATGGGTCTCTGTCTGTATCATTGCACTATCCTCCAACAATATAAAATGACTAATCTCTTCAGGAGGCGGCGCTCATGTGGGCAACCGGTAGCGACGATAAATAAACGTAAAACACAATTACCACTGAAACTGTGCAGTATACATGGCAAAATACACCTACTAAAGAAAAACATATGTATATAAAATTATAAATCAAGTAACGAATTCAACATTTTAAATAATTTAAATTTCAACATTATTCAAACGTAAGTATGCAAATCAAGTAACGAATTCAATATTTTAAATAACTTAAATTTCAACATTATTCAAACATATGTATGCAAATCAAGTAACGAATTCAACATTTTAAATAACTTAAATTTCAAAATTATTTAAACATATGTTTTGTAAATTCAACATTTCAAATATCTTAAATTTCAACATTATTCAACCATATGTATGTAAATTCAACATTTAAAAACTTAAATTTCAACATTATGCAAACATAAGGAAATAAAATATTAGCAATGTTGTTACTTACCAATCTCCAGTCGTTCGTCTGGTTCTTCTGTAATTAAAACAAAATAGATGTGTAGTAATGTCAATATATTTATACAAATTTATTTTAGCTCGATTGCGAAACAGGTTCTTACAACTTATATTAATCACTCTCGATACCTCATTCCTGATGGAATCCATCGCCACGAGGGAGGAGAGAGAAGAGGCAATGTGGAATTTAAATGCCTTGCCTAAGGGCACACTCGTAACGGCTCCAGCGGGGCTCGAACTCCGGACCGTTCGCACCTGAAGCGAAAGCCCTTCCACTGCGCTATCACGAAGATAAATAAACGTAAAACACAGAGTGGTGAGTACTGGCAAGCAACGATCAGTTAACGACGATAAACATGGACCCAAGAAGGTATAACGTTTAGACGTTGCGTATTTTACAACGATTGCAAAACATGCTTAAACACTTATATTAATCAATCTCGTTAGCTCGGATGAAATGTGGTCATTCGTGTGGGAGGAAACCGGAGTACCAAGAGAAAACCCACCTGTCCGTACCATCTCACATACTTTCAGGTCCGAGGATCGACCCCGGGTTGTATTGGTGAAAGGCGAGCGTGATAATTAGATAATGATAAACACTTAAACTTTATTTATTTTACAACGATTGCGAAGCAAGTTTTAACAACTTATATTATTCATTCTCTTTGGCTCGGATGGAAGCGTAAATGTGGTCATTCGTGTAGAAACCATACTAATTACCTTCTGATTCTACGATGATAGTTCCCCTTTGACCTGGAGTATATAAGTAAGTAATTTGTTTATTATAGTGACCTGTGTACATATCAGACAAATATATTACATATAAATTATACAATTAAATACACCCGGCCCAATGGGCCTATAAGTCACTTACAAATATAATACTAGAAACATATCACATGATAAAACACATACAACATTATTTCTCTGACAAACAAAAATAGTCGATTATAGTAGTTATATCAAAACTAACTAGAAATGTGGCCAAGGGACACATATGTTCCACTTCGTCTCTTCTCTGCAGAGTCTAGGACCATAAACCAGTCTTGTATAACATATCACAGTGAGGTTTAAATAGAACTAAAGGGTTGCGTTATCCGTAACACAGAATACGGACGGATGCACCGACGGACGGATGGACAAGATCAAATGTATGTACCATCAAGCTGGGGCACACACCATGGGACATAACTAGTCCAGGTGGGGCACACACCATGGGACATAACTAGTCCAGGTGGGGCACACACCATGGGACATAACTAGTCCAGGTGGGGCACACACCACGGGACATAACTAGTCCAGGTGGGGCACACACCATGGGACATAACTAGTCCAGGTGGGGCACACACCATGGGACATAATTAGTCCAGGTGGGGCACACACATGGGACATAATTAGTCCAGGTGGGACACACACCACGGGACATAACTAGTCCAGGTGGGGCACACACCATGGGACATAACTAGTCCAGGTGGGGCACACACCATGGGACATAACTAGTCCAGGTGGGACACACACCATGGGACATAACTAGTCCAGGTGGGGGCACACACCATGGGACATAACTAGTCCAGGTGGGGCACACACCATGGGACATAACTAGTCCAGGTGGGGCACACAACATGGGACATAACTAGTCCAGGTGGGGCACACACCATGGGACATAACTAGTCCAGGTGGGGCACACACCATGGAACATAACTAGTCCAGGTGGGGCACACACCACGGGACATAACTAGTCCAGGTGGGGCACACACCATGGGACATAACTAGTCCAGGTGGGGCACACACCACGGGACATAACTAGTCCAGGTGGGGCACACACCATGGGACATAACTAGTCCAGGTGGGGCACACACCATGGGACATAACTAGTCCAGGTGGGGCACACACCATGGGACATAACTAGTCCAGGTGGGGCACACACCATGGGACATAACTAGTCCAGGTGGGGCACACACCATGGGACATAACTAGTCCAGGTGGGGCACACACCATGGGACATAACTAGTCCAGGTGGGGCACACACCATGGGACATAACTAGTCCAGGTGGGACACACACCATGGGACATAACTAGTCCAGGTGGGACACACACCATGGGACATAACTAGTCCAGGTGGGGCACACACCATGGGACATAACTAGTCCAGGTGGGACACACACCATGGGACATAACTAGTCCAGGTGGGACACACACCATGGGACATAACTAGTCCAGGTGGGACACACACCATGGGACATAACTAGTCCAGGTGGGACACACACCATGGGACATAACTAGTCCAGGTGGGACACACACCATGGGACATAACTAGTCCAGGTGGGACACACACCATGGGACATAACTAGTCCAGGTGGGGCACACACCATGGGACATAACTAGTCCAGGTGGGACACACACCATGGGACATAACTAGTCCAGGTGGGGCACACACCATGGGACATAACTAGTCCAGGTGGGACACACACCATGGGACATAACTAGTCCAGGTGGGGCACACACCATGGGACATAACTAGTCCAGGTGGGGCACACACCATGGGACATAACTAGTCCAGGTGGGACACACACCATGGGACATAACTAGTCCAGGTGGGGCACACACCATGGGACATAACTAGTCCAGGTGGGACACACACCATGGGACATAACTAGTCCAGGTGGGACACACACCACGGGACATAACTAGTCCAGGTGGGACACACACCACGGGACATAACTAGTCCAGGTGGGCACACACCATGGGACATAACTAGTCCAGGTGGGGCACACACCATGGGACATAACTAGTCCAGGTGGGGCACACACCATGGGACATAACTAGTCCAGGTGGGGCACACACCATGGGACATAACTAGTCCAGGTGGGGCACACACCATGGGACATAACTAGTCCAGGTGGGGCACACACCATGGGACATAACTAGTCCAGGTGGGGCACACACCATGGGACATAACTAGTCCAGGTGGGGCACACACCATGGGACATAACTAGTCCAGGTGGGACACACACCATGGGACATAACTAGTCCAGGTGGGACACACACCATGGGACATAACTAGTCCAGGTGGGACACACACCATGGGACATAACTAGTCCAGGTGGGACACACACCATGGGACATAACTAGTCCAGGTGGGACACACACCATGGGACATAACTAGTCCAGGTGGGACAACACCATGGGAATAACTAGTCAGGTGGGACAACACCATGGACATAACTAGTCAGGTGACAACACCATGGGACATAATAGTCCAGGTGGGACACACACCATGGGACATAACTAGTCCAGGTGGGACACACACCATGGGACATAATAGTCCAGGTGGGACACACACCATGGGACATAACTAGTCCAGGTGGGGCACACACCATGGGACATAACTAGTCCAGGTGGGACACACACCATGGGACATAACTAGTCCAGGTGGGACACACACCATGGGACATAACTAGTCCAGGTGGGGCACACACCATGGGACATAACTAGTCCAGGTGGGACACACACCATGGGACATAACTAGTCCAGGTGGGACACACACCATGGGACATAACTAGTCCAGGTGGGACACATAACATGGGACATAACTAGTCCAGGTGGGACACACACCATGGGACATAACTAGTCCAGGTGGGACACACACCATGGGACATAACTAGTCCAGGTGGGACACACACCATGGGACATAACTAGTCCAGGTTTCATTATGCAAAGTTTTGGTTGAGCATAATACACAAAACAACATTATCAACAACAAGATCATCTATAAATACTTCTAATATACGCTTTCACTATATATTTAGAGACTTTTCTTTGATAATTGGTAATCAAGAATACCATTTTGCTATCACATGTCATACGAATATATTGTTCATTATAAACATCACCAAATATTTCATGTCTAATATCTTCATAAAATGGGCAATTGGTCAAAAAGTGTGTCTCATTTCCAATCATTTGCATATCACAAAATTTGCATAGTCTTTGCTCTGGGGTTTCTCCAACATACCGACCAGTTTCAATTCTTAGCGGCAAAATACCACATCTAAACCTGTGCGATTAGTGAGCGCTCGTTTTTCTTTAAGTTCAGTTTAATATATTGTTCAGTATCAAATGATTCCTTGAATGTTACATATGTCCGTAATTTAGGTACATTTCTTATGCTTTGTGACCATGAACTTGAGTAAAATTGTCTTACCTTTGCCTTAGCAATTTCGAGATTAACAGCGGTTCTGTTTTCAAAATTATTTAATAGCCCTATTTTTGACATACTAGTTTTAACCTCGTTACACCAGTTGTTTGCACACTTATTGTAATCCATACTAAATACTCTTTTCAACAAACGATTGTCGTCTAAACATACTAGTCTATTCCAATATCTCCAGCGGCGGTAACTGCTCGGTAGCCAACCTGTATCTCCATGTAAGGCCATTATTTGAGCGAATATATATCAATGGTTTAACAACTGAAACAGTTAATATAATACACCTATGTTATAACATTGTGTTGCATTGAAATAAACAGTTCACGTTCCACATTAAGTAGAGCAGGCCCGTAGCCACACCGGGGCACACCGAGGCAGCTGTCTCGATTAAAATTTACAAAGCAAAAATAAATAAATGAAACATTAAATAAATAAAATGCATACAATATCCCGTTGCTGTATAAAATGTTGACTGCTAGAGAGCTGAAAGGTCAGTATATAATTATACGTCTAAACTCATTAAATCAGAAAACGCAGGAAATCGCTTCTATACACAAACAATTGTAAGGGGGAACATCCCCCCGGACCACCCTAGAATGACTCGGTTGAAATTTGCCTCTGTCTACGGTACTGTAGAGAATTTTGATATATTGGATAGTTGGAGCATTTCGAACTGAGTGAGGCAATGAATTCCAAATAGATGATCCTGAAAATGCAAATGTATTGCGCAATACATGCCTGGAGGTTATAAAGCTATCTCTAATCTCAAACTCAGTCTCAAGCTTCTGGTTGGTTTAGCTGATAGTCAAACTCAGAATCAACCAATCAAATCACTAGAGTTTGAGATAAGTTTTATAACCTCGGGCACAGGTAATTCACAGTTTGAAGACGGATATGTAGTCCAGTGGAAACACGCTGGACTGGTAATCCAGGGATCGCAGTTTCGATCCCCCGTCTGACCCTAATAAAATTAACAGTCTTTCAGATGGGACGTTAAACCGAGGTCTCGTGTCGGTGCTTTACACCGTGCACGTAAAAGAACCAGAGGAGATTCTGGAATGGGTCTCTGTCTGTATCATGCACTATCCTCCAAAATATAAAATAACTAATCTCTTCAGGAGGCGTCGCTCATATGGGCAACCGGTAGCGAAGATAAATAAACGTAAAACACACTCACAGTTTGATCTTGGTAAAAATAAAATTAAAATAAGTCGGTACCTTCTGGGTCCGTTTCGTTCTTGAAATAAATAAGTAGCACCAATCCAGCTACAAATAGCAATACCGTCAAGCCAAGGGATGCCAGTTTAGGTAAGCAGCTAACCTGATGAATATACAGTTCATAATATGTCCATTGGCTCCAGGCCATGAGGTTATAAATCTGTTCTCCAATCTCAAACTCAGTCTCAGGCGTCTGATTGGTACAGTCTAGTGTAGTTCTCAAAATGAACCAATCAAATCACTTGAGCTTGAGTTTGAGAATTGAGAAAGTTTTATAACCTCCGACCCACAGGTTGTACAATATTGAAAATTAACAGTCTTTCAGATGGGACTTTAAACCGAGGTCTCGTGTCGGTGCTTTACACCGTGCACGTAAAAGAACCAGAGGAGACTCTGGAATGGGTCTCTGTCTGTATCATAGCACTATCCTCCAAAATCTAAAATGACTAATCTCTTCAGGAGGCGTCGCTCATATGGGCAACCGGTAGCGACGATAAATAAACGTAAAACACACAGTACAATACGGAGAGTCATATCAGCACAGAAATACGATGTATCTGTATCTAATGAATGCACTTATAATCGACAGCTGAATACGCATCTAATGAATATGAATTAGAACATAGCATGATAATAGTGGATATTAAATTGATCATAGCATCGCACACTAGTTGTGTGTGTGTGTTTGTTTGTTCGCACATGCACGCGCTCTTAATGTTTCAATGTTTAATTCTGTCCGATTAGCGCAGTGGTTAGCGCGCTCGCTTCTCACCAATGCGACCCGGGTTCGATCCTCGGACAGGGAAGTATGTGAGATGGTACGATGGTCGCCAGATAGGACAGGTGGGTTCTCCGGGTACTCCGGTTTCCTCCCACATGAATGACCACATTTACGCTTTCATCCGAGCCAACGAGAGTGATTAATATAAGTTGTTAAAACTTGCTTCGCAATCGTTGTAAAATAAATAAAGTATATATAAAAAAAAGTTTAATTATTTTATTTCAGACGTTCTAAGACACATGTGGTTAACATGCTAGGAAATATGGCGACAGCAAATCATATCATGTTTGCAATATATATCTTCCATATAACAAGTCTGAGAGTTTGATTTTATGGAATTATGGGACATGGTAGTACTGTGTGGTATTTAATGCATGTACCTAATGTGTTACGTTTATTTATCGTCACTACCGGTTGCCCAATATGAGCGACGCCTCATGAAGAGATTAATCAATGTCATTCCTGCAAGCTGCGTTCCAATCAGAATCCGTTGAAATTCGACTTTTAAAAGCGATTTTAGTTTAAGTATACTTTATTTCAAACAATTTTGTTTCTACAAATATACATTTTACACAAAATTTACATACATGTATGAACAAGGATTAGAAACGAAAGTTATTAGCTTATTGAGGTATTTTCCTATTGCGATAAAGCGATTTTAAAGGTCATTAATTCCATGTATTCTGAACCACTTTTTTTCATAGAGTCCATAATTGTATAATATCGAAAACTACACATATCTAATACGTGCTACTGCGCATATAGTGGCCAGACTGTAGTTGTCCATACTGCGCATATAGTGGCCAGACTGTAGTTGTCCATACTGCGCATATAGTGGCCAGACTGTAGTTGTCCATACTGCGCATATAGTGGCCAGACTGTAGTTGTCCATACTGCGCATATAGTGGCCATACTGTAGTTGTCCATACTGCGCATATAGTGGCCAGACTGTAGTTGTCCATACTGCGCATATAGTGGCCATACTGTAGTTGTCCATACTGCGCATATAGTGGCCAGACTGTAGTTGTCCATACTGCGCATATAGTGGCCATACTGTAGTTGTCCATACTGCGCATATAGTGGCCAGACTGTAGTTGTCCATACTGCGCATATAGTGGCCATACTGTAGTTGTCCATACTGCGCATATAGTGGCCAGACTGTAGTTGTCCATACTGCGCATATAGTGGCCATACTGTAGTTGTCCATACTGCGCATATAGTGGCCAGACTGTAGTTGTCCATACTGCGCATATAGTGGCCATACTGTAGTTGTCCATACTGCGCATATAGTGGCCAGACTGTAGTTGTCCATACTGCGCATATAGTGGCCAGACTGTAGTTGTCCATATACATATATGAGAGTATAATAAAAAACGCAAGGATAATAATACTACTACTAATAATAAAGATTTTATTTAACTAGGGAATTCAATTGAACAATTACGTCAATCTACCATGAGGCCCTCAACAAATTAAAACATGAAATAGCATAATGAAACATGTAAACAGTAACCAGTAAAACGTTCGTAGGAAATACGATATAAGCTGCAAGAACTAATACTTATATTCATGTATAATTGTATATTATCAGTGTATTAGGTTATTGGTATGTTCTTTGCACCACCTGATGCATACATCTTTGAAGTGTGGAACAGAATGTGCTGTGATGTGATAAGGTAGGGAATTCCACAAGTGTGATCCTGAATATAAGAAAGATTTTCTAAAAACTTCGTAGTTGGTTTAGGAGATGGAGATTGGTGGATGAGCGCAAGTTTTGAGTTCGAACATCGGCAGTAAATCTAAATGACTCTTGCAGATAGACAGGTGCTAGGCCATTGAGTATTTTAAACAGTAAGACTGCTGTTTGAAAGCTAACCCTTTCTGGGAAAGTCATCCAATTGAGATATGAGAAAAGTTCGGAAGAAGGAGTATACCTTTTTCTCTGTGTCCCAAGGTTCCACTTCATCTTGAGAGAATCGATCATATTTGTTCTGAAAAATGAATTTCAATATGATAACTTATGGCAACATTGGCAGCTGATTATATATTGTATTCATGTCACTGATAAAGTTCTATATTTCACTTGAAAATCATAAACTTAAACATGATTATGAGGTTAGTGATTTTAGATTTTTGGAGGATAGTGCAATGATACAGACAGAGACCCATTCCAGAGTCTCCTCTGGTTCTTTTACGTGCACGGTGTAAAGCACCGACACGAGACCTCGGTTTAATGTCCCATATGAAATACTGTTAATTTTATTAGGGACAGACGGGGAATCGAACCTGCTTCAAACGGAGGTCTTTCCGACCTAGTTATGCTTTAACAATAACCGTCTACATATAGTTCAACGGGTTAACTGAAGCAACGGAATAGAGAGTCTTTAATCATGACAAGTGTTAGAAATTCGAGATTTTAATACGGAACATCCAGTCAAAAACATAATAATAATATAAAACGTGATATACAAAAAGGGACTCACTGGGTGGATGACGTTACGTCGAGAAATGACGTCTAAAGTTACGTCACGCAATCGAAAACGGCAACGTTCGCGATATGCATGTAAGTATAATCTATACGGAATTACCATAAATGTTGAACATCGCTAAAAAAAACGACAGAAAAACAATTCTGGAGAGAAAAAAACATTTTTGAAAATTTCACACAGTTGCGTAAATCGCGTCACATGAACATATTGAAAAGATAATAAAAATATCATCGCATGTACCTCTGTTGTTTCAACTTCAGTTTCTATATCTTCCTGGTGTCTGATTTCTGTTCTCAGTGATTTGGCCAGTCCGAATCTGTTTGAGTAATTCTATAATGTTGCAAAACAGTTAATGATTAACTTTCTCTTTTAGTGAAATATAATTTGTGTATTAAATATCACATACGTTATAAGTTTATTTATCGTCGTCTCGTGGCTACGTATAAAAGTACAGTGTTTGTTTATTATAGTGTCACCCCTATTGTATGGGCCAGCCATTTCTTACTTATGAGACATGGGTCACCTCTTATGGACATCAGTCCTTCCCGAATCCTATCCTTGAAGGCCAGGCGCCTAGCTGACCATAACCATTATTCAACTAGCTGGTGGCTCACCAACCGACCATATCAGAAAGGACCACTGACAATGTTCGAACCTTCGACCCCCCTATCCATAGGCGGACGCCTTAACCATGTATACATGAGACCTCAGTTTATTGTCGTATCTGAAATAGTGTTAATATTATTAGGGTCAGACGGGGATCGAACCTGCGCTCCCTGGATTCGCATTGCAACGTGTTTACCATGTTTCCCATATTTAAGGAATATTAACATTTAATATTTTCTCATACAGACGGATCTGTAGTCCAGTGGTAACACGTTGGGCTGGTAATCCAGGGATCGCATGTTCGATCCCCCGTCTGGCCCTAATAACATTAACAGTCGTTCAGTCTTGTGTCGGTGCTGTACACCATGCACGTACAATAATGGAATGTGTCTATGTCTGTATCATTGCAATATTCTCCATAAATCTAAAATGACTAATCTCTTCAGGAGGCGTCGTTCATATGGGTAACCGATAGCGACGATAAATAAACGTAAAACACACACTGCATTCCTTATTCTTAAACTTATTTCTGGACAGATGTTATCTGTAGATTAGAACACATACCTGCTGCATGCTAGACATGTCAATATTACGAATTCCGCCATTTGTAAATAGTGATCTAACTCCAATACTTGCTGTCTGAAACAAAGGGACAGGTATGAATGAAAAGTCATATTTACGCTTTACTAATTTTGTCTTCGTTAAATGAATTAGCTTTTTGTTTTGTTGGTTTAAAGTCGTTTAAACAGCTTAGGTCATGACGATTAGTGATGGTGGGGGAAGACTTCAGCAGTCACCCCGGGCAACCAGGGTAGAACCACCAACCGTTTGCAAGCCAACTGGAAATAATTATACTGGGATTCGAACCTGCAGCTGTGAGCATGTTATGTGAAGTAAACGACCTCAACAACTATGCCACGTTGGCCCCCTAAATTAATTGACGAATTCACAAATTACAATGTTAGTGGTAATGACAGATATAAAGGCTATTTGTGGTTATTAGTGTAAGATAGGATTTTATTTCATCGAGTGATCACCGAAATTATTTTGGCTAATATAATATTCGGTATTAAATTTATGTCGTTTAACTGCCTCTGTCGGGAGCCTCATTTCATTTCATTTCACTACAATACACAACCACACAACCACTGATGCTAGAGTGAACGTCCGTAATAAGTTTGTTATCTGTTATTTGTTTCTGATTGCTGTCAAAATTAAAAACAACAAGCAAAACAAACCAATTATCTAAAAATAAATTACTTCATGATTAACTCTTCATGATATCAGAAAATAGCTAAAATACAAAAGGTACATGCAACCGCGGAGGAATACGAAACTCAATCAGTGACAGAGAAAATGCCATATTCCAGTGTTTCAAAACAGTGGAAGATGGTGTTTTCTTTAACTGAGACAACTCTATCATTCATTGGAAAGCATAAAAGAAAAAGTCCATCTTTAATCTTGTAGTACAGACGGATATGTAGTCCAGTGGTAACACGCTGGACTGGTAATCCAGGGATCGCAGGTTCGATACCCCGTCTGACCCTAATAAAATTAACAGTCTTTCAGATGGGACGTTAAACCGATGTCTCGTGTCGGTGCTGTACACGTAAAAGAACCAGAGGAGACCCTCTCTCTGTATCATTGCACTATCCTCCAAGAATCTAAAATAACTAATCTCTTCAGGAGGCGTCGCTCATATGGGCAACCGGTAGCGACGATAAATAAACGTAAAAACACACATAATCTTGTAGTCATACTTATAGCGCAAGTTCATTATTAGATTGCACACCTATTATTTTGTTCATACACATTTATTTTAGCTCGATTGCGAAACAAGTTCTTACAACTTATATTAATCAATGTCGAAACCTCATTCCTGATGGAATCCATCGCCACGAGGGAGAGAGAAGGGGCAACGTGGAATTTAATTCAAATGCCTTGCCTGAGGGTACAATCGTAACGGCTCCAGCGGGGCTCGAACTCCGGACCAGTCGTACTGCGCTATCACGACTTTCACCCTCATTATAATCAGGTTAGACAGAAAATGGACTTGTGACACTTAGTGATTGGATGGTTGTGTGTGTGTTTTACATTTATTTATCGTTGCTACCGGTTGTCCATATGAGCGACGCCTCCTTAAGAGATTAGTATTTTTAGATTTTTGGAGGATAGTGCAATGATACAGACAGAGACCCATTCCAGAATCTCCTCTAGTTATTTTACGTGCACGGTGTAAAGCGCCGACACGAAATCTCGGTTTAAAGTCCCATATGAAAGACTGATAATTTTATTAGGGTCAGACGGGGGATCGAACCTGCGATCCCTGGATTCCCAGTCCATCGTGCTAACTACTGAACTACGTAACCGCTGGAGCCTGCCCAGGAAAGGTGTTGTTAGGTAAACTGCCCGTCGCTCAAATGGGAAACCGGTAGCGACGTTAAATAAACTTAAATTAAAAAAAAGGACGGTAGTATTTGCTACATCCTAATTTTCATAATAAGCCAAGTTGACACGCATGCCTGTATACACAGCATCAGGATCTATTTCATTCCTGACAACATATATGAAATAATTATATAAAGTAGATTCCATTTACCTCATCGGGCGTGTGAAACGTTCTGTCCCCCGGTATTGTGTACACCTGTACGTTTTTAACTTTCACCTTATTCGTTGCTTCGTTGTCCTTGAAAATATAAAGCACACTATGCCTTTATGTATGTACTGTACATATATGAGAGAGAGAGAGAGAGAGAGAGAGAGAGAGAAGAGAGAGAGAGAGAGAGAGAGGAGAGAGAGAGAGAGAGAGAGAGAGAGAGAGAGAGAGAGAGAGAGAGGAGAGAGAGAGAGAGAGAGAGAGAGAAGGAGAGAGAGAGAGAGAGAGAGAGAGAGAGAGAGAGAGAGAGAGAGAGAGAGAGAGAGAGAGAGAGAGAGAGAGAGAGAGAGAGAGAGAGTATATATAGAAGAGGGATTGTTGTGCCAGCTGTTTATACAGAAATCAATCCCATCAATGCGATGGATTCCATCAGGAATGAGGTATCGAGAGTGATTCATGATGGAATAATGATGTAAAAATTTGATTCGCAATCGAGCTCAATTAAATTTGTATAAAATGCTTTTAGGCAGTTGAGTGGAATTTTATGAAGTGAATTACTTTAATTATATATAATCATAGCACAATAAAACCTGAATAAAAAGCAAACGACTGGGAAACAGTGGCGTGGTTATGCATGGTCTATTAGTGAAAGTTCCTGGTAGCTGATTAGTTGTTAATACGCCGGACTCTTAATTCAGGGTTTGCTCTTGGGTACTAACTAGCCTGGGAACAGGAGTCGATATATTTTGCCTGGTCAGTCAAATAAATATATTTAAACACCGATACTATTAATTGGGCCGTATTGAGTTTCTGATCATATCAACGCCTGGGGAAACTGGACGGATTGTCCGTGTAATTATTGACTAGCATTAATCCTATTAATAGACCTATTAGCACGTGACTTAATTAATGACGTCATTTTGCCAGAAGTTAAAAAGTGAAAAATCGATAGACTGGCACCCAGGCTACTTGGGTACATCACATTGTAGCGTGCGGGTACGACACGTTTGATGTAAGGTTGTTTATTTTTGGTGTTAGAGTAGAGATAATGTTTATATGCTGACACCATACTTTTATATTGCGCATTACGTTTTCATTACACAATTTAGAATATAATTATAGATTTTACTATCATGAGTGAAGAGACTAATCAATCACACATTGCACTAATTTACCCAATATTTCGATCATTTTTTATATCAAATTTGCCTATATTTTGTTCTAAAAGGATATAAATTTTAGTGTACAGTTTCTTTTTCGTGTCAGCATAGTATATAATTATATATATATTACAGTTTGATTGTAAATGTGATGTTTTTCACTTACGGTAAGTTCGTCGTCTATGTGTACAAATGGCTGTTCCTGGAAAATAGTACACATAGTAAAATACACATTGTCAGAGTCGTTTGTTTGATCTGATCTATAATTGAACTGGATATTTTAAATTCCTCCACAAACGGGAGAGTGTATTGTATATGCATGCATACATCGAATATTTCATAAAGCATCTGTAAAATCAAACATATGTTAAATACAACGACTAACAAATCGGACTGCGATCCAAAGATCCAAGGTTCGATCCCCTACTTGACCATAACATGAACAGTCTTTCACATGGGACAATAAACCGAGGTTTCATGTATCGGTGCTATACACAGGACATATACAGGACCCGAGGATGCTTCTGCTACACACAGGGCATATACAGGACCCGGGGATGCTTCTGCTATACACCGGGCATGTACAGGACCCGGGGAGGCTTCTGCTATACACAGGGCATGTAAAGGACCCGGGGATGCTTCTGCTATACACAGGGCATATACAGGACCCGGGGGTGCTTCTGCTATACACAGGGCATATACAGGACCCGGGGATGCTTCTGCTATACAAAGGGCATATACAGGACCCGGGGATGCTTCTGCTATACACAGGGCATATACAGGACCCGGGGATGCTTCTGCTATACACAGGGCATATACAGGACCCGAGGATGCTTCTGCTATACAAAGGGCATATACAGGACCCGGGGATGCTTCTGCTATACACCGGGCATGTACAGGACCCGGGGATACTTCTGCTATACACCGGGCATGTAAAGGACCCGAGATGGCTTCTGCTATACACCGGGCATGTACAGGACCCGAGATGGCATCTGCTATACACCGGGCATGTAAAGGACCCGGGGATACTTCTGCTATACACAGGGCATGTACAGGACCCGGGAATGCTTCTGCTATACACCGGGCATGTACAGGACCCGGGGATACTTCTGCTATACACCGGGCATGTAAAGGACCCGAGATGGCTTCTGCTATACACTGGGCATGTACAGGACCCGGGGATACTTCTGCTATACACCGGGCATGTAAAGGACCCGGGGATACTTCTGCTATACACCGGGCATGTAAAGGACCTGGGGATACTTCTGCTATACACAGGGCATGTAAAGGACCCGGGGATACTTCTGCTATACACCGGGCATGTAAAGGACCCGGGGATACTTCTGCTATAAACAGGGCATGTACAGGACCCGGGGATACTTCTGCTATACACCGGGCATGTAAAGGACCCCGGGGATGCTTCTGCTATTCACCGGGCATGTAAAGGACCCCGGGGATGCTTCTGCTATACACAGGGCATGTACAGGACCCGGGGATACTTCTGCTATACACCGGGCATGTAAAGGACCTGAGAAGGCTTCTGCTATACACCGGGCATGTACAGGACCCGGGGATACTTCTGCTATACACCGGGCATGTAAAGGACCCGAGAAGGCTTCTGCTATACACAGGGCATGTACAGGACCCGAGGATGCTTCTGCTATACACAGGGCATGTAAAGGACCCGGGGATACTTCTGCTATACACAGGGCATGTACAGGACCCGGGGATGCTTCTGCTATACACAGGGCATATACAGGACCCGGGGAGGCTTCTGCTATACACAGGGCATGTACAGGACCCGGTAATGCTTCTGCTATACACAGGGCATGTAAAGGACCCGGGGATACTTCTGCTATACACAGGGCATGTACAGGACCCGAGGATGCTTCTGCTATACACAGGGCATGTACAGGACCCGAGGATGCTTCTGTTATACACAGGGCATATACAGGACCCGGGGATACTTCTGCTATACACAGGGAATATACAGGACCCGGGGATACTTCTGCTATACACCGGGCATGTACAGGACCCGGGGATGCTTCTGCTATACACAGGGCATGTAAAGGACCCGGGGATACTTCTGCTATACACAGGGCATGTAAAGGACCCGGGGATGCTTCTGCTATACACAGGGCATGTACAGGACCCGGGGATGCTTCTGCTATACACAGGGCATGTACAGGACCCGGGGATGCTTCTGCTATACACAGGGCATGTAAGGGACCCGGGGATACTTCTGCTATACACCGGGCATGTAAAGGACCCGAGAAGGCTTCTGCTATACACCGGGCATGTAAAGGACCCGATAAGGCTTCTGCTATACACCGGGCATGTAAAGGACCCGAGAAGGCTTCTGCTATACACCGGGCATGTAAAGGACCCGAGAAGGCTTCTGCTATACACAGGGCATGTAAAGGACCAGGGGATGCTTCTGCTATACACAGGGCATGTAAAGGACACGGGGATACTTCGGCTATACACAGGGCATGTAAAGGACCCGGGGATACTTCTGCTATACACAGGGCATGTAAAGGACCCGGGGATACTTCTGCTATACACAGGGCATGTAAAGGACACGGGGATGCTTCTGCTATACACAGGGCATGTAAAGGACCCGGGGATACTTCTGCTATACAAAGGGCATGTACAGGACCCGAGGATGCTTCTGCTATACACCGGGCATGTACAGGACCCGAGGATGCTTCTGCTATACACAGGGCATGTACAGGACCCGAGGATACTTCTGCTATACACAGGGCATGTAAAGGACCCGGGGAGGCTACTGCTATACACAGGGCATATACAGGACCCGGGGATGCTTCTGCTATACACAGGGCATGTAAAGGACCCGGGGATGCTTCTGCTATACACAGGGCATATACAGGACGCGGGGATGCTTCTGCTATACACAGGGCATGTACAGGACCCGAGGATACTTCTGCTATACACAGGGCATGTAAAGGACCCGGGGAGGCTTCTGCTATACACAGGGCATATACAGGACCCGGGGATGCTTCTGCTATACACAGGGCATGTAAAGGACCCGGGGATGCTTCTGCTATACACAGGGCATATACAGGACCCGGGGAGGCTTCTGCGATACACAGGGCATGTAAAGGACCCGGGGATGCTTCTGCTATACACAGGGCATGTACATGACCCGATGATGCTTCTGCTATACACAGGGCATATACAGGACCCGGGGATACTTCTGCTATACACAGGGCATATACAGGAACCGGGGATGCTTCTGCTATACACAGGGCATGTAAAGGACCCGATAATGCTTCTGCTATAAACAGGGCATGTAAAGGACCCGGGGATACTTCTGCTATACACAGGGCATGTACAGGACCCGGGGATACTTCTGCTATACACAGGGCATGTAAAGGACCCGGGGATACTTCTGCTATACACAGGGCATGTACAGGACCCGAGGATGCTTCTGCTATACACAGGGCATATACAGGACCCGGGGATACTTCTGCTATACACAGGGCATGTAAAGGACCCGAGGATGCTTCTGCTATACACAGGGCATGTACAGGACCCGGGGATACTTCTGCTATACACCGGGCATGTACAGGACCCGGGGATACTTCTGCTATACACAGGGCATGTAAATGACCCGAGGATGCTTCTGCTATACACAGGGCATGTAAAGGACCCGGGGATACTTCTGCTATACACAGGGCATATACAGGACCCGGGGATGCTTCTGCTATACACAGGGCATGTAAAGGACCCGAGGATGCTTCTGCTATACACAGGGCATGTACAGGACCCGGGGATACTTCTGCTATACACCGGGCATGTACAGGACCCGGGGATGCTTCTGTTATACACAGGGCATGTACAGGACCCGAGGATACTTCTGCTATACACAGGGCATGTAAAGGACCCGGGGAGGCTTCTGCTATACACAGGGCATATACAGGACCCGGGGATGCTTCTGCTATACACAGGGCATGTAAAGGACCCGGGGATGCTTCTGCTATACACAGGGCATATACAGGACCCGGGGATGCTTCTGCTATACACAGGGCATGTACAGGACCCGGGGATACTTCTGCTATACACCGGGCATGTACAGGACCCGGGGAGGCTTCTGCTATACACAGGGCATGTAAAGGACCCGGGGATGCTTCTGCTATACACAGGGCATATACAGGACCCGGGGATGCTTCTGCTATACACAGGGCATGTAAAGAACCCGGGGATACTTCTGCTATACACCGGGCATGTACAGGACCCGGGGATACTTCTGCTCTACACCGGGCATATACAGGACCCGGGGATACTTCTGCTATACACAGGGCATGTAAAGGACCCGGGGAGGCTTCTGCTATACACAGGGCATATACAGGACCCGGGGATACTTCTGCTATACACAGGGCATATACAGGACCCGGGGATACTTCTGCTATACACCGGACATGTACAGGACACGGGGATACTTCTGCTATACACAGGGCATATACAGGACCCGGGGATTACAGGACCCGGGGATACTTCTGCTATACACAGGGCATGTACAGGACCCGGGGATACTTCTGCTATACACAGGGCATATACAGGACCCGGGGATACTTCTGCTATACACCGGGCATGTACAGGACTTGGGGATACTTCTGCTATACACAGGGCATGTACAGGACCCGAGGATGCTTCAGCTATACACAGGGCATGTACAGGACCCGAGGATGCTTCTGCTATACACAGGGCATGTACAGGACCCGGGGATACTTCTGCTATACACAGGGCATGTACAGGACCCGGGGATACTTCTGCTATACACAGGGCATGTACAAGACCCGAGGATGCTTCTGCTATACACAGGGCATGTACAGGACCCGGGGATACTTCTGCTATACACAGGGCATATACAGGACCCGGGGATACTTCTGCTATACACCGGGCATGTACAGGACCCGGGGATGCTTCTGCTATACACAGGGCATGTACAGGACCCGGGGAAGCTTCTGCTATACACAGGGCATGTACAGGACCTGGGGAGGCTTCTGCTATACACAGGGCATGTACAGGACCCGAGGATACTTCTGCTATACACAGGGCATATACAGGACCCGGGGATACTTCTGCTATACACCGGGCATGTACAGGACCCGAGGATGCTTCTACTATACACAGGGCATGTACAGGACCCGGGGAAGCTTCTGCTATACACAGGGCATGTACAGGACCCGGGGAGGCTTCTGCTATACACAGGGCATGTACAGGACCCGGGGATACTTCTGCTATACACAGGGCATATACAGGACCCGGGGATACTTCTGCTATACACCGGGCATGTACAGGACCCGGGGATGCTTCTGCTATACACAGGGCATGTACAGGACCCGGGGAAGCTTCTGCTATACACAGGGCATGTACAGGACCTGGGGAGGCTTCTGCTATACACAGGGCATGTACAGGACCCGAGGATACTTCTGCTATACACAGGGCATATACAGGACCCGGGGATACTTCTGCTATACACCGGGCATGTACAGGACCCGAGGATGCTTCTGCTATACACAGGGCATGTACAGGACCCGGGGAAGCTTCTGCTATACACAGGGCATGTACAGGACCCGGGGAGGCTTCTGCTATACACAGGGCATGTACAGGACCCGGGGATACTTCTGCTATACACAGGGCATATACAGGACCCGGGGATACTTCTGCTATACACAGGGCATGTACAGGACCCGGGGATACTTCTGCTATACACAGGGCATATACAGGACCCGTGGATACTTCTGCTATACACCGGGCATGTACAGGACCCGAGGATGCTTCTGCTATACACAGGGCATGTACAGGACCCGAGGATACTTCTGCTATACACAGGGCATGTAAAGGACCCGGGGAGGCTTCTGCTATACACCGGGCATGTACAGGACCCGAGGATGCTTCTGCTATACACAGGGCATGTACAGGACCCGAGGATGCTTCTGCTATACACAGGGCATATACAGGACCCGGGGATACTTCTGCTATACACAGGGCATATACAGGACCCGGGGAGGCTTCTGCTATACACAGGGCATATACAGGACCCGGGGATACTTCTGCTATACACCGGGCATGTACAGGACTTGGGGATACTTCTGCTATACACAGGGCATGTACAGGACCCGAGGATGCTTCTGCTATACACAGGGCATGTACAGGACCCGAGGATGCTTCTGCTATACACAGGGCATGTACAGGACCCGGGGATACTTCTGCTATACACAGGGCATGTACAGGACCCGGGGATACTTCTGCTATACACAGGGCATGTACAGGACCCGGGGATACTTCTGCTATACACAGGGCATGTACAGGACCCGAGGATGCTTCTGCTATACACAGGGCATGTACAGGACCCGGGGATACTTCTGCTATACACAGGGCATATACAGGACCCGGGGATACTTCTGCTATACACCGGGCATGTACAGGACCCGGGGATGCTTCTGCTATACACAGGGCATGTACAGGACCCGGGGAAGCTTCTGCTATACACAGGGCATGTACAGGACCCGGGGAGGCTTCTGCTATACACAGGGCATGTACAGGACCCGAGGATACTTCTGCTATACACAGGGCATATACAGGACCCGGGGATACTTCTGCTATACACCGGGCATGTACAGGACCCGGGGATGCTTCTGCTATACACAGGGCATGTACAGGACCCGGGGAAGCTTCTGCTATACACAGGGCATGTACAGGACCCGGGGAGGCTTCTGCTATACACAGGGCATGTACAGGACCCGAGGATACTTCTGCTATACACAGGGCATATACAGGACCCGGGGATACTTCTGCTATACACAGGGCATGTACAGGACCCGGGGATACTTCTGCTATACACAGGGCATATACAGGACCCGGGGATACTTCTGCTATACACAGGGCATGTACAGGACCCGAGGATGCTTCTGCTATACACAGGGCATGTACAGGACCCGAGGATACTTCTGCTATACACAGGGCATGTAAAGGACCCGGGGAGTCTTCTGCTATACACCGGGCATGTACAGGACCCGAGGATGCTTCTGCTATACACAGGGCATGTACAGGACCCGAGGATGCTTCTGCTATACACAGGGCATATACAGGACCCGGGGATACTTCTGCTATACACAGGGCATATACAGGACCCGGGGAGGCTTCTGCTATACACAGGGCATATACAGGACCCGGGGATACTTCTGCTATACACCGGGCATGTACAGGACCCGAGGATGCTTCTGCTATACACAGGGCATGTACAGGACCCGAGGATGCTTCTGCTATACACAGGGCATGTACAGGACCCGGGGATACTTCTGCTATACACAGGCATATACAGGACCCGGGATGCTTCTGCTATACACAGGGCATGTACAGGACCGGGGATGCTTCTGCTATACACAGGGCATGTACAGGACCCGGGGATACTTCTGCTATACACAGGGCATGTACAGGACCCGGGGATACTTCTGCTATACACAGGGCATGTACAGGACCCGAGGATGCTTCTGCTATACACAGGGCATGTACAGGACCCGGGGATACTTCTGCTATACACAGGGCATATACAGGACCCGGGGATACTTCTGCTATACACCGGGCATGTACAGGACCCGGGGATGCTTCTGCTATACACAGGGCATGTACAGGACCCGGGGAAGCTTCTGCTATACACAGGGCATGTACAGGACCCGGGGAGGCTTCTGCTATACACAGGGCATGTACAGGACCCGAGGATACTTCTGCTATACACAGGGCATATACAGGACCCGGGGATACTTCTGCTATACACCGGGCATGTACAGGACCCGGGGATGCTTCTGCTATACACAGGGCATGTACAGGACCCGAAGATGCTTCTGCTATACACAGGGCATATACAGGACCCGGGGATACTTCTGCTATACACAGGGCATATACAGGACCCGAGGATGCTTCTGCTATACACAGGGCATGTACAGGACCCGGGGATGCTTCTGCTATACACCGGGCATGTACAGGACCCGAGGATGCTTCTGCTATACACAGGGCATGTACAGGACCCGAGGATGCTTCTGCTATACACAGGGCATATACAGGACCCGGGGATACTTCTGCTATACACAGGGCATATACAGGACCCGGGGATGCTTCTGCTATACACAGGGCATGTAAAGGACCCGAGGATGCTTCTGCTATACACAGGGCATGTACAGGACCCGGGGAGACTTCTGCTATACACAGGGCATGTACAGGACCCGGGGATGCTTCTGCTATACACAGGGCATGTAAAGGACCCGTGGATGCTTCTGCTATACACAGGGCATGTACAGGACCCGAGGATGCTTCTATAATTGGAGCGTCCTCTGTATCTTGCACTATCCTCCAAACCAATATATTACTGACATTGATCTGGAGGCATTGCCCCTATTATCCAGGGGGTGATAAATAGGCGTATCCAACATCCAACACAACAATTAAGAACAATTAACCCATTCAACACCAAGTAACTGACATGGACTGGTCCATGATATTCATAAACCAATAAATGAATCAGAAAATCACATTTGGACAAGTTCATTTATCAAAATGGGTAATTATGTCTAAAAATAGTCATATCACTGGCAAAAAGTGCAGATCCTGATGAGACGGCTCGTTACGAGCCGGCTCATCTGGATCTACACTTTTTGTAAGCCTATTTAGAGGTATGTGGCGTTGAAAGGGTTAAGAACAGTTGGTGAATAATGGCAATATGAGTTGCATCACTAAAAATATCGATATATTGTTATCATATACGGTCTACATACTTTATGTCAAAGTCGGTGATGTCGAATTATCCGGTTACCTCGAAGTCGGATCAAAGTCCCGTTTCAGATACTATCATTTTACATATAACTGGATCTGTTTATATCGAATTTCGTTAAGTCAAACTTCGGTTATGTCGAAGTATTTTGTTCGGTCCGACGGAATTCGACGTAACCGATGTAGACTGTATAAATATTATATATTTATCTCCAGTACTTGTATATCTTTCATGTTGTTACTCATATTGGCAACTGGTAGCGACGATAAATAAACGCTAAACAAACCAAGGTTACTGACACGCTTGTGAACCAAATCGTATGGATGTTTGTACCGGAATTACCCTGAATGATGCCCTGAGACCCCTTGCGTCAGCCTGGCTTAGTTCTTGCAGGCTGCTGTGTGAACTAGATTGCTCGGTGTCGGAATGGTTGTGTCGGAAATCTGAATATCTTTGTTTCTGAAAATAACAAGCAGTACTGTTACTCTCAATATTAACTCAAAATGAAAAGATTATGTATGGGTATTTTTATGTTGTTTTTGTAGTTTAAAGTACCGCCAACAACCTAGGTCAAATGGCAGAAGGGTAGAACCACCAACCGTTCACAAGCCAGCGGTATAGGGGATAGCCAATCGCTAATGTTGTTAGAATTTGTGGCCCGACCCATTTGCTAATTATGTATTTTGTAATTTGTTTGTAATTGTTATATACATGTATATATATCATTATAATATTATCAAATTAAATCAAGCTGTATATCTTTCGAACATGAAACACTTGGACACCCGCAGTGGATTCGAACCATACATGGGGTGAGGGGCAAGTGATTTGGGTCACGGTAGTAATTATATCAGTGTATTTATGAATACCTCTCAGGTTACCGTTCCAGGCAATGTATTTATACTCGCAACTTGGGCGAGTGATGGTTGCACACAATTACCTATTGTACATTGATACTGTTGGATTTACATGTATACGTATTATGGTTTACTTTGCTATTTCCCCCATCGTCACTCTTTAGACGTTAATATTTACACAAGTTTAGTTTTATATGTGTGTTTTACGTTTATTTATCGTCGCTACCGTTGCCCATATGAGCGACGCCTCCTGACGAGATTAGTAATTTTAGATTGTTGGAGGATAGTGCAATGATACAGATTTTATTAGGGTCAGACGGGGGATCGAACCTGCGATCCCTAGATTACCAGTTCAGCGTGTTACCACTGAACTACAGATCCGTCTGTATAGTTTTATATACAATCTCATAATGAATAAATAATATTATGGTTTCTTATATGCTTTCCAATGAATGAAACAGTGAAATATGGCATTTTCTCTGTCACTGCTTGCGTTTCGTATTCCTCCGCGGTTGGGTGTACATTTTAGCTATGGTCTGATAATCATGAACAGTTAATTATAAAGTAATATAGTCTAATGAATTTGTTTTGTCTGTATTTCGTTTTAAATTTTTGACAGCAAACAGAAACTACATTGAACACGATACCGGAACTATTTCTTATTATGTGCGTTCACACTAACATAAATGGTTGTGCGGTTGTGTTTTGTAGTGCAATGAGGCTCCTGACAGGGCAGTTAAAATGAATAAAATTTGAATAAAAATATTATATTAACCATAATCATTGGAAGAAATAAAAGAAAAAGAAGATTTGTGTTTATTAGTGTAAGCTAACGCCACTCGCGGAAATACACATTTCGATGCTCACTCGATGAAATAAAATCCTAACTTACACAAATAAACACAAATACCCTATATATCTTTAAGCTCCCATTTTATCTACAATCAACAGCTACCTTAAACAGAAATCCATATATCGGTTAAATGTTCCATATATCGGTTAAATGTTCCATATATCGGTTACATGTTCCATATATCGGTTAAATGTTCATACAGTAGTTTAAAATATATTTTATTGCCAATATTAAAGTGCTTATACAATATAATACATCATAGCACACTACAGCATAAATAATGGCAAGTGGGTCGGGTCACAAGTTCTCAAAACATTAGATTCGACCCTTCCCAAAATAGTAGATTGAATGAAGATTAAAACGAGGTTAAGATATATTACAATAGGTGAATGTGCAAATTGAAACCAGGAAGTGATCGATTTATATTGAACAGGTAAAAAATGAATATCGCTGGTGTATTATTGACATATTTTGAATTGTTGATATACTTTAGTAGGCTGTGCACCCCTAAATAATAATGGTCGACAACTGCAACCATGTATTTGTGTTTGTGTTTAAACCTATGTCATATGGCCATCACTGATGGTCACGGGTTCGAGCCCCGCTCAGACCGTGTCTCATTTATATGAACAAGTTTGCAGTTTCTTACGGAGGTTGGTGCACCCAAGTACTGGTTAACCGCTTGAGCCTGCCCAGGAAAGGTGTTGTTAGGTAATCTGCCCGCCGGCGATATAGCCCAAAATGGTGCTGATGCAGGCGTAAAACCCGAAATATAACATGTCCTATGGCGTCACTCCAGCTATTAATTCAAAGCGACATTACATCGCATAAAACACAAACATACACATTTTTGTGAAATCTTATATATAAGGGCGTAGCATAGCTACTACCAATTCTTCCGAAATAATTCGAACACTAACCTTCAATCAATAAACAGTGCTTTTGCGGTCTACAGCCTCTCAAAAGGGAAGGTAGGATTTCATTTAACGATCAGCTACGCTCCTGAATTGATTTGGAGCCAATACTAAGCGCCTGATACTGTCGATATAATTTAAATAAAATTAGTCTAAGAAATAAATATGCATAGGCACAAACGGCGAGATATAACTGTAAATCTGTACCATAAATCGTGTTATTATGAATATATATATAACTGTAAATCTGCGTAATACAACTCGTGTTATTATGAATATATATATAACGGTAAATCTGCGTAATACAACTCGTGTTATTATGAATATATATATAACGGTAAATATGTACCATAACTCGTGTTATTATGAATATATATATACGGTAAATCTGCGTAATACAACTCGTGTTATTATGAATATATATATAACGGTAAATCTGCGTAATACAACTCGTGTTATTATGAATATATATATAACTGTAAATCTCTGTAATACAACTCGTGTTATTATGAATATATATATACGGTAAATCTGCGTAATACAACTCGTGTTATTATGAATATATATATAACGGTAAATCTGCGTAATACAACTCGTGTTATTATGAATATATATATAACTGTAAATCTCTGTAATACAACTCGTGTTATTATGAATATATATATAACGGTAAATCTGCGTAATACAACTCGTGTTATTATGAATATATATATAACGGTAAATCTGCGTAATACAACTCGTGTTATTATGAATATATATATAACGGTAAATATGTACCATAAATCGTGTTATTATGAATATATATATATACGGTAAATCTGCGTAATACAACTCGTGTTATTATGAATATATATATAACTGTAAATCTGTGTAATACAACTCGTGTTATTATGAATATATATATAACGGTAAATCTGCGTAATACAACTCGTGTTATTATGAATATATATATAACGGTAAATCTGCGTAATATAACTCGTGGTGTTATGAATATATATATAGCGGTAAATCTGCGTAATACAACTCGTGTTATTATGAATATATATATATAACGGTAAATCTGCGTAATACAACTCGTATTATTATGAATATATATATAACTGTAAATCTGCGTAATACAACTCGTATTATTATGAATATATATATAACTGTAAATCTGTACCATAAATCGTGTTATTGCATACGTTACTATAAATAGTAACACATTTAATGGTAGAAAAGCAAAATATCTGGTCGACCAAACCTGAATCTATATATAACTGTAAATCTGTACCATAAATCGTGTTATTCAGGATAACACGAGTTGTATTACGCATGGATGTTGACTCTATTTACATTATTTTGTTATGTTAATAACGTCGTATACGACGCTTGTCTATTAGTTGAAATACTCAGATTCTGTTACAAATATTTGTGTGGAAAATATATCATCTAATAGAACATTATATTATGTAGCTATTTGCGCTTGTACCGATGTAATGTCGCTTTAAAAATATGTTGTAGCATTGTTTTCATACATTATGTTACAATTATACATAAAATGAAATACGTTGAAAACAATATGAAATTAAATTAGGATTAATTATTATTGCTGTATACGATTTAATCAGGAAAAAGACAAATGGGTTGGGCTACAAGTTATGACAACATTATTTACAGGCCTCCCCTGATAAGACCTTGATACGACGTTTATGCGTTCATGATATGCCATATAACTAGTATAATATGAACATAATACGACCATGATACGACGTTTATGCATTCATTATATTTCGTTATATTTCGGGTTTTACGCCTGCATCAGCACCATTTTGGGCTATATCGCCGGCGGGCAGTTTACCTAACAACACCTTTCCTGGGCAGGCTCCAGCGGTTAACCAGTATTTGGGTGCACCAACCTCCGTAAGAAACTTCCAACGTTTTCATATCAATGAGACACGGTCTGAGCGGGGCTCGAACCATGGTCACCATCAGCGATGATAGGTTACAGTAGTATACAAGTCAGCGACCGTAACAACTCGACCACTTTATGCATTCATGATAGGCTACGACATATAACTAGTATAATACGACCATGAATGGACCATGATATAACTATAATAAGACCATGGTAGGACCATGATACGATGTTTATGCGATCAATATACGAGCATAATACGACAACTAATCCTCAATAAGAACTCAGCATGTACGGCTTAATGCGTGTGCAGATGTTCCACTAGATCTAACACATACTATACACCAGTATAATAAATCATATACCCGGATGTCGTATCCGAATCGGGGCAAACACCTATTATTGTAATTTATTATATAAATCTTCATATTCCAATTCATGATATCTAGAAATATAGGATCTTACATAAGTGGTGTGCAACATTCAAAAACAAGTTTCATAAAAATTTAATATGGTATGAAACCACCACGAGTGTAAGATCGTCTTTATCACATTACCATATTGGGTTTTAACTCTTTCAGCGCCAAATCAATTCTGAGCATGTGCAAACAACATAGATCCAGATCAGCCGCGGCATAACGCCGCGTCTGATCAGGATTTATGTTGTTTGCTATTCGGACAGGTGCTTCAGCTCCACTGTCTGAAGAGCAATCAGCATATAGCCTGATCAGACGGCATGTTCTATTATCTCCGATCGGGTTCTCTACTTTTTACAAAGTCGCTTTTATGCGACATTGGCGGTGAAAGAGTTTATCATATTTTCGCGCAAAATATCAGTCAAAAAAGGTTTTCTTATTTTCGACTACATTTAAAATGTCTTTGATTTAATTTTTAATAGTATTAGCTTTAGTTTGGTTTATACAAATTTATTTTAGCTCGATAGCGAAACAAGTTATTTCAACTTATATTAATCACTCTCGAGACCTCATTCCTGATGGAATCCATCGCCACGAGAGAGAGAGAGAGCTCTGAGGCAACGTGGAATTTAAAAGCCTTGCCTAAGGGCACACTCGTAACGGCTCCAGCGGGGCTTGAACTCCGGACCTTTCGCACCTGAAGCGAACGCCCATCCACTGCGCTATCACGACTTCCATTAGTATTAGCTTTCTATGTTCATGAGTAAAATACTATTCAATCGTACACTTAATCAAATAAATATTCTTTTTATTTTAAGCTGACACGTGTTTTTATGATAGAAAACTTGCAACCATGCGCTAAATGGCGCTAGAGACGACCATAAATGACGTCCTCAAATACACCATAGGTGACGTCACTGGCAGCTTGATTCCGAAGGTCGTGTTGACAACATTTCAAAATGCAGCGGCTTTGTAACTCTCGTACACAGCAGTGAGAAATAAAATGTGTTAATCCACTACTTTCAACCTGCTATCGCCCCACTCGTGATAATAATGCGTTCACTGTTCATTCGGTGAAATATAATTCGATCATTCAGTCGGTGAAATATAATTCGATCATTCATTCGGGAAATATAATTCGATCATTCAGTCGCTGAAATATAATTCGATCATTCATTCGGGAAATATAATTCGAACATTCAGTCGCTGAAATATAATTCGATCATTCATTCGGGAAATATAATTCGATCATTCAGTCGCTGAAATATAATTCGATCATTCATTCGCTGAAATATAATTCGATCATTCAGTCGCTGAAATATAATTCGATCATTCATTCGGGAAATATAATTCGATCATACATTCGGTGAAATATAATTCGATCATTCATTCGGTGAAATATAATTCGATGATTCATTCGGTGAACTATAATTCGATGATTCATTCGGTGATATATAATTCGATCATTCATTCGGTGAAATATAATTCGATCATTCATTCGCTGAAATATAATTCGATCATTCATTGACACAAACAAATAGATCCATCCCCTTATTATTTCAGTGATATATATCTATATTTCACTAGACAGCATAACATGTAAGTGTGTGTGTTTTACGTTTATTTATCGTCGCTACCGGTTGCCCATATGAGCGACGCCTCCTGAAGAGATTAGTCATTTTAGATTTTGGAGGATAGTGCAATGATACAGACAGAGACCCATTCCAGAGTCTCCTCTGGTTCTTGTACGTGCACGGTGTAAAGCACCGACACGAGACCTCGGTTTAATGTCCCATCTGAAAGACTGTTAATTGTATTAGGGTCAAAAGGGTCTCCTCTGGTTCTTTTACATGCACGATGTAGAGCACCGACACGAGACCTCGGTTTAAAGTATCATTTGAAAAGACTGTTAATTTTATTAGGATCAGACGGGGATCGAACCTGCGATCCCTTGATTACCAGTCCAGCGAGTTACCACTGGACTACATAAGAGTATATTCTGTCACTTATAGCAATTTATATATTTATCCAAAACGTACACCCCATCTAGGTTAAGCAAGTCACGTGTCGACCTCCCATGGATATCGCTCGAATTGGTAATCTAAAATATGGTCACCAAATTAAAATCATTGAAATCCATCATACAAAACGATCAGATATTCTTATTGGTCATACTTAGACTCACTCATCTTTAGTGACATCAGTAATGCAGGTCAAAAGAAAAAGTTCTACTCCTTCATTAAACACAGCAAAACTGAAAACTCTGGAATTGCCCCACTCAGTAGTAATGGTCAAATCCATTCTGACCCAATGTTAAAAGTCAATATTCTGAATCAACATTTTGAATCTGTCTTTTTTCGTCCTAACCCCCTCAGTCTCAAACAATTCAAAAAGTGCAGCCTCAATGCCCACTCACCCATCCACGCCACCAATCACTATCACGGTACAAAGAGTTGACAAGCTCCTGTCATGTCTAAACCCCAATAAGGCCTCATGTCCTGATGAAATCTCACAACTGCACAGCGAAATTGCCCCAATGCTAACAAACATCTTTCAACGGTCATTTGACACCGGCATTGTCCCAGATGATTGGAGACATGCAGTTATATCTTCCATACACAAAAAGGGTCAAAGGTCCAAACATACTACCGCCCCATTTCTCTTACATGCATATCATCCAAACTCTTAGAACACATCCTGGTTTCCAACATCATGTCATACTCTCACCATATTCTTAGCCCACAGCAGCACAGGTTCAGGTCAAACACAGCTGTGACACCCAACTCATTGGTTTCACACAAGTGATAGCTGATAATCTCGAGCTCTGTCACAAGACTGATGTCATCATAATGGATTTCAGTAAAGCATTCGACAAAGTAGATCACCACAAGCTCCGCCATAAACTCAAAACATGTTGGTATAAATGATAAAGCCATATCAGGGATACACTCGTTCCTCAAAAACAGGTCACAACAAGTTCTCGTCGAAGGTAAATGCTCAGACAGGTTATCAGTTCTCTCAGGTGTCCCCAAAGGGTCGGTCCTGGGGCCCTGTCTCTTTCTATCTTATATAAATGACCTACCAAACAGTATCAAAAGTCGGGCCCTCCTCTTTGCCGACGATACCATCGTCTACATCACCATCAAATCCCAGTCATAAACAGAAGCTCTACAACATGACCTACACCTCTTAGAATCTTGGGAAAAGGAATTGTCAATGGAATTGAATCCTGATAAATGTGAAATATTAAGAATCCATAGGAAAACAAACTCCATCATTTACCCATTACATAACACACAATTAAGGTCAATCGAACACTCCAAATATCTCGAAGTAAGAACATTAACAGGGCCCAACACATCAATAATATCACATCAAAAGCTAACAACACCCTCCGCTTCATCAAAAGGAATGTCAAAACAAATAACAAACAGGTCAAAGAAAACGCATATATCACTTACGTCCGCCCACAGGTTGAATACAAAATAGAAATGGTCCAAAGATCTGCAGCCAGATATATATTCAATGATTACAACTACACTAGTAGTGTATCACAAATGGTATCCTCCCTCAATTGGAAAACATTAGAACATAGACGAAATCAAGCCTCACTAATCATGTTTTTCAAAATAAGAAACGAAATAAGTTGCTGTAGATCACCATCACCTTACACCCACAAGAAACCTTAACTATCTAATCCCACAGTAAATAAAAACCAATAATACAATGCCAACTCAGGTCACCCAAGAACAACCAGGCTATGGAACAGTCTACCGACATATAGGCCTATACAGTCGAGTCCCAGTCTGCCGATCTTTGTTAGCAGACTGGACTCGAACTCTCTCTAATCCGTGTAGGCCTACTGTCTGCTTTTAACTATAGCTTTGTAGATCCTTTTATCTTTTTAACTTGCACATACCATTTAAGATTAACTAACTGTTTTGGACTGCGCCTGCCAATCATAATCATTACTGATTGTTCGGCAGGATGAAGTTGAAGTGCTTTCTATTAAAGTCATACTAGTATTCATACAGATGAGTGATTGTACTGTACGCGAGTGTCCCCTTTTTATGCATACATTTTAATAAGACATGTCAAAAGTGATATATGCACATTAATTGCTCTGGTATTATGATTTGCTAAGGAGAAGCCCACATATATTTACAAATACCTTTAAATTATCCGATGTTGGAGTCATGTACTGCAACGCTGGATTTGTAACGCATACGATTACATGTATACGATTGCTATTGAAAATGGTGACAGTCAACTTGAAAAGGAAGATGATGTAGCAACTAGGCTCGTCTACTATCTCTTTATAACTTCCTTATTGGTAAACATTCTATCCATTTAGAATCAACAATTGGCAACTTTGGTATAAAAATATGCGATATTGGGTAAATTAGCGCAATGTGAGAAGGATTATTTTCTTCACCCATGATAGTAAAATCCATAATTCTAAAATTTGTAATGAAAATGTAACACTCTATATAAACGTGCGCAGTTTTTATGGTGTAAGTATATATTGACTACCACTTTCATACCTGCCTTACACACACGGATCTGTAGTCCAGTTGTTAACACGCTGTACTGGTAATCCAGGGATCGCAGGTTCGATCCCCCGTCTGATCATATTGCAATTAACAGTCTTTCAGATGGGACTTTAACCGAGGTCTCGTGTCGGTGCTTTATACTGTACACGTAAAAGAACAGGATGTTCGATTAGCGCAGTGGTTAGCGCGCTCGCCTCTCACCAATGCACTCGGGTTCGATGCTCGGACCGGGAAGTATGTGAGATGATACGGTGGTCGCCCGATCTGACAGGTGGGTTTTCTCCGGGTACTCCGGTTTCCTTCCACACGAATGACCACATATACGCTTTCATCCTCGCCAACGAGAGTGATTAATATAAGTTGTTAAAAGTTGCTTCGCAATCGTTGTAAAATAAATAAAGTTTAATCTTTAAACGTTAAACGTAAGATAACACAGAGGTGTTGAGAGGCCGTTGAGCAATCACAAATGGCCAGATCTCTCAACGATCGTTCAATGCGCGCCCAGTAAGGGCCAGATTTCTCAATGTTCGTGCAGTGATATCAACGACCGGCTACAACGGTATCCCCAAAGTCTTGACTGTGTCCACACTATTCCCTTAGTGTGTGTGTGTGTGGGTGTGGGGGGGGGGGGCAATGATTTCCCGCTGATTTTAAATGTTAATTTTTGGTGATCATAATGAATGCATGTTAATGGTTTTCAAGTTGTGAAAAAAACATGTCGCCATTTTTTTCTGCGATTATTGTAGTTTTGGTGGCCATTTTACAAAATGGCAGCCATGTAAATTTACAATGTCTCATATCTCAGCTAATAATAGAGCTACACATTAAAATTTGGTGTCCATACCCATGTGTTCAGGGTCAAGGATTCCAAATATCACACAATATTTAGGAATTTCAATGTGGTTGCCGTTTATATGATATGGTCGCTATGCAAAGTTAATACATCTCAATTAAATTGTGATGTCTATATGATTCTTTCAAAGTCGAGGAATCCAAATACATTTTAAATGAAATTTAATGGCAAATATTAAAAGTTATGTAATAACCAAACATTATCAATGTGCTCAAGCAATAATAGGACGAATATTGGTATGAATCTACATATTTCAGTGTTCAACATTACTCATTAGATTAAAGGATCATCATCGTCGTCGATGACCATGGGATGTTCCTGACTCACATTACTACACACGTCTTCATCTGCCTACACATTTCTGAGCAGTTGCGATTCTGTGCTCTACAAGAACAGTTGGACCGGCAGTTATTCTTCTTGCAGCCACATTTGACCAAATGTTTAATGGATGCTGGAGCTGGGGGATCCATTGTTTTGATGGGAACTAGTCGATCCCTCTGTCTCCCATCCATATCCAGTTGCTGGCGGTAGCTGTGGATTAGGCACGTGAGCTTGATGTCATATCATGGCCTGAAATGTGCACGACCAATAGCTTCATGCAAAGCTCCTCGTGTTGGTGGCAGTTTCTGAGCATCCAGTTGCTTTTTGTAGAATAGTCTCCATCTAAGATCACCTACATCTGTCACAGCAGTACGAGGCTCATACAGTTCACATACAAATGCCTCAATAGCAGATTCTGTGTCGACTGTTAGCATGTTAGGGGTTCACAGGGTAGCAAACGCGGATACTACCTCAACAGGGCACCTGCTTAGTATTTGCCAAACATGTTAGCTTTCCTTTCCCGGAAAACCGTCCAGTCTGTCAGCTCCAGAAAATGCATGGCAGCCAGGTAAGACTGCAGTCTTTGCATCGCCAAGTGCATGCACTATTGGTTTCAGTGAGATTTTCCGCACCGGGTTTTGACCTGTGATGAAGTATGTTTTTTCGCACAGTTGATGATAATGGTGGAGTGCAAGGATAAATACATCTGTATCGGGGGACTGAATGTACTGTTCTGTAGCTGCTCGTCGAACAGCATCCAGGCTGTGCAGATTATCTTTGTGTCGGCCTCTTCTTGTGAGCTACATAAACATTCATGCAATTCGAGAGGACCTTTTGCCGTGAAGTGACAAAGAAAACGTTTGACGATCCCTCATAATTGAAGAGCTTTGCTTGCAAGGTAAACTGTCAATTCATCTTTGGTGGCCGTACTTGCCAGGAACTGTTTTGCTGATAACTTCCCTACTGGTGTATTATCTTCAACATGATACACTGTGACTGGTCTCGTACCCTGGCGTTTGGCCTCCTTAAGTGAAGTGGGAAGGTCATAACGGTCAACCCATCTATGATGGTTTCCTTCTTGGGTGGCACCAGAACATCAGTGATGTCTTCAGGTTGTTCGACATCTTCAGCTGAACTTTCTGACTGCTGACCCTGGTTTCCAGTATGGTCATGAGGCTGCTTTTGTCTATGGCTAGTAAAACTGACCTATATATTGCAAATAGGGTTCTTGGAAGGGATTCATGCTGGCCAATGGCTTCCTTTAGGTTGATTTCTGGTCGTGAGCGGGCCACAATACGCATGTGGGCAAATAGTGACCTGTCATCCTTCATTTCCACCACTTTATCAGCCAGCTTGTGCTTCATTGCTTTTCCATGTCTTAAGTTGAACCTTCGCCATTCTAGCCCACAAATTGACCTCATATTGTTGATACGCTCTTCAAGAAATGTGACGTATTTTACCTGGCCAATTTCATCTCGGCTGCAACCATCTTTCTGTACTTGATTTGGCATTACTACTTTTGTGATGATATTTATCAGGTCCTGTCATAGGATTCATAGAGGACTGAATCGCATTCTCCAGTTTCAGTATGTTTTCCTCTTGTCTAGTCCAGACAGCCTTTGACAGTTCATGGTGATCTTTGCGTGAGCTTGTTTGCGAGCCAGCCATTTCATGCGCTTCTGCAGCAAGTCTACTCAGTTCGTGTGCTGTAAGGAAGAATCTTTCAAGGGCACTGGCATTCTGTGTAATCCCTACCAGACATATTGTGACTTTCATGATGCGATTTATGTGCTCTAGGGTATGATCCACTCCAACTGCACAACATGGGATATTGTTTTTGTGAACTGTGAAGTTTCCATCCATGAACTCTTTATGTATCACTGGGTCGGTGGTCTCAAGAGCTGTCATTTCTGCAAGGTAGACTGGAACAAGCCTCGCATACTTTTGCTTGTCATGAGCAAAACATTATTTGCACAGCTCATCAAAGGAAGATAGGTGGATAAGCTGCCAGAGCCCATCACGTGTGGCACGAATGAATATGACCAACACCATCTGCATATAGCGTCGCACAAACTTGAAGAGTGAGCTTGTGGATTCCATCTTTTCAACAAACTGTTTCATGATCTCCAAAATGTTGTTGGACTCTAGGGTACTTAGCATGTTTTATTGATCCCTTAGCATATCCTTCTGGATGCGTTGTGCACAACTCCTGTCAATCAGTTGTGCTGAATTTGTACATGGGCCACGTAGATTAGGGTTCTCTGAGAACAGTTCTTCCACATATAGGTCAAGCAGGGCTTGAACTGTAGTCATATGTGCTTCTAGAACCCTCTTCATGTGTTTGGCTTCATGGATCTGTCTTGTCATGGTGGGTCCATATATATCGGCCTCAAACCAGGCTTCTCCAAGCCCACTATCGTCTATGGCATTGCCAAACAGCCCTCAATGCAGCCATCACTGTATGCATCTCGCCCAACCGCAGCACACATTTGCCCTTGCAATCATCCCTGCTCATCTCGAGCTGCTTAGCACGTTCATACAAGGCCATGTCGAGAGTGATCACTGTCTTGTTGTTAGGACCCATTACCGTGTAGTTGATCTGCTCTGTCTGTTTTAAGACTGTAATGAGAGTTTGCCATTCATGGGCTGGTGATGCTATGAGAGGCATAGCATTTACTTCTGTAAGAGGCTTTGTTGACGCCAAGAGTGAGTTGTAGGCGTCCATGTAGGGATATTGTGATGTATAGTCTTAGTACTTGACGGTGTTCCCATATCTGCTGGTTCTGTGTCTACTGGGACACTGGGTTCAGCATCCTGGGGTATCTCGGAAGATAGCTGGTGAGCTGGTCGGTCAATGACTACATCCTGCATATCCTTAACTTTTGTGGTACGCATACTCGTGCGTGAAAGTGTCCTGTGTAGAATATGGTTTGACGACATGAGATATGGTATTGGGTACGAAGGTAGGAAATGTTGACGCCTCGCTGAAACCTTGTTTCTATGGTGCACAACAAGGGATACATTCTGGATTAGTGAGACTTTTAAGCGATCGATCTCTGGATTTGGTCCCGTGTAGTTTCAACTGGATTATTTGGCCCTGAATACATGGGCATCACCAACATTTAATTGGTAGCACTATTATTAGCCGAGATATGAGATTTTTTAAGCTTTGTGTAACGGTCATACCGTAAAAAAAAGCAGCCATATTGAAATTCTTAATGTCTAACACAAGGTATTTTAAATATGTTGTGATATTTTGATTCTTTGACCCTGAAAACATGGGTATAGACACCAACATTAAATGTTTAGCCCTATTATTATCAGAGATATGAGGTATTGTAAATTAACATGGCGGCCATTTTTAAAATGGCAGCCACAGCTACAATAATCACAGAAAAAAATGGCAACATGTTGTTTTTCATTGCCCAAGAATCATTAGCATGCACTTATCATAGTCGCCAAAAATTAACATTAAAAAACAACGAGCGTCCTAAAACCTATCATTGCCCCCCCCCCCCCCCCCCCCCTACTACCTCAACGATCGCCGAGGGAAGTAATATTCCCTCATCGGTCTTTCAGTGAACTCTCAATGATCCCTCAGTGATCTCCGATGTTCGAACTCAAAACCTGCGAGCATCCGCCACTCTCCAACTTTACCTTCCTAAGCCAACTACGAAGTTTTTAGGAAATCTGTCTTATATTCAGAGTCACACTTGTGGAATTCCCTACCTGATCACATCAAAACAGCACATTCTGTTCCACACTTCAAAGCTTTATATATCAGGTGGTGCAAAGAACAGACCAATAACCTGATAAACTGATAATATACAATTATACAGGAATATAGGTGTCTCATTTTGCTATTTCATGTTTTAATTTGTTGAGGCATCATGTTAGATTGACTGAATTGTTCAAATAAGTTCTCTCGTTAAATAAAGTCTTTATTATTATTATTATTATTATTATCTCACGTGGTCGCTCCTATTCTCGTTCTCCCAAAACAAGCGCTCAGCAAACTCCCAGTGGACGCTGCATGATACATTGATATAGCAATGTTCCTTCAATATAGAGCGCCATGACACTTAGTCAAAGTTTGCATTGTGATCGCACAAGGAGGGCACAGGGATACACCAAGCCTTCAGCAAACTCCCAGTGGACGCTGCATGATACATTGATATAGCAATGTTCCTTCAATATAGATCGCCATGACACTTAGCCAAACTTTGGGCACAGGGATACCCCAAGCCTTTACCTATAAACGACTGCTGGCTTTGAGAGATCGGGACAATTGTTGACCGCTCAATGGTCTCTCAGTGGTCGCCTGACGTGCGTTTAAAGGGGAATTATATTAGCTGATTTAGGCGGGATTGATTGTGCATAGAATATTTTATAAACATAATAGTATATACTGTCTACATCCGTTATGTCAAAGTTGGTTATGTCGAATTCTCCGTTTATCTCGAAGTCGGACCAAAGTCCCGTTTCAGACACTATACTTTGCTTTGCTAGGTAAACTATATAGCCCAATAATGGTGTTGATGCAGAAACCAGAACACACAAACAAATAAATAAACAGAAGTTGGTTTAAATTGTCACCCAAAAGACTATGCCATTTTCATATGGCACACAGAAGGGGACAGAACCTGCGATCCCTAGATTACGAGTACAATGTGCTAACCACTGAACAAATGTACATTACCACTAACACAGGTTTGACTGTAGAGGTTACCACTAACACAGGTTTGACTGTAGAGGTTACCACTAACACAGATTTGACTGTAGAGGTTACCACTAACACAGGTTTGACTGTAGAGGTTACCACTAACACAGGTTTGACTGTAGAGGTTACCACTAACACAGATTTGACTGTAGAGGTTACCACTAACACAGGTTTGACTGTAGAGGTTACCACTAACACAGGTTTGACTGTAGATGCTACCACTAACACGGGTGTGACTGTAGAGGTTACCACTAATACATGTTTGACTAAAGCACTAGCCTCTTTAACAAATATTCATTAAATATAAATTGACTACCTTTATTTGAGAAGATTCCATTGTTTGTGATCGATATCAGCTGATAGTTCTATTGTAACTGTAGGAAATGACCATTATAAACTCCGATGATATTTAAACTTTATACAATAAGCTATTAAAAGGTCTTTTGTTTATTATTGAAGCACACAATATGTCCAAAATGATACACTCGTAAGCAACGTATAGGCCTAGTGATACTGTTATATAGGAAGTGTTGCCAATAGTGTGCAAAGTAAGGCTGGCTTCAATGCACTGATTTAATCGATTTTGAATAAAGATATTTCATTCTAGACTACGTGACACAAATACACATTGGTTGAGTTCAACAAAGACCAATAATTGCTAGCCAAAAAAACATGTATAAATACAATGTATTGAAAAACTACACCGTGACAATGTAAATAAACTGGGAACAGATATTTCGTTGTTTGTTTATTACAGGCTTGTAGTATAGATATACATTGTTTTTTTATTCGATCTTTTCTTTTAATTATGGATATCAATAATTCCACGTGCGCCGTTTTGCTATTTATTCAGCATGTATGGATATCCATAAATATATTATTTGATATATATCAATACATTATTGAATATCCATAATTCGATTATTGGATATCCATAATTCCAAGTGCGCCGTTTTGCTATTTATTCAGCATTTATGGATATCCATAAATAGATTATTGATATCTATCAATAAATTATTGGATATCCATAATTCGATTATTGGATATTCATAATTCCTTTTGATTATTGGATATCCATAATTGTATGTTTTGATATCCATAAGTCGATATTTGGATATCCACAAATGCTGAATTAATAGCAAATACGAGGAGCACCTGGAATTATGGATATCCATAACTCGAATTATTGTTGTTGTTTGTATAGAGGATAGTTAAAAAAAGTAAATGTTATATATTATATAAAATATGCATGCCTCCGCGTCCGCCTCCGTGGTCGAGTGGTTAAGGTCGCTGACTTGTATACCACTGTAACCTAGCATCACTGATGGTCACGGGTTCGAGCCCCGCTCAGGCCGTGTCTCATTTATATGAGTTTCTTACGGAGGTTGGTGCACCCAAGTACTGGTTAACCGCTGGAGCCTGCCCAGGAAAGGTGTTGTTAGGTAAACTGCCCGCCGGCGATATAGCCCAAAATGGTGCTGATGCAGACGTAAAACCCGAAATATAAATATAATATAAATAAAACATGGCTTCGCATTTTGTCACTATACGCACAGAAGGAACGTACCGTGATTAAACCAGCAGTAAAGTATTGATTAGCGAGTGACGTCAAACATGACGTCATTTACTATCCTTGAATACCGGGTTCCGACGCATCTAAGTCGTATCACGTGTGCGTCATAATAGGCATTTCTAACCTATTCTGATGACGAGATGTACACCGGATTAAGGACGCACTCACCTATGTAGGGTTATCTCATAATATAAATTTAATAAGCGTTTAGGCAAAGCCAAAATAAACACTGGTTTCTTTCAAATAAAATATAAATCAATAAGCACGTGTCGCAATTTTTAAGGAGCACGGGCGACCTGGTTACCCGCCCTCCGTGGGGCACGGCCGTCTGCTCTTGGCTGTCTATCATCCTGTACTGGCGCAGGCTGGTTATCATCCTGTACTGGCGCGGGCTGGTTATCACCCTGTACTGGCGCGGGCTGGTTATCATCCTGTACTGGCGCAGGCTGGTTATCATCATGTACTGGCGCGGGCTGGTTATCATCCTGTACTGGCGCAGGCTGGTTATCATCCTGTACTGGCGCGGGCTGGTTATCATCCTGTACTGGCGCGGGCTGGTTATCATCCTGTACTGGCGCGGGCTGGTTATCATCCTGTACTGGCGCGGGCTGGTTATCATCCTGTACTGGCGCAGGCTGGTTATCATCCTGTACTGGCGCAGGCTGGTTATCATCCTGTACTGGCGCAGGCTGGTTATCATCCTGTACTGGCGCAGGCTGGTTATCATCCTGTACTGGCGCGGGCTGGTTATCACCCTGTACTGGCATGGGCTGGTTATCATCCTGTACTGGCGCGGGTTGGTTATCATCCTGTACTGGCGCGGGCTGGTTATCATGATTGGGGATGTGTAAATTATATATATATATCCTTTAGACTACCGTCTTGCTGTCAGCAAGGAACAGAACATTATTGTTTATGATTTGGGCAAGAACATATCCAACATACCATGTGTTGGCAACTATGTTTGGTGTAAGTATTGGCACTGTGAGTCTGGAAGTCAGACATATTATCCCACTGATTTATGACAAGTTAAGGCATTTTGTTGTTTGGCCGACAGTAGTTGAATGGCTATGGAGAGTACATGAGCCAAACTGCACATGGTTGTGGTTGTTATAGATCGAACGTCCCATCAAATGTATCGACAAGAAATGGAACCACAATAACGGTATTATTCGGGGCACCGTAACTATCGTTGCATGCATGCACTCACAGGTGGTGGTTGATGTACATCGACACATCGAGAGTGGATATCTAGGTCATCTTGACGATGCCCAGCAATACGGCTTGGTGAAACTGGTTGGACAAGACTTACATTTTCCAGACGATTTGCTTATTTTAGGCGACAAAAATCTACCCTAATCGCGATTATGTTATGAACGCATATACCTCGAAAGCAGCCAGGATAAGACAAAAGTGTCGTAAATTAAATAGATATATCACAAAATAGTGCGCGTAGAGCATGCTATGGCAGATATCAAATGTTATAGATGTGTTGGTACTGTGTGGAGAAACCCCAGAAATATGTTGTCCTAAACGGTGTCCATATGTGTTTCATTGTGTGTAGGCGCAAGCAACTGGAACTGATTCTTTAAGAAATAAAATAAAATAGTATGGCTATATCCGATTTCCTTTCTTTGAATTATTGTCGTTACAAGTTGGCTTGGATGTATGGGGTTATCATTTTACTGGCATGGCTAACCCAGATAAATAGAAGGCAACAGTCCATATAGAAATCCTACACAGTCATGCCAACTACAAAGGACAGTAATGTACAGTTCACAGTATAGTGTACGCCTCACAAAATAAATAACCCCTTGCTACAGCCATGCATTAATTTTATATTGTACAATAAACTTGAGAAAACCCCCAATATTTTATCGTCATCCGATGTTCATCTCGTCAACAGAATAGGTTAGAAATGCCTTATAAGGCGTCGGACGATACGATTATTGTCGCGTTCCTCTGAACAAGCATATTTCATTCTCCATACACGAGCTCACGCATCAGGCATAACTAGTACAATATGTTAGAATAAAGCTAGTAGTTACGGGTATATATATATTATATAATGCCAGCCATTCGAGTCAGCGCAACGTACAGGCTTATTATCTTCGTTTTTAAAATATAAATGCTATTCTACTGCGATTCTGGTTCTATTCTGTTCGTGTGTGTTTTTATGTTTATTTATCGTCTCTATCGGTTGCCGATATGAGTAACGCCTCCTGAAGGGATTAGTTATTTTAGATTTTGGAGGATAGTGCAATGATACAGACGGAGACCCATTCCAGAATCTCCTCTGGTTCTTTTACGTGCACGGTGTAAAGCACCGCCACGAGACCTCGGTTTAACGTCCCATCTGAAAGACTGTTAATTTTATCAGGGTCAGACGTGGGATCGAACCTGCGATCCCTGGATTACCAGTCCAGTGTGTTACCACTAGACTACATATCTGTCTGTTCAGATAACTCTCAGCAATTTATACATACATGTCCGATAGTATTAATCTCCCTTGATAGCAATATACATTTACCAGGTAAATCAACGAATCCTGAACTGCATGCGTCATATGCAGTTATTTAAGGATTGAATTGTGAGTTAATAATTATTAACAAGCGATTCATTACTAATATTTACATTAAATATTGGTTTAAACATATTTATTCGACATTATATAACATAATTTACAACAAATGAATTATATTTTTCAATGGCACAAAGAAAAATATAGCATTCTTCTCATTTAAAATGTATTTAGTCCAGCTTTGTGACTTTTAACAGACGGATCTGCAGTCCAGTGGTAACACGCTGGACTGGTAATCCAGGTATCGCAGGTTCAATCCACCGTCTGACCATAATCAAATTAATAGTCTTTCAGATGGGACTTTAAACCGAGGTCGCGTGTCGGTGCTGTACACCGTATACGTAAAAGAACCAGAGGGGACTCTGGAATGGGTCTATGTCTGTATTATTGCACTATCCTCCACAAATCTAAAATGACAAATCTCTTCCGGAGTCGTCGCTCATATGGGCAACCGGTAGCGACGATAACTAATCGTAAACCACACACACTTTGTGACTTACCGTGTGCTGCGTCTGGTATATAGATAATCACTGGAACAGTGTAAGCTGTAAAACACGCCATTTCTCGGATGGATCACTGCTAATGCGCATGCCCGTAACATCAAGTGCGCATGTCAGCTGCATATCATTAGTGAGGAAATTCATACGAAAATGGATACACAATACAATACATACGTTCATCGAATGAAATGTAATATATAGCGATGTAGTTTATAGTAATACACATTTATTTAGCTCGATTGCGAAACAAGTTTCTACAACTTATATTAATCACGCTCGATACCTCGATGACATCCATCGCCACGATGGAGGGAGAAGAGGCAATGTTGAATTTAAATGCTAAATGCTTGCCTGAGGGCACAGTCGTTGCGGCTGCAGCGGGACTCGAACCAAGCGCCGTTCACACCTGAAGCGAACGCGCTACTACTGAGCTATCACGACTTCCACGTTATTAGAGGTTGATTGTAGCACTATGGGGAAGATATGCATTAATTAATCTTTACGCTGAATATATTTGTTTGTTTAAGAATGATTTGCCATTGAACGAGCAGCGTTAGCGACATACTCCATAACTTGAGAGGGGGCACAATACAACACATGTGCAGGTCAACAATGCTCTTCAAGATAAGAAAATAGAAACTAAGTTCATTCTCCGTTGAAAATTGAATGGTCATTGCTTATCATGTGTAATTCAGAATGTATATTTACATTATTTAGTTAGAATAACAAGATACATGTAATTGTATTCGTTATATAAATAATAATAAATAAATATTCTGTTCTATTCTGATAAGAACCAACATTTTATTTTTATTATTGAAGCTCCTTTATTTCCATGCATAATACATGTATACATTCACGATATATATGCATCAAATAGACATAGCCATATACATAGTTTATTAAATTACAGTTAGGCTTTCAAGCCAATGAGGACATACATACATATTATATACAGTTAGCGAACAGCGCAAACATAATGCATACATTATATACAAATCAATGTGAACTCCCACAATCATAGCCATGTATATTGTATATATGACAGACGATACAGACGAGAAACTGTAAAGTTTAAGTCTAAATAAAGCATTCTTCTTCTTCTATATTTATTTCTATGTGTAAATACATGTAATATTTATCTGATATGTGTCTTATAATTAAAGCAAACCCGTGTAATTTCTAACACGGAAGAAGTTCAAAAGACGCAACAAAACATAAAACACATAATATGATAGACATTAACTATATACCGAATTAGATATCGCATATTGTTAAGAATACAATCATGTATAGCCCGTGTTTCGGTCTGTATGAATATTTATGTATTCAACAAATGTCTTTTGAGAATAGTATATACCTTGACAGAAGGTTGTAAAACAACAAATACATTGCCTATTAACTCTTTCACCGCCAATGTCGCATAAAAGCGACTTTGCAAAAACGTAGAGAACCCGATCGGACAGAACATAACATGCCGTCTGATCAGGCTATATGCTGATTGCTCTTCAGACAGTGGAGCTCAAGCACCTGTCCGAATAGCAAACAACATAGTTCCTGATCAGACGCGGCGTTACGCCGCGGCTAATCTGGATCTATGTTGTTTGCACATGCTCTGAATTTATTCGGCGCTGAAATACATAGTAAAAAGTAAAACCATACAGTCTGTTCATTTATATTTCCAATCTTTCATTTCTTCTGATACCACATCCACAGTGAAGAGGTATTCAAATCAACCTGGAACACAGCAAGAATATTCAAAATATAACGGTTCACATAGCCAGTGCTCACCTGTGAATAATATCACAGTGTTTACACACTGTATTTCTCCGCCAAATAATAGAGTATACCAACCTTCAGTTTGCAACGGCCTGCATTCTTATACCACATCTTTTCTACACATCAACTAGTCTGAAGTCTGAACACAAAAACTATACACTGCCTGTCATGAAAATGCATTCTTACCAAAAAGAAAAATTTACTATATTATTTATTGGGACTACATTGGACCGCGGATGCACTTCTGCCTATTTACGTATATACAACCAGAAAAAGTACAAAAATTCCTATACTAGTGATCAATGCGCAAATGGAATGCGAAAACATGAAATGACTATAGACAGAGATCCAACCAGACATATCGTTAAGGAATGTCAGACACACACGAGAACATAATGAGCGTTATTGTCAGCTTATAGCAAGAGTCATTATTTATCAGAATACTTCTTCCAAGCAACAACTGTCCGATAGAAGCACCAATCATTATAGCGTTGACCACATGACCATCCTGGATGGTTTCCAATCGGTCCAGGCAAATCAACAATTCCACTAAATATGAGTGATGTTTTTATCCAGTTGTAATACGATATTGATGAATCCGTTTATTTACCCTCGCCACCGCAGAACATATGGGCGAGCATTCCAAGTCGATTATGAAGATTCGTGCTACGCACCATTGATTATCGTGAGGTTGTGTTGCATTGTTAAATGTATGTCTAGTAGAATGGCGCTCTTGACGTTCCTGATGATGGTGCTGTAAACTGTTGACACCCGGAGGAGGCTTCTTCTTCCTGTACATGGTGACAAGTCCTGTGATGCAACTACTTCATGTACATGGTGACACGTCCTGTGATGTACCTACTTCATGTACAGGGTGACAAGTCCTGTGATGCAACTACTTCCTATACAGGGTGACACGTCCTGTGATGTAACTTCCTGTATAGGGTGACAAGTCCTGTGATGCAACTACTTCTTGTACAGGGTGACACGTCCTGTGATGTAACTACTTCCTGTACAGGGTGACAAGTCCTGTGATGTAACTTCCTGTACAGGGTGACACGTCCTGTGATGTAACTACTTTCTATACAGGGTGACAAGTCCTGTGATGTAACATCCTGTACAGGGTGACACGTCCTGTGATGTAACTTCTTCCTGTAAAGGATGACAAGTCCTGTGATGTAGCTTCTTCCTGTACAGGGTGACAAGTCCTGTGATGTAACTTCCTGTACAGGGTGACAGGTCCTGTGATGTAACTTCTTTCTTTCAAACGGTTCTTCTTTGGGCCATCCCGGGTAATCATCCCATATCAGCATATAAATGGGTCTGACAGACCGTTAGACATAGTGTCGTCTCCTCGGTCGCTCCAGGGTCAGTCCATACCTCCACCACCTCTGTTGAATGAGAGAGAGATGGTGAAGCGCGTCCTTTGTCACAGACGTATCTGTAGTTCACGTTGGACTTGTAATCCAGGGATCGCAGGTTTAAACCGAGGTCTCGTGTCGGTGCTTTACACCGTGTACGTACAAGAACCAGAGGAGACTCTGTAATGGGTCTATATCTGTATCATTGCACCAAACATTTAAAATGACTAATCTCTTCAGAAGGCATTGCTCATATGGGCAACCGGTAGCGACGATAAATAAACGTAAAACACGCGTCCCTTGTCACAATGTCGACAATCAGAAGATGCCAGTACCCTACGCTGCTACTGCATGATGTTCCGCGACCTCGACGTGCATGCCGGGAGATCAGCCGGGGTTTACAACGCCTTAGAGGAACTTTAATTGGCCAGTCGTCCTGAGTATTTTCGAAATTGAGGGAGTGATATTTTATCAATGCTTAGAAAAGAGGCTTTTAAGAAAATATATGGAATTCTCTCACAACAATTCATGCTTAAAATAGAACTTAAAAATGAATATTGAAATGTCACTGTTGTTGCATGAGAACTTTTAAATTCTCCTGCCAAATACCGAACAATTTGATTAGTATAAAAGCAATTAATTTGTTTCTGAAACATTTGCAACAGCCACTATTAGTTAAGCACGTGTTGCAGGAATACATGCTTCCGTTCATCCAGAGCAAAACCCTGCATACTCGTGTTATTTATTAAGCGTTTAGACGTTTAGATTAAACACAGACGGATCGATAGTCCAGTGGTAAAATGCTGGACTGGTAATCCAGGGATCGAACTTCGATCCCCCGTCTGACCCTAATAAACAGTCTTTCAGATGGGACATTAAACCAAGGTCTCGTGTCGGTGCTGTACACCGTGCACGTAAACGAACCAGAGGAGACTCTGGCATGGGTCTCTGTCTGTATCATTGCACTATCCTCCAAAAATCTAAAATGACTAATCTCTTCAGCAGGTTTCGCTCATATTGGCAACCGGTAGCGACGATAAATAAACGCAAAACACACACTTAGATTAAACAATGAACATGGCTATTGAAATTTCACATTATATGACATACGAGTGATATAACACTGATTTATTAACTCAAGCCGTAAACTGAGAGACATTGCTAGTTTTTATCTCCCTTGACAGATAAAGTCCGATTTATCCCGAAATCTGTATTGGTCCATTTAGTTGGAATCCTTTGTTTTTATTGTTATTCTCTAACCAGATGGTGCTGTAGGGTACATGTAATTTATCAAAATCCTGTTAATTAATTGATAACACATTTTGCTCTAAGTAATTGACTAGTCTGTAGAATATCTGACGAGATTTAATAATTGAATAATTATAAGAATGAGAACAGTGAGGAACATGGATAGCATGTGGTGCAAAGGAAACAACGATAACAACAGAGGAAACCAATTAAGATGACCAATCTACTTGTACGAGTAATCAGGGGCAGTAACCGACCCATGTGTCTCAGTGCACTGCATGCACGTATCTTCAAGCAAGCAAGCAAGCAAGCAAGCAAGCAAGCAAGCAAGCAAGCAAGCAAGCAAGCAAGCAAGCAAGCAAACAAGCAAGCAAGCACGCAAGCAAGCAAGCAAGCAAACAAGCAAGCAAGCAAGCAAGCACAAGCAAGCACAAGCAAGCACAAGCAAGCACAAGCAAGCACAAGCAAGCACAAGCAAGCACAAGCAAGCAAGCAAACAAGCAAGCAAGCACAAGCAAGCACAAGCAAGCACAAGCAAGCAAGCAAGCACAAGCAAGCAAGCACGCAAGCAAGCAAGCAAGCAAGCAAGCAAACACGTAGCTTCAGGTGCGAAAGGTCAGGAGTTCGCCCCTTGTTGGATCCGTTAGGCAAGGCATTCACATTCTACATGTCTCTTCTCTCGCCCTCGTGGCGATGGATTCCATCCAGAGTGATTAATATAAGTTATAAAAACTTGTTTCGCAATCTATCTAAAATATAAATTTGTATAAACTAAGTAAGTAAGTAATCTTTATTTATATCTTATCATTACACGTGCGGTATTTGAAATAACGTCACCAATATATGCACAGTCAAACATGTGTTAGTGGTCACCACCTTTATTAAGCAGCCAACCTGTATTAAGCGGCCAGTTTCCAGATTCCCTATATGTTGTTTTATTATATATTTGCCATCTATTAAGCAGCCACATGCGCTTAACAACCACTTTCTGTGATTCCCTCCGCTGGGTGCTTGAGACAGGGTTGACTGTAGTCTACAGCATAAAATTAAACTAGAGGACATAGAAAACGCACACTTTAGATAAGTGTGTTTTTACATGAAAAACAATAACTATATAAATACATTTTGGAATATTTTTAGTTGTTCAGTTTGTGATTTGTAATAAAGATGTGATCCTTTGATGGAATCCTTCATATTTCGTGTTCATGTAATAATAATAATAATATAGTGTAGGTGTGCGGTTTCTATGTCCTCTAGTATATAATGTAGGTGTGCGTTTTCTATGTCCTCTAGTATATAATGTAGGTGTGCGTTTTCTATGTCCTCTAGTATATAATGTAGGTGTGCGTTTTCTATGTCCTCTAGTATATAATGTAGGTGTGCGTTTTCTATGTCCTCTAGTATATAATGTAGGTGTGCGTTTTCTATGTCCTCTAGTATATAATGTAGGTGTGCGTTTTCTATGTCCTCTAGTATATAATGTAGGTGTGCGTTTTCTATGTCCTCTAGTATATAATGTAGGTGTGCGTTTTCTATGTCCTCTAGTATATAATGTAGGTGTGCGTTTTCTATGTCCTCTAGTATATAATGTAGGTGTGCGTTTTCTATGTCCTCTAGTATATAATGTAGGTGTGCGTTTTCTATGTCCTCTAGTATATAATGTAGGTGTGCGTTTTCTATGTCCTCTAGTATATAATGTAGGTGTGCGTTTTCTATGTCCTCTAGTATATAATGTAGGTGTGCGTTTTCTATGTCCTCTAGTATATAATGTAGGTGTGCGTTTTCTATGTCCTCTAGTATATAATGTAGGTGTGCGTTTTCTATGTCCTCTAGTATATAATGTAGGTGTGCGTTTTCTATGTCGTCTAGTATATAATGTAGGTGTGCGTTTTCTATGTCGTCTAGTATATAATGTAGGTGTGCGTTTTCTATGTCCTCTAGTATATAATGTAGGTGTGCGTTTTCTATGTCGTCTAGTATATAATGTAGGTGTGCGTTTTCTATGTCCTCTAGTATATAATGTAGGTGTGCGTTTTCTATGTCCTCAGTATATAATGTAGGTGTGTGTTTTCTATGTCCTCTAGTATATAATGTAGGTGTGCGTTTTCTATGTCCTCTAGTATATAATGTAGGTGTGCGTTTTCTATGTCCTCTAGTATATAATGTAGGTGTGCGTTTTCTATGTCCTCTAGTATATAATGTAGGTGTGCGTTTTCTATGTCCTCTAGTATATAATGTAGGTGTGCGTTTTCTATGTCCTCTAGTATATAATGTAGGTGTGCGTTTTCTATGTCCTCTAGTATATAATGTAGGTGTGCGTTTTCTATGTCCTCTAGTATATAATGTAGGTGTGCGTTTTCTATGTCCTCTAGTATATAATGTAGGTGTGCGTTTTCTATGTCCTCTAGTATATAATGTAGGTGTGCGTTTTCTATGTCCTCTAGTATATAATGTAGGTGTGCGTTTTCTATGTCCTCTAGTATATAATGTAGGTGTGCGTTTTCTATGTCCTCTAGTATATAATGTAGGTGTGCGTTTTCTATGTCCTCTAGTATATAATGTAGGTGTGCGTTTTCTATGTCCTCTAGTATATAATGTAGGTGTGCGTTTTCTATGTCCTCTAGTATATAATGTAGGTGTGCGTTTTCTATGTCCTCTAGTATATAATGTAGGTGTGCGTTTTCTATGTCCTCTAGTATATAATGTAGGTGTGCGTTTTCTATGTCCTCTAGTATATAATGTAGGTGTGCGTTTTCTATGTCCTCTAGTATATAATGTAGGTGTGCGTTTTCTATGTCCTCTAGTATATAATGTAGGTGTGCGTTTTCTATGTCCTCTAGTATATAATGTAGGTGTGCGTTTTCTATGTCCTCTAGTATATAATGTAGGTGTGCGTTTTCTATGTCCTCTAGTATATAATGTATGCGTTTTCTATGTCCTCTAGTATATAATGTAGGTGTGCGTTTTCTATGTCCTCTAGTATATAATGTAGGTGTGCGTTTTCTATGTCCTCTAGTATATAATGTAGGTGTGCGTTTTCTATGTCCTCTAGTATATAATGTAGGTGTGCGTTTTCTATGTCCTCTAGTATATAATGTAGGTGTGCGTTTTCTATGTCCTCTAGTATATAATGTAGGTGTGCGTTTTCTATGTCCTCTAGTATATAATGTAGGTGTGCGTTTTCTATGTCCTCTAGTATATAATGTAGGTGTGCGTTTTCTATGTCCTCTAGTATATAATGTAGGTGTGCGTTTTCTATGTCCTCTAGTATATAATGTAGGTGTGCGTTTTCTATGTCCTCTAGTATATAATGTAGGTGTGCGTTTTCTATGTCCTCTAGTATATAATGTAGGTGTGCGTTTTCTATGTCCTCTAGTATATAATGTAGGTGTGCGTTTTCTATGTCCTCTAGTATATAATGTAGGTGTGCGTTTTCTATGTCCTCTAGTATATAATGTAGGTGTGCGTTTTCTATGTCCTCTAGTATATAATGTAGGTGTGCGTTTTCTATGTCCTCTAGTATATAATGTAGGTGTGCGTTTTCTATGTCCTCTAGTATATAATGTAGGTGTGCGTTTTCTATGTCCTCTAGTATATAATGTAGGTGTGCGTTTTCTATGTCCTCTAGTATATAATGTAGGTGTGCGTTTTCTATGTCCTCTAGTATATAATGTAGGTGTGCGTTTTCTATGTCCTCTAGTATATAATGTAGGTGTGCGTTTTCTATGTCCTCTAGTATATAATGTAGGTGTGCGTTTTCTATGTCCTCTAGTATATAATGTAGGTGTGTGTTTTCTATATCCTCTAGTATATAATGTAGGTGTGCGTTTTCTATGTCGTCTAGTATATAATGTAGGTGTGCGTTTTCTATGTCCTCTAGTATATAATGTAGGTGTGCGATTTCTATGTCCTCTAGTATATAATGTAGGTGTGTGTTTTCTATGCCGTCTAGTATATAATGTAGGTGTGCGTTTTCTATGCCCTCTAGTATATAATGTAGGTGTGCATTTTCTATGTCGTCTAGTATATAATGTAGGCGTGCGTTTTCTATGTCCTCTAGTATATAATGTAGGTGTGCGTTTTCTATGTCGTCTAGTATACGTATGTAATGTCACTCCAGCTTATAGTTATAGGAGACGAACAAAGAAATAAGAAGAATACGTATGGAATAAAGGTGTGACAGATATTATAGAAGCTATAATACAATGACGTTTTAAATGAAATGTGACACACCCTACTTTCTAGGAAAAAATAGAAAGAGACCACATCTGTGGTATCTGATCATTTCGCAATACAGCTAAAGGTTAAACCAACAATGTAATCAAGTTAATCACAAACAGGAGACCATTAGTGTTATAGATGTTCATAAAAAGGTGTCTCATAAGTCAGTACTTGCTGGCCCTTCCAATACTTAAACTTTATTTATTTTACAATGATTGCGAAACAACTTATATTAATCACTCTCGTTGGCGCGGATGAACTCGTATATGTGGTCATTCGTGTGGGAGGAAACCGGAGTACCCGGAAAAAACCCACCTGTCCGATCTGGCGACTACCTTACCTTCCAATAGGATTGCCACTAAAATAAACAAACACTTATACGTATGTGCAATTACTACACAAGCGTCATCACCATGTTTACACACTGCTTGCATTTTCAAGTTTCCATATTTATTGCCTTAACAATATTAAAACTAATTAAAAAACACTCCAGAAAATAATTATGTGCATACAATACGAGGAAATAAATGATACTGTTTGCGAAATACAACACTGTTTAGCCTCATAAAGTCATCGGCTTTTGAAGGGAATTCCTGCAAGATCAATACTCCATTTGTATTTAACATCGTTAGCAACCTATGAAAGAAGCACCTTTGCAACAGTTATATTAATATCCTCCCTGTTATTAGACCGACAGTTGGATAGCCTATTTACATATAAACTTGCAACGTTGTCTATACACAATGATTTTGCAGTTTCGTGTAGTTCAGACAGTAGCTATTAATAAACTGGATGACGACATCTTGTCATCATTGGGCAACTTTCAGTGAATTCAATATGGCGTCAAAAATGGCCGCCAAAAGTAAATGTAATGCATATAATGCAGTCACTGTCTTTATATGTTAACCAGATAAAATATAAATCGACTAAATACATACAGGTATAACAAATGGTTAGAATATTAACTGAATGTTCCTATTTATTATGACTCTGTAACATACATGACCATAAATGATGAAATCAGCTTATATTTATTATGACACTGTAACATACATGACCATAAATGATGAAATCAGCTTATATTTATTAACATGCTATATGTGTTTGTCAAGTAACCGTACTTCATTTGAAGGAAACAGCAGGCAATTCTGAACTAACACATATTACACACACAGTATATACAGTTGAAAGAAGTGAGTAGCAATGATTGATGGCAAGATACTACACTAGCAATGTGTAGATAATTATAATGGTATAGTCGAGTTACCATTATATGAAAGTCATTTTAAAATTGCGACAAATGCATTTACTTATATGAAATCTAAATCTCTATCAGGTTTCTCTCTGTTTGTCTTCGCCACTTATGTCGCCAATTGAAAACAACTTGGAGCTAATTAAAAAAAACTTGGAGCCAACTAAAAGCCATATAGTTCACAAATAAATATTTGAAGCCATGTATTCGACAAAACATGGGCCAACAAAAATACAATTAAAATAAAAACGGTGCGTCAAATATTTTCGCCAATTCACAAAATTGGCCATTGGCGACCGACAGCGGGAACCCTGCTTTATGGTGCATGTAATTTAAAAATGCACATACTTGATACAGTATGACATTTATTCTAACAATGATTTGTTGTAAACAATAAAACACTAGTAATGTAATAACGTTACATAACTGGGTGCGATATACGTTACGTTTAGCAATATATACACAATCCAGTTACATGTTTAGTATACTGTTCTTGTATTTGTTTGTGTTTTATGTTTATCTATCGTCGTTACCGGTTGCCCATATGAGCGACGCCTCCTGAAGAGATTAGTCAGTTTAGATATTTGGAGGATAGTGCAATGATACAGACAGAGACCCATTTCAGAGTCTCCTCTGTGTTGTTTACGTGCACGGTGTACAGTACCGACACGAGACCTCGGTTTAATGTCCCATCAAATACTGTTCATTTTATTAGGGTCAGACGGGGGATCGAACCTGCGATCCCTGGATTACCAGTAAAGCGTGTTACCACTTGACTACAGATCCGTCTGTATTTGTTGTTCTTACAAAATCTCACATATGGCTTTATATGATGACTAGTTTAACAAACACATAACATGTAACATTTAACAAACACATAGCAAGTAACATTTAACAAACACATAACATGTAACATTTAACAAACACATAGCAAGTAACATTTAACAAACACATAACATGTAACATTTAACAAACACATAACATGTAGCATTTAACAAACACATAACATGTAACATTTAACAAACACATAACATGTAACATTTAACAAACACATAACATGTAACAAACACATAACATGTAACATTTAACAAACACATAACAAGTAACATTTAACAAACACATAACAAGTAACATTTAACAAACACATAACATGTAACATTTAACAAACACATAGCATGTAACATTTAACAAACACATAACATGTAACATTTAACAAACACATAACATGTAACATTTAACAAACACATAACATGTAACATTTAACAAACACATAACAAGTAACATTTAACAAACACATAACATGTAACATTTAACAAACACATAACATGTAACATTTAACAAACACATAACATGTAACATTTAACAAGCACATACCATGTAACATTTAACAAACACATAACATGTAACATTTAACAAACACATAACATGTAACATTTAACAAACACATAACATACAACAGAGCAAAACATAAAATATCGGTTAACATGATGTGATGACTAGATACATATATGTCATGTAACAGATACAATGTAGTCAACGTATATCAACATTCAACACAATGACTATATACATCATGCATGTATTAGCTCCACACTTGCACACAATGACTATATACATCATGCATGTATTAGCTCCAAACTTGCACACAATGACTATATACATCATGCATGTATTGGCTCCAAACTTGCACACAATGACTATATACATCATGCATGTATTAGCTCCAAACTTGCACACAATGACTATATACATCATGCATGTATTAGCTCCAAACTTGCACACAATGCCTATATACATCATGCATGTATTAGCTCCAAACCTGCACACAATGCCTATATACACCATGCATGTATTAGCTCCAAACTTGCACACACTGACTATATACATCATGCATGTATTAGCTCCAAACTTGCACACAATGCCTATATACATCATGCATGTATTAGCTCCAAACCTGCACACAATGCCTATATACACCATGCATGTATTAGCTCCAAACTTGCACACAATGACTATATACATCATGCATGTATTAGCTCCAAACTTGCACACAATGACTATATACATCATGCATGTATTAGCTCCAAACTTGCACACAATGACTATATACATCATGCATGTATTAGCTCCAAACTTGCACACAATGACTATATACATCATGCATGTATTAGCTCCAAACTTGCACACAATGACTATATACATCATGCATGTATTAGCTCCAAACTTGCACACAATGACTATATACACCATGCATGTATTAGCTCCAAACTTGCACACAATGCCTATATACATCATGCATGTATTAGCTCCAAACTTGCACACAATGACTATATACATCATGCATGTATTAGCTCCAAACTTGCACACAATGACTATATACATCATGCATGTATTATCTCCAAACCTGCACACAATGACTATATACATCATGCATGTATTAGCTCCAAACTTGCACACAATGACTATATACATCATGCATGTATTAGCTCCAAACTTGCACACAATGACTATATACATCATGCATGTATTAGCTCCAAACTTGCACACAATGACTATATACATCATGCATGTATTAGCTCCAAACTTGCACACAATGACTATATACATCATGCATGTATTAGCTCCAAACTTGCACACAATGACTATATACATCATGCATGTATTAGCTCCAAACTTGCACACAATGACTATATACATCATGCATGTATTAGCTCCAAACTTGCACACAATGACTATATACATCATGCATGTATTAGCTCCAAACTTGCACACAATGACTATATACATCATGCATGTATTAGCTCCAAACTTGCACACAATGACTATATACATCATGCATGTATTAGCTCCAAACTTGCACACAATGACTATATACATCATGCATGTATTAGCTCCAAACTTGCACACAATGACTATATACATCATGCATGTATTAGCTCCAAACTTGCACACAATGACTATATACATCATGCATGTATTAGCTCCAAACTTGCACACAATGACTATATACATCATGCATGTATTAGCTCCAAACTTGCACACAATGACTATATACATCATGCATGTATTAGCTCCAAACTTGCACACAATGACTATATACATCATGCATGTATTAGCTCCAAACTTGCACACAATGACTATATACATCATGCATGTATTAGCTCCAAACTTGCACACAATGACTATATACACCATGCATGTATTAGCTCCAAACTTGCACACAATGACTATATACATCATGCATGTATTAGCTCCAAACTTGCACACAATGACTATATACACCATGCATGTATTAGCTCCAAACTTGCACACAATGACTATATACACCATGCATGTATTAGCTCCAAACTTGCACACAATGACTATATACATCATGCATGTATTAGCTCCAAACTTGCACACAATGACTATATACACCATGCATGTATTAGCTCCAAACTTGCACACAATGACTATATACATCATGCATGTATTAGCTCCAAACTTGCACACAATGACTATATACATCATGCATGTATTAGCTCCAAACTTGCACACAATGACTATATACACCATGCATGTATTAGCTCCAAACTTGCACACAATGACTATATACACCATGCATGTATTAGCTCCAAACTTGCACACAATGACTATATACATCATGCATGTATTAGCTCCAAACTTGCACATAATGACTATATACATCATGCATGTATTAGCTCCAAACTTGCACACAATGACTATATACACCATGCATGTATTAGCTCCAAACTTGCACACAATGACTATATACATCATGCATGTATTAGCTCCAAACTTGCACACAATGACTATATACACCATGCATGTATTAGCTCCAAACTTCAGCAATAAAACAATCCTAGTATCAACATAATAACATATTGGTAATAATTATACGATGACGAGTTACATGTATATCAATGTACAGTCTTGATCTGTTATGTCAAAGTCGGTTATGTCGAAATATCCGGTTATTCGGTAGTTGGATCAAAGTCCCGTTTCAGACACTATCGTTTTACATATAACTGGATCTGTTTGTATCGAATTTCGTTATGTCAAACTTCGGTTATGTCGAAGTATTTTGTTCGTTCCGATGGAATTCGACATAACGGATGTAGACTGTATATACTAGCTGCTCATGCAAGATATAAATCCTTCAATGTAATGACTAGATACACATTCTAAGTTCCAAACATGAGCAATAACTAGTATGATGTTGTTAATTGCAACGTTTGGCCATCAAGTCATGGAGAGATACACATGTGCATATTATATTTGATTTGTTCTTTGCAGCACATTTCAACGCCATGACATGCATCAAAAACAAAGTATGATAACCGGGAGCTGTTGTAATGATAACGCATCTGACTTTCACATGAGCATCGCATACGTTTCAGGAGTTGTGGAACCATATGCGCATCATAATGGGTCATAACTGTAAATAACTGTATTAGATTACCGTATTTCCTCCATCTTTGATCGAATAGATTCCAGATAAGATGTATCCTCGTCCACAGCATGCTCCATATACGCAGGCTTAGAAATGTGCTCGTTTGAGATTTTCATAGAATGATTCCGGTGTTGAAGGAAATGACTGCAATATTGATGCAGGTACAGGTGATTTTCCAACCTTCTTAGTCCAAGTCACAATGCGCACATCCGACATGGTACTTTGGCCATAATCCCATAGCATTTACTAACAAAGGCAGGAGATGGTTCCATCACTTCTTCTAGATCTGCTGCTTTATCGGACAAATGTCATACATTGATGACTGTACCTTTTGTCAATGGAAGTCATGATAGCGCAGTGGATGCGCGTTCGCTTCAGGTGCGAAAGGTCCGGAGTTCGAGCCCCGCTGGCATTTAAATTCCACATTGCCTCTTCTCTCCTTCATGGCGATGGATTCCATCAGGAATGAGGTCTCGAGAGTGATTAATATAAGTTGAAAGAACTTGTTTCGCAATCGAGCTAAGATAAATTTGTATAAACTTTTGTCAGTCCCATGAAAGCAGGCTACTGTATAACACGTGGATAATGCGTAAGCAGCTTGTAGGTCAGGTACTATTGCATCAACGATCGCATTTATGTCGATGTCTGCTCGATCCTGTACTGGCGAATCCATAATGACCTTCACATATAATCTTACAGTAATACATCTACACAGTTCCGCAACACCTTCCACCAGTGGTTGCATTCAATTTCATAGTGTTTACCAAGACATGTATCAATCTTCCGAATTGTCAAAGCAGTCATTGCTTTTCTATGCTGATCTGCGATATGACTCGATGCACATGCTGCCAGTAACTGAAGCCAGTTGTGAGCAGAGTCTCAACATCTGTCATTATTTTACACATAATACAATACACTTGACCAGTTGACTTTGAATAACAGAGCCAAATATATCAATTGTTTCACCCGACAACGTATGCGTACGACTAAATAATTGCCTTTGTGCAATGGCGTGTATGATTCAGTCTCCCCCAACATATGTCTCACTGACGTCATCACCATAGCGATTGCATTCTGAGCTACCCCATTCTATCCAATAGCTATGCATATTTTCATCTAACTTATTGGGCCATAAACCAAGATCATTATCAAACTTCATTAATCCAGCTTCAACTGGTTCTTTTTCTTCATCGGGTTTAACTTCAATCACTTATTTTGATGTGCTACCCTTACTAGCATGTTGCTTGTTTGAATCAGTACTTGTACTTTCTTCTCCAGGATCAGAATGGGGTTGGGATTACAGAGGCTCAGACGCACGTTGATTGTGATCTTATAACCACTGTGCAATGTTTGGTAATTGTCTGATCTTTTCTGCTTCTTCTATATTTTCCTGTCGCTTAGTATTATCTTGATTTATATTTCCTTCCGTTATGACGGTAACGACTTGTTCGCTATCCATATCAGGTATGTGTCTTTATTTTCATCACAAACAAGCTATGGGCTGGAAGGAAAAGTCATTTGTGTACAGGAATACATCCACGGTTGCTTAACACAACTCTTAACTATGCGTGGTGTTCGGATGATGTTGCTGGTCATATTTGATTTCTTGTGACATAATGACTTCTGGCAAGATTGGAACCCCCGTTTTAGTAAGTTTTAATTTAGTGGTGAAAGACACATGCATTGGCATAATGCTAATATCTTCCGACTGTTTACTATCATGCTATGTGAGGTCAACTTGGATTTCAGTATGTTGTTACTCTTTTTTTCTTTTCTTTTTTATCATTTATTTTCTCAAGTGCATCTCAAAATACAATATCAATATAACATGTTTTCAAAGTTACTATGTTCAGAAACAGTATGTATGCATATATTATTGGATATCGTACATTGATATGCGCAATGCATTTGAAAGAGACATATATATAATAGAGAAAGTCTTAAGAAGATGTCCACAGAAGGAAGAGGAAAATGGATACATATATATTATTTTTCAATAGTCTCTGTATTCAGCAGTTGAACACAGACACTCAAACAAGTTGTTACTCTTACAGGTCAATTCAACAACACAATTCCATTCGGACGGGGAGGGGGGAGCGGATAGGGGAGGGAACGAGGGCATTTATTTTGCGAATGTGATACGATCTAGACATGCATACGAGCTTAATTAAGCTCATAAAGCAAAACAAATGTACAATGCATATTAGTTGCAATTGAAAATTCTGATAGAATTTAATTAACTGCAATGGTAATTATGGTGTATTCCCGCCTCACTCCAACCCCTATTCGACCTTCATATTGTTGTTGTAGTAGTCAGTAGACACTATAGAAATGAATACTAGTATTCGCCAATAAACATCTGAATAAACATCTAGGTATGTATTCGCGAATTAACATCTGAATAAACATCTGAATAAACACCTGGCTGTGTATTCGCCAATAAACACCTGAATAACCAACTACCATCTACAAGCCAACTTCACAGACCTTACTAGTAAAGGACTCACTCTGTAGGAAATAATACCAAACACTGATTAGCTATATCAGGGAATAGATTTCTAATATTACATTTTTCGCAAGGAATGGTATTGTACGATATTTGGGATCTCTCCGCTGTATCTCCGGGTCAAATTGGACAGCGTAGTAATTATGGGTCCTATTCAGACAACATTGCGGTATTTTCCAGTTGTATTTTTCCATGAATCCTGTCGCTCACTGTCACAAGCGTGGAAAGAGAGCTTATTGGAACATCACGGCATACAACAAGCAGTATTGCTGTGACCAGTAATAGTAATTCTTATTGGATATAGAAATAACGGAGGGAATATAAACGATTGAAGAGATTATATATAGTGACTTTCGCAATTCTGGAGTGATTACTAAATAGTGTGTACACAAGACTTGGCCAAACGTTGGTTTGCTTAACACCTCAAGCTGGTCAGAAATAAAGCCACACTATATATTTAAAGTTTGACCGTAAGTGTTTTTCTTCTTCAATATTTAGTCCGTGTACTTTGTACTCAACTCTTCATATTGTACTTGAGTAAATTTCTTCTGCACGTGAATAATCCCCTGTGTTTACGTTTATTTATCGTCGCTACCGGTTGCCCATATGAGCGACGTCTCCTGAAGAGATTAGTCGATTTAGATTTTTGGAGAGTGCAATGATAGAGAGTCTCCTCTGGTTCTTTTACGTGCACGGTGTAAAGCACCGACAAGAGACCCTCGGTTTAAAGTCCCATCTGAAAGACTGTTAATTTTATTAGGGTCAGACGGGGGATCGAACCTGCGATCCCTGGATTACAAGTCCAGCGTGTTATGGACTACAGATCCGTCTGTCAATAATTCCATATTGTCCGTGAATACTTTTACAGGCACGCGCATAACTTCCTAAAGTACGTGAATATATTTGTTTCGACTCTATGTGGATAACGTCCCATTGTACGTGATTAACTTCCCACGGTACGTGATTAACGTCCTACTGTACGCGATAAACTTCCTATTGTACGTGATTAACTTCCTACTGTACGTGATTAACTTCCTACTGTACGTGATTAACTTCCTATTGTACGTGATTAACTTCCTACGGTACGTGATTAACTTCCTACTGTACGTGATTAACTTACTACTGTACATGATTAACTTCCTACTGTACGTGATTAACTTCCTACTGTACGTGATTAACTTCCTACAGTACGTGATTAACTTCCTACTGTACGTGATTAACTTCCTACAGTACGTGATTAACTTCCTATTGTACGTGTTTAGCTTCCCTACTGTACGTGATTAACTTCCTACTGTACGTGATTAACTTCCTACTGTACGTGATTAACTTCCTACAGTACGTGATTAACTTCCTACTGTACGTGATTAACTTCCTACTGTACGTGATTAACTTCCTATTGTACGCGATTAACTTCCCTACAGTACGTGATTAACTTCCTACTGTACGCGATTAACTTCCTATTGTACGTGATTAACTTCCTACTGTACGTGTTTAACTTCCCTACTGTACGTGATTAACTTCCTACTGTACGTGATTAACTTCCTACTGTACGTGATTAACTTCCTACAGTACGTGATTAACTTCCTACTGTATGTGATTAACTTCCTACTGTACGTGATTAACTTCCTACAAATGTACGTGATTAACTTCCTACTGTACGTGATTAACTTCCTACTGTACGTGATTAACTTCCTATTGTACGTGATTAACTTCCTACAGTACGTGATTAACTTCCTACTGTACGCGATTAACTTCCTATTGTACGTGATTAACTTCCCGTATGTACGTGATTAACTTCCTAAAGTACGTGATTAACTTCCCACTGTACGTGATTAACTTACTACTGTACGTGATTAACTTCCTAATGTACGTGATTAACTTCCCGTATGTACGTGATTAACTTCCTAATGTACGTGATTAACTTGCCACTGTACGTGATTAACTTCCTACTGTACTTAACTTCCTACTGTACGTGATTAACTTACTACTGTACGTGATTAACTTCCTATTGTACGCGATTAACTTCCTATTGTACGTGATTAACTTCCTATTGTACGCGATTAACTTCCTATTGTACACGATTAACTTCCTATTGTACGTGATTAACTTCCTATTGTACGCGATTAACTTCCTATTGTACGTGATTAACTTCCCGTATGTACGTGATTAACTTCCCACTGTACGTGATTAACTTCCTAATGTACGTGATTAACTTCCCTACTGTACGTGATTAACTTACTAATGTACGTGATTAACATCCTATTGTACGTGATTAACTTACTACTGTACATGATTAACTTCCTATTGTACGCGATTAACTTCCTATTGTATGTGATTAACTTCATATTGTACGCGATTAACTTCCTATTGTACGCGATTAACTTCCTATTGTACGTGATTAACTTCCTATTGTACGTGATTAACTTCTAGTGTACGTGATTAACTTCCTACTGTACGTGATTAACTTCCTACTGTATGTGATTAACTTCCTATTGTACGTGATTAACTTCATATTGTACGCGATTAACTTCCTATTGTACGCGATTAACTTCATATTGTACGTGATTAACTTCCTATTGTACGTGATTAACTTCCTATTGTACGCGATTAACTTCATATTGTACGTGATTAACTTCCTATTGTACGTGATTAACTTCCTATTGTACGCGATTAACTTCATATTGTACGTGATTAACTTCCTATTGTACGCGATTAACTTCATATTGTACGTGATTAACTTCCTATTGTACGTGATTAACTTCCTATTGTACGCGATTAACTTCATATTGTACGTGATTAACTTCCTATTGTACGTGATTAACTTCCTACTGTACATGAAGGAATTCTTACTGTCCGTAAATAAATTCCTACTGCCGTAAATACATTCCTACTGCCCGTAAATAAATTCCTACTGTCCGTAAATAAATTCCTACTGCCCTTAAATAAATTCCTATATTCCTACTGTCCGTAAATAAATTCCTACTGTCCGTAAATAAATTCCCCCTGTCCGTAAATAAATCCCACTGACTGTCCGTAAATAAATTCCCACTGTCCGTAAATAAATTCCTACTGTCCGTAAACAAATTCCTACTGTCCGTAAATAAATTCCTACTGTCCGTAAATATATTCCTACTGTACGTAAATAAATCCTACTGTATGTAAATAAATTCCTACTCTACGTAAACAAATTCCTACTCTACGTAAACAAATTTCTACTCTCCGTAAATATATTCGTACTGTACGTAAATAAATCCTACTGTATGTAAATAAATTCCTACTGTCCGTAAATAATTCCTACTGTACGTAAATAAATTCCTACTGTACGTAAATAAATTCCTACTGTACGTAAATAAATCCTACTGTATGTAAATAAATTCCTACTGTACGTAAATAAATTCCTACTGTACGTAAATAAATTCCTACTGTCCGGGAATAAGTTTCTAGAATTTGTGAAAAAATCCCAACAGTATTTGAATAAATTCCTACGGCTCGTATAAATACGTGTTTTCACGTTTATTTATCGTCGCTACCGGTTGCCGATATCAGCGACGCCTCCTGAAGAGATTAGTTATTTTAGATTTTGGAGGATAGTGCAGGATACAGACAGAGACCCATTCCAGAATCTCCTCTGGTTCTTTTACGTGCACCGTGTAAAGCACCGACACGAGACCTCCGTTTAACGTCCCATCTGAAAGCCTGTTTATTTTATTATGGTCAGACGGTGGATCGAACCTGCGATCCCTGGATTACCAGTCCAGCGTGTTACCATTGGACTACATATCCGTCTGTGTATAAATACCGCTGAACGGAAAGCATTCATAGCTAGAGAATAGTACTCAGAGAGTTGCAAACCCCCGCATTAGTAGTTGACACAAGTCAAAATGCTTGATTTCTCATGACCTCGATTTGAAACGGGGTATGGCTTATTTGAAATCTCTTATCAGGTTTACTATAGGTTGACTATATATGTCTATCTTGTATCGTTACCGAGTTATAATCATGCATAGTTCACTATGGAAGTCAATGGAGTGGACACTTCACTGACCACCCTAACCATAAACCTTGCCCGATTTCTTCCAAAATCGAATCATTTCCTATTAGCCTATTAAACTATAAAACGATCTCTATATATCCACACAGTTTCATCCAACTCCATTGACATCTACTAGAGCTATTGCGTCCATAGACAGACGAACAGACGGACACCCAAAGCAATAAACCCCGTTCCAATGTGTGGGTGTTAACTTAGTTTATACAAATTTATTTAGCTCGATTGCGAAACACAAGTTCTTACAACTTATATTAATCACTCTCGAGACCTCATTCCTGATGGAATCCATCGCCACGAGGGAGAGAGAAGTATATGGCAACGTGGTATTTAAATGCCTTGCCTTGGGTGTTAACTATAATGTCATTGTTTATTAAGTTAGTTTCAGCTCATACAGCAGGTTCACTCTGTAGGAGATATATAAGGTTATGACTACGTTTACTAGCCTAGAGTGTACCAGAGAGCTAATGGGGGCTAACTAGAGAGTACTTCAACATTAGGTTCGTAGTTTGGAAGCTACAGGAAAATAGCATCACAATAGTGTTGTTCTATACAACCCAATTACAAGTAATTTGTATTTACATGTTGGTTTGGTTTGCATACGAAGTAAAACAAGTTTTATTGAGCTTCCTTGAAGCTGTAGGAAAGATCTAGTCGGAAATGGATTACTTGAGGGTGATTGGACATTTCCTCAAGAACTGCTCATTAAAGGCATATATAACTGTGTTTCTAACATAATATTTACAGTTGATGATTATGGGATGAACACATTTCTTTTTTATTTCAGCTTGAAACGATAACGGCGGAAAACAGCTCGGAACCGCATTGTTCACATACATACAAGCGTACCAACGACTGAATACAGCTCGGAAACCCATTGCTCACATACATACAAGCTTGCCAACGACTGAATACAGCTCGGAAGCCCAGTGTTCACATACATACAAGCTTACCAACGACTGAATACAGCTCGGAACCCCATTGTTCACTTACATACAAGCTTACCAACGACTGAATACAGACCAGGATCCCAGTGTTCACTTACATACAAGCGTACCAACGACTGAATACAGCTCGGAATCCCATTGTTCACTTACATACAAGCTTGACGACGACTGAATACAGATCAGGATCCCATTGTTCACATACATACAAGCTTACCAACGACTGAATACAGCTCAGGATCCCATTGTTCACATACATACAAGCTTGCCAACGACTGAATACAGCTCAGGATCCCATTGTTCACTTACATACAAGCAGCTTGCCAACGACTGAATACAGCTCAGGATCCCATTGTTCACATACATACAAGCTTACCAACGACTGAATACAGATCAGGATCCCATTGCTCACATACATACAAGCTTGCCAACGACTGAATACAGCTCGGAACCCCATTGTTCACTTACATACAAGCTTGACGACGACTGAATACAGCTCAGGATCCCATTGTTCACATACATACAAGCGTACCAACGACTGAATACAGCTCGGAACCCCATTGTTCACTTACATACAAGCGTACCAACGACTGAATACAGATATCAGGACCCCATTGTTCACATACATACAAGCTTGCCAACGACTGAATACAGCCCAGGATCCCATTGTTCACATACATACAAGCTTAACGACGACTGAATACAGCTCGGAACAACATAGCACGTACGCTGGAACATGAATACTCGGATCATAATGTTCATATAGTTCACACTGTGTTGGAGAAATACGTTCTTAGTATGCAATAAACGTGTTATTACTGGCAAATATCTAGCGCTTTATTTGAAATATATGTAACAGGAAGAGATAAACAGGATGGATAATTTAACGGATGCAACGAACAATGACTACGCGGAATACTATGGTGATGAAATATCACCGTCGTTCTTTTACTTTGCTAAATATACAACTATTTATCTTCAACCCGTGATATTTACCGTTGGGTTGCTTGGAAACTTTATGTCGTTTTGCGTGTTTCTATCAAAGTCAATGAGAAAGATTTCATCGAACCTTTACCTTGCTGGTAAGTACTTTGTTTTGTTTTTATTGACTTCAATTCAATGTAATGGTTTGTTTTCGACGCAGCTTGTTTTAACGGATATATGTAATTTGACAAATTCAATGTATTTTAAATTCGTGGATATGACGTCTGAAATGAAATATTGCTGACAATTTAAATTTCTGATATCTGTCACGTAATTTCGTAATTCGTTGCATTACTGCCAGGCATAGCCGTCGCACTCTGATAACGAACCCGTATTAAGCAATGTGTGTGAGGTATCTTGCTCAATGACACCACATACGTGCCCTCACCGAGTATCGAACTCGGGACTCTTCGATTCCAAATGCGACGCTCTATCCACGGACGCCACACAACGAACAATGGTTATTTAAGTTATTACACTTCAATGAATTAAAGTATTTTGATTAGATAACGATGCAGTAAATATATTGTGATAGCTCCGGGCAAGACAGGGCATATAACCCTTAATATATATTTTTTCCACATGCCTCGCGATTCTAAAATCAAACCTGAATACGAAAATGCGCAATGCTTCTGTACAAGACAAGGACATAAATATGGGGCCGGGGGAAATGTTTCGATAATTTACATAATTTTAACTATAATGTATGTTAAATTTCCTAACACATGGGAAGACTAACAGCGTAATACGATATGAAGATCTATTGAACATTTATGCGAATCTAAATCTGGACGTGCCGGTGTCAATGTAAGAATCACCCATCGTGAAATTACTCAGTTGTGGCGGATCGTGTGATATAACCCCTGGCCGGCACTATATGCTCTTATACCATGTCAACAAACCACCAAATAACATATATTACATATATTATATATATCACATAGAAGTATAATATATATATAATACATGCATATAATACAAAATACAGTTACAATACTACATAGCTATAATTCACAGACGGATCTGTAGTCCAGTGGTAGCACGCTGGATTGGTAATCCAGGGATCGCAGGTTCTATCCCCCGTCTGACCCTAATAAAATGAACAGTCTTTCAGATGGGACTTTAAACCGAGGTCTCGTGTCGGTGCTTTATACCGTGCACGTACAATAACCAGAGGAGATTCTGGAATGGGTCTCTGTCTGTATCATTGCACTATCCTCCAAATATCTGAAATAACTATTCTCTTCAGGAGGCGTCGCTCATAGGGGCAACCGGTAGCGACGATAAATAAATGTAAAAAACACACACACATATAGCCATTCACCATAAACAGTGGTGATACTAGTGACAGAATAGTTAAGGCCGTTGACTTCAAATCACAAACCACTCACCGATATGTAGCAATAGGGGTATCGAATTCTTGCATGTGAGGATGCTATCCCTCTGACTTGAGGAAGGTCGGAGGGTATATCCTGATGTATTCGAGGACATGCCATTTTGGTGTTAATACATACGTAATGTAGAAACATATACTAGAGGACATAGTAAACGCACACTTCGGATAAGTGTGTTTTTACATGAAAAACAATAACTATATAAATACATAGGTCTAAACAATTTGGAATAGTTTTAGTTGTTCAGCATAAAAGTATACTAGAGGACATAGAAAACGCACACTTTAGATAAGTGTGTTTTACATGAAAAACAATAACTATATAAATACATAGGTCTAAACAATTTGGAATAGTTTTAGTTGTTCAGCATAAAAGTATACTAGAGGACATAGAAAACGCACACTTTAGATAAGTGTGTTTTACATGAAAAACAATAACTATATAAATACATAGGTCTAAACAATTTGGAATAGTTTTAGTTGCTCAGCATAAAAGTATACTAGAGGACATAGAAAACGCACACTTTAGATAAGTGTGTTTTACATGAAAAACAATAACTATATAAATACATAGGTCTAAACAATTTGGAATAGTTTTAGTTGTTCAGCATAAAAGTATACTAGAGGACATAGAAAACGCACACTTTAGATAAGTGTGTTTTACATGAAAAACTATAACTATATAAATACATAGTTTTAAGCATTTTGGAATCTTTTTAGTTGTTCAGTCTGTGTTTTGTAATAAAGATGTGATATATCTTTGATGGAATCCTTCGTATTTCGTTACCATGTAATAATAATAATATAATGTAGGTGTGCGTTTTCTATGTCCTCTAGTATATAATGTAGGTGTGCGTTTTCTATGTCCTCTAGTATATAATGTAGGTGTGCGTTTTCTATGTCCTCTAGTATATAATGTAGTTGTGCGTTTTCTATGTCCTCTAGTATATAATGTAGGTGTGTGTTTTCTATGTCCTTTAGTATATAATGTAGGTGTGCGTTTTCTATGTCCTCTAGTATATAATGTAGGTGTGCGTTTTCTATGTCCTCTAGTATATAATGTAGGTGTGCGTTTTCTATGTCCTTTAGTACATTGTATACACCAAACAATGTTACTAGCTGACACTCTTTAGACGCTTTATTTGTCCAGAACGTATACACTACTTTTCATTTGATTCCGGGAAACCGATTTGTAGGCCTCTATTACTATACACTAGCAATATGAAATTACTAACAACGTGAACAAAAAAGAACTCGGCCTGTCTCAACGCCAAGTAACTGACATGGACTGGTGTATCATATTTTCAGACCAATAAATTAATAAGAAAATTACATTTGGACAAGTTCATTATCAAAATGGGTAATTTGTGTCTAAAAATAGTAATATAACTGGCAAAAAGTGCAGATCCTGATGAGACGGCTTATCTCACACACTTAGGTCGGCTAAGCCTGCCCAGGAAACCATGTCTAGGTCCCCGCAAGGCGTTTGACATTAAAGGAACATACATACATACATAGTACTCACAGTTAAAACAAAGTGCCACTTATTTGATGCATTTGTAGGTTGAATACTTGGATATGATTGTGAAATTTGGGGTTTGCGCAAAGCGTAGAGAGGATTCACATATAAACTATTAATCGCTTAATGGCAAAGTTGTCCATAACGACACAATATTGTTATTGAATATCTGTATACGAATGTGTCACCGAAGTGTCGTAGGGGCGTTAAAGCGTAAGCTTTTATTTATGTGAAGCAAGTTTTAACAACTTATATTAATCACTCTCGTTGGCGTGGATGAAAACGTAAATGTGGTCATTCGTGTGGGAGGAAACCGGAATACCCGGAGAAAACATACCTGTCCGATCGGGCGACAACCGTACCATCTCACATACTTCCCGGTCCGAGGATCGAATCCGGGTTGCATTGGTGAGAAGCGAGCGCGCTAACCACTGCGATAATCGGACAGCAGTAGGTGCGTTCAGACAGACAGTTAGACAGACAGTTTATTCAAAACCATTAGGCTAAAAAGCCCATTAGGTCAAAACATATGCATGATAGAGATAGCGAACAATGAAACTACATGTTGTTAAGAACTGGGTTTAGAACTTGATAGCGTGTGTGTGTTTTACGTTTATTTATCGTCGCTACCGGTTGTCCATATGAGCGACGCCTCCTGAAGAGATTAGTCATTTTAAATTTTGGAGGATAGTGCAATGATACAGACAGAGACCCATTCACGAGTCTCCTCTGGTTCTTTTACGTGCACGGTGTAAAGCATCGACACGAGACCTCGGTTTAACGTCCCATCTGAAAGACTGTTAATTGTATTAGGGTCAAACGGGGGATCGAACCTGAGATCCCTGGATTACCAGTCCAGCGTGTTACCACCGGACTACAGATCCGTCTGTGAATTTGATAGCTATGGTGATACATTATATTATGTATGTGACACCCCCATCTATATTGTACAGCTCCAATGTATTTCGCACATGTCTTTGGAGAAATACAGGGATATTCCATAGTTTCAATTATATTACCATTTCTGTATGGTTAGTGTGAACAAAACACACCAAGTTAAACTATGGCACGGTTCCATTTTAATGAGCAAATCGCACCGCTATTGTTCCGAAATATAAGTTACTATTAGCTGTAAGGCTAATTTCGTTAATGTTTATTTCAATGAACCAATACTTATACAGTCAAGGTCAGACACCGCTATTGTTCCGAAATATAAGTTACTATTAGCTGTAAGGCTAATTTCGTTAATGTTTATTTCAATGAACCAATACAAGGTCAGACACCGCTATTGTTCCGAAATATAAGTTACTATTAGCTGTAAGGTTAACTTCGTTAATGTTTATTTCAATGAACCAATACTTATACAGTCACGGTCAGACACCGCTATTGTTCCGAAATATAAATTACTATTAGCTGTAAGGCTAATTTTGTCTAAAGTCAACCCTGTCTTAAGCAGCCAGCGAAGGGACTCACAGAAAGTTGCTGCTTAACACAGGTGGCTGCTTAGTAGAGGTGAAATATATAACAAAGTAACATATTGGGAATCTGAAAACTGGCTGCTTAATGCAGGTTGGCTGTATGTATCCCTTTCCCTCATATAAGCTCATCTTGACGCCATTACCATTACATACATTGACAATGTAGTAGCCAAACCAATGTTCATAATAAGGCCAGAATCTCATGTAGTCCCAGTAATATCTATGGAGGTGGGATAGATATGGTGACTACTTATCCACTGCATAATAGCTAAATGGCTGTCATTTGTATGGAGATATAATAGTATATTAACCTAAATCTCATGTAGTCCCAGTAATATCTATGGAGGTGGGATAGATATGGCGACTACTTATCCACTGCATGATAGCTAAATGGCTGCCGTTTGTATGGAAATATAATAGTATATTAACCTAAATCTCATGTAGTCCCAGTAATATCTATGGAGGTGGGATAGATATGGTGACTACTTATCCACTGCAAGATAGTTAAATGGCTGTCGTTTGTATGGAGATATAATAGTATATTAACCTAAATCTCTATGAAGTCCCAGTAATATATATGGAGGTGGGATAGATATGGCGACTACTTATCCACTGCATGATAGCTAAATGGCTGCCGTTTGTATGGAAATATAATAGTATATTAACCTAAATCTCTAGGAAGGAAAGGGTTAAATGGCTGTCGTTTGTATGGAGATATAATAGTGTATTAACCTAATTCTCTATGAAGGAAAGGGTTAAATGGCTGTCGTTTGTATGGAAATATAATAGTATATAAACCTAAATCGCTATGAAGGAAAGGGTTAATAGAGGTGACCACTAGCACAGGTTTGACTGTAGTTCTCTACACTTTTCAATCAATTAACTTTTTGCAAGTCTGTGATTAATGCTCAGCCGCATGTTAATGCTACATATACCATTAATTATTCACAACTATATGCATGTGGTGGCGGGAACATTAGCGTAAGTTAAATATTGTTGACGAATCTACGTGGATAAATAGTGGGTTGGTCTACGGGGTAGTTGTTAGTTTTTGGGAGAAATCGATCAACGCCTGTGGTCAGCGCGGTCAGCATATTGTCCAGATCACTACAGGAATAAACGTTGCTTGTTTTCTTTTTAAATCGATTTCTGTGTCCGACCTAAGTTTACTTTGTTTATGCTTTCGGCTTGGTATGGTATTAGATCGGATAATGTGTGCATGCGTTTATTTATCATCGCTACCGGTTGCCCATATGAGCGAAGCTTCATGAAGTGAGTAGTCATTTGAGATTTTGGATGGATAGTGCAATGATACAGACAGCGACACATTCTAGAGTCTCCTCTGGTTCTTTTACGTGCACGGTATACAGCACCGACACGATATCTTGGTTTAAAATCCCGTCTGAAGGACTGTTAATATTAGTAATGTCCGACGGGGGATCGAACACGGGCTTCCTGGATTCATAGCCAACGTGTTACCACTGGACTATTGGTCCGTCTATATATAAATGTTTTTTCTTAAGATTAAACTTTATTTATTTTACAACGATTGCGAAGCAAGTTTTAACAACTTATATTAAGCACTCTTGTTGGCGTGGATGAAAGCGTAAATGTGGTCATTCGTGTGGGAGGAAATCGGAGTACCCGGAGAAAACCCAGCTGTCCAATCTGGCGACCACCGTACCATCTCACATACCACATACTTCACATGTTTTTTTCTTGGGAGGATGGGGGGGGGTCAGTCTATACTGCTGGTTTCTGTTTAAAGTCTTATTAAGTAATTCGGATAGTGAACTGTGTGCGACATCTCATACAAGCGGTGTTAATGAAATATGTTAACAATGATTTGTGTATATTCACACGAAAAAGAACTTGGCACTCTTGGCTTGGTTAGACGGAGACTGTTATACTTAGATAGATATATTGACGTAAAATATAGGCACATTTGGTATCAAAATGTGCAAAAATGTATTGGCTACACGATGTTTTACTTTTAATTTGTAATATTAAATTTGATAATTATCAGAAAATTGTTATACGTGTGAATATAAGTATAAAATGTTCCCTCTAACCAAGTGCACACTTTCTTTTTCGTGTGAGTATACATTAGTTTCGTTGCTAATGTGATTTGCTATATGCAGACGACCATGGATATAACTTCCATATCGCAGCGATTATCATCGCCGCTTATGGAAGCTCTGAAAATAGTTTTATTTTTAGAACATTAAGCTTAGTATAGTAGCGATGTTTATTTATCCTCGCTGCCGGCGAACCATGTGGGGGAGCATTGAATGGTGATTATCTGCATAGATTATTCGTGAAGTGTCTGTAGAGTTGTAGAGTGTTGTCTTGTAGTGTCTGTAGAGTTGTAGAGTGTTGTCTTGTAGTGTATGTAGAGTTGTAGAATGTTGTCTTGTAGTGTCTGTAGAGTTTTAGAGTGTTGTCTTGTAGTGTCTGTAGAGTTGTAGAGTGTTGTCTTGTAGTGTCTGTAGAGTTGTAGAGTGTTATCTTGTAGTGTCTGTAGAGTGGTAGAGTGTTGTCTTGTAGTGTGATGGTCTTGAAGTATTCGATGATGGTGCAATAAAACGACAACTGGAGGAGGCGAGGCAACTTCTATCTCTTCAGGGTGACAAGTCCTGGTGGTCTTTTCTGTCTGAACGGCTCATTTTAGGACCACCCTCCCAACTGTTAGTCATCTCGCAGCATCATTTAAACGGATCTGGCAGTTAGACATGTGCTAGTCTCTGTCGCTCCAGGGTCTGGCCAGACCTCCACCTCTTCCATAGACGGCGATGCTGGAGCGTGTGTTCCATGTCGCAAGGTCGACAACCAGAATATCCCAGAATCCTACGCTGCTGCTGCGAGATGTGCCCTGACCGCGACGAGCACGCCGTGGGGAGATCGACCGAGGAACTTTAAGCATACAATCAAACATGTATTAAACAGCCAGCCACAGAATCACAGAAAGCCTATGAGAGGTCCAATGTATAATGGAAGCTCTGTAAATAGTGTTATTGTTTAGAGCGTCACGTATGCATGTAGAGGTTTACCACTAACACAGGTTTGACTGTAGAGGTTACCACTAACACATGTTTGACTGTAGCTGTTTACCGCTAACACAGGTTTGACTGTAGAGGTTACCACTAATACAGGTTTGACTGTAGAGGTGACCACTAACACATGTTTGACTGTAGAGGTTTACCGCTAACAGAGGTTTGACTGTAGAGGTTACCACTAACACAGGTTTGACTGTAGAGGTTACCACTAACACAGGTTTGACAGTAGAGGTGACCACTAACACATGTTTGACTGTAGAGGTGACCACTAACACATGTTTGAATGTAGAGTTGACCACTAACACATGTTTGAATGTAGATGTGACCACTAACACATGTTTGACTGTAGAGACATTCTTCAACTTGGTGACGAGCGTGACATTCTTCAACCTAATGACGAGCGTGACATTGTTCAACTTGGTGACGAGCGTGACATTCTTCAACTCGGTGACGAGCGCGACATTCTTCAACTTGGTGATGAGCGTGACATTTTTCTCTGTTTACTGTCATATTCCCGTTCAATCATACACTTGTATTCATTGTAAAACCAGAATTCCACACGTAAAATCCATCTTTTTAAACATGTTTAATATACTTGAACATTGTTACAACATATCTAATGTTATTTTGACTGGGATAGTCTTGTCTTTTCATTCAGCTCTCTTCATAACAAATCATGAACAACAATGAAATTAATTGACATACATCACGTTTAGCCTGTTTTATTAAAGCGACACTACATCAGCGACGCACATTTCTACATAATGTATTTTCCTGTTATATTGTATACTTTTTTCACAAATATTTGCCTCAAAAATTGGGTATTTCAACTAATAAACAAACGTCGTACACGCGGTTTGTTGACATAATAAAATAATGTAAATAGGGTCGACATACATGCGTAATATAACTCGTGTATGGTGAATAACACTATTTATGGTACATATTTTCCGATATATCTCACATATATCAGAAAGCTATTGATGGTGCCAAAAGAGGTAAAGCCTGTGGTATTGATAATATTTCAGCCGAGGTTCTCAAAAATGACACTGCCCTTTCATTTCTACATGTGCTATTCAATGTTTGTTTTAACAACGGTACCGTACCTACTATATGGTGTAGATGTATCATTAACCCTATACCTAAATCTACAACCACTGACCCACGTGATCCTATGTCTTATAGGGGTATATCGCTTGCATCATCAATGTATAAATTGTACTGTTCTATTTTAAACAATCGATTATCAGTATGGGCTGAGGAAAATGATAAGATTGAGGATGAAAAAAATGGTTTTAGAAAGTCTAGAAGCACTATTGATCATATCTCATCGCTTACAAACATTCTAGACACACGTAAAAAGCATACAAAATCTACGTTCTGTGCATTTATTGATTTTCAAAAAGCTTACGACACTATTGATAGAAATGTTCTTTGGAAGAGACTACTAGAAAATGGAATTAACGGTAAAATGTTTAAGGCCATAACATCACTCTACTGCAGTGTTGAATCTTGTGTAAGAGTTAATTCTTTCAAGACAGAGTGGTTTAATGTTAATTGTGGTCTTAGACAGGGTTGTATTCTATCCCCACTTCTGTTTAATTTGTTTATTAATGACCTTACAGTTTATCTGAAATCATTTGATATTGGAATAAATGCTGGCGATGAAAAGATATGTATATTGCTCTATGCAGATGATATTGTCCTTCTAGCCGAATCGGAGTCTGATCTACAAATACTATTAGATGCTTTGAATAACTGGTATATTTTAAATAAAATGAATGTCAATGCCTCAAAGAGTAATATTGTACATTTTCGTCATAAATCGGTACAGAGAACAACCGTCAACTTTATATGTGGTATTAAATTAATACAAGTTGTTGATAAGTATATGTATCTTGGTGTGTTGTTAAGTGAACATGTGGATTATAACATAATGACTAAAGCAGTAGCTCAAAGTGCTAGCCGTGCCCTTGGTCTCTTAATTGCCAAATGTAAAGTTCTAGGGGGTGTCCCATATGTTGTATATACCAAACTTTATGAGTCTACAGTGCTGCCTGTTATAAATTACAGTGCACCAATATGGGGCTTCAAAACATTTTCATGTATAGATTCAGTTCATAACAGAGCAATGAGGTTCTTTTTGGGTGCAGGCAAATACACTCCAAATACTGCCATTGCAGGAGAAATGGGTTGGAAGCCGACTGTTGTATGGCAGTGGAAAAGCATATGTTTATTCTGGTCCAAAATATCGTCAATGGATACACATCGTATGAACAAACGCATAGCACTTTGGGTGGCTTCTAAGGCAAATGTTTCATGTAAAAATTGGTATTATTTAATTGTAAAAGTATTTAATGAAAATAATTTAAGTATGTTTGCAAATATTACCGAGCCTAAGCCATCATCATTAGTATTCTCAATGGAAAGTAAACTAATGGCTAGGTTCAAATTAAACTGGTTTACATCTATTAATAGAGATGTTGGTATATCGGGTCGAGGTAGATATAAATTACTATTGTATAAGCTATTTAAAACAGAATTCAAAGTAGAAGACTACTGTATGATGTTTTTACCTCTTAGTCATATAGCTGCTTTGAGTAAATTTCGTTGTGGTGTTGCACCAATAAGAATAGAGACGGGCAGGTACGAGAATCTGAGTGTAGATCAAAGGAAATGTCCATTCTGTGACTCCGTTGAAAATGAACTACATGTTATTTTGCAATGTTGTACGTATGCAGATATTAGGTTACTGCTTATTAGAAAAACAATGGGTATTTATGGTAATTTTATTAATCTTTCTGATTCAGAAAAGTTTGTTTTTATTTTCTCCAGCAAGGAACTGATAAGATTATGTGCCAAAACCTGTTTTGAAATTCTTCAAAAACGACGGTTTTTGACGTGTAAATAAAATCAGTATGTTATGTAGTTCATAGATTGTAATATATATATATTTAGCATGTAAATAATGTATCTCAATTGTTTCTTAATACTATGAATACTTTTTTATTGCCAACTAAATAGTCTATGCTAATCAGTTCATCATTGATCTGATCAGAGGTGATAATTGTTTTTTTATACCATTTTTTAATTAATAAGCGCGTTAGTGCTCTTTTTCAATATCAGTGTTTTAATAAATATTTTAAGCACTTCTTAGATAAGATTAGCGTAGGCAATTTAGATTTAACACATTTATATCTAAGAGTAGGTCTTGTTTTGGACCGAGAATCTCCCTGATAGCGGTTACCCATGGTGACGTTTTGCGGCTGTGGTGTAATGGTGGCAATGTGCCCGTCACCATTTTGACGATTGTCTTCAGTTTGTGAGAGTATCGGTCTGGATCAACCTATATAACCTCTAGTTTTAAGAAACTTATATGTTGAATCGTGTTCTATTGTGAATTGTTACTGTTACTGTCTCTTATAATTCATTATTGAGTGGCAATGTACATCGATATGTTTTTATTATATTGAATGTTGTTTGTTGTACATTGATGAGACGTAAATAAAGAATAAAATCTAAAAATCTATGTGCCTATGTATATTTATTTGTAGACTAATCGTAGTTAAATTATCTCTAAACGACATTATCTCGCGTTTAGTATTGACTCCGATGACAAACACACGTCAATTCATGAGCATGGATGACCGTTATATGAAATCCTATTTTCAATTTTGAAAGTTTTTAGACCACAACAAACACTGTTTATTGATTCAATGTTAGTGTTCGAATGTATTCAGAAGAATTCGTAGTAGCAATGCCTGTATACGTGACAAATTTTATTTGCTTTTTGCGATGTAATATCGCTTTAATATTGTTGGCATGAAATACGGACACAAAGCAATTTCGTTTTATTGAACATCAGGAACATGTCTTTAATGTCCAATTTATTCGAATTGTGATAAGCAGCGTCTGTGTCGTGACAGTTGCTTTCATGATACGTTCACATATTTTTATCAGCGTAAAATAATATAGGAACATAAACTGTATTTGCTAATATCAATTTCTATACAAGATCTTATCGAGATATATGTGACCGAGTGTCTCTTCGAACGGAGAAACATTGAACACGGGATCCGCAAACTAAACCAGATTGAACATTTTGTTCTAATTAGAACCACGTTTATTATTCATGAATGCTGTACAAGATGGACAGTACGCATGTTTATATTCATGAAGGGTACACCACATATATACATGCATTGTGAACACTCGTAAACACGATGGAAAAAATGAGTTATGTGGGAACCAGACAAAACACTAAGCACTACAGTAATTAAGTTTCTCGAACATTCTCAGATATTCTTAATGGACGCCTTCATGATTATCACCGAGCGCTGGTTATTTGTTTGACATTAACGCAATGTTATTTAAGTTTCATATTTCTCGCTATGCACGGAGTGCGCATGCGCATGCAAATAGCATAATGTGCAAAGAAGTAATGGTGTTTTTTAAGACGTTAGAACTACAGCAAACTGTAAGGCATCTGTTATAATTGTATATATCGTGATGTAATGTATACCATACCCTCCTTGTAATCCAGAGGTTGTGAGTTTGAGTCCTGTCGGAGCCACGGTGGTGGTTTTTTAACAAGTTTACCGGTTGTAGTGGACCAACCTCCGTAAGAATTATGCCAAACATGTGTTAGTGGTCACATCTATATTCAAACATGTGTTAATGGTCACATCTACAGTCAAACATGTGTTAGTGGTCACATCTACATTCAAACATGTCTTAGTGGTCACATCTACAGTCAAACATGTGTTAGTGGTCACATCTACATTCAAACATGTGTTAGTGGTCACATCTACAGCCAAACATGTGTTAGTGGTCACATCTACATTCAAACATGTGTTAGTGGTCAAATCTACAGTCAAACATGTGTTAGTGGTCACATCTACATTCAAACATGTGTTAGTGGTCACCTCTACAGTCAAACATGTGTTAGTGGTCACATCTACATTCAAACATGTGTTAGTGGTCACCTCTACAGTCAAACATGTGTTAGTGGTCACATCTACATTCAAACATGTGTTAGTTGTCACCTCTACAGTCAAACATGTGTTAGTGGTCAAATCTACAGTCATACATGTGTTAGTGGTCACATCTACAGTCAAACATGTATTAGTGGTCACCTCTACAGTCAAACATGTGTTAGTGGTCACCTCTACAGTCAAACATGTGTTAGTGGTCACCTCTACAGTCAAACATGTGTTAGTGGTCACCTCTACATTCAAACATGTGTTAGTGGTCACATCTACATTCAAACATGTGTTAGTGGTCACCTCTACAGTCAAACATGTGTTAGTGGTCACATCTACAGTCATACATGTGTTAGTGGTCACATCTACAGTCAAACATGTGTTAGTGGTCACCTCTACAGTCAAACATGTGTTAGTGGTCACCTCTACAGTCAAACATGTGTTAGTGGTCACCTCTACAGTCAAACATGTGTTAGTGGTCACATCTACATTCAAACATATGTCAGTGGTCACCTCTACAGTCAAACATGTGTTAGTGGTCACATCTACATTCAAACATGTGTTAGATGTCACCTCTACAGTCAAACATGTGTTAGTGGTCACAACTACAGTCATACATGTGTTAGTGGTCACATCTACAGTCAAACATGTGTTAGTGGTCACATCTACATTCAAACATGTGTTAGTGGTCACCTCTACAGTCAAACATGTGTTAGTGGTCACATCTACATTCAAACATGTGTTAGATGTCACCTCTACATTCAAACATGTGTTAGTGGTCACAACTACAGTCAAACATGTGTTAGTGGTCACATCTACATTCAAACATGTGTTAGTGGTCACATCTACAGTCAAACATGTGTTAGTGGTCACCTCTACAGTCAAACATGTGTTAGTGGTCACCTCTACAGTCAAACATGTGTTAGTGGTCACATCTACATTCAAACATGTGTTAGTGGTCACATCTACAGCCAAACATGTGTTAGTGGTCACCTCTACAGTCAAACATGTGTTAGTGGCCACATCTACATTCAAACATGTGTTAGTTGTCACCTCTACAGTCAAACATGTGTTAGTGGTCAAATCTACAGTCATACATGTGTTAGTGGTCACATCTACAGTCAAACATGTATTAGTGGTCACCTCTACAGTCAAACATGTGTTAGTGGTCACCTCTACAGTAAAACATGTGTTAGTGGTCACCTCTACAGTCAAACATGTGTTAGTGGTCACCTCTACATTCAAACATGTGTTAGTGGTCACATCTACATTCAAACATGTGTTAGTGGTCACCTCTACAGTCAAACATGTGTTAGTGGTCACATCTACAGTCATACATGTGTTAGTGGTCACATCTACAGTCAAACATGTGTTAGTGATCACCTCTACAGTCAAACATGTGTTAGTGGTCACCTCTACAGTCAAACATGTGTTAGTGGTCACATCTACATTCAAACATGTGTTAGATGTCACCTCTACAGTCAAACATGTGTTAGTGGTCACAACTACAGTCATACATGTGTTAGTGGTCACATCTACAGTCAAACATGTGTTAGTGGTCACATCTACAGTCAAACATGTGTTAGTGGTCACCTCTACAGTCAAACATGTGTTAGTGGTCACCTCTACAGTCAAACATGTGTTAGTGGTCACATCTACATTCAAACATGTGTTAGTGGTCACCTCTACAGTCAAACATGTGTTAGTGGTCACCTCTACATTCAAACATGTGTTAGTGGTCACTTCTACATTCAAACATGTGTTATTGGTCTCCTCTACAGTCAAACATGTGTTAGTGGTCACATCTACAGTCATACATGTGTTAGTGGTCACATCTACAGTCAAACATGTGTTAGTGGTCACCTCTACAATCAAACATGTGTTAGTGGTCACCTCTACAGTCAAACATGTGTTAGTGGTCACATCTACATTCAAACATATGTTAGTGGTCATCTCTACAGTCAAACATGTGTTAGTGGTCACATCTACATTCAAACATGTGTTAGTGGTCACATCTACAGTCAAACATGTGTTTGTGGTCACATCTACATTCAAACATGTGTTAGTGGTCACCTCTACAGTCAAACATGTGTTAGTGGTCACATCTACATTCAAACATGTGTTAGTTGTCACCTCTACAGTCAAACATGTGTTAGTGGTCACATCTACAGTCATACATGTGTTAGTGGTCACATCTACAGTCAAACATGTGTTAGTGGTCACATCTACATTCAAACATGTGTTAGTGGTCACTTCTACAGTCAAACATGTGTTAGTGGTCACCTCTACAGTCAATCATGTGTAGTGGTCACATTTACATTCAAACATGTGTTAGTGGTCACCTCTACAGTCAAACATGTGTTAGTGGTCACCTCTACAGTCAAACAAATGTAGTGGTCACATCTACATTCAAACATGTGTTAGTGGTCACATCTTCATTCAAACATGTGTTAGTGGTCACCTCTACAGTCAAACATGTGTTAGTGGTCACAGCTACATTCAAACATGTGTTAGTGGTCACCTCTACAGTCAAACATGTGTTAGTGGTCACATCTACATTCAAACATGTGTTAGTTGTCACCTCTACAGTCAAACATGTGTTAGTGGTCACATCTACAGTCATACATGTGTTAGTGGTCACATCTACAGTCAAACGTGTGTTAGTGGTCACCTCTAACATCAAGCATGTGTTAGTGGTCACATCTACATTCAAACATGTGTTAGTGGTCACATCTACAGTCAAACATGTGTTAGTGGTCACCTCTACATTCAAACATGTGTTAGTGGTCACCTCTACAGTCAAACATGTGTTAATGGTCACATCTACATTCAAACATGTGTTAGTGGTCACCTCTACATTCAAACATGTGTTAGTGGTCACATCTACATTCAATCATGTGTTAGTGGTCACCTCTACAGTCAAACATGTGTTAGTGGTCACCTCTACAGTCAAACATGTGTAGTCGTCACATCTACATTCAAACATGTGTTAATGGTCACATCTACAGTCAAACATGTGTTAGTGGTCACATCTACAGTCAAACATGTCTTACTGCTCACATCTACAGTCAAACATGTGTTAGTGGTCACATCTACATTCAAACATGTGTTAGTGGTCACATCTACATTCAAACATGTGTTAGTGGTCACCTCTACAGTCAAACATGTGTTAGTGGTCACATCTACATTCAAACATGTGTTAGTTGTCACCTCTACAGTCAAACATGTGTTAGTGGTCACATCTACAGTCATACATGTGTTAGTGGTCACCTCTACATTCAAACATGTGTTAGTGGTCACATCTACATTCAAACATGTGTTAGTGGTCACATCTACATTCAAACATGTGTTAGTGGTCACATCTACATTCAAACATGTGTTAGTGGTCACATCTACATTCAAACATGTGTTAGTGGTCACATCTACAGTCAAACATGTGTTTGTGGTCACATCTACAGTCAAACATGTGTTAGTGGTCACCTCTACATTCAAACATGTGTTAGTGGTCACCTCTACAGTCAAACATGTGTTAGTGGTCACCTCTACATTCAAACATGTGTTAGTGGTCACATCTACAGTCAAACATGTGTTAGTATTCACATCTACAGTCAACATGTGTTAGTGGTCACATCTACAGTCAAACATGTGTTAGTGGTCACCTCTACAGTCAAACATGTGTTAGTGGTCACCTCTACAGTCAAACATGTGTTAGTGGTCACCTCTACAGTCAAACATGTGTTAGTGGTCACATCTACATTAAAACATGTGTTAGTGGTCACGTCTACAGTCAAACATGTGTTAGTGGTCACCTCTACAGTCAAACATGTGTTAGTGGTCACCTCTACAGTCAAACATGTGTAGTGGTCACATCTACATTCAAACATGTGTTAGTGGTCACATCTTCATTCAAACATGTGTTAGTGGTCACCTCTACAGTCAAACATGTGTTAGTGGTCACCTCTACATTCAAACATGTGTTAGTGGTCACTTCTACATTCAAACATGTGTTATTGGTCTCCTCTACAGTCAAACATGTGTTAGTGGTCACATCTACAGTCAAACATGTGTTAGTGGTCACCTCTACAATCAAACATGTGTTAGTGGACATCTCTACAGTCAAACATGTGTTAGTGGTCACATCTACATTCAAACATATGTTAGTGGTCATCTCTACAGTCAAACATGTGTTAGTGGTCACATCTACATTCAAACATGTGTTAGTGGTCACCTCTACAGTCAAACATGTGTTAGTGGTCACATCTACATTCAAACATGTGTTAGTGGTCACATCTACAGTCAAACATGTGTTTGTGGTCACATCTACATTCAAACATGTGTTAGTGGTCACCTCTACAGTCAAACATGTGTTAGTGGTCACATCTACATTCAAACATGTGTTAGTTGTCACCTCTACAGTCAAACATGTGTTAGTGGTCACATCTACAGTCATACATGTGTTAGTGGTCACATCTACAGTCAAACATGTGTTAGTGGTCACCTCTACCGTCAAACATGTGTTAGTGGTCAAATCTATATTCAAACATGTGTTAGTGGTCACCTCTACAGTCAAACATGTGATAGTGGTCACCTCTACATTCAAACATGTGTTAGTGGTCACATCTACATTCAAATATGTGTTAGTGGTCACCTCTACAGTCAAACATGTGTTAGTGGTCACATCTACAGTCATACATGTGTTAGTGGTCACATCTACAGTCAAACATGTGTTAGCGGTCACCTCTACAGTCAAACCTGTGTTAGTGGTCACCTCTACAGTCAACCATGTGTTAGTGGTCACCTCTACAGTCAAACATGTGTTAGTGGTCACATCTACATTAAAACATGTGTTAGTGGTCACGTCTACAGTCAAACATGTGTTAGTGGTCACCTCTACAGTCAAACATGTGTTAGTGGTCACATCTACATTCAAACATGTGTTATTGGTCACATCTTCAGTCAAACATGTGTTTGTGGTCACATCTACATTCAAACATGTGTTAGTGGTCACATCTACATTCAAACATGTGTTAGTGGTCACTTCTACAGTCAAACATGTGTTAGTGGTCACCTCTACAGTCAAACATGTGTAGTGGTCACATTTACATTCAAACATGTGTTAGTGGTCACCTCTACAGTCAAACATGTGTTAGTGGTCACCTCTACAGTCAAACAAATGTAGTGGTCACATCTACATTCAAACATGTGTTAGTGGTCACATCTTCATTCAAATATGTGTTAGTGGTCACCTCTACAGTCAAACATGTGTTAGTGGTCACATCTACATTCAAACATGTGTTAGTGGTCACCTCTACAGTCAAACATGTGTTAGTGGTCACATCTACATTCAAACATGTGTTAGTTGTCACCTCTACAGTCAAACATGTGTTAGTGGTCACATCTACAGTCATACATGTGTTAGTGGTCACATCTACAGTCAAACGTGTGTTAGTGGTCACCTCTAACGTCAAGCATGTGTTAGTGGTCACATCTACATTCAAACATGTGTTAGTGGTCACATCTACAGTCAAACATGTGTTAGTGGTCACCTCTACATTCAAACATGTGTTAGTGGTCACCTCTACAGTCAAACATGTGTTAATGGTCACATCTACATTCAAACATGTGTTAGTTGTCACCTCTACAGTCATACATGTGTTAGTGGTCACATCTAAGGTCAAACATGTGTTAGTGGTCACCTCTACAGTCAAACATGTGTTAGTGGTCACCTCTACAGTCAAACATGTGTTAGTGGTCACCTCTACAGTCAAACATGTGTTAGTGGTCATATCTACAGTCAAACATGTGTTAGTGGTCACATCTACAGTCAAACATGTGTTAGTGGTCACATCTACATTCAAACATGTGTTAGTGGTCACCTCTACAGTCAAACATTTGTTAGTGGTCAGATCTACATTGAAACATGTGTTAGTGGTCGCATCTACAGTCAAACATGTGTTGTGGTCACATCTACATTCAAACATGTGTTAGTGGTCACATCTACATTCAAACATGTGTTAGTGGTCACCTCTACAGTCAAACATGTGTTAGTGGTCACCTCTACAGTCAAACATGTGTAGTCGTCACATCTACATTCAAACATGTGTTAGTGGTCACATCTACATTCAAACATGTCTTAGTGCTCACATCTACAGTCAAACATGTGTTAGTGGTCACATCTACATTCAAACATGTGTTAGTGGTCACATCTACATTCAAACATGTGTTAGTGGTCACATCTACAGTCAAACATGTGTTAGTGGTCACATCTACATTCAAACATGTGTTAGTGGTCACATCTTCATTCAAACATGTGTTAGTGGTCACCTCTACAGTCAAACATGTGTTAGTGGTCACATCTACATTCAAACATGTGTTAGTGGTCACCTCTACAGTCAAACATGTGTTAGTGGTCACATCTACATTCAAACATGTGTTAGTTGTCACCTCTACAGTCAAACATGTGTTAGTGGTCACATCTACAGTCATACATGTGTTAGTGGTCACCTCTACATTCAAACATGTGTTAGTATTCACATCTACATTCAAACATGTGTTAGTGGTCACATCTACATTCAAACATGTGTTAGTGGTCACATCTACAGTCAAACATGTGTTTGTGGTCACATCTACATTCAAACATGTGTTAGTGGTCACATCTACATTCAAACATGTGTTAGTGGTCAACTCTACAGTCAAACATGTGTTAGTGGTCACCTCTACATTCAAACATGTGTTAGTGGTCACATCTACAGTCAAACATGTGTTAGTGGTCACATCTACAGTCATACATGTGTTAGTGGTCACATATACAGTCAAACATGTGTTAGTGGTCACCTCTACAGTCAAACATGTGTTAGTGGTCACCTCTACAGTCAACCATGTGTTAGTGGTCACCTCTACAGTCAAACATGTGTTAGTGGTCACATCTACATTAAAACATGTGTTAGTGGTCACGTCTACAGTCAAACATGTGTTAGTGGTCACATCTACTTTCAAACATGTGTTATTGGTCACATCTTCAGTCAAACATGTGTTTGTGGTCACATCTACATTCAAACATGTGTTAGTGGTCACATCTACATTCAAACATGTGTTAGTGGTCACTTCTACAGTCAAACATGTGTTAGTGGTCACCTCTACAGTCAAACATGTGTAGTGGTCACATTTACATTCAAACATGTGTTAGTGGTCACCTCTACAGTCAAACATGTGTTAGTGGTCACCTCTACAGTCAAACATGTGTAGTGGTCACATCTACATTCAAACATGTGTTAGTGGTCACATCTTCATTCAACATGTGTTAGTGGTCACCTCTACAGTCAAACATGTGTTAGTGGTCACATCTACATTCAAACATGTGTTAGAGGTCACCTATACAGTCAAACATGTGTTAGTGGTCACATCTACATTAAAACATGTGTTAGTTGTCACCTCTACAGTCAAACATGTGTTAGTGGTCACATCTACAGTCATACATGTGTTAGTGGTCACATCTACAATCAAACATGTCTTAGTGGTCACCTCTACAGTCAAACATGTGTTAGTGGTCACCTCTACAGTCAAACATGTGTTAGTGGTCACCTCTACAGTCAAACATGTGTTAGTGGTCACATCTACATTCAAACATGTGTTAGTGGTCACATCTACATTCAAACATATGTTAGTGGTCACCTCTACAGTCAAACATGTGTTAGTGGTCACATCTACATTCAAACATGTGTTAGTGGTCACCTCTGCAGTCAACCATTTGTTAGTGGTCAGATCTACATTCAAACATGTGTTAGTGGTCACATCTACAGTCAAACATGTGTTTGTGGTCACATCTACATTCAAACATGTGTTAGGGGTCACCTCTACAGTCAAACATGTGTTAGTGGTCACCTCTACAGTCAAACATGTGTAGTGGTCACATCTACATTCAAACATGTGTTAGTGGTCACATCTACATTCAAACATGTGTTAATGGTCACATCTACAGTCAAACATGTGTTAGTGGTCACATCTACATTCAAACATGTGTTAGTGGTCACATCTACATTCAAACATGTGTTAGTGGTCACATCTACAGCCAAACATGTGTTAGTGGTCACATCTACATTCAAACATGTGTTAGTGGTCACATCTACAGTCAAACATGTGTTAGTGGTCACATCTACATTCAAACATGTGTTAGTGGTCACATCTTCATTCAAACATGTGTTAGTGGTCACCTCTACAGTCAAACATGTGTTAGTGGTCACATCTACATTCAAACATGTATTAGTGGTCACCTCTACAGGCAAACATGTGTTAGTGGTCACATCTACATTAAAACATGTGTTAGTTGTCACCTCTACAGTCAAACATGTGTTAGTCGTCACATCTACAGTCATACATGTGTTAGTGGTCACATCTACAGTCAAACATGTGTTAGTGGTCACCTCTAACGTGATGCATGTGTTAGTGGTCACATCTACATTCAAACATGTGTTAGTGGTCACCTCTACATTCAATCATGTGTTAGTGGTCACCTCTACAGTAAAACATGTGTTAGTGGTCACCTCTACAGTCAAACATGTGTAGTGGTCACATCTACATTCAAACATGTGTTAGTGGTCACATCTACATTCAAACATGTGTTAATGGTCACATCTACAGTCAAACATGTGTTAGTGGTCACATCTACAGCCAAACATGTGTTAGTGGTCACATCTACAGTCAAACATGTGTTAGTGGTCACATCTACATTCAAACATGTGTTAGTGGTCACATCTTCATTCAAACATGTGTTAGTGGTCACCTCTACAGTCAAACATGTGTTAGTGGTCACATCTACATTCAAACATGTGTTAGTTGTCACCTCCACAGTCAAACATGTGTTAGTGGTCACATCTACAGTCATACATGTGTTAGTGGTCACATCTACAGTCAAACATGTGTTAGTGGTCACCTCTAACGTCAAGCATGTGTTAGTGGTCACATCTACATTCAAACATGTGTTAGTGGTCACATCTACAGTCAAACATGTGTTAGTGGTCACCTCTACATTCAAACATGTATTAGTGGTCACATCTACATTCAAACATGTGTTAGTTGTCACCTCTACAGTCAAACATGTGTTAGTGGTCACATCTACAGTCATACATGTGTTAGTGGTCACATCTACAGTCAAACATGTCTTAGTGGTCACCTCTACAGTCAAACATTTGTTAGTGGTCACCTCTACAGTCAAACATGTGTTAGTGGTCACCTCCACAGTCAAACATGTGTTAGTGGTCACATCTACAGTCAAACATGTGCTAGTGGTCACCTCTACAGTCAAACATGTGTTAGTGGTCACATCTACATTCAAACATGTGTTAGTGGTCACCTCTACAGTCAAACATGTGTTAGTGGTCACATCTACAGTCATACATGTGTTAGTGGTCACATCTACAGTCAAACATGTGTTAATGGTCACCTCTACAGTCAAATATGTGTTAGTGGTCACATCTACATTCAAACATATGTTAGTGGTCACCTCTACAGTCAAATATGTGTTTGTAGTTACATCTACATTCAAACATGTGTTAGTGGTCACCTCTACAGTCAAACATTTGTTAGTGGTCAGATCTACATTCAAACATGTGTTAGTGGTCACATCTACAGTCAAACATGTGTTTGTGGTCACATCTACATTCAAACATGTGTTATTGGTCACATCTACATTCAAACATGTGTTAGTGGTCACCTCTACAGTCAAACATGTGATAGTGGTCACCTCTACAGTCAAACATGTGTAGTGGTCACATCTACATTCAAACATGTGTTAGTGGTCACATCTACATTCAAACATGTGTTAATGGTCACATCTACAGTCAAACATGTGTTAGTGGTCACATCTACATTCAAACATGTCTTAGTGCTCACATCTACAGTCAAACATGTGTTAGTGGTCACATCTACATTCAAACATGTGTTAGTGGTCACATCTACAGCCAAACATGTGTTAGTGGTCACATCTACAGTCAAACATGTGTTAGTGGTCACATCTACATTCAAACATGTGTTAGTGGTCACATCTTCATTCAAACATGTGTTAGTGGTCACCTCTACAGTCAAACATGTGTTAGTGGTCACATCTACATTCAAACATGTGTTAGTGGTCACCTCTACAGTCAAACATGTGTTAGTGGTCACATCTACATTCAAACATGTGTTAGTGGTCACCTCTACATTAAAACATGTGTTAGTGGTCACCTCTACAGTCAAACATGTGTTAGTGGTCACCTCTACAGTCAAACATGTGTTAGTGGTCACATCTACATTCAAACATGTGTTAGTGGTCACCTCTACAGTCAAACATGTGTTAGTGGTCACATCTACATTCAAATATGTGTTAGTGGTCACCTCTACATTAAAACATGTGTTAGTGGTCACCTCTACAGTCAAACATGTGTTAGTGGTCACCTCTACAGTCAAACATGTGTTAGTGGTCACATCTACATTCAAACATGTGTTAGTGGTCACATCTACAGTCAAACATGTGTTTGTGGTCACATCTACGTTCAAACATGTGTTAGTGGTCACATCTACATTCAAACATGTGTTAATGGTCACCTCTACAGTCAAACATGTGTTAGTGGTCACCTCTACAGTCAAACATGTGTAGTGGTCACATCTACATTCAAACATGTGTTAGTGGTCACATCTACATTCAAACATATGTTAGTGGTCACCTCTACAGTCAAACATGTGATAGTGGTCACCTCTACAGTCAAACATGTGTTAGTGGTCACATCTACATTCAAACATGTGTTAGTGGTCACCTCTACATTCAACCTCATATTAAGAGCGGGGCTCGAACCCGTGACCACCAGTTAAAATGTGGTATACAAGTCGGTTGCCCATTTGAGCGACGGGCAGTTTACCTAACTACGCATTTCCGGGACAGGCCCCAGTGGTTAACCAGTACTTGGTGCACCAACCTCCATAAGAAACTGCCAACTGTTTCATATAAATGAAACACGGTATGAGCGGGGTTCGAACCCGTGATGGATTCCATCAGGAATAAGATACCGAGAGCCACTGATCTAATGTAACTTCAACTTGCTTCTGCAATCGAGCTAAACTATTTTTTGTCAATATAACCTCACAATAGACCAATATTCGGTATTAGCAAATGGTACTTAAGAGGTAATTATTACTGATAGACCAAGTAACTGCAGTTATATTGATCTATCTATCTCAAGCAGTGATTGCCAATTACAGAATAATAATAGTATCTGTTGCTATCTAAATACCAGCTTTGCCCATGGGCCACTATTGAATAACACAGGAAGTTGTGCAAGATGTCGCAATTATAACTATATGTAACGCCTACATTGATAACAATTGTGCTGCCACTAATTGCACGTCGATATTTGTAGACATGTACAAGTACACTTGTTTTCAATGACCACCCACGAAAGCAACGATAATCGTTCTAATATAACAGGTCGTCATTATTCAGAGATTAAGCAGACGGATCTGTAGTCCAGTGGTAGCACGCTGGACTGGTAATCCAGTGATCGCAGGCTCGATCCCCGTCTGACCCTAATACAATTAACAGTCTTTAAGATGGTACGTTATACCGAGGTAGCGTGTCGGTGCTTTACATTGTGCACGTAAAAGAACCAGAGGATACTCTGAAATTGGTCTATGTCTGTATCATGCACTATCCTTCAAAATCTAAAATGACTAATCTCTTCAGGAGGCGTCGCTCATATGGGCAACCGGTAGCGACGATAAATAAGCGTAAACAACAAAGAAGAGATTAAGCCCGTACCACCATAGTTTGCAGAGAGGTCACTTAGAGTGTCATCAACATATGCAGCCTTCAACGTGAACAATGCGTAAGCCCCCACTGCCCACCAAGTCTCGCAGAGAGACTGGAGTTTTGTCCTAATCCACATATCTGATTTACTGGTGGCATCGTTGTTGATGGTTTCCTGGAATCTCAGGTGACGCTTTGCTGAATAGTTAAATGCGAAAGCTACCCCTTGTACTGTGTTCCTCATAGTACGTGCGTACTGTTCGGAAGATGCATGTACAATGGCTAGATTCAGATTGTGCGCTCAATGTGCATAGGCTGCCTTAGGTATAACTTCCTTGATGTGTGTTGAATGAACGATAATACTCTTGTTTAAGGTCGCCACCGCAATACAGCATTTGGGCGACCGAATATTTCTAAGTAGGTTAGTCGTCGTCTAAGTAGGTTAATCCTCCACGGTGGGTAATGTTGATCCTAAGATGATTCTTTTTTCTACGCTGGTTCTTCTATGATGATTTTGTGTCTTCTACGATGATTTTTCTTCTGTGGAGCTTACGAATACATCCTCAGGTGGCTACTTCTTTCCGTGACAAGGCCTGGTCTGTACGTGGTCCCTTGGAGGGCCACCCTCCTCACTGTTGGTCACCCCGCAGCAGCATTTATACGGATCTGACAGTTAGACATCTGGTCGTCGATTGTCGCAAACGAATCAATTGTTACTCATGCGAGCACGGATGCCACGACCGTTGCCGCTCCCTCAGGTCCGCCGTCTCGTCCATCCGCCGGAGGAGTAAGATCGAAAAAGCCAGCGAAGCTAGAAGAGATGGTGGATCTGTTCTGATGTGCCATAGCCGTGGATCAACATGCTGGCGAGCTTCCCCCTTCGCAAGATCGACGACCAGAAGATCCCAGAATCCTACGCTGCTGCTGTGGGATGTGCCCCGGTCACGACGTGCACGCCGTGAGGAGATCGACCGGGCTGATGTGTGTTGAGCTTGAGTTTGAGATATGAGCAAAGTTTTATAACCTCGGGCGCAGGGCACATACGGCGTTCAAGGAACGAAATGCAATATCAATGTTAATATGAAACATTGAATGCATGCTCTATCACGCATTGTTTAACCATGAATAAACGCCAGAAAAAACATATTAATCAATTCACCAACACAAATTGGTTACTACAATTTCTCCTGTGCAGAATGTCAAAGGTAACAGAAATACATTTTAATTGGAAAGTGTGATATTTTTTATCTTTGTCACATTGAAAATAATAATTAATGTAAATATAAGTAATGAATCGCGGGCTAATATTTTCCATCGAGGTATGAACTACATTCTTTCTCGGAATATATTAGATGCTTTAAATTATTAAATCCGTTCAATATTGAATTCCATTGGTCTTCCATTCCATTCCATCTCGGATTGACACTAAAGCTAGCCATAGTTTAGTTCATTTAAGCATAATTTTATTTTTCAGTACAATTCATATAGTATACATAACTGGACATGTTGTAACAGTAGTTAGTTCGTTATATACCGTGAAAACTGTGTTAGTGGTGATCACCTCTATTAAACAGCCAACCGGTATTAACCCTTTCAGCACCACATACCTCTAAATGGGCTTACAAAAAGTGTAGATCCAGATGAGCCGGCTCATGATGAGCCGTCTCATCAGGATCTGCACTTTTTGCCAGTAATATTTAAATTTTTAGACAAAGTTACCCATTTTGATAAATGAACTGGTCCAAATGTAATTTTCTTATTAATTTATTGGTCTAAATATATCATGGACCAGTCCATGTCAGTTACTTGGTGTTGAATGGGTTAAGCAGCTCACGTGTCACATTCTCAATATGTTGTTTTGGTATACATTTGACCTCTATTAAGCACCCACCTGTCCTAAGCAGCCACTTATGTTTTGTTAGCTGCTTAAGACAAGTTTGATTGTAGTTAATGTGCAAACCGATACGGATGACACATAGTTGGTTTAAACGTATTTATTTTCTATCATGTACATGATTATTTACAACAATTGAAATAAGGAATTGGACATAATGCTATACAGCTTATGGTTGTCCGCTCCAAGGTCGGAGAATTGGTTTAAACGTATTTATTTTCTATCATGTACATGATTATTTACAACAATTGAAGTAAGGAATTGGACAGAAAGCTATACAGCTTATGGTTGTCCGCTCCAAGGTCGGAGAATTGGTTTAAACATATTTATTTTCTATCATGTACATGGTTATTTACAACAATTGAAGTAAGGAATTGGACAGAAAGCTATACTTATGGTTGTCCTCTCCAAGGTCGGATAATTGGTTTAAACATATTTATTTTCTATCATGTACATGGTTATTTACAACAATTGAAGTAAGGAATTGGACAGAAAGCTAATCATAATTTATCCATAAATGGAAGTGATTTGTAAATGGTAATTTCACAAAAGCAGGTTCGTTTGTTGTCATATGTTCCAAATTTGTCTTTTGCATGTACTATTGGAAATGTATGATAATAATCACACTATCTAATCATCCGCTCCGTACACTATCTCCGTGTGCAGCACATTCCAATCATCCGCTCCGTACACTATCTCCGTGTGCAGCACATTCCAATCATCCGCTCCGTACACTATCTCCGTGTGCAGCACATTCTAATCACCCGCTCCGTACACTATCTCCGTGTGCAGCACATTCCAATCATCCGCTCCGTACACTATCTCCGTGTGCAGCACATTCTAATCACCCGCTCCGTACACTATCTCCGTGTGCAGCACATTCCAATCATCCGCTCCGTACACTATCTCCGTGTGCAGCACATTCTAATCATCCGCTCCGTACACTATCTCCGTGTGCAGCACATTCTAATCATCCGCTCCGTACACTATCTCCGTGTGCAGCACATTCTAATCATCCGCTCCGTACACTATCTCCGTGTGCAGCACATTCTAATCATCCGCTCCGTACACTATCTCCGTGTGCAGCACATTCTAATCATCCGCTCCGTACACTATCTCCGTGTGCAGCACATTCTAATCATCCGCTCCGTACACTATCTCCGTGTGCAGCACATTCTAATCATCCGCTCCGTACACTATCTCCGTGTGCAGCACATTCTAATCATCCGCTCCGTACACTATCTCCGTGTGCAGCACATTCTAATCATCCGCTCCGTACACTATCTCCGTGTGCAGCACATTCTAATCATCCGCTCCGTACACTATCTCCGTGTGCAGCACATTCTAATCATCCGCTCCGTACACTATCTCCGTGTGCAGCACATTCTAATCATCCGCTCCGTACACTATCTCCGTGTGCAGCACATTCTAATCATCCGCTCCGTACACTATCTCCGTGTGCAGCACATTCTAATCATCCGCTCCGTACACTATCTCCGTGTGCAGCACATTCTAATCATCCGCTCCGTACACTATCTCCGTGTGCAGCACATTCTAATCATCCGCTCCGTACACTATCTCCGTGTGCAGCACATTCTAATCATCCGCTCCGTACACTATCTCCGTGTGCAGTACATTCTAATCATCCGCTCCGTACACTATCTCCGTGTGCAGTACATTCTAATCATCCGCTCCGTACACTATCTCCGTGTGCAGTACATTCTAATCAATCGATCCGTACACTATCTCCGTGTGCAGTACATTCTAATCATCCGCTCCGTACACTATCTCCGTGTGCAGTACATTCTAATCATCCGCTCCGTACACTATCTCCGTGTGCAGCACATTCTAATCATCCGCTCCGTACACTATCTCCGTGTGCAGCACATTCTAATCATCCGCTCCGTACACTATCTCCGTGTGCAGCACATTCTAATCATCCGCTCCGTACACTATCTCCGTGTGCAGCACATTCTAATCATTCGCTCCGTACACTATCTCCGTGTGCAGCACATTCTAATCATCCGCTCCGTACACTATCTCCGTGTGCAGCACATTCTAATCATTCCCTCCGTACACTATCTCCGTGTGCAGCACATTCTAATCATCCGCTCCGTACACTATCTCCGTGTGCAGCACATTCTAAGTAAGCACATAATGGGGCTTTAACCGTAGTTGATGCGTGTATCGTAGTGATACGTGTCCGTTTGTTGAAGTCGTGATAGCGCAGTGGTAGCGCGTTTGCTTCGGGTGCGAAATGTCCGGAGTTCGAGCCCCGCTGGAGCCGTTACGAGTGCGCCCTTAAATTCCACGTTGCCTTTCTAGTTCCTTCATGGGATGGATGATTATGTTATATGACATCATTGTTATCAAGATACTATAGAAATAACATAGTCAGCATGCGTCAGGCCTCTATTATGTTGCAATAGAAGGAAGATATCACAGGACGCTACAATATTCTTCTGTTTGTTATGCTGTAAATACAAGTGAATTTTGACAATGATTGCTAGCATTACTTTATCAACCATGCGACACACAGTCCCAGTTTATAGACAGAGATTGTAGACAGACATGCGATTGTCTACGCGCCCGCCAGTATTTTTCCGAATATGTTCTCCCGGAACACCGGTAGCATGGCAATCAGACGTTGGTGTACTTGTCGTGTGCGATAATTGAACATGACTGAAATAAGCCACCATAGGAATCGGCTAATTGTACCACAAATTGATGGGAATATTGTCTAGAATGGCTACCATTTTTTTTTACTTCTTTCTAATTTGTCCCGCACGACTGATCTCCAGTAGGAACTGTATGGGAACGACCGACGATTTGGAATGGTTATCAACAGACGGATATGTAGTCCAGTCGTTAACACGCTGGACTTGTAATCCAGGGATCGCAGGTTTGATTCCCTAATACAATTAACAGTCTGTCAATTGGGACTTTATGTCGAGGTCTCGTGTCGGTGCTTTACACCGTGCACGTAAACGAACCAGAGGAGACTCTGGAATGGGTCTCCGTCTGTATCATTGCACTATCCTCCAAACATCTAAAATGACTAATCTCTTCATATGGCCTAATCGTCGCTCATATGGCCTATCGGTAGCGACGATAAATAAACGCACGTACGCACGCACACACACACGCACACGCACATGCGCACACACACGCGCGAACACACAATTTGGGCTAGCGGACTGATTAATTATCATGTGTTTTACGTTTATTTTACATGCACGGTGTACAGCACGACACGAGACCTCGGTTTAACGTCCCATCTGAAAGACTGTTAATTTTATTAGGGTCAGACGTGGGCTCGAACCTGCGATCCCTGGATTACCAGCCCAGTGTGTTACCACTGGACTACAGATCCGTCTGCAATGATTATCATCTAACTAGCTCGCGTTTTATATCTCGTTAAACGAGATTACAACATTCCACGAGAAGTGTGTTCCCGGCATGCACCATTGTTACACGTGACACACAGCATTATGTTCTAATCAGTAGAAGGTGCGTGCGTCTCATGAAATCGGGATAAAACTGTCAGTTCCCAAACGAACCAATTGTTAACAAGAAATGCAAAGTACCGAGTCGCTCTCTCTAAAACTGCACATCTTTTTGGGGCTCTGTTTTGCTATTTATTCAGTATTTATGGATATCTATAATTCCGTTTTTGGATATCTATGATCCCAAGCTATTAAAATATGGTCGACATCATAGCGTAATACAACTCGTGTATCCTGAATAACACGATGTATGGTACATATTTACCGTTATATCTCACATGTGTGCCTATGTATATTTATGTGTTGATTAATCTTAATTAAATGGATGACCATTATATAAAATCCTACCTAATTTTGAAAGTTTGTAGACCACATGTATTCGGAAGAATTTGTAGTAGCAATGCATTTATACGTGAAAAAAATGAGTATATAATGTATAAATAATTGCTCTATCAATTTCTCTCCCTCTCAAATGGGCAATAATACGGTTAATCTATTCAGTTGTAGATGCGCTTTACATAATTCACCCGGGACAAGACAACGTTCACACTAATGCTTGAAGCTCCCGGCATTCATGAATGATAGATTTAATGGTATGTTTTGTGACGATAACTATCTTTTATCGAGTGTTTTAAAAGTATATTTCTGAGAAAAGCTGTTAATAGAAGAAGTCTACAAATGCGTAAATTCCTCATAATGTTCATTCTATTACGTTGACAAAGCATTAATAAATAAGTGATATACATGTATTCAGAAAGTATGATGCATTATGTTCTAGGAAAGTTCTAGGAAAGTGTTCATCTTATCAGGGGAGTTTTTAACAGCTTTTGTATTCAGTCATAGTGTTAATTACAGTCTATTCCTTTGTGGGAGGGCAGTGACAATGGTGTTAATACGTTGTGGCCCAACCCATTTACACCGTGCACGTAAATGAACCAGATGAGACTCTGGAATGGATCCCTGTCTGTATCATTGCACTATTCTCCAAATCGCAAATGACTAATCTCTTCAGGAGGCGTCGCTCATATAGGCAACCGGTAGCGACGATAAATAAACGTAAAACACACACCATATGCGCCAATGCCGTAACAATAACAATAAAGAAATACACATTAACTATGTATAACTATTCACTGTCAAAATGTACTATTTTGTTAAATGCATATTTCTATTGTATATGGAATTCAAACGTAATGCATGTATTACACATATAAATACATACATTACAAACATAAACAAATACAGTACATATATAAATGCATACATTACAAACATAGTCATTTAGATTACATACATAAACACATTACATTATATATAAACACATACATTTTCAAATATAAACACATACCGTATATGTACAAACATAAAACATATATTACACACATAACACATGTATTACAAACAAAACACATACGTTACATACATGCATCACACACATAGCACATATATTAGCAACAAAACACATACGTTACATACATGCATCACACACATAACACATATATTAGCAACAAAACACATACTTTACATACATGCATCACACACATAACACATATATTAGCAACAAAACACATACTTTACATACATGCATTACATACATAAAAACGCATATATATCAAATTAGCTTATACTTTGCGATGTCGTGTTTACATAGACATTCTATCTGTGTAATATCAGGGTACGTCAGGTGTAAATTGTGTTTATCATTGGCAGAGCAGTACATATACATATAATAACAAATATACCTAGTTATAAAATAACTATGTGTATTTATGAAAGAAATAACGTTAGTAGATCATTTTAAGAAATCCATTATCAAAATAATATTTAATTTTGAAAACTTTAAAAACAGCTTTTTTTTTTTTACAACACTACAATAGCCTCGTATTTATGTATAGTTCACATATATATATATATGCATGTATATGTTGTCATTTATTTGTCACTCATATTATCATGTAAACATGAACTGTGAATTAATATAATTATTTTATTGTAAACAAATTCAAAAACTCCTGCCACGCTATATTATATCGTTCTTTTTTACGCACGAAGGCAATACAATATGTTTCTCGGCAATACAATATGTTTCTCGGCAATACAATATGGTTCTCGGCAATACAATATGTTTCTCAGCAATACAATATGTTTCTCGGCAATACAATATGTTTCTCGGCAATACAATATGTTTCTCGGCAATACAATATGGTTCTCGGCAATACAATATGTTTCTCGGCAATACAATATATTTCTCGGCAATACAATATGTTTCTCGGCAATACAATATGGTTCTCGGCAATACAATATGTTTCTCGGCAATACAATATGTTTCTCGGCAATACAATATGTTTCTCGGCAATACAATATGTTTCTCAATTCGAGCACGTTGTTTTGGACTAATATGACATGGCCAACTTGGAACGTCAAGGATGAATGCATGCTCTTAATCCGATTTGTTTATATTGGATGGTTTCTTGGTATACAATCGGTTCCAGGGATCGCAGGTTCGATCCCCCGTCTGTCCCTAATAAAATTAACAGTCGTTCAGATGGGACGTTAAACCGAGGTCTCGTGTCGGTGCTTTACACCGTGCACGTAAAAGAACCAGAGGAGATTCTGGAATGGGTCTCTGTCTGTATCATGCACTATCCTACAAAATCTAAAATAACTAATCTCTTCAGGAGGCGTCGCTCATATGGGCAACCGGTAGCGACGATAAATAAACGTAAAATCACAACATGTATACAATCGGTCAAAATAGCGAACATTATTGATTGTTTTATACAAGGGTGGTTTGTTAGTAAAGACACAAGTGGTGTGCTTGTATTGTATAATAGTTGTAAATTGCGTTTTGAATACGAAACATATCTCGATAATATTCCATATAATTTACGATACTTAATAACTAGGTTAAGAATTTCAGCTCATTCATTAAGAATTCATACAGGTAGATATTGCCAAAATAAAATACCACAAAACGAACGGTTTTGCTCATGTTGTAAATCGAGAGCTTTGGAAGATGAATACCATTTCATACTTATGTATGTATGTATGTATGTAAATGCTATATGCATTTGCGAATAAACTTTATTAAAAAAATACTACTTTGTAAGACCAAATATGGCAAAGTGTATTGAATTGTTACAATCAAACAATAGAACTATATTATTGAACTTAGCATTATACTACAAACAAGCTGTTGCTATAAGAACTTCGATATTACATATCATAGAAGTGCACTAACATCTAAATATGTTATTAAATACAGTATAATATTGTTGATCAAGTTGCATATAGTTGTACGTAGAATAAGCAGTAAGCAACTTTCAATATACTTACCTTGTTTCCCAGAATAAACAAGTAGACATGCTCATGTATATATGCATAAATACTAAATAAGTTATTTGTAATTTTAAAGTTTATCCTCTCTAAGACCACATATATATATACATGTATTCTAATTCTATTCTAAAAATTCTACTCAATACATGTATAATTTGCTTGTATGACATTGATCACGTGTAAATAGTATGCATACTATGCATACAGTCAAACCTGTCTTAAGCAGCCAGCCAATGGAGTAAGAGAAAGTGGCTGCTTAGCACAGGTGGCTACTTAATAGAGGTCAAATATATAATAAAACAACCGATTGGGAATCTGGAAACTGGCGGCTTAATACAGGTTGGCTGCTTAATGGAGGTGACCACTAATACAGGCTTGACTGTATATATAATACAGGTTGGCTTAGTGGAGGTGACCACTAACACAGTTTTGACTGTATATATAATACAGGTTGGCTGCTTAATGGAGGTGACCACTAATACAGGCTTGACTGTATATATAATACAGGTTGGCTGCTTAATGGAGGTGACCACTAATACAGGCTTGACTGTATATATAATACAGGTTGGCTGCATAATGGAGGTGACCACTAATACAGGCTTGACTGTATATATAATACAGGTTGGCTGCTTAATGGAGGTGACCACTAATACAGGATTGACTGTATATATAATACAGGTTGTCTGCTTAATGGAGGTGACCACTAATACTGGCTTGACTGTATATATAATACAGGTTGGCTGCTTAATGGAGGTGACCACTAATACAGGCTTGACTGTATATATAATACAGGTTGGCTGCTTAATGGAGGTGACCACTAATACAGGTTTAACTGTATATATAATACAGGTTGGCTGCTTAATGGAGGTGACCACTAATACAGGATTGACTGTATATATAATACAGGTTGGCTGCTTAATGGAGGTGACCACTAATACAGGTTTAACTGTATATATAATACAGGTTGGCTGCTTAATGGAGGTGACCACTAATACAGGATTGACTGTATATATAATACAGGTTGGCTGCTTAATGGAGGTGACCACTAATACAGGTTTAACTGTATATATAATACAGGTTGGCTGCTTAATGGAGGTGACCACTAATACAGGATTGACTGTATATATAATACATGTTGGCTGCTTAATGGAGGTGACCACTAATACAGGATTGACTGTATACTTATGACTATGTACTATATGTATACGTCTAAATAAATAAACGTTTATACTATCCTGTTATTATTATTAAAGGAGTTAACTGGATGTGATTTACAAACAATCAAGCGCTCACTGTATGTGTATCCGGGGGAAAGCTGTATTTCATTATCTACTAGATGGTGAAGTATGACAGATCACACGTATTATCTTCATCATTGATGTCCTACTGTCTATTGATTTATTTGTTTACAAGTTTTAGCATTGTTTGGAATTGATGGCATATATCCGATCAATCAGTTTGGTATAATTGTAATAACATCTACAGCACTAATCTCAAAACTCTACTAGAGGCGTGTTGAGGTCGTTGACTTCAAATTACTAGTTTATACAAATTTATTTTAGCTCGATTGAGAAACAAGTTATTTCAACTTATATAAATCACTCTCGAGACCTCATTCCTGATGGGATCCATCGCCACGAGGGAGAGAGAAGGGGCAACGTGGAATTTAAATGCCTTGCCTAAGGGCACAATCGTAACGGCTCCAGTGGGGCTCGAACTCCGGACCTTTCGCACCTGAGGCGAACGCGCATCCACTGCGCTATCACAACTTCACGACTTCAAATTACTTGTCCATCAGTGCTTTATGTGCGAATTCAGCTAATATGTTTGGGAGGTGGATGGTTCTACTCTGGTATCCGGCATCAGAGGAACACACGGTGTCTTCCTTCATAGTTGGAGAGTTTTTGTTTTAACCATTATTTAACGTCGCTACCGGTTTCCCATTTGAGCGACAGGCAACTTACCTAACAACACCTTTCCTGGGCAGGCTCCAGAGGTTAACCAGTATTTGTTGCACCAACATCCGTAAGAAACTGCCAACTTTTTCATATAGATGAAACACGGTCTGAGCGGGGCTCGAACCCGTGACCATCAGTGATGATAGGTTACAGTGGTATACAAGTCAGCGACCGTAACCACTCGACCGGAGAGTTGCCATAATGGTCTAAGCTGTATATCTAGCTGACTTGCGGAAGGTCGTTGGTTCTACTCGGGTGCCCGTCCGTGCTTGAAATACTGTTCAGACCAGTACACGAGGTCGGTCGTCCTCCACCAACACAAGTCGTCATATGACAAAAGCTGTTGGTGCGACGTTAAATCCCAATTCAAACACAACAACACGATATATATCGTACTCTTTCGTGCGGACAACGTTCTGTTCAAAAGTGATTTTGTATCGTTGTAGACCGTTGGATCATATATTTACTTAGATTATAATAATGAATGTATGTGTGTTTTACGTTTATTTATCGTCGCTACCGGTTGCCCATATGAGCGACGCCTCCCGAAGCGATTAGTCATTTTAGATGTTGGAGTGTGGTGCAATGATACAGACAGAGACTCATTCCTGAGTCTCCTCTCCTTAGTGATCTTGTCGATTTAACCTACTTTCTCGTCGATGTTTCTGCATGCATGTTTTATTTCCCTTGGTTGCCTTCAGTAAAATTACTTACTATATGACTATAGGGCAAAACATTTGTGTGTGTCTTGTGCCTGTGAGTAAGAGCTATCCACAGTTTTGAAGAAGTTTGTTGTGCTACTGTGGGGTACCTCCAGGGATGTGATATCGAGCCTGTCCTTAGACTTTAATATTTGTGTCAATCAGTTTTATTCCCATTCATTTATTTTTTGACAGAAACAGCATACATCAATGCTTTTGCCATATACATTACCAACGATTACTTCCCTTGGAAGAGTTACCGGTACAAAGGTTTAAACTTTATTTATTTTACAACGATTGCGAAGCAAGTTTTAACAACCTATATTAAGTACTCTCGTTGGCGTGGATGAAAGCGTAAATATGGTCATTCGTGTGGGAGGAAACCGGAGTACCCGGAGAAAACCAACCTGCCCGATCTGGCGACCACCGTACCATCTCATATACAACCCGATCCGAGGATGGAACCCGGGTTGCATTGGTGAGAAGCGAGGGCGTTATCCACTGCGCTAATCGGACAGCCAAAGTTACCGGCATGCTTATCCCGAAATGTGTATTGATGATGTTGTAAAATGATAACGAATATGAGATGTGAGACAGTATAGAGTGACTCTGTACTGACCCTATACATGTTGGTGCTTGTAGCCTAATCTATGGCCGGGCTGAGCTTTCAAATCGTATTATTAACACACACACAACTTAATCACCTTAGTTTATAACATAGGAGTGTCAACTAAACTTCTTAGTACGCTCGCCCATATGTTTCGCCGGAGGCGAGGGTAAATAAGCTCAATCATCATCATCGAATGATAAATGTAATTTTATCAAAATCATGTTAATTAATTGATAGCAATATTTTTCAGTAAAGTGTCCATTGTGCTGTAGGATATATGTCGAGCTTTGGATATTGGAAGTCGTGATAGCGCAGTTGATGCGCGTTCGCTTCAGGTGCGAAAGGTCCGGAGTTCAAGACCCGCTGGAGCCGTTACGATTGTGCCCTTAGGCAAGGCATTTAAATTCCACATTGCCTCTTCTCTCTCCCTCGTGGCGATGGATTCCATCAGGAATGAGGTCTCGAGAGTGATTAACATAAGCTGTAATAACTTGTTTCACAATCGAGCTAAAATATATTTGTATAAACTATGCCGAGATTTAATAATGTAGTAATCATACATTTATCATTGTTCAACATCACCAATACACAGTTCGCGATAGGCCTACCGGTAACACTTCCAAGGGAAGTAATCATACATTTATCATTGTTCAACATCACCAATACACAGTTCGCGATAGGCCTACCGGTAACACTTCCAAGGGAAGTAATCATACATTTATCATTGTTCAACATCACCAATACACAGTTCGCGATAGGCCTACCGGTAACACTTCCAAGGGAAGTAATCATACATTTATCATTGTTCAACATCACCAATACACAGTTCGCGATAGGCCTACCGGTAACACTTCCAAGGGAAGTAATCATACATTTATCATTGTTCAACATCACCAATACACAGTTCGCGATAGGCCTACCGGTAACACTTCCAAGGGAAGTAATCATACATTTATCATTGTTCAACATCACCAATACACAGTTCGCGATAGGCCTACCGGTAACACTTCCAAGGGAAGTAATCATACATTTATCATTGTTCAACATCACCAATACACAGTTCGCGATAGGCCTACCGGTAACACTTCCAAGGGAAGTAATCATACATTTATCATTGTTCAACATCACCAATACACAGTTCGCGATAGGCCTACCGGTAACTCTTCCAAGGGAAGTAATCATACATTTATCATTATTCAACATCACCAATACACAGTTCGGGTTAGGCCTACCGGTAACTCTTCCAAGGGAAGTAATCATACATTTATCATTATTCAACATCACCAATACACAGTTCGCGATAGGCCTACCGGTAACACTTCCAAGGGAAGTAATCATACATTTATCATTATTCAACATCACCAATACACAGTTCGCGATAGGCCTACCGGTAACTCTTCCAAGGGAAGTAATCATACATTTATCATTCTTCAACATCACCAATACACAGTTCGGGTTAGGCCTACCGGTAACTCTTCCAAGGGAAGTAATCATACATTTATCATTCTTCAACATCACCAATACACAGTTCGGGTTAGGCCTACCGGTAACTCTTCCAAGGGAAGTAATCATACATTTATCATTCTTCAACATCACCAATACACAGTTCGCGATAGGCCTACCGGTAACTCTTCCAAGGGAAGTAATCATACATTTATCATTCTTCAACATCACCAATACACAGTTCGCGATAGGCCTACCGGTAACTCTTCCAAGGGAAGTAATCATACATTTATCATTCTTCAACATCACCAATACACAGTTCGCGATAGGCCTACCGGTAACTCTTCCAAGGGAAGTAATCATACATTTATCATTCTTCAACATCACCAATACACAGTTCGGGTTAGGCCTACCGGTAACTCTTCCAAGGGAAGTAATCATACATTTATCATTCTTCAACATCACCAATACACAGTTCGCGATAGGCCTACCGGTAACTCTTCCAAGGGAAGTAATCATACATTTATCATTCTTCAACATCACCAATACACAGTTCGCGATAGGCCTACCGGTAACTCTTCCAAGGGAAGTAATCATACATTTATCATTATTCAACATCACCAATACACAGTTCGCGTTAGGCCTACCGGTAACTCTTCCAAGGGAAGTAATCATACATTTATCATTATTCAACATCACCAATACACAGTTCGCGATAGGCCTACCGGTAACTCTTCCAAGGGAAGTAATCATACATTTATCATTCTTCAACATCACCAATACACAGTTCGCGATAGGCCTACCGGTAACTCTTCCAAGGGAAGTAATCATACATTTATCATTCTTCAACATCACCAATACACAGTTCGCGATAGGCCTACCGGTAACTCTTCCAAGGGAAGTAATCATACATTTATCATTCTTCAACATCACCAATACACAGTTCGCGATAGGCCTACCGGTAACTCTTCCAAGGGAAGTAATCATACATTTATCATTCTTCAACATCACCAATACACAGTTCGCGATAGGCCTACCGGTAACTCTTCCAAGGGAAGTAATCATACATTTATCATTCTTCAACATCACCAATACACAGTTCGCGATAGGCCTACCGGTAACTCTTCCAAGGGAAGTAATCATACATTTATCATTCTTCAACATCACCAATACACAGTTCGCGATAGGCCTACCGGTAACTCTTCCAAGGGAAGTAATCATACATTTATCATTATTCAACATCACCAATACACAGTTCGGGATAGGCCACCGGTAGCATTTCCAAGGGAAGTAATCATACATTTATCATTCTTGAACATCACCAATACACATTTCGCGATAGGCCTACCGGTAACTCTTCCAAGGGAAGTAATCATACATTTATCATTGTTCAACATCACCAATACACATTTCGTGATAGGCCACCGGTAACTCTTCCAAGGGAAGTAATCATAAGATGATAACACGTGTGGAAATTGATAGCACATCGTACAAAGGCCCCAACCAAAAAAACAAGAGTACACCAAATTAAGAGGTAATATCCTCCTCAAAAGAGTATTCAAGGGGAAGTAACTGGCCAATCTCTCTCATTGTTATTGTAATTAATGTGTGGGAGGGGAAATTCAAAAACCAAAACAATGCATTTTTTAAATAAAGTGTCCTTGAAAATATGACAATGAGCTTCATTGTTTGTGTATATGCGTTCTTGAACTATCGACGTAAATTAGCCTCTATTTGCAAGTATACGCGGCATTAGAGTGGTTGCGAGCCATCTAGACGATCGTAAACAACCTTCAGACAATTTAATCGGTCGTATAACAACAGATAGGAAGCACGTAATTAACGAGAAAATACAAATATCGTACCTTCCGGAAAAATACAAATATCGTACCTTCCGGAAAAATACAAATATCGTATCTTCCGGAAAAATACAAATATCGTACCTTCCGGAAAAATACAAATATCGTACCTTCCGGAAAAATACAAATATCGTACCTTCCGGAAAAATCTCATCCGATATAACAAACAAACATATCAGATTTTAAAGTTGCATCTCCAGTTCTAACATTTGTTTTAGTACATTTCTTGTGAATTGCCTTGAAAGAAAATAAACCAAAAACAGGCCCCGATGTTATAAAACTTTTACTCAGATCTCAAACTCAAGCTCAAGTGATCTGATTGGTTGATTCTGAGTGCTACTGTCAGGTGAACCAACCAGACGGATCTGTAGCCCAGTGGTAAAACGCTGTACTGGTAATCCAGCCAGGGATCGCAGGTTCGATCCCCCGTCTGACCCTAATAAAATTAACAGTCTTTCAGATGGGACGTTAAACTGAGGTCTCGTGTCGGTGCTTTACACCGTGAACGTAAAAGAACTAGAGGAGACTCTGGAATGGGTCTCTGTCTGTATCATTGCACTATCCTCCAACAATCTAAAATTACTAATCTCTTCAGGAGGCGTCGCTCATATGGGCAACCGGTAGCGACGATAAATAAACGTAAAACAAAAAAAACAGACGAGAGGTTTGAGATTGGAGAACAGATTTATAACCTCCAGGCCTGTTGACCAAAATCAGATCCAGAATCAAACAAAGACTGAAAGGCACTCGAACTCGTACCCCAGACAACTCTCGCCCCGCGGCAGTGAAAGGTGTGTACCCCAGGCGACTCTCGCTCCGCGGCAGTGAAAGGTGTGCACCCAAGACGACTCTCGCACCGCGGCAGTGAAAGGTGTGTACCCAAGACGACTCTCGCTCCGTGGCAATGAAAGGTGTGTACCCCAGACGAATCCCCCTCCGCGGCAGTGAAAGGTGTGTACCCCAGACGAATCCCCCTCCGCGGCAGTGAAAGGTGTGTACCCCAGACGAATCCCCCTCCGCGGCAGTGAAAGGTGTGTACCCCAGACGAATCCCCCTCCGCGGCAGTGAAAGCACACGCACGTTATTTGGTTTGTTAACAGGGTATATGTGTATATATGTGCCGGACAGGAGTGACATTCCTCTCATACAACTTATATAAACTATATCTTGAGCACGGGACACGTGTGGGCGACTGTATATGCTCAGGTTATTATTAAATGTTTCTATGTCGGTCCTGTGGCATTATTTGGTAATCCAGAGATCAAAGATTCGACCCCCCGTCATACACTAATAAAATTAACAGTCTTACAGATGGGATATTAAACCGAGATATTGTGTCGGTGCTGTACACCGTGTACGTAAAAGAACCAGAGGACACTCTGGAATGTGTATCTGTCTGTATCATTGCACTATCCTCCAAAAATCTAAAATGACTAATCTCTTCAGGAGGCGTCGATCATATGGGCAACCGGTAGCGACGATAAATAAACGTAAACCACACAGATATTTCTCTGACCGACACTATATACTCATATCGCTGTAAACAAACCAAACCTTACGGGGAGGGCTGTAAATAATGGTGTTATAACTTGTAGCCCAACCCATTTGCTTTTTCCCCTCGACAAAACAAATGTATCGTATACTGCAATCATATAATTACATATTAATCTCTGATTTGTTCTTAGTATTGTAATGTATTGTATGAAAAAATGCAATAAAATATTATTTAAAAAACCCCAAAACAAACCAAATAACATATGATGGTTTCAAATATATTGGCATAATCGGCAATACACCGACTTTGACCATTTACACACACACAAAAACGACGGCAAAGACAAAAGGGAAACAGTGATGTTATCTGGGATATGCTTTGTAACAGTGTAACATATATTCCTTTATATACTTAAATATTGTATATATTTAACAATTCCATTTTATTCTTATACAGTTGACATGATATTATTGAGATGTGGTAGGCAAGACATAGCCTAGGTTCCATCCAGTCTGTCGATATTTCAATTTTTTAATTCTGGCAAATCGACATGACATAGGTATTATCAGGAACGCAATACAGCTCATTTAAAGCGACATTACATTGCAAAAAGCAAATAAATGCATTTTCCACGTATAAAAGTATTGCTACTACAAATTCTTTTTAATACTTTCGAACACTAACATTGAATCAATAAACAGTACGATTTCATATAACGATACATCTGTACCATGCATCATGTTATTCAGGATACACGCGTTGTATTATGCATGGATGTCGACTCTATTTACATTATTTTGCTATGTAAACAAACCGCGTATACGACGTTTGTTTATTAGTTGAAATACTCAGGTTTTGAGGCATATATTTGGAAAACAATTATATCATATAATAGCAAATTACATTCTGCAGAAATTTGCATTTTCATTGATGTAGTGTCGCTTTAATGGATGTGTTGCTAAAATATATTTATATGACGGACAAGACAAAATATACTGACACCAAAAAGAAACTGTGCACTTGCCTTCGAGGTAAAATTTATATCCTTTTATGTATAATATTGAATAAATTTGTGCAATGTGTGAAGGATTATTTTCTTCACTCATGATAGTAAAATCCAAAATTCTAAAATTTGTAACCGAAACGTAACTCTCAATATATAAGTGCACAGTTATTTTATTATGTCAGTATATATCAACGCCTGTTCCCAGGCTACGCAATACCAATTTATATTGCCAATGTATTTAGATTTAATTCTTACCCTTCCGTATAGCGTACAACATAACACAAAGTGATACTCCGATTCAACTGACTTTTGGTTACATAGTTTACATAGTCAAATCTGCCTTAGATAATAATAAATCTAATTAGGCAGTGCAGTGCGATTAGCGCAGTGGTTAGCGCGCTCGCTTCTCACCAATGCAACCCGGGTTCGATCCTCGGACAGGGAAGAATGTGAGATTGTACAATGGTCGCCATCTTTTTATTTAACCATATTTTATTTCATATGCAACAGTACAGTTGACATACATGCATGATACAGAATAGAAATTAACAATGTATAAGATGAATACATACATTTGTGTAACAATGCAAAAGGGTCGGGCCACAAGTTATAACCAACATTAGAAAACGGCCCTTCCCAATAATCAAACTTTATTAAACAAAAGGTGCGATATCATCTCAGTACTGTCAATTTTACTCTATGTTGATAAACGGAAAAAAAACATTATTAATATAAACAGAAATGTTGGAATTTAGATAGACATACATATGATGGAAAAAATAATGTATGGACGCAAAATAGAAATTGAATCAAACAAAAAACAATCTGAGAAGGAAAACTATTTTCATAAATCCATCAACACTTCAAAGAAAAGAAGATACTAATAATTAAACAAAAAGGAAAAACAAACATTCCCACGCTGTCCTAACCCAGTCCTAGCCCCCTCTAGCCCCCCCCCCACCTGAGATCCGATATAGTAGTGTATATAAAATTATATGGTGTGTCAGGCAGATTCTAAATTAGCGATCAGTTGCAGGTACAAAGCGCTTTGTGGCTTTTATGTATGAGTGTACATGTTTGAAAAGTGTGCTATTTTCTTTATTGCTTAGACTATTTATACCAAACAGTAGTTTCTATACACTTAAGGGATGGTATCGCCTGGTAATTAGGAAAAGTTGTCTTCTATGCATATTGTATTGCGTGCATCGAAAGAAATAATGTTCTGCATTTTCTGTTAAATATCCACAATTGCATATTGAATCTTGACGTAAATGATTGTAAAATAAGTCACTATTGAGATTGCTACATCTGTTTCTTATTCGGGTAGGATGTACCTGAATAAATATATTTCCATCGAGGAAGAATGACGGAACATGGTCAGGTTTGAACAATTTTGTAATCTTATGCTTAAAAGAAACTAATGAGTCAGAATCACGGGTATCAGTGTCTAACTCGTTCCATAATTTAATAGATGACGGTATGACGGAGGAAGCATATATTTTAAGGCGACGTGCCACCGTAGCATAGTCTAGATTATTTCTCAAGAAGTATGGGTTTGAGTCCGAAACAGTATTTGGGAAAAGTCCACTTAAATGATTTGGAAGTTCACCGTTCTTGTATTTGTACACACGGGTTAATTTTTGAATGTTTCTCCTTATTGATAAGTCCACCCAGCCAATCTCTTTTAGAAGGTTAGCTATTGATACAGATCTAGTTAGACCAGTGACAATACGCTCAGCATCGATCTGTATTTTTTCAAGCATTTCCTTTTCATAAGTAGTACAATTGTCCCAAACAATGGATGCGTATTCCAGGATAGGTCTCATGTATGAAATATATATTTGGTTTAACGTTGTCCTCTTTAATTTGAATTTTAACATACGCATTGTACCTAAGACTTTAGACGCAGATGCTGCTATGCTTAAAATATGATTATGCCAAGTACCATCGTCGCTAAGTATAACACCAAGGTGTTTATGAGTTTGAACACAATTAAGTTGTGTGTTCTGAAAATAAAGAGTAGGGATTATGTGATTATTTTTGCTAAGAGACATGAACATAACTTCTGTTTTAGCCGGATTAAATTGAACCAACCATCGCCTTGCCCAAGTGGCAATAATATCAAGATCCTGGTTAATGATTTCTTGTATGTGTAGATTATCATTGGAACTGACTGTAATGGAACTATCATCGGCGAACAGTCTAGTAATGCTAGCTTTTCTCCGGGTTCTCCGGTTTCCTCCCACACGAATGACCACATTTACGCTTTCATCCGCGGTAACGAGAGTGATTAATATAAGTTGTTACAACTTGCTTAGCAATCGGTTTAAAGTCCCAACTGAGAGACTGTTAATTTTTATTAGGGTAAGACGGGGTATCGAACCTGTGATCTCTGGATTACCAGTCCAGCGTGTTACCACTGGACTACAGTTCCGTCTGTGTTTCTAGAGCTTAGCTTAAGCATATTTTAAGTCATCGGGCATTGACACTAGACGAATCGGTTAAGCTTCATACCACTGTACATAATTGGTGTAAAGGAACAAATCAATACTATACTGGGCTTATAAATAAAAGATAGGCACACTCCGTGACATGTTAAGCACACCTGTCAATTGGATTAGTCTGATCTTTGATTAATCACGTGTCGTTGTTACAAAGCAACATGCACCATTAACTCTTTTTCTCTGCTGTTTTCTAATTGGCTACGTTTACTTGACGTCACCCCCTGGGGCGACACTTCCGTGAGTGTATTAATCATTGTATTCCAAGATACAGAACGGATCTGTAGTTTCGTGTTTAACACGCTGGACTACCAGTGGTTAACACGCTAGACTGGTAATCCATGAATCGCAGGTTCGATCCCACGTCTGATCCTTATAAAATTAAAAGTCTTTCAGTTGGGGCTTTAAACCGAGGATTCGTGACTGTGATTTACACCGTGCACGTAAAAGAACCATATGAGACTCTGGTTTGGGTAATTGCACTATCCTCCAAACATCTAAAATGACTAATCTCTTCAGGAGGCGTCGCTCATATGGGCAACCGGTAGCGACGTTAAATAAACGTAAAATACAAAATAAGGTAAAGCTTGCATATCAATTAACTCTAAGATACTCTAACCATAATAACGCAGTGGTTAACGTGCTCGCTTATCACCAATGCAACCCGGGTTCGATCCTCGGACCGGAAATATGTGAGCTGGTACGGCGGTCGCCATATCGGACATGTGGTTTTATCCGGTCCGTTTTCCTCCCCACACGAATGACCACATTTACGCTTTCATCCGCGCCAACGAGGGTGATTAATATAAGTTGTTGAAACTAGGTTCACAATCGTTGTAAAATTCAATACAGTTTAAACTGGATAGCTTCATCACAATGAAGAATTCGATAGCGACGGTTAATTTCTGGGAGTGGTGACGGGTGTGGCTGGCTGGGGAACATTGTACGATGGTGACGGGTGTGGCTGGCTGGGGAACATTGTACGATGGTGACGGGTGTGGCTGGCTGTGGAACGTTGTACGATGGTGACGGGGGTGGCTGGCTGGGGAACGTTGTACGATGGTGACGGGTGTGGCTGGCTGGGGAACTTGGTACGGTGGGGCACTTGATTGGAGCAGTAATAATCAATTGCATTTCCTAATCCTTTTTTTGTTTGTAGGTATTGATAGATTTTGGTTCTAATTCTTGTAATCTAAATTTGGCTTATTTTCTTCTTCATTTTCCCTTTTTATTAGTAATCATCAATTTTAGTATAGTGTTTGCACAACTCATATATACAGTCACTCTGTTTGTTACAATCTAGTATTTTGGGGAGGCCGTAACTAATGTTGTTAAAACTTGTGGCTCAACCCATTTGCTTCAACATTTATTGACAATTCTCGTGCACAACAATGACATAACTCGTATATACTATGCATACTTATACACGTGTGTTTATTTGTTTTGTTCTGTACATTGTATAGAATGAATGCAATACACTAAGAATTCGATACCCAAGTAAAATTCGTACATACAACGACGAGGGGCGAGTGATTTAAAGTCAACGACATTAGCTAATATGAAGACACAGACATGATAGGGAACAACGGACCGTGGTCAAACCTATGCAGTAATGAGATGACCATATGTGGCACAAACGTGCTTTGCGACTGATTAAGTTAATAAGCAGGTTTTGTCCGAAGACTGTCAGTGATCGCACAATGGAAAGGAACGAACGAACGATGTAATTTTGTTTATAGTCGCCACCGCATAAATGCATTTGGGCGACTGTATTTTCTAAGATGGTTATGTCCTAAGGTGATTCTTCTTGTCTAAGGTGATTCTTCTTGTCCTAAGGTGATTCTTCTGTGGTGGTTATTCGATGATGATTATACGTGTTCTGTGATGATTATTCCTATGCTTCTATGATGATTATTCCTGTTCTTCTACGTTGATTAGTTCGATATTCTCTGAAGGTTCTGTATTCTGTGTGGCTTATGAAGACGTCATCAGGTGGTTACTTCTTTCTGTGCCGGCCAGGTTGACAAGGCCTGGTCTGTACGTGGTCCTTTGTAGGGCCACACTCCTCACTGTAGGTCACCCCGCAGCAGCATTAATACGGATCTGACAGTTAGACATCTGGTCGTCGATTGTCGCAAACGAGTCTACTAAACTCCGGTGTAGCTCGGGGGAGCGTGGATCCACGACTGTTGCCGCTCCCTCAGGTCCGCCGTCTCGTCTATCCGCCAGAAAAAAGTGTCGAAAGTCGGCGAAGATATAGTGGTTCAGTGCCCACTATCTAGAAGAGCTGGTGGATCTGTCCTGATGTGCCATAGCCGTGGATCCACATACTTGGAGAGATTCCCCCTTCGCAAGATCGACAACCAGAAGATCCCAGAATCCTACGCTGCTGCTGCGGAATGTGCCCCGGTCACGACGTGCACGTCTTGAGGAGATCGACCGGGATGGAAAGGAAACGTACTCGAATTGCGTTAATACAACTGCGCTATCACGCACGAATGCCCCTTAGATGATCTTCCGAACGAATATTCGAATATTCGCAAATTTCTCCAACTTTCGATTTACACTACAGTTAGTACCTGTAAAACAAATGCTTCTCAGTTTGTGTCCCGTCAAATAGACTGCATTAATCAATTAGTGACCCCTGTAAGGTGTGAACAACATGTCATCACCCTCCTTTGTTATGTGCAGCCAAATCGCGATGACATTTCGCACCTACGGGCACGCATTGGGTCATTCTTTGTTTTCGAAACTTAATTGATTGAAATTTAAAAAAACATATATATCCTTTTAAGTTATGATTTAACTGCAATTGATTAAAATTTGATTTGAATTTTGTTTTTAATATTCGAACATTCGTTGCCATCCCTAATCATAACCAATCACACATCTTGAGTTTGAGATTTGCATTCAGCATAACCAATCACACAACTTGAGTTTGAGAGTTGCATTCAGCATAACCAATCACACATCTTGAGATTTGCATTCAGCATAACCAATCACACACAACTTGAGTTTGAGAGTTGCATTCAGCATAACCAATCACACACATCTTGAGTTTGAGATTTGCATTCAGCATAACCAATCACACACATCTTGAGTTTGAGATTTGCATTCAGCATAACCAATCACACATCTTGAGATTTGCATTCAGCATAACCAATCACACACAACTTGAGTTTGAGAGTTGCATTCAGCATAACCAATCACACATCTTGAGATTTGCATTCCGCATAACCAATCACACACATCTTGAGTTTGAGATTTGCATTCAGCATAACCAATCACACATCTTGAGATTTGCATTCAGCATAACCAATCACACACATCTTGAGTTTGAGATTTGCATTCAGCATAACCAATCACACAACTTGAGTTTGAGATTTGCATTCAGCATAACCAATCACACACATCTTGAGTTTGAGATTTGCATTCAGCATAACCAATCACGCAACTTGAGTTTGATATTGGAGAAAACGGTTATAAACTCAGGGGCAATATGGGTGACATGTAACTACACGAGACTCTAAGAATTGGTTTCGACGATTGCAATACTGCATCTAAAGTCAATTATCTATTTAAATGATCTATTTAAATGTTTGCATGCGTCATAGGCAACGCAAATAATTAAAATATTGCTTTAAATATGGCCGTTGTACGGCTATTAATGTCAAATGAAAAACATTATGTCTGATCGTATGTGCATCATAGTGTCTAGTACCTACACCTAACACGGTCGACAACCGTACATCTTTGAATGTATCTACTACAATGACATCAGAGTTCGTCTCTTAGCAACTACTTCTAAATATTGTACCATAACTACACTCTATTACACGGAGACCGGAACCTTATAGTCTGGTTGTATAACTCCTATATGAACATTTTGCAGGAAAAAAGTAAAGGAAAAATAATTCTTAGTTTTTCTGAATCAGTACACCCCATAGCGCATCAGAAAAAAAATCCCCATAAATTGGGCTTGGGGAATGTTTTTCCCAGCACTTTGAAATTTCGGCCCCAAGACCCAATCGAAGATCCATCAAGATGAGGGGTAGGGCTAACAAATTTAAGTCTCTAGTCACTTCTGGTCTAGGTATGATAATGCAAATTGGCATGAGGTTACAAAAATGATTACTCTTCACTGGGGTCAATGGACCAAATTTATGTGATGACGTAATCATGACGAAATCCAAGATGGCGTCCATTTTGGCGGGAAAAACGAAAATATTGGCTACCAGTCAACTCGCGTCATTCTGACTCATTGTTTACTGTTTTTGTTTCATGTAGGCTACCAATTATTCTTGGATATCGACTCTGACAGTGTTTTTACAGCTTACTCCATGACATTCTCCACAAGCCTCAATACACTGGATTCGATGCTTGAAAAAGGTACACAAGTTCGTACCACATTGGTTGGGATTTTGGCTTTTAGACTTGCACCTAATGAATTTCAACACACTCTCCGGTGCTACGCCCATGTCCGTCATTAATGGTACAAGTCCGGAACGATCATGTTGCCAACCCCATGAGCATGGATCAAGCACTTCAGTATCCAAGTTCATCCATTGAATAGTTTGTAGAAATACCCTGAGGCTGTGGAAATGGACGTACTGTCGGAGGCATTCGTTGCGGTTCCAAGATATTTGACTGCGCAATCATCGTCTGGTACTTGTGAAAGCGAATGGTCGTCAGAGTCCTTTCCTTGCAATATTCACCAAACAACAAAGTGAATAAATCTATGCCAAGCTTCCCGACTGTGTCCTGAGTTTCAGCTGAATAGAAATTGTCGGCAATCGCTTGAATTGAGCGGTCTTTTGCTATAGTTTTCATCAGTTTAGTCTTGCTATGTCCGAATGTTGAAGATGTTGTGTCACATCCACTCCATGCATGTATGAACAGAATGGTTTTTTTAATGACTGGATCAACCTTTGATGACACATCCTTTACGGAATGAATTGTGGAAGGCCCCACTAGTTTTCGCCTTGTTCCTCCGATGACCTTATGAACGTATATGTTCGCCATATCCTCTTTCCAGTGATGCAGAAACAAAACCAAGATGTCCGTGTCATTTGCGATTACTTCAACAGTTTGCTGGTTCTTGGCATAATCTAGTGCGGTAGAGACTATTAGTGTATCGGCATCTGCTTGTGCTTGCTTTATGATATGACCATTTGCTTCCAAGTGATCAGTGAGCATAGCAATGAAGCCAACTTTATTTGCAATGTTAGCAAAGAACGCTTCCTGATCCTTGTACCTACGACGTGACGGGTTCACTTCTATTGTAGCGGCGGGAAGTCGATCTGATTTGTGTCGGTGGTGTTCGTGATCCTTAGTTGAAAACTCAGGATATCCATCGAATACAACAATACACTGACCGAATTGATGTGTGAGATATGACGAGTACTGCTTGAAGACTTCCTGGTATGTGTTGTGTTTCCACCGTATGTAGTGAAGAAGCCACCCGCCGTCGACAACACGCATTTGCTCACCAGATGGCCTAGTATCTGCTACATCCTTATACAGTGCGTTAGCTAATTCAGACTTCACCGGCTTCCTCATGAAATTGTCCTTGAACAAGGATGGAGGACTCACACACATTTCCCATTGGAAATATGGCTCCATGTTCTCGCTGATTCTTTGTGAGATGGCCGAACATCGACTGAGTAGAATAGCCGGATCAATGTGCAGTGTTTTCTTTCGTCCTACCCTTACTCCGGGTTGGAGATCTTGCAAAGTCTTAATTTGCCCAGATCGCTTAATCTTTGCGCCGTTATATGACACGGAGTCTATCTTTTACTGTAATTTAGAGCCAACTTCCTCGGTGATATCACAGTTGATACCATCCCCTTGTTCCGCTGTCAAACCGGTTGACAATGAACGCAAGTCACAACCGTTGCTGACGAATGGATTGTGATCACCAAACCAGTCTAACAGTTTATCAAGATCAGTGAGGTCGCGGTCTTTTCGAGCAATGCTGAGATCTACGTGTTGTTCGGACGTCCGTATCTTCTTCTGCGAGCGAGTTGTCATTGCATCATGGATTGCCACACAGATTGGTAAGGTCAACACCCATTGGTGACGGACAGATTCAGTCAGACCTCGTCCATGTGTCAAACCACCACGAATTTTTAGCGAACACATGAGCGTTTGCTCTATCACCAAGTCTGACTAGAGTCCGTTAAAACAGTGTTCTGTTCTTTCCACAGCATGAGCGCCTTCTATGTACTTCTGATATAGCCAGGGATGCTGTTCTGGTAGCTTGGCCATATTTTGCACGTAAAGCATTGCACTTTTTGCGTAGTGAATATGTCCTGTTGCTGCAAATAAGTTCAGAAACTCACTACATACTCTCAAATGTCCGTTCCAGTCCATTAGTCTCTCACATGCTACAAAGTCTTCTATTTTCCGAATATAATTCAGTAATTGGATCCATAACTTTGCTGTTCTAGACTGTGATGACAATGATAGTTTCAATTCTTCAATGCATTTATCTAACACGACAAGTGGCTCCGAGTTTACAATGTCATCACAACGAGTTTCAGCATCGGAATTCAATACGTCACCGAGAAGCTTTTGCAAGGCCTCCACATCCTTTGTAGTAAGACTGGACTGAAATTTCTCATTGATACCACCGTCATAATCATCATTCTCGTCACGATGTGCCTCGCAGTCCGGTATTATCTGTTCCAATAAGTTGGTGGTCAGGCATGCGTCGAGAAGATAGAGAACACGTAGTGCCCGTGCAATGGCTTTGCCAGACAATATGTGCAAAATAGCATTGGGGCCAAATATCTGACCCAGAGCTTCATATATTCCAGATCCTCGCATCGTATGAAAGATGCTACTGATTTCGCTCATTAATGTATGGAACCCACCCAGTCTAATCACAAGTTTGTTAAGCTGTTTGGTGGCAGCAATTTCAACAGCTTTAATGAAGAGCGGTTGGTCAAATGTTACTGATGTACTTGGCAGTTTCAGTTTCGTCACTTGGTCTTGTATGTAAGACAACGTGGAGTAGATGCAGGTTTCATCACTAGGGTTCAGGTCTATGATTGGAAGCATCAACACTTCATCGGCACTAATTCCATCTGTGTCGTTTTGATAGACACAGTGCATGAATCCAGACCAATTTGTCCAATCCAGGCTAGGAGTCATTTTGGTTGCAAGTACTTTGGCAGAACTCCAGAGCAGCTTTGAATAATATGACACAGGTGGGATAGTGAATGGTAATATCGGTTCACATATCGCATTGAACTTGAATGTTGACAAGGCGGGGATGGCTGGTGTGACATAAAGAATAATTGGTATGCCTTTATCGAATGTAAGATCGAATATTTTGACCCTTGCCATACGTTTTACACGCTGGTCGGTAATTTGATGGCTACTTCGGCGTTGGTACCAAGCAATAATACCCATACCGTGAAAGGTTCCGGTCCCGTCCAAGGTGCGTATGTTTGAATCTGCATTATCTGCAATGTACTGTCCTAACGTCGGGAATGGCGGTGGCGACAACGATTGCAATGTTTGCTGCTGAAGAATGGACTGCTTGAAAAGCTGAACTTCATTGTAGGTGATGGACAAGCCAAATGAGGAAAGTTCTTCTGTGAGCCACTTTGATCCAAAGACGTGATCTAACTCTATACCAAGACCGAACAGCAGTGGTGAAATTACAGAGTTCGGACGTGCGGCTTGTGTGATGGCTTGCCCAATTACGTCACACTTTAGCTCATCTTTAATCAGTTTCCAGGAACACACGTAAACTAGGAGTCAAAAAGTCTCCGCATTCTTCAGGCTGGTATAGAATATATTTCTCAAGTCAGAATGACGTGAGTTGACTGGTAACCAATATTTTCGTTTTTCCCGCCAAAATGGACGCCATCTTGGATTTCGTCATGATTACATCATCACATCAATTTGCTCCATTGACCCCAGGGAAGAGTAATCACCTTTGTAACCTCCTGCCAATTTCCATTATCATACCTACACCAGAAGTGACTAGAGACTTAAATGTGTTAGTCCTACCCCCTATCTTGATGGATCTTCGATTGGGTCTTGGGGCCGAAATTTCAAAGTGCTTGGAAAAACATTACCCAAGCCCAATTCATGGGGATTTTTTGTCTGAGGCACTATGGGGTGTACTGATTCAGAACAATTAAGAATTATTTTTCCTTTACTTTTTTCCCGCACATTTTCTTCTGCACCCTGACTATTAGCGATGATCTCAACGCACACATATTTGAAGCAGTCCAAAACTACATCCGGGAAAGCAGACGATTTTCATGAGCATCTGTTCACTAAATGTAGCAAGTTTGCTTCTCCCATTGAACTATCCGAATGAATACATCATGTGACTCCATCTTCTATCCTTTTGCCTATCATCTGAGTCAATCTTAATTTCAACTTACTAATTTAATTACTATGTGTATTTCTATCACCTTAATAATCTCATTATATTATTGAGATTATAGTTTACAGTTCATGGTTAATATAATTTTATACTTATCTTTTTCAAATTGCAATTAATAGTTCAGATACGATTAAAACGCTGTCATACTGTAATTACAATATGCATCTAATTATAGGAGAAGACCTCTATAAGCTATAGCTTTCGGTTCTAATCCTTTTTCATACATGTATGTAAATATTTGTGTAAATTGTACATTTGTATATGTTGTATCATTGTTTGAAATAAACTATGTTTAAACTACCCGTACATCTTGTTATGTCCTTGTACTGTCTCCTAGACAACCGCTTTATGTAAATCTGGTTAACTACTACCCGGCACGACGTATGATAGATACACTGACACAGATGGATATGTAGGTCAGTGGTAACACGCTGGACTGGTAATCCAGGGATCGCAGGTTCGACCCCCCGTCTGACCCTAATAAAATTAACAGTCTTTCAGATGGGACGTTAAACCGAGGTCTCTTGTCGGTGCTTTATACCGAGCACGTAAAAGAACCAGAGGAGACTCTGGAATGGGTCTCTGTCTGTATCATTGCACTATCCTCCAAAATCTAAAATGACTAATCTCTTCAGGAGGCGTCGCTCATATGGGCAACCGGTAGCGACGATAAATAAACGTAAAACACACAGATAAACTGACGTAAGAAGGAAACAAGTCTCCCACATTAATTTTGTTTTTATAAGTTTATTTAAGGTCACTACCGATTGCCCATTTGAGCGACGGGCAGTTTAGCTAACTACGCCTTTCCTGGGCATGCCCCAGCGGTTAACCAGTACTTGGTGCACCAACATCCGTAAGAAACTGCTAACTTTTTCATATAAATGAGACACGGTCTGAGCGGGGCTCGAACCCGTGACCATCAGTGATGATATGTTACAGTGGTATATAAGTCAGCGACCGTAACCACTGGACCACGGACGCGGACTTGTGTCGCCCACACGCCTCGGTAGTGGATGGACGGAGAATACACGCAGTTATAATTTAACCCATTCAACACCAAGTAACTGACATGGACTCGATATATTTAGACCAATAAATTAATAAGAAAATTACATTTGGACAAGTTCAATTTTCAAAATGGGTAATTTTGTGGGGAAATAATAATATTACTGGCAACAAGTGCAGATCCTGATGAGACGGGTCATCTGGATCTACTCTTTTTATAAGTCTATTTAGAGGTATGTGGTGTTGAAGGGGTTAATAGCAATCATTAACGTAACTCAGTAAATGATTGAAGCAGACGAATTGCTGGCAATAAGTGCAGCTCCTGATGAGACGGCTTGAAGCTGACGAATTGCTGGCAAAAAGTGCAACTCCTGATGAGACAGGCGGCTTGAAGCAGACGAATAAAATACCAGATGCCTTCGCAAGCTTTTTAAATGTCGGTTTTATGAGCTTTTTATTTCCATTTACAGGATTGTCGGGAAGCAATTATGGCTTCAATCTTGTGCTGTTCGTTCAATGGTTGGAAATGGTACAGGTTCCCATAATGCACATGCAGGGGTTCTGTCAGTCAATAGTCTACTTCAGCTATGTATTCAGGTAAGTCAATGCTGTCTATGACCTTCGAATTTTCATGCGTGTGTGCGTGTGTGCGTGTGTGCGTGTGTGCGTGTGTGCGTGTGTGCGTGTGTGCGTGTGTGCGTGTGTGCATAGTCAACTTTAGGCAGTGGATAGCACGCTCGCTTCTCACCAATGCAACCCGGGTTCGATCCTTGGACCGGGATGTATGTGAGGTGGTACGGTGGTCGCCAGATCGGACAGGTGGGTTTTCTCCGGGTACTCCGGTTTCCTCCCACACAAATGACCACATTTACGCTTTCATCTGCGCCAACGAGAGTGATTAATATTAATATAAGTTGTCAAAGCTTGTTTCGCAATCGTTGTAACATAAATAAAGTTTAAACTAACTTTAGCTATGTATTCAGGTAAATCAATGGTATATATGAACTTTGAATTTTATTTTACAACGATTGCGAAGCAAGTTCTAACAACTTATATTAATCACTCTCGTTGGCCCGGATGAAAGCGTAAATATGGTCATTCGTGTGGGAGGAAACCGGAGTACCCGGAGAAAACCCACCTGTCCGATCTGGCGACCACCGTACCATCTCACATACTTCCCGGTCCGATAATCGAACCCGGGTTGCATTGGTGAGAAGCGAGCCCGCTAACCACTGCGCTAATCGGACAGCCGCTTTGAATTGTCACGTGATCATGCGTGCGTGTGCTAGGTTTGGTTTGGCGCCGCACTAGCTGCATTCATATAGCGACTCTTCAGCTTTACGTGGTAGAGGAACGTGTGTTCCTGCTAGCATTGTTTCAGAGACCCATGTAGAACCGCAACCCTTTCCGTATGCCAGCACTTGAATACATGTTACTACAGTAGCGCTCGAACCCAATAATGTATTCACATGTAATCAAGAGTACACATATACATTCTACATCCGTTATGTCAAAGTCGGTTATGTCGAATTCTCCGGTTATCTCGAAGTCGGATCAACGTTCCATTTCAGACACTATCATTTTACATATAACTAACTGGCTCTGCTTATTTTGAATTTCGTTAAGTCAAACTTTGGTTATTTCGAAGTATTTTGTTCGGTCAGACGGAGTTCGACATAACGGATGTAGATTGTATATACAACATGTATACATATAACAAGTTGTAGAACATATAACACTAGAGAGAGAGAAACAACATATCTATGCAAACACCTAATGACAGTGAAAACATATATAGCACTTCCGGTATTCACCACTAGCCAGCAGCCCCGGCTGACCTCCTCATGGCGTGCACGCCGCCGTCATGACAAACACTTAATGACAGTGAAAACATACATAGCACTTCCGGTATTCACCACTGGCCAGCAGCCCCGGCTGACCTCCTCATGGCGTGCACGTCGCAGTCTGACAAACACCTAATGACAGTGAAAACATATATAACACTTCCGGTATTCACCACTGGCCAGCAGCCCGGCTGACCTCCTCATGGCGTGCACGTCGCCGTCTGACAAACACCTAATGACATTGAAAACATATATAGCACTTCCGGTATTCACCACTGGCCAGCAGCCCGGCTGACCTCCTCATGGCGTGCACGCCGCAGTCGTGACAAACACTTAATGGGAGTGAAAACATATATAGCACTTCCGGTATTCACCACTGGCCAGCAGCCCTTGCTGACCTTCTAACGGCGCGCATGTCGCAGTCGTGACACATCTCACAGCAGCAGCCTCGGACACATGTATATTCAGCGTGTAGCACAATCTACCGGCATGCGCGCGCATCGTATTGGCGACCAGATCGTTTTGAACTAACGAGCAGATCTAGCCACTGCCTTGCCGACATGATTCAGCGGTGAAGAAGAACAAGGTATAACCGGGAAGCGTCATACGACGCGCTGATGTCTAACTTCATGGTCGGTTTATATGCTGCTGCGGGATGATAAACGGTGAGGAGGGTGGATGCTGCTGCGGGATGATCAACAATGAGGAGGGTGGATGCTGCTGCGGGATGATAAACAGTGAGGAGGGTGGATGCTGCTGCGGGATGATAAACAGTGAGGAGGGTGGATGCTGCTGCGGGATGATAAACAGTGAGGGGGTGGATGCTGCTGCGGGATGATAAACAGTGAGGAGGGTGGAGCTGTGCGGAATGATAAACAGTGAGGAGGGTGGGTGCTGCTGCGGGATGATCAACAGTGAGGAGGGTGGGTGCTGCTGCGGGATGATCAACAGTGGGGAGGGTGGGTGCTGCTGCGGGATGATCAACAGTGGGGAGGGTGGGTGCTGCTGCGGGATGATAAACAGTGAGGAGGGTGGGTGCTGCTGTGGGATGATCAACAGTGAGGAGGGTGGGTGCTGCTGCAGGATGATAAACAGTGAGGAGGGTGGGCATAACAAGAACATATTTCGAAAGAGAAAACTAACACAGGACTAGTCACCCTGGACAGAGAGGAGGGCGCCTACTCCGGGTATCACCATATGCTACATAGATACATACTCAGCTTAGAAGGGCTGTAAATAATGGTTGTCATAACTTGTAGCCCAACCCATTTGCTTTTTGTTTATACAAATTTATTTGAGCTCGATTGTGAAACAAGTTCTTTCAACTTATATGAATCACGCTCGAGACCTCATTCCTGATGTAATCCATCGCCATGAAGGAGAGAGAAGAGGCACTGTGGAATTTAAATGCCTTGCCTAAGGGCACACTCGTAACTCGGGACCTTTCGCACCTGAAGCGAACGTGCATCCACTGTGCTATCACGACTCCCATTTGCTTTTGTTCCCAGATTAAATATTATACAGCAATAATAATAAATCCTAATATAATTTCATATTGTTTTCTAAGTATTTCATTGTGTGTATGTATAATTGTAATGTAATGTATGAAAAAATGAAATACAATATTATTTAAAAATCATCCTAGAGAAACCAGTCGCCCACATTCCTCGGTGGATGCGACTATAAGTAAATCCACACCTCTTTGCAAATGACGTCATCACTGTCAGTAACAGGTGTTTTGTGGCCCGAAACAATGTCCTTTTATTGTGAAATGTGAGTTTTATTTTGAAAGATGCTATGTAATCTGAGTTTAATTCAGCGCATTAAATGCAAGAATGATCGCTGTACATAGTAATAATATGTCATGGCATCTGCTATAAAAGAGACTGACTAGAAAGTATTCACCGACACACCTTAGAGGAACGAAATCCGGTATGGCCATGCTATATAACATGTGAGTGGAAGTCATGATAGCGCAGTGGATGGGCGTTCGCTTCAGGTGCGAAAGGTCCGGAGTTCGAGCCCCGCTGGAGCCGTTACGATTGTGCCATTAGGCAAGGCATTTACATTCCACGTTGCCTCTTCTCTCTTCCTCGTGGCGATGGATTCCATCAGGAATGAGGTCTCGAGAGTGATTAATATAAGTTGTAATAACTTGTTTCGCAATCGAGCTAAAATAAATTTGCTTAAACTACATATAAAATGTATTTTCTCCACTGCAGCTTCCTGTCCGTCTGGTTAATCGTCTGCATCACAGTTGAAAATTACATCGTCACATTCCATCTATCAAAGGCGGTCGTCTACTGCACAGTATTTCGCGCCAAAATCGTCATCTCGCTACTGGTCCTGTATTCGGTGCTCCTCTATAGCGGACAATTCTGGACTACAGGCGTCGTTGAAGTTTCCGAAAACTACACAATGTGTACGGAAGTGGCGGCATATTCTCAACTAAACAGGATTTACTCGTTCTGGGATACGATAACGACCCTAGTGTTACCGATCATAATCACAACGACGCTCATTGTGGCTATACTATCACAGAATATGTGCCACGATAAAAAAGTCAATGGACGAGATAGTTCTGTTTATAGACGCTTGTCAAAGAAACAGAAGAGTCTGGTACGTATAACCAGGGTGTTATTGGCCATTTCGCTGACATTCGTAATATTGAGTGGTCCTTCTTATATCAATAAGCTACGGCATTTGATACTTACTGAGATTGAAGGCAGACGACCTTACACACTTACAGACAGAGTTCTTCAACAAACATTCCAGATAATTTACTATCTAAGTTCATGTCTCAATATCATTTATTACCTTATATGGTCGCATAATTTTCGAAAAGAGACAAGGGTATTATTGTGTCTTAAACCAAAGCATAATAGATCGTACCGCGGGATAGAGTTACGGAGCAACACGGAGCAGAGGACTGGGAACAGACAGTGCAGAGCGGAGAAATCTACCAATCAGACGGAAAAGGTTACAATGTTATGAATACAAGTACAGCAAACCGGAAGCATAACGTAGACCGGAAGCATAAAACAGACCGGAATCATAAAGCAGACCGGAAGCATAAAGCAGACCGGAAGCATAAAACAGACCGGAAGCATAAAGTGGACCGGAAGCATAAAACAGACCGGAAGCATAAAACAGACCGGAAGCATAAAACAGACCGGAAGCATAAAGTGGACCGGAAGCATAAACAGACCGGAAGCATAAAGTGGACCGGAAGCATAAAACAGACCGGATAATAATCAAATTGAATGTTTCAATGAAAATTCTTATTTTAGGCAGAATGTTTTATAATGACGATCTAAGCAAGATGTTTTAAAGGACGTCGTATAATAGTTTATCATATATTGTTCATATTTGGTTTTGCTTGATTGTGGTGTGTGGAGCTTCCGTGGTATAATTTATACAGCATTGGCCTCAAAAATGAACGGTTGTGAGTTCGAACAACGCCAGACCCACGGCGGTTTTGTCCTTAGACAAGCCACTTAAATATCCACATTGCTTCTGCTCTCCCTCGTGGCGATGGATTCCATCAGGAATAAAGGTATCGATAGCGATAGAGCTAATATTGTGAGAACTAGATTCGCAATCCAGCTAAAAGGAAGTTTCTGCTTCTCTGTTGAAGTCAATGACTGTAAGGACTATACCACGGATGCCCCAACAATGAGATAAAAACAGATCCACTCCCTAACTCTTTCTTCCGGTCATAATGCTATAGTTTCTTGTATGTAAATGTACGGCTGTCCGATTAGCGCAGTGGTTAGCGCGCTCGCTTCTCACCAATGCAACCCGGGTTCTTTCCTCGGACCGGGAAGTATGTGAGATGGTACGGTGGTCGCCAGATCGGACAGGTGGGTTTTTTCCGGGTACTCCGGTTTCCTCCCACACGAATGACCACATATACGCTTTCAACGAGAGTGGTTAATATAAGTTGCAAGTTAACTTCGCAATCGTTGTAAAATAAATGAAATTTAAACTAAACTAAAAATTGTAAATGTACTCGTCATATCAAATGGCTCGTTCAGTTGTTAACACGTTGGACTTGTAATCCAGGGGTCGCAGGCTCGAGCCCGCGATATACCATACTAAATACTCATAGTCTTTCGGATGAGACTTTAAACCGAGGTCTCGTGTCGGTGCTTACATTGTGTACGTAATAGAACCAGAGTATCATTGCACTATCCTCCAATATCCAACATGACAACTCTCTTCTGGAGGCGACGCTCATATGGCCAACCGTTAACAACGAAAAATAAGCATACAACATACACACTGTTCCATCGGTAGGTAGCCTGGGAACAGGCGTCGATATATTTTGCCTGGTCAGTCAATTAAATATATTTTAACACCGATACTATTAATTGGGTCGTATTGAGTTTCTAATCATATCAAAATGTGATTTTGTCTGAACCCAGGCCAGGCAGTTAAAAGGTGAATAATCGACAGATTGGCATCCAGGCTAGGAAGTTAAAAAGTGAATAATTGACAGACTGGAACCCAGGCTAGGCAGTTAAAAAGTGAATAATCGACAGACTGGAACCCAGGCTAGGAAGTTAAAAAGTGAATAATCGACAGACTGGAACCAGGCTAGGAAGTTAAAAGGTGAATAATCGACAGACTGGCACCCAGGCTAGGAAGTTAAAAAGTGAATAATCGACAGACTGGCACCCAGGCGAGGCATTAAAAAGTGAATAATCGACATACTGGAACCCAGGCTAGGAAGTTAAAAAGTGAATAATCGACAGACTGGAACCAGGCTAGGAAGTTAAAAAGTGAATAATCGACAGACTGGAACCCAGGCTAGGAAGTTAAATAGTGAATAATCGACAGACTGAAACCCAGGCTAGGAAGTTAAAAAGTGAATAATCGACAGACTGGAACCCAGGCTAGGAAGTTAAAAAGTGAATAATCGACAGACTGGAACCCAGGCTAGGCAATTAAAAAGTGAATAATCGACAGACTGGCACCCAGGCGAGGCAGTTAAAAAGTGAATAATCGACAGACTGGAACCCAGGCTAGGAAGTTAAAAAGTGAATAATCGACAGACTGGAACCCAGGCTAGGAAGTTAAAAAGTGAATAATCGACAGACTGGAACCCAGGCTAGGAAGTTAAAAAGTGAATAATCGACAGACTGGAACCCAGGCTAGGCAGTTAAAAAGTGAATAATCGACAGACTGGAACCCAGGCTGATGGGTAGATTGTGCACTCGTGTATATATTTAATTATTTATATAGTTGATGACTGAAGGGTGGGAATAAGATACAATATAATTGAATATATAAAATATTGAAAATATAGTATATCAGAAAATAGAGCTATGTCGCCACGTACTTTGCTATACATGCACACGCACTATTTTATAGCGCATGAATGTTACTTTGCAAGCAGCTCGTAAAACAATGCAACTCGGGTTCGATCCTCGGACCGGAAATTATACGCGATTGTACAAAGCCGCCAAATCAGACAGGTTGGTTTTCTCCGGTTAATTCGGTTTCCTTTCACCTAATGTTGCATATATTCGCATTTCATCCTCGTCTACACGAGCGGAGCGATTAACATACATATACGTTGTATATATTTTTGCTACAACTGCATCATAACACAGTAATAACTTTTAAAATGTGTTCGAATCTGACAGTTACGTCGGCTTAGCACAACTACTACTACATGTGAAATATTCGATCTTCTATGTATGACAATAGCAATTAAAATAACATATTTTCCAATACAATTTTAAAGTATTAAACAATCTAACTTTACGTCGTTATATTTTGAAGGTATTAGTGACGTCAAAGTCTGACGTCACGACGCCAGTTCGTAATATGTAAACGATGGGACAAACTTGGTTCTGCTATGCTTTAGTTGCATCTCTTGAACATATCAATTAATGTGAATTATTCCAATGCTATTTTAAAAGGAAATGTTGACATCTTGTGTCGTCAGTTTGCATTGACAGTTTTACTGAAGTCAACGGAAAATGACGTCGTAGCATGTACACGATGGGATAAGTTTAATTTTGCTACGTTTTAGTTGCAGTTTGTCGTGTATCATGCTACACAGAATGGCAGTAATCTTTAGTTTGTTATCCTAATGTCTACAGTTGACTTCAACCTATCTAAAACTGAAAAAAATGGCAGTGTCTAGAAAACAAAACAAATCTCACCATCCTGACATATTTATGAACACCAGAACGTAGACGAACACAAGCACTTATGTATCACATTTTCGAAAGACGGTAAATGGCAATTTCAAACTCAGTCAATGAGAGACATTACTGGGTTTTCTATTACCTCCCTTGATGGATAAAGTCAGATTTATCCCGAAATGTATATTGGTCCTTTTAGTTGGAATCCTTTGTTTTTACTGTTGTTGTGTAAACAGATGTTGCGTTAGGATAAATGTAATTGTATCAAAATTATGCTAATTATTTGAACCAATTGTTTACAATAAGGTATCCATTGGACATGCTAAAGGATATCTGTCGAGATTTAATAATTTCATAATTATAAGACGAGAATACGGATAAAATGGAAAACACGTGGTGCAAAGGAAACAACGATAAAAACAGAGGAAACCAATTAAGAGGACCAATATACTTTTTGGAGTATTCAGGGGCTGTAACTGACTAATGATTCACATTGCTAATCGCCCTTGGCAACGCTTGGGGCTGTTAAGCCCATTACAATTCCCTTTGAACAGAACATCTCTTGAACGTCTATATTTGACTTTCATTAAGACCTATACTTGAATACTGCGATGTTATATGGGATAACTGTACTGAAGAACAAAAACGGTAACCTGTGATAAGAACACGTATTTTTGAAATATTTTGCAGCACTTTCAATTACAATCTGATTATATGTATATTTGTTTAAAACAAACACTATTATAACTTTACAATAAAGAATTATTTATCATTTCATAATACATACAATTTATATAAACGAATACTTAGACTTTATATTTACCATGGAAATGAATCTATATAAGCTATGTATTAAGCGTGTTTTCCGGTCCTATTTGTTTTACAATTATGTTATGATATTATATGTATATGAACATATGTATATGTAACAGAACAAAATAAATACTGTTTAGTCGCTGACTTGTAGACTACTGTAACCTATCATCGCTGATGGTGACCATGGTTCGAGTCCCGCTCAGGCCGTGTCTCATTTATATGAAAAAGTTGGCAGTTTCTTACGGAGGTTAGTGCACCCAAGTACTGATTAACCGCTGGAGCCTGCCCAGGAATGGTGTTGTTAAGTAAACTGCCCGCAGGTGATATAGCCCAAAATGGTGCTGATGCAGACGTAAAACCCGAAATATAACATAATATAAATACTGTTTAAACTAATGTCTGCATGGTGTAAGGACATAAATGTTCATTTCTTTACAAAATGAGAAATGTACGTGTTTGTAGACCATATGATCATTGTTAATAGTACCATAATTATCACTTTCAGTTTGTTGTTTGTACATGTAATTGAAGAAATAAAATATCGACTCAAATACATGTTATTGTTCTCACCTGTGATGCCCCCCGCCCTCCTCATGTCGACCAGCAGTACATCTTTTCGGTGATTTGTCTTTTTGGGAGTTTCCCAATAGTGGCGTTCATTACTTAGGCGTCCGAGAAGTTGTGAAACTGAATGAAGCCGGACATTTTGCTTTTTGCAAATGATTTAGTAATTATAGCCAGTTATAGCCCTCATGGTGTAAGTTTATATATTTCTGTTATAATATAGACATAGTACTTTATCCCTATCATATTGACTTTGTCCATTAATAACCGTTGGCTTTTTATTTTCTTAAATACTTTCGTCCCCTTATTCTCGAACCAACCTCTGTCATGTAATTTCAGTAACATTGCATATATTAAGTAAGATAGCGTTAATAACGTATTATTTCCGTTAACTGTCAATATGTTAGGATACTAGTAAACAGTATTTAGATTAATTGTCTGATATTTTGAATATCAGGGAATTCACACTTGTTACAAAATATTGAACCTTGGTTATATATTTTCAGAATTTACCACACGCACTCGCACATATAGACATATCTAGATGTTTATGTTCGTTGGTTAGCTAGCTGTTTAACTAGACAGCATACTCACCTGCCTATCTATTTTATTCTTTATTTCAGTCTCATCAATGTACAGCATAGAATATAGTTTACATATTAAAAAGTACATTGCCACTCAATTCAGAGTTACAAGAGACTATGTATATATATACATCATTCATCTATAACATATTGCACTACTATAGTATATACATGTACATGTGATAACTACATGTGTGAGATAAATCTGAAAAGCAGTCGCTAATTGAAATTTAAAAGCTTATTAAGATGTAATCGAATGAAAAATACTGAAAGCAAAATAAGCACTACTGCGCAAACTAAAAAATGTTTAAAAAAATCAAATACCAATTCCAATTAGATTGGGATTAGCCTAATTAGCAAATGCTTTTCAGTTGTAATAAAATATGAAGACGACATATAAAACACCCAATAGGCATGTAGCCTATGTTCTTAACCCAGCAAGGGAAGGGCCGTAACTAATGGCTGTCCGATTAGCGCAGTGGCTAGCACGTTCGCTTCTCACCAATGCAACCCGGGTTCGATCCTCGGACCGGGAAGTATGTGAGATGGTACGGTGGTCGCCAGATCGGACATGTGGGTTTTCTCCGGGTACTCCGGGTTCCTCCCACACGAATAAACCACATTTACGTTTTCATCCGCGCCAACGAGAGTGATTAATTAATATAAGTTGTTAAAACTTGCTTCGCAATCGTTGTAAAATAAATAAAGTTTAAAATGTTGAAACTAGCTAAAACTTGTGGCCCGCTCCCTTTGCTTTTCTTGAAAGTGTCATGTCTTGTATTATATATATATATGCAAAAAGAATCGAGCAATACAATATGATTAAGCTAAATCCAGGTAGACGGGATTTGATTTCCACTATATAACGTGACACATGCAGTTTGTGTCTTAAACCGAGGTCTCGTGTCGGTGCTTTACACTGTGCACGTAAAAGAACCAGAAGATACTCTGGAATGGGTCTCTGTCTGTATCATTGCACTATACTCCAAAATCTAAAATGACTAATCTCTTCACGAGGCGTCGCTCATATGGTCAACCGGTAGCGACGATAAATAAACGTACAACACACAATGTGTGCTATGTTTTAATGAATTATACACAGCATTTACACACATGCTAGTAAAATGCACTCGATACACAATGTTGTAGTGCCGACGGCAAATTCCATCTGTGCGCATACAGACGAAATGTTGGGCCATGACATTTAAAGCAGTACTTATCACAGTGCTTTCCATGTTCATTGTGTAAAACATAACTCTATCATACATCGAAATAAGCAAATGTCCCCCCCAATGCTAGATTAGTAATGTACTGCCCCTGAATGAATGCTCCTAAAAATAGATAGGTCCTCTTAATTGGTTACCTCTGTTTCCTTTGCACAACATGCTAATCAATTAATTAACACGATTTTGAGAAAATCACATTGATCATACTGGTTAGGAAACAACAGTAAAAACAAAGAATTCCAACTACAAGGACCGACATACATTTCGTGATAAATCGGGGATTATCTGCCAAGGGAGGTAATAGAAAAACCAGCACGGTCTCTCATTGAACGTGCACTTTGGTGTAATAATCTCTGTATGAATGTTAAATATGGTTGTGTTGTCGAGAACGTTTTAAATTTTATGAAATGAATCGCGGGTTAATAGTTTCCATCGGGGTATGAACTACTATTGGGCGTGTTTATAGTGTTAAGCACACCCACTGTAGTTCATGCTTTGATACTTTGAAGACAATTTTTAACCCGGAGTCATATCTAATATTTACATTAATTATAATTTCAATGACACACAGACAAATATAGCATACTTCGCATTTACAATGCATTTGCGACTTGCCGTGTGTCGGATCGTATAAATATATCATCCTTGGAACAGCGTAAAAGCTGTAAAAAACACGTCTTTTCTCACGAAGGATGCTGCCTAACACAGCGAATGCGCATGACCGTAGCGTTGAGTGCGCATGTCAGCTGCATATCATTAGTTGGGATCCCGCATACGAAAATGAATACAAACAGGGCACATACGTTCATCGAAGGAAATGCAATCGCGATGCAAATATAATTATGTGAACAAAGTTTTTCTTAATTGAGCAAGGTAGAACCGACACATATAATTATCATATCTCCTTGGGCAGGGTGTTTTGCTCTGCAGGCACAACCAAGTTGCTCATCTTTCATGTAAGATGTTTAATATAAATAGTTAAAAGGTGAAAAGTATTTCACTTTTATTAACTTTAAATTTATTATCTGCATTCTGAATGATAATGCTGTTTAAGGATCAATAATGTCATTTAATATGTAATTATATGGCATTTTCACACATCTGTGTTTGTGTTTTTCATATTGTCATTTCGCAAATAAACTGCGGCTCACGGTTTACTCAAGCATTGCACAGCCGACACTAATGGGCATACTAGAAAGGACAGTGTATAAAAGGAGGTTACTATTGAATGGTCTTGGTCTAGGGAATGGCGACGGTGAGTTGTAAAAGTCAGTGTTGCATCTCCAAAGCTACAAGAGACTGGAACACACTTGGCGATAACATAGTGTGCGTCAAATCAACTGAGAGCTGCCTCAGCAACATCATTATATTACGAACGATGGAAGCAGAACTTGTAAATATTTGTACAATCGTGATGAGGACAGTGATTTCGACGAGGAGCAATATGCTACTATAACCTGGCTAATATACGCAAACAGTTGGATCTGTAGTTCAGTGGTAACACGCTGGACTGGTAATTCAAAGATCGCAGGTTCGATCCCCCGTCTGACCCTAATAAAATTAACAGTCTTTCAGATGGGACATTAAACCGAGGTCTCGTGTCGGTGCTGTACACATAAAAGAGCCAGAGGAGACTCTGGAATGGGTCTCTGTCTGTATCATTGCACTATCCTCCAAAAATCTAAAATGACTGATCTCTTCAGGAGGCGTCGCTCATATGGGCAACCGGTAGCGACGATAAATAAACGTAAAACACAAACACAACAGTTGGTAGAAATTAATATTCAGGATCCACTGAATGTTTCTAAAGAACAGATGAACAACAATGTCACTGTTGAGGAAATAACTGATATCACCATGCACGCCAAATCAGGTTCAGTCTGTGGATATGACAAAATCAGCAATCATTGGACTCCATTATTTAAATTTTTATTTAAGTTTATTTAACGTCACTACCGGTATTCCCATTTGAGCGACGGGCAGTTTACCTAACAACACCTTTCCTGGGCAGGCTCCAGCGGTTAACCAGTACTTGGTGCACCAACATCCGTAAGAAACTGTCAACTTGTTCATATAAATGAGACACGGTCTGAGCGGGGCTCGAACCCGTGACCATCAGAGATGATAGGTTACAGTGGTATACAAGTCAGCGACCGTAACCACTCGAAGTCCATTCACACACTCTTTCGGCTTATATTTGATACAAGTCTAATAGCGTATGGAAAAAGGCTATTAGTTGCCCTAATCTGAAGGACCAGACATCACACACACACGTGTACCGTTAAATTATCGTGGTATACGTTTATTGTCCTGCAAACTGTATAGCACATTCATTAACAAAAGGCTGTCTTTATATTCAGAAAGCAGCGGATTACTTGCAGACGAACAAAACGGATTTCGGGGCAAAAAGATCACGCGAGGATCACGTATTCGTTTTAACTAGCCTAATCAAGAATAACAAATCTGTTTACTCCGCTTTCATTAATTTGAAGACTGTTTTGGCTTCATCGACCGAGACATGTTGCTATGCAAGTTGCTACTGAACAACATTGAATCACTCCATTAAAAACATATACGCCAATTCAGTATCATATATTAGAATGAATAACAAGCTGACATATTTGGTTCGATTGCTCAACTGGTGTGCAACAGGGCTGAAATCTATCACAAAGCGCTGTTTTCCATCTTCGCAAATGAACACGTACAATAAATGAATGACCTTGACATTGGAATATCAATGGGTGATACCAAGATATCGATACTTATGTATGCTGATGACATTGTTCTAATATCTGAAACACGAGACAAATTGAAGTCATTACTAAACACACTTCATGAATCGTGCAAACTATAGAGGGTAATAATAAATACAGACAAATCAAAGTATATGCACTTCCAAAAGGGCAGAACACAACGTACCGAGTCCGTCTGCAAGATAAGTGACAACATCTTAGAGACTGTAGATCGATATGCATATCTAGACATAATATTAAATGATAAGGGTGATTTTAGTGCAAACTGTGAAGCACTGGCAAAAGGAGCGGGGCGAACGCAAGTTCGTCTAATCAACACAATACACCATTTAAAAGACTTTGGATTCGGTGTATATGACGAGCTATTCAATTCGTGTGTTGTCCCTGTCCTAGATTACGGAGTATTGGTCTGTGGAACCAAGAAGTTCTAGTCGAATGACAACATACAATATAGGGCCCTGCGGTATTACCGAGGCGGACATCGTTTCGCACGGATGTTGGCGTTACACGGAGATACTGGATGGTTACCTAGTATATACAGACGATGGGGACGCACCTTACCGAGGCGGACATCGTTTCGCACGGATGTTGGCGTTACACGGGGATGGTTACCTAGTATAGACAGACGATGGGGACTCACCTTACCGATACTCTAGGAGCTAGCTGTAGTTGAGTATGCACTTTTATATGCGCTCAGTTTGACTTTGGATCTTTGTTCCTTGTGATCTGGGGATGAAAAAAAGTTTGGTCACATGCTCTGGATCAGGTGCAGGAAGTCGCCATCTTGGATTGAAAATGGCCGCCATGCACAACCTATTTCATCCAATATCTCAGCTCCTGGTAGGGATAGGCTCATGAAAATGGTGGCTATATCAACATTTTCATGGTCAAGGGTTCCAATAGTGTCAGTTTCAACAATGTCAGGTGGCCGCCATCTTGGATTTCAATATGGCCGCCTTATAATACCTATTTTCTTACATATCTCTGTTTCTATTGCAGATAGAGTCATCAAACTGATGGCTATACCCATGTTTTCATGGGCAACGAATCCAGTAATGGCATTTTCAACAAAGATTGGTGGCCGCCATCTTGGATTCCAATATGGCCGCCTTATAATACCTATTTTCTTCCATGTCTCCGTTTCTATTGCAGATAGAGTCATCAAACTGGTGACAATACGCAGGTTTTCATGGGCAATGAATCCAGTAATGGCATTTTCAACAAAGATTGGTAGCCGCCATCTTGGATTCCAATATGGCCGCCTAATAATACCTATTTTCTTCCATGTCTCTGTTTCTATTGCAGATAGAGTCATCAAACTGGTGACTATACCCATGTTTTCATGGGCAAGGCATCCAATAATGCAATGTAATGGCATTTTCAACAATGATTGACGGCCGCCATCTTGGATTCCAATATGGCCACCATTTAGTGGTGATCAGGTGTCGTCTGAGTAGACCAAAATCTTGAAATTACATAGCTGCAAGTACTGAGGGCCCTGTCGCTTTTCTTTGCTTTTGGTAGAACAAACTATAGTCGCTGGTTGCCCCTCTACTATGAAGATTGCATCAAATTAGAAGAAAACTTCCCTTTAATCTATGATTCGTTCAAGAAAGGAGGATTCGTTGTGAAACACACAATGAGACGTGGCAGTAGCGTCCCCATGGATCAAGCTCTGGAGAAAGAGTACAACAAACCGGCGAAAGGACAAGGTGGAATAATTGGCATTACTCGCAAAAAAGAAGCAGTGTGCCAATGGAACATACTAAAGCAGGAGAAAGCACAATTTACAACGCACTTGCGGGATATTTGTAACTTGAACGAAGATGACGAGTATTCTTTGCACCATGAGTTTGTACAAACACGAACCGAAGCTGATGAGCAATGTGTAGAACATATTGTTAGTTACATTGATGAAAGGACCAATCCATTCAAGGTCAGCACAAACAACGAAGTGAAAAACATCGTTACAGGAAAGTAACTAGTCAAGGATACGTCGTCTTTCTTGATACATTGCATAGATGAAGGTGAAAAGAGCTATAGTGAATTTCGAGTATCGAGGCTGCAGACGAAAGAGTTGAAGTTGTTTGATCCAATTCCAAAGATACGAAAAGTGGCAAAAGCAGTTGGACCAAAGAAGAAGATTGATGTGAAGAAAGAAACAGTTTCAGCCTTGCGAAATATTGACTTTGCGAGGTTGCAAATGTACAGCATAGAAAAGTTACTGCGTTATGAGCTCACAAGTACCTCTTTCTACCTAACTAAAGATGAGTTTCTAAGAAAACCACAAAAGTCCGAACTTACAAGAGAGATTGAGAAGAACATGCAAACTCCACCCACTGCTGATATTCCACAGGAAGATGAAGCCATGATCGACTTCATGGCATATGCTCGAAAAGTGGTAGTAAAGATGTTAAAGCTCAGATCAGTAAATGAGAACTGGAACCTTTTTAAAGATGCGTTACTGAACTCTATGAAGAAAAACATCCCCCAGAAGAAAATTTCATCAAGATGGAACCTACCGTGGTTATCTCCCGAAATCAAGAGACTTTGTCGACGGAAGAAAAGAGCATGGGATGCTGGAAAACACAACCGAAACAGCCATTCCTGGAGACGATACATTAAATTAGACAAAATAGTGAAAGAATCCATCCAGAAAGCTCATAGAGAATACATTGACAATATTTTAAACATCAGTGTCACTGAAAATCCTAAGAAATTCTATTCCTACATAAAAGATAAGAAATTAGGACAGAGTAACATCCCCGTCCTGAAGTCAAACAATACCATCATTAGTGAACCAAAGGAAAAGGCAGAGGCACTCAACACCCAGTATACTTCTGTATTTACCAGAGAGACGGATGATCAACTTCCTGAGATAGAAGGTCCCCCTGTCTCCGCAATGACAGATATCGAGTTCACCAGCCTAGGTATTGAGAAACTTCTCGATAACCTGAACCCATCCAAAGCATCAGGTCCTGATCTCTTACCAACCAGAATACTTAAGATGGTATCCAGCCAGATTGTCCCTATCCTGAGCATCATATTCCAACAGTCATACAACACTGGCCAAGTACCATTAGACTGGCAAAATGCAAATGTAACTGCTGTATTTAAGAAGGGTGATAAGACCAACCCAGCCAATTACAGACCAGTCTCTCTAACATGTATCCTGTGTAAATCCATGGAACACATTGTTTTTAGTCAAATCATGAACCATTTGGACCGGCATAAGATCCTCGTAAATTTTCAACATGGATTTAGAGCAAACCACTCCTGCGAAACCCAATTACTGAACACCGTAGAAGACTTATCATGCAGACTTGATAAGAGAAAGATCACTGACATACTGATCCCGGATTTCAGTAAAGCCTTCGACACAGTAGCTCATCGAAGACTTCTCCACAAACTTACACACTATGGTATAACCGGCTATGCAAACAACTGGATAGAGTCATGGCTATGCCATCGCCAGCAGAAAGTAGTCCTTGATGGATCTTCATCCTCAGACTCTCCAGTCTTGTGTTAGGGCCGCTAATGTTCCTTCTTTACGTGAACGATATTGGCGACAAGATATCTCCTCTTACTACTATCAAGCTCTTCGCTGATGACTGTCTGCTATATAGAAACATCAACAGTACTCAAGACGAGATACAGCTGCAACTAGATCTAAACACGATGGTTGAATGATCCAACACCTGGCTAATGCGCTTCAATGCAGCTAAATGTCACCTACTCAAGACCACCAGACAACGCAAACATCTTCAGACCCAATATAGCATCGAAGGGAACAACCTCCAGGAAGTACAACATCATCCGTACCTTGGAGTGGAATTGACCTCAGATTTAACATGGAAAACTCACATCAGCAACATAACTGGCAAAGCCAACAAGATTCTTAACCTACTGAGAAGACATCTTTATGGATGTAGCCTAGAAGTGAAATCAAGGGCATTCACATCACATGTTCGACCACATTTGGAGTACTCATCTTCAGTTTGGGATCCTTACTTTAAACAAGATATTCAAAGCCTTAGAAAAAGTTCAGCGATAGGGCGCCCGTTTTGTCACTGGTGTCTACTCCTACAGAGAAAGTGTAACATCCATGCTTGATCAACTACAATGGCCGCCTCTACAACAACGCAGAACCAACAAACGACTAGTAACATTTTACAAAGCTACCAACAATCTGTCTCCAGTCACCATCCCAGAGTATGTCACAACCTCCACCGGCCGCACAAGAACACACGACTTAGCCTACATCCAATTGCACACCAGTTATGAACAGTACAAGAACAGCTTCCTTCCTCGTACCATCAGGGACTGGAATGCGCTTCCTCCTGACCTGGTGCAGACCACATCTGTAGACGAGTTTAGCCTAGACACTTGACACGTTTTTATCAGTTTTTAACTGTACATACGCCTTAGAGCTCTTAACCATTTTGATGATATCACTTGCCCGTGATGCATTAGCCCTGGGCAGTATTGAAGTAGAAGTAGAAGTCAGGACGTTCGGTGATTTGGTGAAGAAACTGTGGAACATATGCATCTACCTGTCAGGAGACTGTAACCGGATTGATATAATCTTCGACTTATATCTTCAACAGAGTATCAAGCAATGTGAGCGTGATCGTCGTAGCAAACATGATGCAATAAACACTATTATTAGTCGAACTGATCAACCTCTACCTGTCGATATGGAACGTTTCTGGTCATCAACAGAAAACAAAGTGAGACTGCAGCAATTCTTCATAAAATGGATGATTGAAACATTCAAAGACTGCAAACCTGTATACCTTGGAAGATCACACTTACCAGACTTGACAGTTTACATGGAACCTGTTCAGGGGAACGAAGAATATGAGCGTCTGCTGAAATGTGACCATGAGGAAGCTGGTGACAGAATCATGTTCCATGTGAGTCATGCTGTTACTGTTGATAAGTTTCGGAGAGTCATTGTGGCATCAGCAGACACTGATGTCTTTATCTGTCTGGTGTACCATTTCATGCAGTGGGTTCATTTTGGCATGAAAGTGCTTTATGAGAGAGATTTATGTGGACAGGGTATTTCCACAAGGGCAATCCCTGTTCACGATGTCGGGTCCGGAATAGATTCTAGTGTAGCTGAAAGCTTACCAGCTATCCATGCATTGAGTGGCTGTGACAGCACAAGCAAGATAAGAACAAAGAAGTCTACACTTAAAACTGCGCAGGCGTTGGGATGTGAGCAAGTTCTTTCATTCGCAAAGGCTCCAATTATGGATGGAATGATTCATACTGCCGAGAAATGTCTGGTTGCTTGTATCTCTAGCGATAATACAGTAGGAACATACGATAAAATGAGGTTCAAAATATACCACAAGAAAACATTTCAACTAGATCTCGAAAAACTACCGTGTACATCGGCTAGTGTTCACCTCCATATAAAACGTGCATATCTTCAATGTTATCGCTGGCTTCATGCACCGTTTCTAGAAAACGTTCCGCTTGATCCAACCGAGTACGGGTACACTTTGGACAAAGAAGGTCATCTTTCACCTGAGATAGTACACGATGTACTATCTAGTGACTTTCCTGCGCCTTGCAATTGCATCAAATATGCAAAAGGTACTGTCTGTCCGTGCAGGGTCAGAAACATTACTTGCTGTGAGTTCTGCAAGTGTGGAGCTGGTGAAGGTTGTAAAAACCCGATTAAATAACTCATCTCTTACTACTCTAGAAGAGATATTGAAGAACATATTATAGGTACCAGTATATACTATAAGGTGACCCTATTAGAATCCAAGATGATGGCCGTCAATAATTGTTGAAATTGCCATTACATTGCATTATTGGATTCCTTGCCCATGAAAACCTGGGTATAGTCACCAGTTTCTTGACTCTATCTGCAATAGAAACGGAGACATTGCTCATCAGCTTCGGTTCGTGTTTGTACAAACTCATGGTGCAAAGAATACTCGTCATCTTCGTTCAAGTTACAAATCTCCCGCAAGTGCGTTGTAAATTGTGCTTTCTCCTGCTTTATTATGTTCCATTGGCACACTGCTTCTTTTTTGCGAGTAATGCCAATTATTCCACCTTGTCCTTTCGCCGGTTTGTTGTACTCTTTCTCCAGAGCTTGATCCACGGGGACGCCACTGCCACGTCTCATTGTGTGTTTCACAACGAATCCTCCTTTCTTGAACGAATCATAGATTAAAGGGAAGTTTTCCTCTAATTTGATGCAATCTTCATAGTAGAGAGGCACCCAGCGACTATAGTTTGTTCTACCAAAAGCAAAGAACAGCGACAGGGCCCTCAGTACTTGCAGCTATGTAATTTCAAGATTTTGGTCTACTCAGACGACACTTGATCACCACTAAATGGTGGCCATATTGGAATCCAAGATGGCGGCCGCCAATCATTGTTGAAACTGCCATTACATTGCATTATTGGATGCCTTGTCCATGAAAACATGGGTATAGTCACCAGATTGATGGGTCTATCTGCAATAGAAACGGAGAAATGGAAGAAAATAGGTATTATAAGGCGGCCATATTGGAATCTAAGATGGCGGCTACCAATCTTTGTTGAAAATGCTATTACTGGATTCATTGCCCATGAAAACCTGGGTATAGTCACCAATTTGATGACTCTTTCTGCAATAGAAACGGAGACATGGAAGAAAATAGGTATTATAAGGCGGCCATATTGGAATCCAAGATGGCGGCCACAAATCTTTGTTGAAAATGCCATTACTGGATTCGTTGCCCATGAAACCATGGGTATAGTCATCAGTTTGATGACTCTATCTGCAATAGAAACAGAGATATGTAAGAAAATAGGTATTATAAGGCGGCCATATTGGAATCCAAGATGGCGGCCACCTGACATTGTTGAAACTGACATTATTGGAACCCTTGACCATGAAAATGTTGATATAGCCACCATTTTCATGAGCCTATCCCTACCAGGAGCTGAGATATTGGATGAAATAGGTTGTGCATGGCGGCCATTTTCAATCCAAGATGGCGACTTCCTGCACCTGATCCAGAGTATGTGACCAAACTTTTTTTCATCCCCTGACCACAAGGAACAAAGATCCAAAGTCAAACTGAGCGCACATAAAAGTGCATACTCAACTACAGCTAGCTCCTAGAGTACGAGGCGGACATCGTTTCACACGGATGTTTGCGTTACACGGAGATACTGGATGGTTACCTAGTATATACACACGATGGGGACGCACCTTACCGAGGCGGACATCGTTTCACACGGATGTCGGCGTTACACGGAGATACTGGATGGTTACCTAGTATATACACACGATGGGGACGCACCTTACCGAGGCGGACATCGTTTCGCACGGATGTTGGCGTTACACGGAGATGGTTACCTAGTATATACACACGATGGGGACGCACCTTACCGAGGCGGACATCGTTTCACACGGATGTTGGCGTTACACGGGGATGGTTACCTAGTATATACAGACGATGGGGACGCACCTTACCGAGGCGGACATCGTTTCGCACGGATATTGGGGTTACACGGAGATACTGGATGATTAATAATAATAATAATAATAATAAAGACTTTATTTAACGAGAGTACTCATTTAACAAAAGTTAATCTACCATGAGGCCCTCAACATATATACAATCAAATGCAATCAAAAGATAGCACTATAAGTGAGAACTCCACATTGGAATAATATAGTAATATAAAAGCTGAAAAATAGAGAAACTATATTTAATATGTAATGGAATATGATGATATATGAAATTGGCTAGCAGAGTAGAAAATGGGAATGAGACAATTAATGATACTAGATCTATCTAACAATATGCATATTTGACTTGTAGTGGTATCTTCAAAATATGTATGAAATCAACTTAAAGACAGCAATATTTACGATTCTAATAAATATAGCAATTGCAATACACGTTTATAATAACAGTAGAAGTGAGCGATTAGTTTGAATTGTTATAGTTCCACCTTAAGTAGAGAATTTTGAACTGTTGGATAGTTGGAGCATTTTGAACTGAGTGAGGCAATGGCTGTGGTGGTTACCTAGTATATACAGACGATGGGGACGTATCTTACCGAGGCGGACATCGTTTCGCACGGATGTTGGCGTTACACGGGGATGGTTACCTAGTATATACAGACGATGGGGACGCACCTTACCGAGGCGGACATCGTTTCGCACGGATGTTGGCGTTACACGGGGATGGTTACCTAGTATATACAGACGATGGGGATGCACCTTACCGAGGCGGACATCGTTTCGTACGGATGTTGTCGTTACACGGGGATGGTTACCTAGTATATACAGACGATGGGGACGCTACTGGAATAGGTTAATCAAAATGGACAATGGACGACTTACAAAACGTGTGTTCATCCATGACATTACAGTGTGGCATCCGTGGTCCAGTGGTAGAGCGTCGGATTTGGAATCGACCGGTCCCGGGTTCGATACTCGGTCAGGCCACGTATGTAGTGTCATTGAGCAAGGCACCTCACACACATTGCTTAGTACTGGTTAACCACTTAGGTCGGCTAAGCCTGCCCAGGAAAACGTCTATGTCCCCGCAAGGGGTTTGACATTAGTGGAACATACATACATACATTGTGCAGCAATAACTGGTCCTGTGAAGTGAAACAAATCATGAATACATTAGGACTCGACGGTAATTTCAACTCACAATCCACCGTTAGTCTATCAGATACGAAATTACTTATTAGTAATTATTACGCTACTAAGTGGTCACAAGTCATACAAGGTGTCGCACAGTTAAGAACTTACAGATACTATAAGGATGTGCTAAAATGTGAAGAGTTTGTGAACTTAAATCTAATGAAATATGAATGCTCCTTATTAAGCCAATTAAGATTTGGAATATTGCCTTTAAGAATAGAAATAATTGTGAACCACCGGAACAAAGACTGTAAATTCTGTACTTTAAATGTTGTGGAGGATGAGAAACATTTTGTATTGGAATGTGAACTATATAACTCTATCCGAAGAAATGTATTAGGGGAGATCACTGTAATCAACGGGTATTTTAATATGACAACAAATAGTAAACTATCATAACTCTTAAATTCGTATCCTAGAAAAACTTCAAAATACATTGTTAACCCTTTCAACACCGCATACCTCTAAATAGGCTTACAAACAGTGTAGATCCAGATGAGCCGGCTCGTGACGAGCCGTCTCATCAGGATCTGCACTTTTTGCCAGTGATATGACTATTTTAGACATAATTACCCATTTTGATAAATGAACTTGTCCAAATGTTATTTTCTGATTCATTTATTGGTCTAAGAATATCATGGACCAGTCCATGTGAGTTACTTGGTGTTGAATGGGTTAAAGTCTATTTATATAGAAGAGGTGTAATGTATAACTCGTAAGATAATATGTTTTGGTAATAAGTACTCCATAACTTGCAATGTTTTGCATGTATGTATTTGTCGTAATGAGAGACATCGGTCAGTTACTGCCCCTGAATACTCACTAGAAGTAGATAGGTCTTATTAAGTGTTTTCCTCTGTTTTTATCGTTGCTTCCTTTGCACAACATGCTAGCAATGCCCCACTATCGTTTCTTATGATTATAAAATTACTATATTTCAACATATCTCCTACCAGTATATACAATGGGTACTTATTTGTAAAATAATATGGTCACTTAATTATCACGTTTTTGATCAAATCACATTTATCATACCGCAACATCTGGTTAGGACACAACAGTAAAAATAAGGATTCTAACTAAAAGAACCTATTCACATTTTGGAATCAATCAGACTTTATCTGCCAAGAAAATTACAGATGTCTCTCATTGGTTGGTGCTGTATTTAACCTGTGAAGTGGTCATATCTGTGTTGGTATCTATGCGCATATGATGGTGTTGAAATAGTATATGTACTTGTGTCCACACCGTTGCGCATGACCATCTACATCTTGCTTGATCCTGTTGCGCATGACCATCTACATCTTGCTTGATCCTGTTGCGCATGACCATCTACATCTTGCTTGATCCTGTTGCGCATGACCATCTACATCTTGCGTGATCCTGTTGCGCATGACCATCTACATCTTGCGTGATCATGTTGCGCATGGCCATCTACATTTTGCTTGATCCTGTTGCGCATGTGTACTCAAGTTCTCAAATATGCAAGCTAATGTTCAACTGTTGTGTCCCCGTAATCCCTATGTTTCGTTTCGGTAGGCATTGGGATATATGGCAATTAACTCATATTTAAGCCTGGGAACAGGAACGGTTTAATATGGCTAAAATAACGCGCCTTCATCACTTGCTCCGCCCAGGGTTAGGTTAGGGTTAGGGTCAAAACACGTGGTTGATGTCATTATTCAGTTGGGTGGTTGAGAAAAAAGGCTTACCTTTAATATGCCATACAGCGTTGCTTTCGGGAACATATGCAGCGTGAGCCCAGTTGTTGGGACTTGCCCTACGACACTCGGTGATACAATGTTCGGAAGTGAACACTGGCGCATGCGTATTATGTCATCAGAGACAAACGTGTATAATTATATTACAAACTTACGTCCATGTCGTATTATCACTGAAACGATCGAACTATTAAGTAATCATGTAATTAAAATATATATCTCCATTCGGTATGATGTTGTCGGTTATCAGCACTGGGATCAATATTGCTATTAATTTATGTTGGTATCGACGATTGACAACATTGTAAGATGTGTACAATGTAAAACCAATGTAAACAAATAATAACAAGATTCTACTGTTAAAATCTATATGTTGTTTATACTTTGTTACGGCGAAATGGTGAAGAAGAAGGATGACTGAAAAGACACTACTCTAATCAAAATAATATGAATACAGAATAGTTTATTAAGCTTAAAGCGACACTACATTGGTGAAACGCAAATATCTACAGAATGTAATTTGCTATGATATGGTATAATTTTTTTCCAATATTTGCCTCAAAAACTGAGAATTTCAACAAATAAACAAACGTCGTATACGTGGTTTGTTGACATACCAAAATAATGTAAATAGAGTCGACATTCATGTGTAATACAACGCGCTTATACTGAATAACACGAGCTATGTTTCACATTTACCGCGATATCTCAGACTTGTGTCTATTCATATTTATTTGTAGACTAAGCATATTTATTTGCAGACTAATCTTAGTCAAATTATCTGTAAACGAAAGTATCGTGCGCTTAGTATTGACTCCAATGACAAACACACACCAATTCAGGAGCGTGGATGTCAATTCAGGAGAGTGGATGACCGTTATATGAAATCCTACTTTCCCTTTTCATCACTGTTTATTGATTCAATGTTTTGTATTAAGAAGAATTTGTAGTAGCAATGCATTTATACGTGAAAATGCATTTTATTTGCTTTTTGCGATGTAATGTCGCTTTAAGTAGTATAGCTCAAGAAATGTACACATTGGCATGCAATAACAATAAATCACAAGACATAAACGCTAAAACGTGGTGGAATATGAGATAATAGTGCAGCATATAAAATATAGCACTCCATTAAATTCATATAGTAGAGAATGTGTGTGTGTTGTACGTTTATTTATCGTCGCTACCGGTTGCCCATATGAGTGACGCTTCCTGAAGAGATTAGTCATTTTAGATTTTTGGAGGATAGTGCAATGATACAGACAGAGACCCATTCCAGAGTCAGTGCAGTGCACAGTGTACAACACCGACACGAGACCTCGGTTTAAAGTCCCACCTGAAAGGCTATTAATTTTAGTAGGGTTAGGCAGGTGATCGAACGTGAGATCCCTGGATTACCAGCCCAGCGTGTTACCACTGGACTACAGATCCGTCTGTGTGTAGTAGAGAATTTCGTTATCTTTTATAATATCCATCCCATCCCATCCCATCCCATCCCATCCCATCCCATCCATTCATCCATCCATCCATTAGAACGTGTAACAGCATTGCTACCCATACGTAAAAATTGAATTTTTCAAATATCTTTTATTTCATATGATGTAATGCTGCTTTAAAGGTACTTAAGTTAGATTTCTTTATCGAAACACTTTTGGTAATGCTATGTTTGTATCGCGTCCAATTAACTGATAACATTATAAAGTGTGGCAATCATATTTTAACAGACATGCGACTGTGAAGGAAACAATTTGACAGACTAGTGTGTCCATTTAAATATTTAAATAACATCTAATTGAAAATGTAAGCTTATTACTGATATATGTGATCGTCGGAAGACAAATACAGAAATTATGGGAATTTGAAAAGTTAAAATATTGTTCAAGTTGGCGGCCATTTTGAATATGTGTAGTGTTATGACGTCGTAGCTACATAAAAGGTGATTTTTTAATTTTTTTAAAATTTATTTTACAATGATTGGGAAGCAAGTTTTAACAACTTATATTAATCACTCTCGTTGGCTCGGAAGAAAGCGTAAATGTGGTCATTCATGTGGGAGGAATCCGGAGTACGCGGAGAAAACGCACCTGTCCGATCTGGCGACCATCGTACCATCTCACATACTTCCCGGTCCGAGGATCGAACCCGGGTCACATTGGTGAGAAGCGAGCGCGCTAACCACTGCGCTAATCGGACAGCTGATTATATAGCCACTATAATGAAATAGCTACAAGCACAACTTTTAATAGAAATGTTAAATTAATCAATTTCTTACAGAGTTAATACAATGAGCATAATTCGATATTTTTCGAAAAGACAAACTTGGTTAATCCAAGATGGCAGCCTCCATAATTTTCTATTTGAGATAATCATATCTGTCATAATTTACTTAACGATTTTCAAAATTCGTTCGCCGCATTTTATGTTTTAGTGAGCCTTATTTTTAACGATTGACGTGAATAGTGATAATTGTCCTTTAAGAACATACAAAGGAGAAACCGAGCGTTGACATATTGTCTTTCGGATGGGACTTTAAACCGAGCGTTTTTAAATATTGTGTCTTTCTCTATGGGAATTTCAATCGAGCGTAGGAATATTGTGATTTTTTCCATTGGGACTTTAAACCTAGCGTTGAAATATTGTGTCTTTAATAAGCGACTTTAAAACTAGTGTTGAAAAAATATGTCTTTCTCTATGGGACTTTCAATCGAGCGTTGAAATATTGTGACTTTTTCTGTTGGGAATTTAAACCTAGCGTTGAAATAGTGGGTCATTCCGATGGGATTTAAACCTAGCGTTGAAATATTGGGTCCTTCCGATGGGATTTAAACCTAGCGTTGAAATATTGGGTCCTTCCGATGGGATTTAAACCTAGCGTTGAAATATTGGGTCCTTCCGATGGGGATTTAAACCTAGCGTTGAAATATTGGGTCCTTCCGATGGGATTTAAACCTAGCGTTGAAATATTGGGTCCTTCCGATGGGATTTAAACCTAGCGTTGAAATATTGGGTCTTTCCGGTGGGATTTAAATCGAGCGTTGAAATATTGTGTTTTTCTTTTGGGACTTTAAAACTAGTGTTGAAATATTGTGTCTTTAATAAGCGACTTTAAAACTAGTGTTGAAAAAATGTGTCTTTCTCTATGGGACTTTCAATCGAGCGTTGAAATATTGTGATTTTTTCTTTTGGGACTTTAAACCTAGCGTTGAAATATTGGGTCATTTCGATGGGATTTAAACCTAGCGTTGAAATATTGGGTCTTTCGTCTCGTGTCGGTGCTTTACAACGTGCGTGTAAAAGAACCAGAGGAGACTCTGGAATGGGTATCTGTCTGTATCATTGCACTATCCTCCAACAATCTAAAATGACTAATCTCTTCAGGAGGCGTCGCTCATATGGGCAACCGGTAGCGACGATAAATAAACGTACAACATACAATATTGTCTTCACTATTAACTGTTAACCTCTATGTACTTAGTTCCAAAGCACACCGCATTGACCCTTACTCACCGAGAAAATATAAACAACACTGCACGGTTTCAGATAACTGTATCAAAGTATGATACATATATGGCGTGTCTGTCTAGCTACGCTTACCTCTCAGCTGCTCACAGTTATAATCGGACAATAAACGAATCGTGTACATTTGCGAATGAGACAACCCTTAATGAGCATGTAGCCGAAACAATCAAGGACATTGGTTTCAAACTGTGATTGTTTAGCATACACGACATCATTACATGACCATTGTCAATACCAAAGCAGCAGTATATAATCCTAATAATATTAACAGTCTGTCAGATGGTACTTATAACCGCGGTATCGTGTCGCTGCTTTACACTGTGCACGTAAAAAACCAGATGAGACTCTGGAATGGGTCTCTGTCTGTATCATTGTATTATTCTCCAACAATGTAAATTGACGATAAATAAACATAAAACACACAGTCTGATTCGCTCTACTCCACTTTTTAAAAAAAAAATTATATTTGTGTGTTTTACGTTTATTTATCGTCGCTACCGGTTGCCCATATGAGCGACGCATCATGAAGAGATTAATCATTTTAGATTTTGGAGGATAGTGCAATAATCCTATCCAGAGTCTCTTCTGGTTCTTTTACGTGCATGGTGTAAAGCACCGACACGAGACCTCGGTTTAACGTCCCATCTGAAAGACTGTTAATTTTATTAGGGTCAGACGGGGGATCAAACCTGCGATCACCGGAGCATATACAACCGCCCACACGTGATACGTGCTCAAGTAAATAATTTATATAAGTTGTGTGATAAAGTCTAGATTAGTGCAATTACATTTAAATTGAAAGCAATGAAGGACATAAACTGAAAGAATGTATTTTAGAACAGACCGATCACTTTTAGAGCGGAGCGACCATTAAATAGTGCACCTATTTCCGACATTTGACAGGCACGTGTGTGACGTTGACATTGCAATTACGGCCTTGCACGCGAAACGTGTAATCCTTACTGTGAACATGTTTGTGAAGTGATTTCAAAACATACCGAAAGGTTTCAAAGATAAGGAGACAGACCTTTGCAAAGCATTAGTTAATATAAATTTATTTTACCTCGATGGGAAACAAGTTGCTCAAGGATACAGTCGTAATGGCTCTCAGTTGGACGCGAACTAGTTGACCACGCTACCATTGTGCTATCAAGACTTCCACTAAATACAGTGCACCCATTTCTGAGTGTTACTCTACAAGAACGCACATGTGTCATTCATGTACAAGAGCACCTGTGTCATGTGCAATATACGTCGACTTAGTACAGTGTACATGTGTACATGTGTGCACATGTTATCTAAGAACACAAGGATACCGCCCAAAGTCGAGATAGCGCAGTGGTAGCGCGTTCGCTTCATGTGCGCTCCCAGCTGTAGCTGCTACGGTTCGTTCAGTAGATAAGGCACTTAATTTCCACATTGCATCTTCTCTCTCCCTCATGGCGATGGATTCCGTCATAAATGAGGTCTCGAGCGCCATTAAGCTAACGTTAAAAAATTGTATAAACTAAAGGGTGCCTCGGACCGTTTGATTGAGGTCAGACGGTGTTATTGGTATAGTGGTCTCGGATTGGTTGACAAAGTATTTGGAAGCCCTTAAGAGTTATTGATACATGAACTGGTTGGTTGAGAAGTAGCTTGGGTTCCAGTCTGTCGATTTTTCACTTTTTAACTTCTAGCCAAATGATATACTAATGAAACTCAATACGGCCCAATTAATAATCTCGGTGTTAAATTATATTTATTTGACTGACCAGGCAACATACATCGACGCGTGTTCCCAGGCTAGTTGAGAAGGTACTGTCACCAATAGTGAAACTAACTTCTGAGAATATGTGCACACTATTTGGTGACGCAATAAACACAATATTATAAATGCATGTGTCAGTGACTTTCACCACCACATTACCTTCAGAGTAGGGGGTAGGTGCATTTAGTGGAAAATATCAAAAAACGCAATTGGCATTGAAATTTCACATTTTCTAGTGACTCAAAGGTCAGTCTGTTGAAAACTACTGTCTTTTGTGCCAAACTATTTTTGGTGAAGATATAATGGCACTGTGTGGTGGCCAATGGAAATTTCAATAGCGGTGTCTGACCTTGACTGTATAAGTATTGGTTCATTGAAATAAACATTAACGAAATTAGCCTTACAACTAATAGTAACTTATATTTCGGAACAATAGCGGTGAGATTTGCTCATTAAAATGGAACCGTGCCATAGTTTAACTTGGTGTGTTTTGTTCACACTAACCATACAGAAATCGTAATATAATTGAAACTATGGAATATCCCTGTATTTTTCCAAAGACATGTGCGAATACATTGGAGCTGTACAATATAGATGCGGGTGTCAAATACATAATATAATGTATCACCATAGCTATCAAATTCACAGACGGATCTGTAGTCCAGTGGTAACACGCTGGACTGGTAATCCAGGGATCGCAGGTTCGATCCCCCGTCTGAGCCTAATACAATTAAGAGTTTTCCAGATGGGACGTTAAGCCGAGGTCTCGTGTCGGTGCTTTACACCGTGCATGTAAAAGAACCAGAGGAGACTCTGGAATGGGTCTCTGTCTGTATCATGCACTATCCTCCAACATCTAAAATGACTAATATCTTCACGAGGCGACGCTCATATGGGCAACCGGTAGCGACGATAAATAATCGTACAACACACACAAACATTAACGTTTAATGTTCTTGGCAGAGTGGAGACCTACTGTTGCTGTCGTCCGATGTGTACGAGGAGTTTCACAGTACTTTGATACATGACATTTTTGATGCGTTAAATAGTTCTCAAAAGCACATCATTATTTTCTCAAAGTTCAAAGTCGCTCTCGTGTGAGGCTTGTTAGAGGAACAACCCATTGAAACGACAAGCAGCTCTTCAAAGCATTATATTTGACGGTGTTTAGGTTATATGCAACGTTGTGTATACATTATGAACTGCTATATTGCCGCCACCAACTGCCGCTGTAGATGTCTCGTTTTCCACTAATAGTGGAGCTGATAGGTGCAACTAAATGGACAACATGTTCACTTTTGGAGGGAAGTCTGTTTTTTTGCACACAGCTAGCCAAAGTGATGTAGTTTACGAAAAGTCTGACAGGCAGTAGTTTCTGACACTCGCCCATTGATATTTCGGCGTGTCTTTACTCAGAAATAAATATTAGAAAGTGTCGATATTTGTTTATCCTTTAATCACATAGGAATATATGCTTTGCTATTTTTATTTTTCAGCAGATGCCAACTTGATTAGTGCTCTTGAGTAGGCAGAACACCAATTACGGCCATACTTGGGTCATTATTTGTTGTTGTGTTGTGCTTATATAATGAATATGCCATTTTCTCTAAATTTTGTTCACTTATGGTGACTTTCTATTTTGTATCAGGCTAGATTGTGACTATGGTTACTCCATTAAATGTTAAAATAAACCAATAGGAGACATCAAAGGATACATACTGGTCTCTTTGTGTCTTGTGTCAGAAAGATGATGGGAACCATCTACACAATCCAGTCATTTACAGAGGAACAAACAGGGAGAATACAGGATATATTTCCCTAGCTAATAACAAATTCCAATACTTCATAAACTGTGTGCATTGCCCTTTGACAGAAAGCTCATAGAACGGGTTAATGATGGATCTGGGATTGCTGAGACTTTGATAGAGACCAACGCGAAAGGGCATGCTAATTGCAAAGCTTCAATCATACAGTAGCAGAGATATTACAAGAGCTAAAGCTAAAGAGAGAAATGCCGAACCTCCTAGCTCTGTATTATCGCCTGTCAAGAAGATACTTAGGATTAGTACAGAGAGAAAAAGTTGATAGAGACCAACGCGAAAGGGCATGCTAATTGCAATGCTTCATACAGCAACAGAGACATTACAGGTCAGACACAGCTATTGCAATTTCCATAGGCCACCATTATATTATAAAACACAGTGCCATTATATTTCCCCCAAATATAGTTTGGCACAAAAGACCGTAGTTTTCAACAGACTGGCCTTTGAACCACAGGAAAATGTCAAATTTCAAGACCGATTGCGGCACCCACCCCCTACTCTGAAGGTAATTTGGTGGTGAATGTTGCACTGGCACCTGCATTTATAATATGCTGTTTATTTGTCACCAACTATATTTTTATTCTAACACGACTCAGCTAATAACATACATACTTGTAGAGTAATATCTACATCGGGTTATTCTGCGATATACCTACCTTGAACTATGCTGCGCGCGCACCGTGTTTTGGCTATTCCATTTATACAATGCCTGTAAAGTTTAATGAATGAAAGTCACGTGATGTTTGTAAATACTACCGTGGGAATTCGCGGGAGTGAGTTATTTTTAGAATCAGATAATCTCTTGTCCGTCTTGTTTTTCTGTTAAGTGAACGTTTCAGTTACTATTCTGTACAGTTTTATTTGACAAAATAAATAAAATTATTGATCAGTCACAACTTTTGTTCATTTATGCACTAGATTGATATTTTCCATAAACAATAACGTCATCACCCCTTACGCGGGAGGACATTTCGAAAGCCAAATGCAGCGGAGTAGCACTGTGTTTGAAGAAAATACTCCTTTGATTCTCGTCTAAAATTATTAGAAGTAATTCGTGTTAGAATCGAAATAATAAGTATCAACCGTGGTATATCGCAGAATATTTCTACGCATAAGAACTTCAAACTCTGGTTATTCTGCAATATACCATGGTTGATACTTATTATTTCTTAAATATTCCAAAATGCAGCTCATATATTGTATTCAGAGAAGACTTGCTGAATTACAAACATATTACACTGATATCCCCCAATCCACTCCACAGCCTCCTGGTGTGCTAAGTGTTAACGTACAAGTTGCAAATCTGGAGGCAGATGCTCAAGAGATAGAATGGATAGAGTATTTGATTTGGTACATATGGAAAAGCTCGACCAAACTGACTATATATATTGGTCGGGATTTCATGCAGACAAACAAACTGAGGAACCTTGCCCGTCTGTCATAGTTCAATTATTACCTCTCTTTAGAGAAACTGCACATTCCTATGTCATGATGTTACATGGGATGATCAAAGAATGCCACAGAACACCTAAACCAAGGCCAAATCCCCGTAGTCGTTGTGAACGTTGGTCTTTATCCATTGATAAAGAAAATGCAGTGGACCTGGCCTGATGAGTATGGTGAAACAAAGTTTGTGATTATGATGGGGGGGCTTCATATTGAAACGACCTTCCGTGCTGCAATTGGGCAAATGGTTAGAGGGAAGCGGTTGGACATATATTATGGCCATTGCTGTGGTAGCAACAGAGGGCAGAGCCATTGACCTAGAGAAAGGCTCAAATACAGCAAGAGGCAAGTGGGCTCATTAAGTCTCCCTTGCTGCTCTTTGTATTTTACAACGACAAGCTTATGTCCAATACCAGAAGAATAAGTATAGCCCATTGGAAATAAATGACTGGATCCAGGAACAGTCAAAAGCACACCTACAGTTTGCTTACTGACATACATTGATCGAGCTTGAGAGACTACTCATGATGCTTCTGAAAGTCCAATGAGAAGGCTACTACCCTCTGTATCTTGAGGCCTCGAAAGGAATAGTTCCCTGGATGTTTGTCACAGTATGTACGTATCTTGCCAGAATCGAGAGGGTGATATGGACACATTTTTCAGCAACGAAAACCATGCATGGCCCGATTCATTGGCGGAAAATGGGGTAATGAGAGGAGCAGAAGGTATATCTGATATTCTTACACAGCTGGAACCTATGGTACATACCCAATTGATATCACCCGATAATGTTCATGTTAAAATTATCGATGGAGCTGCCTTAACGCAGGGCTTGAAACCGAAGTCAATCACCGAGAGACAAAACACCTTCAATGATTATGCTCACAATCTGTTTGTTCCAAACATTCTCAGAAGAATGAATGCTTGTGACAGATGTGATGTAGTATGGGATATGTACAGAGATGACAGTTTAAAAGCACACACCAAAGCAACCCGATGAGGTGGGGAACCGTTGAGAGTACAAGGAGACACATAACTACCATGCAACTGGAAGTCTTTTCTAAGGGTTAACTCCAACAAACCATCTCTTTTCCATTCCCTTGCTAATGAGCTGTCTAATGCACACCTACCTCTTGAGGGCAACATGCTTATCATAACTGTAGATGATGAAGCTGTTGTTAATAACAATGATACACTTTGTGTGGATTAGAACCCTGCAACCATGCTTACAGTAGTGGAAAACGGAGACTTGTATTGGTAGCCACATACACAGATGTTGTTGTGTTAGCAATAGCAATATATGCTGTCCTGCAGGACTGTTCTGTATGGGTACAGTTTGGCCATGGACGTCACATGCGCTTTATAGCAGCAACACATCAAATAGTAGCCATATTGGGTCCACTCCGCTCCTCAGCATTGACATTATTCCACGCATTTATAGGTTGTGATACATGCTCATCCTTTAATGATAGTGGAAAGAACACAACACAGTCTTTCAGCGCTAATCCCAGTGCCCAGCAGAGTTAACAGAGGAGTAGCTCTGTGTTATTCAGATATTTACAATCCTTATGTACAAGCACACTTCTGACTTAGTGGAAGTTAACAAAGCAAAAGTACAACTCTATATACACAAGGACAGAGACAACATACCTCCAACTAAGGCAGCACTCACTGAACATACTAAAAGGGTTGCATACACATGGTCATGTGTGGGGTCAAACAATGATAGTTAACCAGGAACACCCACTTCCATCCAATTGGGGTTGGACATATGATGGATTTTCACAACATAGGTAGCAACTTATTGGTAAAAGCATCACATCCATGCTTAAGTCATATGCTACATCCCTTTCAGCTGTTGTTTTGTATGGTGGTATGGGGCTATGTAAAGGGACACTTAAAAAAAGAGGGAAATGTGGTCAAAAGCGCTGCCTGTCAGTTTTACCTGCATCTGCATCACATTGGCCAACCATATGCAATAAAGTACGCTTCCCTCCAAAAGTGCACATCATTTTACCTATCAAATCCACTATAAGCCCAGCTTGTTTAAAACTATGGAGTTGGTGGCAATATGAGAGAAATTGACCAACATATGTAGAAAAGTATGCCCATTGAAGGCCGCCCATTAAGCAATTAACCTTGAACCAAGTTTTATTCCAACCGTTACTCGAATTTCCAAATTGTTTTTAGTTATAACGGGGATGCTGTAAGCTGTCAAACACCATTGTGCTGGAATTTATAAAACTGTTCTCGAATCTCAAACTCCGGCTCAAGGTTCTGATTGGTTGAGCAGCTAAGTGTGAAACTCACAAATCGACCAATCAAATTTTTTGAGTTCGAGTTTGAGATATGAGAAAAGTTTTATAACCTGGCGACTGGTACATATGTCATGTACAGCAACACGTAGGCGATATTATCTCTGCTTTCAAATGTGACATAATAATGTTGATGGATTGTAAACAACATATCTACAAATTGTAATTCTAATCTTATAAGTATATCTAGCTAATGTGTTCATGAAAATGTCAACATTAAACACTTCAAATACATCACATATCATGAAGGTTTTTATTAATACTATCCTTAGGCCTATATACAGCCGGCAATACTGTAATGACTTCCAGTACATTAGAACATGATGTAACAACAGATACACAACTGTTTAATCCGTAACGTTGTTCTCATTAATGGACATGGCGTATTCACGAATCAATGTATTACACCCACGTATTTCTTATTACATGACTAAACAGTAATGGCTGTCCGATTAGCGCAGTGGTTAGCGCGCTCGCTTCTCACCAATGCAACCCGGTTCGATCCTCGGACCGGGAAGTATGCGAGATGGTACGGTGGTCGCCAGATCGGACAGGTGGGTTTTCTCCGGGTACCCCGGTTTCATCCCACACGAATGACCACACATACGCTTTCATCAGCGCCAACGGGAGTGATAAATATAAGTTGTTGATATTTCTATTTATATCCACGGTTAGTCCTATGACGTCACGAAAGCTTTATTAGGCACTGACTAATAAAGCAAAATTTATTAGGCAGGCCGTTTTTGTACGTTATTTCGCATGAAGGTAGGATAAATCTTAATTAAATGCGTAATTAATTTATATATAATTGTATATATATACACGCTCGTGTAAGATCGCGCACATTGTCAAGCTGATGGTTAGATCGTGCTTTGCGGCCCAGCTCACCCATATGTGTTCAATGGTGTTGAGATCCGTGGAAACCGCGGGTCATGGCATGACGTTGACGTTGTTTTGCTGCAAGTATTGAATGGTGACCCTGGCTACGTGAGGGCATTGCCCTGCATCAATGTCACACCAGGACAAATCTGACGAATAATTGTTAAGGCATGTGCATTTAGCACCTCTGCAACATAACGTTGTGCATTGATGTTGCCCTGTACAACAACCAAATCTTGTTTTCAGACCATTACGCTCCCCCCCCCCCAAACCTGTTCAACAATGCAACAATCGGCGAATCTTTCATTTTTACGCCTGTATACCCGTAATCTTCCGTCAGCATGACTAACTGTGAAACAGGTTCATCGGTGAACAAAACTCGGTTCCAGTCAGCCCTTCTCCAGTTCAGATGACGTCGCGCCCATAACAGCCTGATAGCACGGTGACGTTGGGTCATTATCTGACCAGTGTACTGGCGGCGTGCCCTGATTGGTTGGGCGTTACGACGCAACCGGCTGTGAATGGTGTGCCCTGAGACACCGTATCACCTAGCATTGACTGTGGCTGCCAATCGATGTTGACGTAAGTGCGTCAACGTAGTGTAACGATAGGCTCTAGCCGTCGTTACACGAGACCTACCAGGTCGCTGCCGGTCGTGAACAGCCCCAGTCTTCCGACAACAATCGAACCAATGCGCGACCACCCTGGTGGACACCCCACCATCAAGCATCCCAATTGCCTGATTTCGCTCGTTTTCGGAAAGCCGTGTCATATTGAAAACAGTAAAAAAATAAAAATGTTTTTTAATTTTCCGAATAGCCCCTATCGCATGAATGGTACAACATGAACTGAATCAACATATCGATGACATGTATAGCGTGCATGTGCACGTGCAAAACGTGCAAATCAACGTTCCGGTCACTGGCCGATATGTAAACCGTGTGTATCGACTAAATTCTACACGATCGTATTCTGAACATCGCCAGGGTTTAAAATGCATGTACATTGAACATGTAGCACATACACAGACAGAGCTACACCGGATATAAAACAGGGACGACATTACACATGTAGCACATACACAGACAGAGCTACACCGGCTATACAACAGGGACGTTTCTAGTGTTGTTGAGTATACTACATATAATCATACTCTATAAAATATGTACATGATTAAGCTTTTGATTGCGTAATAACGCCACTTTCATTGTGTAGTGTTCAAATCGTTTCTATGGGGAGGGCCAATCACTAATGTTGTCAGAACTTGTGGCCCAACCCATTTGCTAATTATGTATCGGTTATACGATTGTTATTATTGCATACATGTTTTATAGAGAAATAAAGTACTATCAAATCAAATCATAGTTTATGCCAGTGTTGTCTGAATTATATTATTTAAGAAATAATAAGTATCAACCGTGGTATATCGCAGAATAACCCGAGTTAGGAAGTTCTTATGCGTAGAAATATATCACTCAGGCCGAATATATATTTATACCACGGTTGATACTTATTATTTCGATTCTATCACGACTTACTTCTAATAATTTTAGACGAGAATCAAGGAGTATTTTCTTCAAACGCGGTGCATTTGGCTTTCGAAATTTCCTCCCGCGTATGGGGTTATGACGTTATTTTGTATGGAAAATATCAATCTAGTGCATAAATGAACCAAATTTGTAACTGATCAATAATTTTATTTATTTTGTCAAATAAAACTGTAAAGAATAGCAACTGAAACGTTACTTAACAGAAAAACAAGACGGACAAGAGATTATCTGATTCTAAAAATAGCTCACTACCGCGAATTCCCACGGTATTATTTACAAACATCACGTGACTTTCATTCATAAAACTTTACACGCATTGTTTAAATGGAATAGCCAAAACACGGTGCGCGCGCAGCATAGTTCAAGGTAGGTATATCGCAGAATAACCCGAGGTAGATTTTACTCTATAAGTATGTATGTTATTAGTTGGGTCGTGTTAGAAGTTAGCATAGTTTTATAATTCAAATCTCATAAACTGATGTATATAATACATTGTGATGCTATATACTTATAGGTATGTGATTAGTTTATACAAATTTATTTTAGCTCGATTGCGAAACAAGTTCTTTCAACTTATATAAATCGCTCTCGAGACCTCATTCCTGATGGAATCCATGTGATGCGTCTCTAATAGGCATTTCAACCTATTCTGATGACGAGATGAACATCGGATGACGATAAAATATTGGGGTTTTTCTCAAGTTTATTGTACAATATAAAATTAATGCATGGCTGTAGCAAGGGGTTATTTGTTTTGTGAGGCGTACACTATACTGTGAACTGTACATTACTGTCCTTTGTAGTTGGCATGACTGTGTAGGATTTCTATATGGACTGTTGCCTTCTATTTATCTGGGTTAGCCATGCCAGTAAAATGAAAACCCCATACATCCAAGCCAACTTGTAACGACAATAATTCAAAGAAAAGAAATCGGATATAGCCATACTATTTTATTTCTTAAAGAATCAGTTCCATTTGCTTGCGCCTACACACAACGAAACACATATGGACACCGTTTGTGACAACATATTTCTGGGGTTTCTCCACACAGTACCAACACATCTATAACATTTGATATCTGCCATAGCATGCTCTACGCGCACTCTGTATTTTGCGATATATCTATTTAGTTTACGACACTTTTGTCTTTCTCCTGGCTGCTTTCGAGGTATATGCGTTCATAACATAATCGCGATTACGGTAGATTCTTGTCGCCTGAAATAAGCAAATCGTCTGGAAAATGTAAGTCTGGTCCAACCTGTTCCATCAAGCCGTATTGTTGGGCATCGTCAAGATGACCTAGATATCCACTCTCGATGTGTCGATGCACATCAACCACCACCTGTGAGTGCATGCAATGATAGTTACGGTGCCCCGACTAATACCGTTATTATGGCACTTCTTGTCGATACATTTGATGGTACGTTCGATCTATAACAACCACAGCCATATGCAGTTTGGCCCATGTACCCTCCATAGCCATTCAACCACTATCGGCCAAACAACAAAATGCCTTAACTTGTCATAAATCAGTGGGATAATATGTCTGACTTCAAGACTCACAGTGCCAACACTTACACCAAACATAGTGGCCAACACATGGTATGTTGGATATGTTCTTGCCCAAATCATAAACAATAATGTTCTGTTCCTTGCTGACAGCAAGACGGTAGTCTAAAGGATATATATATAATTTACACATCCCCAATCATGATAACCAGCCCGTGCCAGTACAGGATGATAACCAGCCCGTGCCAGTACAGGATGATAACCAGCCCGCGCCAGTACAGGATGATAACCAGCCCGTGCCAGTACAGGATGATAACCAGCCCGTGCCAGTACAGGATGATAACCAGCCCGTGCCAGTACAGGATGATAACCAGCCCGTGCCAGTACAGGATGATAACCAGCCCGTGCCAGTACAGGATGATAACCAGCCCGTGCCAGTACAGGTGATTACCAGCCCGCGCCAGTACAGGATGATAACCAGCCCGTGCGAGTACAGGGTGATAACCAGCCCGCACCAGTACAGGATGATAACCTGCCCGCGCCAGTACAGGGTGATAACCAGCCCGCACCAGTACAGGATGATAACCAGCCCGCGCCAGTACAGGATGATAGAGGCAAAGAGCAGACGGCCGTGCCCCACGGAGGGCGGGTAACCAGGTTGCCCGTGCTCCTTAAAGAGCGGCTGGTCGTCGTGCTACTGCAGCCGGAGATCGTCGCGACAACATCGCTGCGAATCTAAGTTCTGACGATGAGCAAGTCGAGCCCCCGCATCGTCGGTGACGACTGGCGGATCTAATCCGCGAGAACAACGAATTGCACAATGACTTTATCAGAAACACATTACACTACAAGATTATGGATTGGATTAGAATTGAATAAAAAAAATCGACACCTGCTTATTGATTTATATTTTATTTGAAAGAAACCAGTGTTTATTTTGGCTTTGCCTAAACGCTTATTAAATTTATATTTTGAGATAACCCCTACACAGGTGAGTGCGTCCTTAATCCGGTGTACATCTCGTCATCAGAATAGGTTAGAAATGCCTATAATACTAGCCTGGCAACAAGCGTTGATGTAATATTATGTTGGCTGGTCAGGCATATATAATATATTTTAACACAGACCATTAATTAAGTTTCTGATAATACTTTTGCCATAAGTAAATTAGTGAAAAATCGACAGACTGGAACCTAAGCTACTCTAATACATGCAACGCCCAATAAGCGTTATTGTAAATGTTGCAATGTAATGTTAGAGATATTAAAGATGAGTATCATTTTATTTTAATTTGTCGTTGTTATTTAGATTTCAGGAGAGAACTCATTAACCAGTACTATTACAACAACAATAACAACAACAACAACAACAACAACAACAACAACAATATTTACATTTATTCAATGTCAGGCTACAATACAAGGTAACAACATGACATAACATGTAGCAACATATTATACAATGACAGGGACAGTGATTTTTCATAAAACGTAGTTGCATTTGTTAACTAACGTTGACATTGGAAATGAAACAATGAGTAAAAATAAATACTTCGTTTATTCGCTAAAGAGTAATTATTACTCCCAATTTGGAAAATTTCCAACAAGCATAAAACAGACTGGTCATGACATGAAACGTTTATAGTTGACCGTTAAGAGTATAACGCACGGGAAACCCGGTGTTTACCTGAGACATATAGGAATGTCCTTGACTATTATATCAATTGACTAGATATAGTAATGTGCTTTCAAAGTAAAGTAATAACGGTTGTAAACAAACATTCGATATACTATTGCATTATAGGTAAGTCAGGTATAACCTATTAAACAATAAATCACAGTATCTGTAAGCTATCGTATATTGCCTTACCTATACAGTAGTGTAATATTCCAACGGTATTATTACTTTACTTTGAAAGCACAGTACATGTAAGCTATCGTATATTGCCTTACCTATACAGTAGTGTAATATTCCAACGGTATTATTACTTATCTTTGAAAGCACAGTACATGTAAGCTATCGTATATTGCATTACCTATACAGTAGTGTAATATTCCAACGGTATTATTACTTTACTTTGAAAGCACATTACATGTAAGCTATCGTATATTGCCTTACCTATACAGTAGTGTAATATTCCAACGGTATTATTACTTTACTTTGAAAGCACAGTACATGTAAGCTATCGTATATTGCCTTACCTATACAGTAGTGTAATATTCCAACGGTATTATTACTTTACTTTGAAAGCACAGTACATGTAAGCTATCGTATATTGCCTTACCTATACAGTAGTGTAATATTCCAACGGTATTATTACTTTACTTTGAAAGCACAGTACATGTAAGCTATCGTATATTGCCTTACCTATACAGTAGTGTAATATTCCAACGGTATTATTACTTTACTTTGAAAGCACAGTACATGTAAGCTATCGTATATTGCCTTACCTATACAGTAGTGTAATATTCCAACGGTATTATTACTTTACTTTGAAAGCACAGTACATGTAAGCTATCGTATATTGCCTTACCTATACAGTAGTGTAATATTCCAACGTATTATTACTTACTTTGAAAGCACAGTACATGTAAGCTATCGTATATTGCCTTACCTATACAGTAGTGTAATATTCCAACGGTATTATTACTTTACTTTGAAAGCACAGTACATGTAAGCTATCGTATATTGCCTTACCTATACAGTAGTGTAATATTCCAACGGTATTATTACTTTACTTTGAAAGCACAGTACATGTAAGCTATCGTATATTGCCTTACCTATACAGTAGTGTAATATTCCAACGGTATTATTACTTTACTTTGAAAGCACAGTACATGTAAGCTATCGTATATTGCCTTACCTATACAGTAGTGTAATATTCCAACGGTATTATTACTTTACTTTGAAAGCACAGTACATGTAAGCTATCGTATATTGCCTTACCTATACAGTAGTGTAATATTCCAACGGTATTATTACTTTACTTTGAAAGCACAGTACATGTAAGCTATCGTATATTGCCTTACCTATACAGTAGTGTAATATTCCAACGGTATTATTACTTTACTTTGAAAGCACAGTACATGTAAGCTATCGTATATTGCCTTACCTATACAGTAGTGTAATATTCCAACGGTATTATTACTTTACTTTGAAAGCACAGTACATGTAAGCTATCGTATATTGCCTTACCTATACAGTAGTGTAATATTCCAACGGTATTATTACTTTACTTTGAAAGCACAGTACATGTAAGCTATCGTATATTGCCTTACCTATACAGTAGTGTAATATTCCAACGTTATTATTACTTTACTTTGAAAGCACAGTACATGTAAGCTATCGTATATTGCCTTACCTATACAGTAGTGTAATATTCCAACGGTATTATTACTTTACTTTGAAAGCACAGTACATGTAAGCTATCGTATATTGACTTACCTATACAGTAGTGTAATATTCCAACGGTATTATTACTTTACTTTGAAAGCACAGTACATGTAAGCTATCGTATATTGCCTTACCTATACAGTAGTGTAATATTCCAACGGTATTATTACTTTACTTTGAAAGCACAGTACATGTAAGCTATCGTATATTGCATTACCTATACAGTAGTGTAATATTCCAACGGTATTATTACTTTACTTTGAAAGCACAGTACATGTAAGCTATCGTATATTGCCTTACCTATACAGTAGTGTAATATTCCAACGGTATTATTACTTTACTTTGAAAGCACAGTACCTGTAAGCTATCGTATATTGCCTTACCTATACAGTAGTGTAATATTCCAACGGTATTATTACTTTACTTTGAAAGCACAGTACATGTAAGCTATCGTATATTGCCTTACCTATACAGTAGTGTAATATTCCAACGGTATTATTACTTTACTTTGAAAGCACAGTATATGTAAGCTATCGTATATTGCCTTACCTATACAGTAGTGTAATATTCCAACGTTATTATTACTTTACTTTGAAAGCACAGTACATGTAAGCTATCGTATATTGCATTACCTATACAGTAGTGTAATATTCCAACAGTATTATTACTTTACTTTGAAAGCACAGTACGATAAATTTATTGACAATATGTGGATTGTAATGCCCTTCAATAGGTATAATATTAAAGTGAAATCACCAGTATGTGGCGCTTATCAATGAGATATATGTTAACGTGTCACGTGCAAAGCGGATACTGTGATACACAAAGTCATGTAATAAATAGTGGACTACGGATTCGGGAGTTACGTTGTTATATTTATTGTCGTGGATTTTAGATACGCCTAAACTGATTCATTATGATACGAGCAAATGCATGAGACAAAGCATGTATATATTTTGTATTTTAATTAGGGGATGGCAACGAATAGCGATTACACTATTCGAATATTCGGTTGGGACGGTATTCAAATATTCGAATATTTGGTAGTATTCTATCAAACACTCAAACTCACTCAAACTCTTATAAAAATTGCATAGATTACACCTAGCAGTTTTCTTATTCTTAGAGCAAGTCAGGCATTTCCAAACGTGTGACTGAGCAGGTGGCATTTTTGAGGACAATATAATAGTTTTTGCCGAATATTCGAATACTAAAAAAGTATTCGATATTTGGACGTTCGAGCGAATATTCGAATATTTGGTGTCATCCCTAATTTTAATGAACAGTGACAATAGAAAGGTGTTATTAACTCTTTCAGCGCCCGACTAAATTGAGAGCATGTGCAAGCAACATTGATCCAGATCAGCCGCGGCGTAACGCCGCGTCTGATCATGATCTATGTTGTTTGCTATTCGGATAGGTGCTTCAGCTCCACTGTCTAAAGAGGAATCAACATACAGCCTGCTCAGACGACACGTTCTGTTCTGTCTGATCGGTTTCTCGGCTTTATGCAAAGTCGCTTTAATGCGACATTGGCGGTGAAAGAGTTAAACATTATTCGTTTTCTTAAGAATGCTTTAAACCACAGGAACTCCAATGTTGCAATGTTAGAGACATTGAAGATGAGTATCAGTTTGTTTTAACGTGTCACTAAGATTTGAGGAAAGAACTCATTTATAAGTACTATTATATGAGACAAAGCATGTATTCACTTTTAATTTTAGTGAACAGTGGTAATAGAAAGGTATTATTAAACTTGGCTCGTTTTATTAAGAATGCTTTAAACAACAGAAACTCCATCAGAATGCTTTGTCTTCTTAATTAATTCTTAATTACGCCAATAGTTATCAATGTATATAAAGTTATTGCTAGTCATGAATACATTTCACTCAAGAGAGATTTTGTTCTGTCTAATTAAAAAAAACACACACTGATGATTGATTGCGTGACACACAATAAAATATATGTTATTAAATTCTTGATATCATTATGTAAACCAGATGGGAGTGATTCAATTAATGATCCTCATTTCCCTTAGAGAGGACAATGCTGAACAGGTACATGTTTATTGTGTCTATTTCTTGTTTCCTTCCAGGAACTCTTTCGCGATCGTGAGCATTCGCGTCTACACGAGTTATCAATGGATATACACCATGTACACGTGCATTAGAGTGTAAAATAGTTCTCATTGGATATACACCATGTACCCGTGCATTAGAGTGTACAAGAGTTCTCAATGGATACACACCATGTACCCGTGCATTAGAGTGTACAAGAGTTCCCAATGGATACACACCCTGTACCCGTGCATTAGAGTGTACAAGAGTTCCCAATGGATACACACCATGTACCCGTGCATTAGAGTGTATACGAGTTCCAAATGGATACACACCTTGTACCCGTGCATTAGAGTGTACAAGAGTTCCCAATTGATACACACCATGTACCCGTGCATTATAGTGTAAAATAGATCTCAATGGATACACACCCTGTACCCGTACATTAGAGTGTACACTAGTTCTCAATGGATACACACCCTGTACCCGTGCATTAAAGTGTACAATAGTTCTCAATGGATACACACCATGTGCCCGTGCATTATAGTGTACACGAGTTCTCAGTGGATACACACCCTGTACCCGTACATTAGAGTGTACAAGAGTTCTCAATGGATACACACCATGTACCCGTGCATTAGAGTGTACACTAGTTCTCAATGGATACACACCCTGTACCCGTGCATTAGAGTGTACAAGAGTTCCCAATGGATACACACCATGTACCCGTACATTAGAGTGTACAAGAGTTCCCAATGGATACACACCCTATACCCGTGCATTAGAGTCTACAAGAGTTCTCAATGGATACACACCCTGTACCCGTGCATTAGAGTGTAAAATAGTTCTCAATGGATGCACACCCTGTATCCATGCATTAGAGTGTACAAGAGTTCTCAATGGATACACACCCTGTACCCGTGCATTAGAGTGTACAAGAGTTCCCAATGGATACACACCCTGTACCCGTGCATTAGAGTGTACAAGAGTTCCCAATGGATACACACCCTATACCCGTGCATTAGAGTCTACAAGAGTTCTCAATGGATACACACCCTGTACCCGTGCATTAGAGTGTACAAGAGTTCCCAATGGATACACACCCTGTACCCGTGCATTAGAGTGTACACTAGTTCTCAATGGATACACACCCTGTACCCGTGCATTAGAGTGTACAAGAGTTCTCAATGGATACACACCATGTACCCGTGCATTAGAGTGTACAAGAGTTCTCAATGGATACACACCCTGTACCCGTGCATTAGAGTGTAAAATAGTTCTCAATGGATGCACACCCTGTATCCATGCATTAGAGTGTACAAGAGGTCTCAATGGATACACACCATGTACCCGTGCATTAGAGTGTACACGAGCTATCAATGGATACACACCATGTACCCGTGCATTAGAGTGTACAAGAGTTCCCAATGGATACACACCATGTGCCCGTGCATTAGAGTGTACACGAGCTATCAATGGATACACACCCTGTACCCGTGCATTAGAGTGTACACTAGTTCTCAATGGATACACACCATGTACCCGTGCATTAGAGTGTACAAAAGTTCTCAATGGATACACACCATGTACCCGTGCATTAGAGTGTACAAGAGTTCCCAATGGATACACACCATGTACCCGTGCATTAGAATGTACAATAGTTCCCAATGGATACACACCATGTACCCGTGCATTAGAGTGTACACGAGCTATCAATGGATACACACCCTGTACCCGTGCATTAGAGTGTACAAGAGTTCCCAATGGATACACACCATGTACCCGTGCATTAGAGTGTACAATAGTTCCCAATGGATACACACCATGTACCCGTGCATTAGAGTGTACACGAGTTCTCAATGGATACACACCCTGTACCCATATACAGTGATTAGTCACTTTATCTTGTGCGTTGAGAATTCATGATGTACAGTTGGAGAACATAATACTGGCAAGGGTTGTACTTAACTAAATGCGATCAGAATTTGTTGTTAAATCCATTTCGCATGCCCCCGTATAACAGCGATATTAGATATTAGCTCGAAGGTCCGGAGTTCGAGCCCCGCTGGAGCTGCTACGATTGTGCCCTTAAGGCATTTAAATTCCACGTTGCCTCTTCTCTCTCCCTCGTGGCGATGGATTCCACCAGGAATGAGGTCTCGAGAGTGATTAATATAAGTTGTAAGAACTTGTTTCGCAATCGAGCTAAAAATAAATTTGTATAAACTAACAGCGATATTTTGTAATATTACACATATGCATATATTTTCAAAATAATAGATAATGTATATAATGTATTTAGTCCGCCTACGTGGTCGAGTGGTTAATGTCGCTGACTTGTATACCACTGTAACCTATCATCACTGATGGTCACGGGTTCGAGCCCCGCTTAGACTGTGTCTCATTTATATGAAAAAGTTGGCAGTTTCTTACGGAGGTTGGTCCACCCAAGTACTGGTTAACCGCTGGAGCCTGCCCAGGAAAGTTATTGTTAGGTAAACTGCCCGCCGGCGATATAGCCCAAAATTGTGCTGATGATGCAGGCGTAAAACCCGAAATATAACATAAATAATATACAGTCCAACTAGCAAATACAATATAAACTAGTATATATTATTCTAACATGATTTGGTATTTCGTTCCTATATACCAGTGCTTAAAATAAAGATCTCATTTTTTTAATTTACTTCATAATTCTCTATTTTTTTTTGGAAATCAAGTGTACAATTACATGAATATGAATACAACATTTTTAACACCATGTTGCAAACTACTATCAACGATTTCACTTTTTAGACTACTGCCAGCATTTTATAATTAGATAAGTACACTATCATAATCCTTGCTGCACAATAGAAATAGTAACAGCGTGTGTTTTATGTTTATTTATCGTCACTACCGGTTGCCCATATGAGCGACGCCTCGTGAAGAGATTAGTCATTTTAGATTTTGGAGGATACAGACAGAGTCCCATTCCAGAGTCTCCTCTGGTTCGTTTACGTGCACGGTGTACAGCACCGACACGAGACCTCGGTTTAACGTCCCATCTGAAAGACTGTTAATTTTATTAGTGTCAGACGGGGGATCGAACCTAGTAACAGCAGCAGTAACAGTATCACATTGTTCAAAAGACATATCCGTTTACATACGTGGTTATACGCTGCAGGTGAAAACACTTCTATTAGCCCAGACTTGGGTGGATGTGTGTGTTTTACGTTTATGTATCGTCGATACCGGTTGCCCATATGAGCGACGCCTCGTGGAGAGATTAGTCATTTTAGATTTTGGAGGATAGTGCATGATACAGACAGAGTCCCATTCCAGAGTCTCCTCTGGTTCGTTTACGTGCACGGTGTACAACACCGACACGAGACCTCGGTTTAAAGTCCCATCTGAAAGACTGTTAATTGCATTAGGGCCAGACGGGGGATCGAACCTGTGATACCTGGATTACGAGTCCAGCGTGTTACCACTAGACTACATATCCGTCTGTGGTGGATTCAATCATTCCGATTTAGCTATGCTATGAATCTATGATTGAGCTCGCTTTGAGGCTTTGCCTAATTCATATTAAACGTTAACACACAATAAAAGATGTTATCAAAACGGGACACGTGTTCAATATATTTACACGTACAGGAATCACGACATGAGTAACGCCATTAACACGAAAGCTCTGGTAAAAGCGAAGATCGTATCATTATACATGATTGAAAACAAACAAGGGCACACTAAGTCCAATTCCGGTGTTCATTAAAACTGTCTTCTGTGAGAATTGCAATTTCTGTTTGTAATTTGAAAGAGAATATCAAGGGAAGAGAGATGTACGAGTTGCTTCCAGGATATACTCACTGTTTGGATGCAGTATCTATAGCGTACAGAGAAGCGACAGCAAATAAACCATATGTGTATTTGTTGACTAATTAGAATAGCAGCAGATGTTTCGTGTTCTTGTTCTCTGGCGCCATATTATCATGAACTGTATTTCCGATAGTTGATGCAATAACAATTACGAGTATTACTCTCGTGTTGGTGTTCATATTACAGAAAATAAACGCTATATACTTAATATTGTCAGGAAGTCTTACGTTGGTCTTTTCCAATTTACATTTTTATGCGTGAGCTTTATATACTTACTATCGATTGTTTTCCAGACAACTTCAGCCGAGTTCGTCATTACGCACAGGATCCTGAGAGCGTTCTAGATAACGGTAAGTTAATTATTGCAAGATAACGGTAAGTTAATTATTGCACGAATAACATCAATTGATTGTATTAAGTCCGGCTTCTTTGTCGAGTGGTTAATGTCGCTAACGTGTAAGCCACTGTATCCTATCATCACTGATGGTCACGGGTTCGAGTCCCACTCAGACCGCGTCTCTTTAAACTGCCCATCATCGCTCAAATGGGCAATCGGTAGCGACGTTTAATAAACTTTAAATAGGAGGTGTCTACGCGGTCGAGAGGTTAAGGTAGTTCGACTTCAATTCACGTGCTCCTTGTCGCTGTAGGTTCGAATCGATTAGGAGGTGTCTACGCGGTCGCGATGTTAAGGTAGTTCGACTTCAATTCACGTGCTCCTTGTCGCTGTAGGTTCGAATTGAATAGGAGGTGTCTACGCGGTCGAGAGGTTAAGGTAGTTTACTTCAATTCACTTGCTCCTTGTCGCTGTAGGTTCGAATCCCACTATGGGTTTCTAATTCTTTCAAATGAAGAGGAAGCTATCCAGCTGGTTTGCGTAGGGTCTGTGATTCTCTCCGATTTTCACTTCAATAGCATAAAACAGATAAACACAGCCCAATCACCGCTTGTATATATATGCCTCTGAAAAGGTGCAAAGAAGAACACAGATGGATATGTAGTCCAGTGGTAACACGCTGGACTGGTAATCCAGGGATCGCAGGTTCGATCCCCCGTCTGACCATAATAAAATTAACAGTCTTTCAGATGGGACTTTAAACCGAGGTCTCGTGTCGGTGCTTTACACTGTGCACGTAAAAGAACCAGAGGAGATTATGGAATGGGTCTCTGTCTGTATCATGCACTATCCTCCAACATCTAAAATAACTAATCTCTTCAGGAGGCGTCGCTCATATGGGCAACCGGTAGCGACGATAAATAAACGTAAAAACACACACGCAAAGAAGAAATAGTTCTCCTGATCAGACATATACCATCTAGATAGCTTGTAGACACATTTTGAAAAATTGCGATATTAACGATATTTTCTACTGAGAAATAGGTAAACAAATGATACATGCTATCCCTAAAATGTAATACAATTGTGTGAACCACGCACGTGCAGGTTGAAGCAGGTCATTTGCATAATGAAAAATAATTAAATGATATTTCCGTTACCTAATATAGGTAATCATCAAAATGCTATAATTACAGAATATACCAAAACATGCATTAATATAGACGGATCTGTAGTCCAGTGGTAACACGCTGGACTGGTAATCCAGGGATCGCAGGTTTGATCCACCGTCTGACCCTAATACAATTAACAGTCTTTCCGATGGGACTTTAAAACGAGGTCTCTTGTTGATGCATTACCCTGTGCAGGTAAAAGAACCAGAGGAGACTCTGGAATGGTCTCTGTCTGTATCATTACACTATCCTCCAAAAATCGAAAATGACTAATCTGTGTGTGTGTTTTACGTGTATTTATCGTCGCTACAGCCGGTTGCCAATATGAGCGACACCTCCTTGAGAGATAAGTCATTTTAGAATCGTTTTAGGCGTCGCTTATATGTGCAACCGGCGGTAGCGACGATAAATAAACGTAAAACACACACAATGCATTACTACGCCGGAACGTCTATTTCAATTTTAGACTACCAAATTTTATCTAGTGGAGCAGACTGTTTTTTTAATGGAATGATATACCACACTGGGAACATATTTAATCAAAAATAAAATCAGATGAATTCCTTTCTAAAAGGCTAACTGAAACGACACATATTTTCTATCCGGTGTAAGGGTCAGCATTACGATCGGATCCCCTCCATTGCTTGGACACGTCCAACAGACACAGTTCCAGCCATTTTATCAGCTCAGCAACGACTTCTTCTCCAGACAGACGGATATGTAGCCCAGTGGTAAAGCTCGCTGGACTGGTAATCCAGGGATCGCAGGTTCGATCCCTCGTCTGACCCTAATAAAATTAACAGTCTTTCAGATGAGACGTTAAACCGAGGTCTCTGGTCGGTGCTTTACACCGTGCACGTAAAAGAACAAGAGGAGACTCTGGAATGGGTCTCTGTCTGTATCATACACTATCCTCCAAAATCTAAAATTACTAATCTCTTCAGGAGGCGTCGCTCATATGGGCAACCGGTAGCGACGATAAATAAACGTAAAACACACACATTGTTCTCCAGAATGCATGGACGGATTCACATGGTGATAACTTACAGGAAACGCATAGGCCATGTTTATATGCAACAGTACAGAGTGCATTCGGGTGATAAATATCCGATTATGAGTTACCAGTTGAATACTCCCTACACTCTTAATACAGTCATTATCATGTTTCGTATATTCTAAAATCCATCATGACATTGTCATTAATTTTCCATGTATGTCCATAATCATTACATCATTTGTCCATCCTCATCATGAGTGCATATATCATAATATTGTACTATATATATTGTAAATATGTTTAAATGTTACAGACGAGAAATTGTAAAGTTTAAGTCTTAATAAAGCATTCTTCTTCTTCTTCTTCTTATTCTTCTTCTTCTTCTTCTTCGTAAACTGCGCAATTAAAAATTGATTATAATACTATATAGTCCACCAGTACTTTGATTATATTTATCTTCGCCCCCTGAAGAGATTAGATCATGTGTTACTATATTTGCCTCACAACCGCAGAACTAATGCGCGAGCCGTTTGTTGTTGGTGTTTAAAGTCGCACCAACACTTAGGTCATATGGCGAGCCGTTTGTTGTTGGTGTTTAAAGTCGCACCAACACTTAGAGGTCATATGGCGAGCCGTTTGTTTTTGGTGTTTAAAGTGTCGCACCAACACTTAGATCATATGGCGAGCCGTTTGTTTTTGGTGTTTAAAGTCGCACCAACACTTAGATCATATGGCGAGCCGTTTGTTTTTGGTGTTTAAAGTCGCACCAACACATAGGTCATATGGCAAGCCGTTAATTTGTTGTTATTTGGGGATTATTGTCCCTCCAACAGCTTATGTAATATGACGACTCTCCAGCCAATATTGACTGAGGAAGACGACGAGTTTCATGTACAGGCAACCAGGTAGACCATCCGAACATCGGCTGGATAGAAATAATTCTACATGTGGGATTCGAACCTATATCGGTGATGGGTTTGAAGTCAATGACTGTAACCACTCGGCCATGCATGCCCCGCGATTGATTCCGCCGCATACATTGGTCAGTGGTCCTTTGACAGTTTGCACATGTTTACTATGCCTACAGTAAAACCTCCCTTAAGCAGCCAGTGATGGGAAAGTCCATTTGTGGCGGCTTACTGGAGGTGACCTGTTAACGGAGGGAACTTACGTTTGATGACCCAACTTGATTAAATCTTTATATTTAGTTTAAACAATATTTTATTCAATGAATATACATAGTATAATGATCACAATAAGAAAATACATGTAGGATTGAGGAGAAAGCAACTTGCTTATATGGTTATCTCTTTCCTATCTTTATATTTATAGTGTATACAGTCAAACCTGCCTTAAGCAGCCAGCCAAGGGAATCACAAAAAGTGGCTGCTTAGCACATGTGGCTGCTTAATAGAGGTCAAATGTATAGCAAAACAACATATTGGGAATCTGGAAACTGGCTGCTTAATGCATGTTGGCTGTTTAATAGAGGTGACCACTAACACAGGTTTGACTGTAGATGTGTGTTTGTGTTATTTATTGTTTATTCACAGGTTATTAACATAATCCTCCATGATCTCATGTTTCCTCTTTAACAGTTTAATGTCTCCTGACTGTATCTGGGTCCTACCGGGGCCAAACTCTTTTGCCACTTTCCTGGAGCTTTTACCAGAATCGAGGCTATATATATTACAATACCAGATCATTAAAGTGTACATGGATATTTACCGGGAAAACGTAATCGGCGCTAAATAAATCCGGATCATTCTGCATCTTTAGTGCTGAGTCATTGTCGTCTAACAGTCTTACCGGCAACGGTTGCAGTTGTCCACACATGTGGTGTCATTATATGAACTAGATAATAATAATAATATTATTATTATTATATGAACTAGATAATAATAATAATATTATTATATGAACTAGATAAATATAATAATAATAATAATTATAATAATAATAATAAAGACATTATTTAACGAGAGAACCCATTTGAACAATAAAGTCAATCTACCATGAGGCCTTCAACACATTAAAACAATGAAATAGCATAAGTGTATAAGACACAGTTTTCTCGTGAAATTATTTAAGAAATAATAAGTATCAACCGTGGTATATCGCAGATTAAGGCCCTCGTGATATATTTCTACGCATAAGAACTTCAAACTCGGGTTATTCTGCGATATACCACGGTTGATACTTATTATTTCGATTCTAACACAACTTACTTCTAATAATTTTAGACGAGAATCAAAGGAGTATATTATTAATTATTCTTCAAACGCCGTGTTACTCCGCTGCATTTGGCTTTCGAAATTTCCTCCCGCGTAAGGGATGATAACGTTATTTTTTTATGGAAAATATCAATCTAGTGCATAAATGAACAAAAGTTGTAACTGATCAATAATTTTATTTATTTTGTCAAATAAAACTGTACAGAATAGTAACTGAAACGTTACTTAACAGAAAAACAAGACGGACAAGAGATTATCTGATTCTAAAAATAGCTCACTTCCGCGAATTCCCATGGTAGTATTTACAAACATCACATGACTTTCATTCATAAAACTGTACACGCATTGTATAAATGGAATAGCCAAAACACGATGCGCGCGCAGCATAGTTCAAGGTAGGTATATCGCAGAATAACCCGAGGTAGATTTTACTCTACAAGTATGTATGTTATTAGTTGGGTCGTGTTAGAATTCATTTTAATCATAATATACGTACCCTGTAGAACTATGTAGAATGTTCCACCTTTTCTATATTTTCATTTGTGTTTGTGACATTAAGCTGTATTGTGTTTGTCAATAAATCAATTTCTGTTATATTTTAAATATTTCTCTGTGTCAGTGTGTGTTTACCGATATTGATGCTACATAATAATCACAGTGAATGCTATGAGTACATGTATACTATTATAATTATAATCTCTTGAACATACGAATATTACACATATTCTGCCGATTTCTACAAGATGCCATTGAGTAAAATAACAATGTATGTAACTGATGAGCAGAGAAAAGAATTGCTGAGTTTCTTGCAAAATAAGAACTGGGACGTAGAGATGGAAATAGAAGAAACAGCCACCGCCATGCCCGTTGCAGAGGCTGCTTACGTACCTCCCCCTATGCCTCAGCATGCTGAAGGTGTTGCTGAGTGTCCACTGTGCTTGTGTTCCCCTTGCATAATAAATGAACAGAACAAACAACTTTGGTGGCCTGCTAATAATCGTCCACCGCATAATCTAAATTCACATGAGAGAAAGCTTCTATACAGGAGGTTTTGGGCAATGCTATATAATTGTGGCGCATGGAAAGATGTCAGATATATAGAGAGAAAAGTAGCGGCTAGAAGAGGAGACTGTACTTGGCATAAGAGGGAACTGATGCCTGAATGTGTGGTACAGCAATGCAGGAACTGGCTGCCTAACCCGCGCAACCAGCCTTATTTGGGCCATAAGTGGAGTTGAATTGTTTATACCAGTTGTAAGTACTATAAAAATACAGAACTTCAATTTCAGCAATTTATAACCTCTGATATGTACGTGGGTCATAATAGATATAAGTGGTGCTCATGTATTAGATGTATACCATGCAGGGCCTCGCATGTGGCAAATACGATGTGCGTCAGTGCGTCGACCGTCAGATTTGTACCGCTATTCCTCGTGTGTTTAGTGCGTCGACCGTCAGATTTGTACCGCTATTCCTCGTGTGTTTAAAGGCCTGCAGGTTGACCTATATTTGACCTTAAACACACGAGGAATAGCGGTACAAATCTGACGGTCGACGCACTAAACACACGAGGAATAGCGGTACAAATCTGACGGTCGACGCACATCGTATTTGCCACATGCGAGGCCCTGCATGGTATACATCTAATACATGAGCACCACTTATATCTATTATGACCCACGTACATATCAGAGGTTATAAATTGCTGAAATTGAAGTTCTGTATTTTTATAGTACTTACAACTGGTATAAACAATTCAACTCCACTTATGGCCCAAATAAGGCTGGTTGCGCGGGTTAGGCAGCCAGTTCCTGCATTGCTGTACCACACATTCAGGCATCAGTTCCCTCTTATGCCAAGTACAGTCTCCTCTTCTAGCCGCTACTTTTCTCTCTATATATCTGACATCTTTCCATGCGCCACAATTATATAGCATTGCCCAAAACCTCCTGTATAGAAGCTTTCTCTCATGTGAATTTAGATTATGCGGTGGACGATTATTAGCAGGCCACCAAAGTTGTTTGTTCTGTTCATTTATTATGCAAGGGGAACACAAGCACAGTGGACACTCAGCAACACCTTCAGCATGCTGAGGCATAGGGGGAGGTACGTAAGCAGCCTCTGCAACGGGCATGGCGGTGGCTGTTTCTTCTATTTCCATCTCTACGTCCCAGTTCTTATTTTGCAAGAAAGTCAGCAATTCTTTTCTCTGCTCATCAGTTACATACATTGTTATTTTACTCAATGGCATCTTGTAGAAATCGGCAGAATATGTGTAATACTCGTATGTTCAAGAGATTATAATTATAATATTATACATGTACTCATAGCATTCACTGTGATTATTATGTAGCATCAATATCGGTAAACACACACTGACACAGAGAAATATTTAAAATATAACAGAAAACTTGCGAATAATACTGTAGATATATAATTAAATGAAGTATGAAGGTTACCATATAACGAACACATATAGTTTATTCATATAAATACATACATATTATATACATGCATACAAATTATCAGTCTCAGTGATTACGCTACGGCTGATGAGGCACCTACATAACATGTAATCTATGTCCCTGGGCTGATCTGGATTATGTAGTTTGAATACTCATAACTATCAATTTTCTTTACAATCAATAATATACGTTTACTTAAATTGTCAGGGCCTCATTTTGACTAATTCTCAGCTCACAGAGTGATCGTGCATATTAACCGTTAGAAAATACCTACATACGCCAAATTATACTGAATGTACTGCTACATTGTTGATACAAGCCACTAATCACATGGAACAGGTAGTAAAGTATAAATCTTTACAATTGGACGGGGTCAAACTGCAGGCCTTTAACTAGAAACACAACTGACGTGCGTAATGTGTAACTGCAGGCAATATCTCGGCGCTATCACTATATTATTAATGATAGATAGAGAGAGATAGGTTTCTTTATTTATAGAGAGCGGCCTAATTAGCTCCGAACTAATCCTTCTTGGGGCCATCTTAAATAAGTTTGATTAAGACAATGCTGTCCGATTAGCGCAGTGGTTAGCGCGCCCCCTTCTCACCAATGCAACCCGGGTTCGATCCTCGGACCGGGAAGTATGTGAGATGGTACGGTGGTCGCCAGATCGGACAGGTGGGTTTTCTCCGGGTACTCCGGTTTCCTCCACACGAATGACCACATTTACGCTTTTATCCGCGCCAACGAGAGTGATTAATATAAGTTGTTAGAACTTGCTTCGCAATCGTTGTAAAATAAATAAAGTTAAGTTGATCAGAATATAATTGGCTAATATGCTAGATGTACACGTCAATATTTCCTTATTTTATTATTGCCAATTATTTGCCTATGTCAGTAGTTAGAGTGTCCGATTTCTGATGTAAAACCTGGTGCATTCCCAGCACTATCCAGAAATAACGAAGCGTATTTACATCAAAAGAACCGACCTAATGGCAAACGCGTCTCTAGAAAGCAGTGATTTACTTGTTCTCAGATAATTGAGTTGGTATGATGGGTAAGGCAAATGTCCATGACAAGACTGGTTAATTGTGCTTGTGTGTGATAAAACTATATAGTTCAGACGACTGAGAAAGAACAAACTTCACGTGCCATCAAAATATTATTATAGGGGTAGGTGCTTCTACGAAGTATTATACTTTTAATCTTCTTAGAAATCTCAGTCGCCCAAATGCATTTATGCGGTGGCGACTAGTTTATACAAATTTATTTTAGCTCTCGATTGCGAAACAAGTTCTTACAACTTATATTAATCACTCTCGAGACCTCATTCCTAATGGAATCAATCGCCACGAGGGAGGGAGAGAGAGAGAGAGAGAGAGAGAGAAGAGGCAACGTGGAATTTCAATGCCTTGCCTAAGGGCACACTCGTAACGGCTCCAGCGGGGCTCGAACTCCGGACCTTTCACACCTGAAGCGAACGCGCTACCACTGCGCTATCACGACTGGCGACTTTATATAAATTTAACAGTCGGCTCGAAATAATATGGAAATTGAATTCAAGGAGTTTACCTCACTGATAACTATACTAATTATGCTAAATGTACATCTTATGTTATGGAGTCATGCATCATATATTCGATCAGATCGCGGTTGAACTATTTAGCAGCTGTTTCTCGGAATGGATACGAGACAGGTATGTGTGTGTGTGTGTGTGCGTGCGTGCGTGCGTGCGTGCGTGCGTGCGTGCGTGCGTGCGTGCGTGGTGCGTGCGTGCGTGTATGTGTGTGTGTGTGTGTGTGTGTGTGTGTGTGTGTGTGTGTGTGTGTGTGTGTGTGTGTGTGTGTGTGTGGTGTGTGTGTGTGTGTGTGTGTGTGTGTGGTGTGTGTGTTGTGTGTGTGTGTGTGTGTGTGTGTGTGTGTGTGTGTGTGTGTGTGTGTGTGTGTGTGTGTGTGTGTGTGTGTGTGTTGGTGTGTGTGTTGTGTGTGTGTGTGTGTGTGTGTGTGTGTGTGTGTGTGTGTGTGTGTGTGTGTGTGTGTGGTGTGTGTGTGTGTGTGTGTGTGTGTGTGTGGTGTGTGTGTGGTGTGTGTGTGTGTGGTGTGTGTGTGTGGTGTGTGTGTGTGGTGTGTGTGTGTGGTGTGTGTGTGTGGTGTGTGTGTGTGGTGTGTGTGTGTGGTGTGTGTGTGTGGTGTGTGTGTGTGGTGTGTGTGTGTGGTGTGTGTTGTGGTGTGTGGTGTGTGTGTGTTGTTGTTGTTGTGTGTTGTGTGTGTGTGTGGTGTTGTGTTGTGTGTGTTGTGTGTGTGTTGTGTTGTTGTGTTGTGTGTTGTTGTGTGTGTGTTGTGTGTGTGTTGTGTGTGTGTTGTTGTGTGTTGTGTGTGTTGTGTGTGTTGTTGTTGTTGTTGTGTGTTGGTGTGTGTTGTGTGTGTTGTGTGGTTGTGTGTGTGTGTGTGTGTGTGTGGTGTGTTTGTGTGTTGGTGTTGTGTGTGGTGTGTTGTGTGTGTGTGTGTGTGTGTTGTGTGTGTGTGTGTGTGTGTGTTGTGTGTGTGTGTGTGTGTGTGTGTGTGTGTGTGTGTGTGTGTGTGTGTGTTGTGTGTGTTGTGTGTGTGTGGTGTGTGGTGTGTGTGTGTGTGTGTGTGTGTGTGTGTGTGTGTGTGTGTGTGTGTGTGTGTGTGTGTGTGTGTGTGTGTGTGTGTGTGTGTGTGTGTGTGTGTGTGTGTGTGTGTGTGTGTGTGTGTGTGTGTGTGTGTGTGTGTGTGTGTGTGTGTGTGTGTGTGTGTGTGTGTGTGTGTGTGTGTGTGTGTGTGTGTGTGTGTGTGGTGTGTGTGTGTGTGTGTGTGTGTGTGTGTGTGTGTGTGTGTGTGTGTGTGTGTGTGTGTGTGTGTGCGTGCGTGTGTGTGTGCGTGCGTGTGTGCGTGTGTGCGTGCGTGCGTGTGTGCGTGTGTGTGTGTATGTGTGTTTCAAGATGCAATGTGGAATTTAAATGCCTGCCTAAGGACACACTCATAACGGCTCCAGCAGGGTTCGAACTCCGGGCCTTTCGCACATGAAGCACCACTGCGCTATTACGACTTATACAATGATAGTCGATATACATGTAGGTTAATAAATAAAAATGTTTCCAATGTGACAGTGTTATTAGAGATACAAGATAGGAATTATCTAAGCATCTCTATATTAAGATACTTTTATTTAGAGCAGATTAAATTTAAATAAATCTATCAAAATTTGCTATTGTTTATACAAATTTGTTTTAGCTCGATTGCGAAACAAGTTCTTACAACTTATATCAATCACTCTGGAGACCTCATTCCTGATGGAATCCATCGCCACGAGGGAGAGAGAAGATAGCAACGTGGAATTTAAATGTCTTGCCTTAGTGCACAATCGTTACGCTCCAGCGGGGCTCGAACGCATGACCTTTCACACCTGAAGCGAACGCGCATCCACTGCGCTATCACGACTTCCACGTCAGAAAATTTGCTATACAAAAGATGGTTTGTTTGGCACATTGTGTTAGGTAACTGTATAAATATTATTCTAACACGACCCAGCTAATAACATACATACTTCTAGAGTAAAATCTACCTCGGGTTATTCTGCGATATACCTACCTTGAACTATGCTGCGCGGGCCCCGTGTTTTGGCTATTCCATGTATACAATGCGTGTAAAGTTTTATGAATGAAAGTCACGTAATGTTTGTAAATACTACCGTGGGAATTCGCGGATGTGAGCTATTTTTAGAATCAGATAATCTCTTGTCCGTATTTTTTTTCTGTTAAGTAACGTTTCAGTTACTATTCTGTAGAGTTTTATTTGACAAAATAAATAAAATTATTGATCAGTTACAACTTTTGTTCATTTATGCACTAGATTGATATTTTCCATAAAATATAATGTCATCACCCCTTACGCGGGAGGAAATTTCGAAAGCCAAATGCAGCGGAGTAGCACCGCGTTTGAAGAAAATACTCCTTTGATTCTCGTCTAAAATTATTAGAAGTAAGTCGTGTTAGAATCGAAATAATAAGTATCAACCGGCGTTCTTATGCGTAGAAATATATCACCCAGGCCTTCGGGCTTCGTGATATATTTCTACGCATAAGAACTTCAAACTCGGGTTATTCTCGGGTTATTCTCTCGGGTTGATTATTTCTTAAATAATAAAATATTTAATTTGCTAATTATAATATAGCGTACTTGTGAGCTACAAACTTACAAAGTCTAATATAAACAAAGAATATATGTGTAAGCATGTTCTACCATACATACGATTATCACATAACAGTGTTTGTATATAGTTTCATACAGCCATCACATATTTTCTTATATGTACACACGAGTAATAACACCTAGAAGGATTCTGATTAGTTAAGAGAATAATGCTTATAATTTGTAAATTAAACTTTAAAGTATGCATATATCAAGGTCGATTGATACATAACGTTAACGATAAGACAAACGGCGACTTAAAAGAAATATTGGCGTGATTATAACGCTGTTCAAAGCTTATATATTCTATAAGTTCTAAGCTATTCAAATATAACGCTTTTTGCGTAGTGACATCATTATAATTTAGTGACGTCATTACAATTTGCGCTGTCCAATGCCTGGCGCCAAAACGAAAGTAGCAACGTTATTTTGTGCAAAAATATGATTAAAAATAGCTCTATATTGTAATGTGGTAAAAAGGATATTACATACGTGGTAATTTCATACAATGTTTTATTAAACTCATAAAATATGATATGAAATTATAGCTCTTGTAATGATATAAATAAATTATTAAATATAAACAAAGATGACAAAATGTATGTATGTAATATGTATACTATGTGCTTTGTTTGAATATGTGCGTGTATAAATGCAACACAATATTGAGGACGATACCATTATAGTAACAGGCCTCGACAAATGTTTAATTTCTTACTCGTCCTACTGGGCGAGTGATGCCACTGTCCCATTCGTCCAGATTGGACTATCACTCGTCCCATGTATTTTAGGAAAATTAAAAATCGTCAGAATTGCACTTTAATTTATTAATAAATGCAATTATGTTGCAGCATAAACACATTAAAATATCCTCTGTGATTTCCCATTATCACGCCTGGTAATCATTCCGAAGAAAGTAAAATGGATATTATTTTATTTTGTTCCTTCGATTTGTATTGGATATTTAGCTGACATTTTCACTCGTCCGACTGGGCAAGCGACTTGGAATTTCTACTCGTCCAGATCGAAAAGTCACTCGTAAATACGAGCGGACGAGTGGATTTGTCGAGCCCTGCAGTAAGACACGCTTTTATTTTGACTAAGTGATTGTATCTCATTATACCTGGTCGATACCAACTACCTGGATCACCTATATCGTGTTTATTTTATTTGTTTCCTGTTTATATACATATTTCACATATCGCGTTGGACCAGTATTTGCTATAGTATATCAATCACGTGTCACGAAAATTGTGGGTGCTTACTGTCTGTTTAATGTGTTAGTCTCTATTCTTATAATCTGTTATGCTGAATTCTGCAAGCTTGTTAAATAAAATATTGTTATCGGAATTCAATAAAGCAATACATTGAAACACACGTTGTGAAAAATGCTTTTGGTATGTAAATGTTTGAAAGCGTTTCCTAGAGTGGATACATTAATACGAAATGATCCTCGTCTTCTATGTCGTTCAATGGGCAACAATCACATTGGCTCCTTTAATGTTTATGACTTTGTGTCTTTCAGATTGTATTCAAAGCTTATTTGAGGAAAGAATGAACTCATGGAAGTCGTGATATCGCCGTGGTAGCGCGTTCGCTTCAGGTGCGAAAGGCCCGGAGTTCGATCCCAACTGGAGCCGTTGCGATTGTGTCCTTTGGCAAGACATTTAAATTCCACATTGCCTCTTCTCTCTCCCTCGTGGCCATGGACATCGGCGTTTCTACTCTGTCGAGTAGACCTGGGAACAGGCGTCGATATATTTTTATTTTTTTACAGATGAATCTGTAGTCCAGTGGTAACACGCTGGGCTGGTAATCCAGGGGTCGCAGGTTCGACCCGTCTGATCCTAATTTGACAATAATGGAACATACATACATACTAATAACATGAACAGTCTTTCAGTTGGGACTTTAAACCGATGTCTCGTGTCGATGCTTTGCACCGTGCACGTAAAAGAACCAGAGGAGACTCTGGAATGGGCCTCTCTCTGTATCATGCACTATCCTCCAAAATCTAAAACGACCAATATCCCATATGGACAACCGGTAGCGACGATAAATAAACGTAAAACAACCACGTCGATATATTTTGCTTGGTCAGGCAAATAAATATATTTAACACAGAGACTATTAATTGGGCCGTATTGAGTTTCTGGTCATATCAACTGTCATTTTGCCAGAAGTTAAAAAGGGAAAAATCGACAGACTGACACCCAGGCTACTATTTAACTAGAAACACAACTGACGTGCGTATTGTGTAACTACAGGCAATATCTCGGCGCTATCACTATATTATTAATGATAGATAGAGATAGATAGGTTTCTTTATTTATAGAGAGCGGCCTAATTAGCTCCGAACTAATCCTTCTTGGGGCCATTCTAAATAAGTTTGATTAAGACAAAGCTCGCTTCTCACCAATGCAACCCGGGTTCGATCCTCTGACCGGGAAGTATGTGAGATGGTACGGTAGTCGCCAGATCGGACAGGTGGGTTTTCTCCGGGTCCCTCCCACACGAATGACAACATATACGCTTTCATCCGCGCCAACGAGAGTTATTAATATAAGTTGTTAAAACTTTCTACGCAATCGTTGTAAAATAAATAAAGTTTAAACTTAATAAGACAACATAGACAGAATAGTAAATTACCGATACATGCAGATTTATGTGAGCTTTTTTGTTTTTCCAATAAATCCCGTTATTTTTCACGAGTACACTGTCTCCATGGTCGCCTTCTAGGAGGTGGTGATGGTAACACTATCTGACCAATTTCATATTCGGTTAATTATAGTTATATTAGTTATCCCCCATTAGGAGAGCTGAGTATTGGAGTCGCTAAAAAGCGTGAATTTCATTCTCCAAAATGTGGTATTATTTGGTCATTTTCATTCTGGAACAGCTAGTGACAACATCGTTCTTCTTACAAATACTTATATACGCATTTCGAGTCAACACGTGTTGTCCACGTGTTTGTGAATTTCAAATGTATCGCGTTGATGTTCGTCATTGAACGGTAGTGCTAAGATAATTTGTAAATTTTTACTTGACATTTGTCATTTCGTTTCGTTTTATTAGGTACAAACTGTTAGGTACTCGAAATGCCTAGACAACCAAGACAGGGGGCAGCTGAACCGCCACAACTGGCACCAGTGAGAGCTAATAGAAGGGAACGGGCGGAGGGCAAGGGTACAAGACGACATCCTGCAAGGTCAACTTCAAGGTGGATTGGAAGGCCAGGAGGGTCCACATCCTCAGCCACCACCCGCAAGACAGCAGATGGTTTCTACAGAATGTCAAACAGAACATCCTTATGTAGCATGGCTCGTTGGGTCATCCATCCCACATTGGGCCAGAGAAAGGGCCATAGAAAGGTCCACAATGAACATTGGTCTGGAATCTAGAAACGTCCAAGTTGTATGGAAGACCAGACGCGGCATGGGTTGGGGCGAGGTCAAGCCACTGGTGATGTCTTCTCTCCACCGTGTCGAGTACATCCCCGATGTCATCATAATACACTGCGGGGGTAACTCCATGACTACACACAAAAAGGCAAGGCTGATATGTAATATCAAATCAAATATGCGTACTTTTGCATTGGTCTCAAGGGCAACGACTGTTGTGTGGTCAAATATTTTGCCCCGCCTGAACTGGGGAACGCCCCGACAAATTACAGAAATAGAACGTACACGAAAGGATATAAATCGAGCGGCTGCGCGTACAACTTTACAGTATGGCGGGGCATGGGTAAAACATGTAGAGATAACGGCAGACTTCCGTTCATTTGTCACCAATAGGCTTAGAAATCTTGCTTTCATCTTTTAAAGAGACAATTGAATACGGCATCAAATGTATTCCAGAAAATTTCAATTTTGATTAAACTATTTAATTATGGTTAGCTAACAAGTTTGTTAAGGATCTCTTAAGTGGGTAATTAATTTAATTTTCTTGATTATAGATTATCATTTAGGTATGTAAGCAAGCTTGCCGCAAGAAAACCAAACTAATTTGAGTGGCCCTTAGACACATATAATATATCTAAGATTGGGTCAGGGATTTAGATGTGCAGCATAAAGCGAGTAATAAGTATCATTTGGCAACTCAAACTGGTTAAACTATGTCTCCAGGTCTTTATCTAAATATGAGGAATAGTTCGCATCCTTAGCCATTTTTCATCTGCAGTCTCGTTGGAGAATTGAATGCGGCGATGCGAATTATTTGTTGTCTTAATTTGTTCCTTTGTAGTTACCACTGGGGCAAATGAATACCAATTGTAAATATATATTGGTTTCATGTATATATATATATATATATGTTACACTTGCCATATGCTATGAATTATAATAAAATAAATTCGTGGCCTTATTCCACTTACTATGTGTTATAGTTATATTTATAAGAGGTTCCTAAGTCAAAGCCAAGCATGGACGGAGAGTTTGTTCACGCGCTCGTACACACATAAAGTTGGATCATTAAGTACTTAAATTTGCTACAGCTTTCTCGTGAATAAACTCTTTGGATTGTTTTACATAGTCGTTGTCCCTTGATAAAATAATAAAGTTGAGTAAGGTTATATCCGAAAAGGTTGAAATAATATTAGTTAAACTCTTTCCGTCATAGATATTTAGGTTAATAAACTATTATATATCCATACAAACGACAGCCATTTAGCTACCATGCAGTGGATTAGTAGTCGCCATATCTATCCCACCTCAATATTATGGACATTGGTGTGGCTACTACATTGTCAATATATGTCGTATTGGTAAAGGCGTCAAGAGGTGCTTCTATGGGGGAAATGGTTTATGAACATTGGTTTGGCTACTACATTGTCAATGTATGTTGTATTGGTAATGGCGTCAAGAGGTGCTTCTATGGGGGAAATGGTTTATGACATTGGCTTGGCTACTACATTGTCAATGTATGTCATATTGGTAATGGTGTCAAGAGGTGCTTCTATGAGGGAACTGGTTTATGAACATTGGTTTGGCTACTACATTGTCAATGTATGTCGTATTGGTAAAGGCGTCAAGAGGTGCTTCTATGGGGAAAATGGTTTATGAACATTGGTTTGGCTACTGCATTGTCAATGTATGTCGTATTGGTAATGGCGTCAAGAGGTGCTTCTATGGGGGGTAAGGGTTAATGTATGTCGTATTGGTAATGGCGTCAAGAGGTGCTTCTATAGGGGAAAGGGTTAATGTATGTCGTATTGGTAATGGCGTCAAGAGGTGCTTCTATGGGGGAAAGGGTTAATGTATGTCGTATTGGTAATGGCGTCAAGAGGTGTTTCTATGAGTGAAAGGGTTAAACCAATCATCAATAGCATTCTCTTCTAAAAGTTCCATTATAAAAAAATGTATCCAAATGAGAGGCATCGTCGAGAATGAGTTAATTAAACAAAACACTGCTGACATTACCATTTTAAATTGTAATGTTATTGTTTTGTGTTAATAATATGAAACGTTGAAATGATATATAATACTAAGTAAAGTAGTACGACATACTATATTGGTCTATGTTCGACTCCTCGTGGATGGCTTTCTTCCGGGAAGAAAAGTATTTTTTCCCTTCCGTACGAAGTATCATGGGGGAAAACGGGACGACACACTTTTCTTTGCGAACGAAACGGAAGAAACTAGGAAGAAACTGGGAATAAAGGTGTGTTATTCTGCATTGCATCATTGTCAGCATTTATACTTCACAGTATTACATTTTCAGAAGATAAGAGATATAATATTTACATTAAAATCAGCACAATGGTTTCCCAATTATTAATCATTACATGTATATATACATTTTTATGTATATTTATGTATATTGTATGTATGTTTTGGACATATATTACTAAATAATTTGACAATAAGGTTTCTTCCAGTAGTAGGGGTTTCCCGGTTATATCTTCCGTATCGAAACCTGCCAACACTGTGTGTGTGTGCGTGTGTGCGTGTGTGCGTGCGTGCGTGTGTGCGTGCGTGCGTGTGTGCGTGCGTGTGTGTGTGTTGGCTTCAGATAGGAGAGACACAACCGCAGCTTAATATTACAGACGGATCTGTAATCCAGTGGTCAACACACTGGATTGGTCCAGGGATCGCAGATTCGTTCCCCCGTCTGACCCTAATAAAATTAACAGTCTTTCAGATGGGACTTTAGACCGAGGTCTCGTGACGGTGCTTTACACTGTGCGCGTAACAGAACAAGAGGAAACTCTGGAATGGGTCTCTGTCTGTATCATTGCACTATCCTCCAAAAATCTAAAATAACTAATCTCCTCAGAAGGCGTCGCTCATATGGCCATGCGCCAACACTTCCTATATTTTTCTATTGTTACCTATAGCATATTATATTTGTAAACAATTGATGTTCCTGTAAAAGATATTTGTTAGTTTGTCAAGACTAATCTAGTGCAGGTCGGGGTCCGACCCCAGAAGGCTCAGATGTTGAAATCAACTACTACTCGTGACCATTTGGTGACCTTTGCAACTGGATTACAAAGTAACATGAAACTTAAATACCCGTAAGGTCCTAAACCCCAGATGCATAGCTGAGCAAACTAGTCAAATGTTTTCTCTAATGCGGATTAAAGTAATTCTACAGCACTGCACACCCAGTGGCAGGCTTATCTAGTTGCACCAAAGACATACCTTGGCCCAAAGGGTAATAAATGGAAATTGGTACCTGGGAGTACCAAAACGTATATTGACTCTTGAAAAATCCAACTTGAATTTTGAGATTTTGACCTCAAAGTCTAGTCTGGGTGTCAATCTGTCGATTTCACACTTTTTATCTTCTGGCAAAGTTGATATGATCAGAAACTCAATACGGCCAAATTACTAGTCTCGGTGTTAAAATATATTTATACATATACAACAATACAATGATTGACACACACTTGAAAGCAAATGGGTTGAGTCACAAGTTCTGTCAACATTAGTAATTGGCCCTCCCCAGTGAAATTAAACAAAAAGTTAAAACTGAATTGGCGTAATTATATTTCATGTATATAATAAAAAGTTTAGTCTAAATAATAATGAATAATTCTTAGTAAATTCATAACATCTCGTGTTGATGTGAACCCCCCCCCCCACCGGGAAATTTCTGCCGTGTCTTACGTCCAGTTTCACCGACAACGCCCCCGTGATCTCAGTTTAGCAAATGTATAATTAGAGTCATGGTTACAGAAAAACACGTACCAATTCTATTTATAGTTAATTTGTTATTAAACTATTTCAGCGTAGTCAGTAATAACTTAGATGGTAAATCATTTGTGTGTCCGAATGGAATGACAAGAAAAGATAATATATGCACTTAGTAAATGAATGCGAAAACGAACTGAATTTATTTTCACAATAATTTACAACAATGTATTATTATATCTAGCCCTTTGCACAAGTACATGATTATGCTTGGACCAATCTGCATTAACCAATCCCTTAGAGACACAATGTACCGTGTGATGACACCTCTGGTTGTTGAACATTCTCGTATTAGCATAGCTTAGAGCATTTGACAATGTTTTCTATAATTCGTTTATATATTTAGTGGAAAGCACTATATTTAGAGGAATCAAATTATCCGTATACGAAGATAAAATATCGCACATATATCTACACGACAGATTGATGCCATTTCTGAAACAAGAAACCTTCCTGAATATCATAATACAAATAGAGACACATCGAAGTCTCCCGTGACTATTGAGTGGCTGTTTTTAGAAAACATGGGAAGAGCCGTCTCTATTGTTGTAAGAACTTGTCGACCCATTTTTGCTTTCTTTGCATACATTGTATGTAGATGCTGTGTCATAATAGAGCAAAATAAAATATGCTTAAACAAGTCTCCCATATGTCTTGAGTGGCTGTTTTAGAAAGACATGTATTAAATTTAAAACGTCTCCTATGTTTATTTACATTACGAAGTCGGTTGATTTATGTATCGTACCAAATCAAATGCTTTTGATAAGTCGAGGAAAAGAGTGCCTACTATTTCGTTGTTGTCTATTGCAGTGATAAAGTCGCGAGAACTTAGAGCCGTCTGATACGAATGATTTGACCAAACGCCAGACTGGCGTAAAGAAAAGGTTAGTATCCACTATACACTGCTTTAGATGTATGCTTACATGTTCTAAAATAAGGGAAATAGCCGAGGGAATTGAAATCGGCCTATAGTTCGATTTATCTTCATTTTGTGTACGGGGACAACTTTGTTTGTTGAATATATTTGTCATATCAGGGGCCGTCACTGTCGCACACAGTTTCAAGTATTTGGCTCCAATACCGTCTAATCCAATTTGAGGAGAATAATTATATAAGACTCTGTCTTTCATTCTAATCATTTTCCTGTATTTTGATATGTGTAATGTAGGCATTGTTCAATATGTATTATATTGGGAAATAAAGTATGCTTAAACAAAACTAACACGACCCAGCTAATAACATACATACGTGTAGAGTAAAAACTACCTCGGGTTATTCTGCGATATACCTACCTTGAACTATGCTGCGCGCGCACCGTGTTTTGTTTATTATGGTGTCACCCTTCTTGAAAGGGCCAACAATTTCTGATTTATGAGATGCATAGTATGCACAGCAATACTTCCCAAGGCGCCAGACTGTTAGGCGGGCAGTAACCATTATTTAACTAGCCAGCGGCTCACAAACCGGCCATATCAGATTGAACCCCTGACGAGGTTCGAACATTCGATCTCTCGCTCCGTAGGCGGACATATTAACGGCTAGGCCATAGTGACGGTCTATTTAGCACAAGGGCAAAGCGACAATCTGACCTGACGGGAAAGCACATACAGTTCGTGTATTAATTGCGTCAAATTAGTTTATACAAATTTATTTTAGCTCGATTGCTTTTAACTTTTAATCTTCTTAGAAATCTCAGTCGCCCAAATGCATTTATGCGGTGGCGACTAGTTTATACAAATTTATTTTAGCTCTCGATTGCGAAACAAGTTCTTACAACTTATGTTAATCACTCTCGAGACATCATTCCTGATGGAATCCATCGCCACGAGGGAGAGAGAAGAGGCAACGTGGAATTTAAATGCCTTACCTAAGGGCACACTCGTAACGGCTCCAGCGGGGCTCGAACTCCGGACCGTTCGCACCTGGTGTGAACGCGCATCAACTGCGCTATCGCAACTTCTGTTGCGTCAAATTAAACATCATGCTTCAACGAAAATATGAGAACGAAATGCATTGCTGGACAGCCATTGATCTAACGACATCCAATAACATGGAGAGATCGTGGATTAAGTAAGACGTCCCCATTTCCCAAGAATTGTAGCATAAATACGGTGTCCTTGGTTCCCCACATATGGCACGCAATCTATACCATAATGCACGTAATATTCGTTCGTCGCCATAGTTACTGCCATACTTATTAAGTTAGCGTTTACGTGATATCATTTGTTACCTAAGCATACTCGTCCAACAAATTGCGTTTAATGAGTACAGCCGCACGTCTGGTACCACAATTACTTCCGTCGGCAATCACTAATTTCAAGCTTAATTGCAAAATCATAAGAAACATATTGCCGACAAAAAACATACCAATTATATTTTCCACTTTCTCTAATATTGTGTTCCCAAAATACTGATGTAAAAACACTATCATGATGATGGCGTTAATATCTAACATATCGCATTCCATTGTAATTGATACCGCACTGTCAGTGGCGTAGCTTTCTATAAGTTGATACCGCACTGTCAGTGGCGTAGCTTTCTATAAGCACTGCTGACCAGTGCCTACACATGTTTTTCTTCAAAAATTAAAAAATGCATTAAATGTAATAAAAATGAAGGGTAATGCGTATGATGGGCAACATATTTTGACAACTGCAAAAACATATTCCTTATTTCTTGGCAAAACACACAGAGAAATGCCTCAGAATGCAGCTGCGGCGATATAGATTCACATTCTTCGACGGGAAATACCCACGCACCCCTTATCTTAATGTTGTCCACACATTTATTACGATCAAACTACGCACCTGGCTGCATTAAAAGTACGATTGAACTAGACCACACTCGTTTGCTCGTCATATGAACAGTTTGTATTACTGTCAACCAATGAGTTCATATTATGGAAGTACGAGAGACGATAGATACGGTACATGTTCTAAAAATAGGTTTTGTGAGCATGCGCAGCTGATCAAATATAATTAGCATTTTACAGATTCAACTTAGCTAATGTACTCATTTCATCGTAAGGATTTATGTCATGCTATATAACATCAACAGCATTCGACAAGTCATGCGTCATTACATGTAGTTAAGAAATAATAAGTATCAACCGTGATATATCGCAGAATAACCCGAGTTTGAATTTCTTATGCGTAGAAATATATCACGAAGGCCGAATCAAACTCGGGTTATTCTGCGATATACCACGGTTGATACTTATTATTTCGATTCTAACACGACTTACTTCTAATAATTTTAGACGAGAATCAAAGGAGTATTTTCTTCAAACGCGGTGCTACTCCACTGCATTTGGCTTTCGAAATTTCCTCCCGCATAAGGGGTTATGACGTTATTTTTTATGGAAAATATCAATCTAGTGCATAAATGAACAAAAGTTGTAACTGATCAATAATTTTATTTATTTTGTCAAATAAAACTGTACAGATTAATAACTGAAAAGTTACTTAACAGAAAAACAAGACGGACAAGAGATTATCTGATTCTAAAATAGCTCACTTCCGCGAATTCCCACGGTTGTATTTACAAACATCAGGTGACTTTCATTCATAAAACTTTCCACGCATTGTATAAATGGAATATCCAAACCACGGTGCGCGCGCAGCATAGTTCAAGGTAGGTATATCGTAGAATAACCCGAGGTAGATTTTACTCTACAAGTATGTATGTTATTAGCTGGATCGTGTTAGAATAATAAATAATAATATTCCCCCCATACCCCCTCAACATCACACGTTCAATAGGTCATGTGGCACCATTTTGCATACATGCACAAACATTCTTGCCACATGCTGCTCCAAATAATTCCTATGTGTGTGCCAGAACATCCAGACGAGTTGTGTGTGAAGGAAAGTGAGCATATATCAGCTTGGTTTTGAGTAAAATTGCTACTCGCAGAAACACACAGTCTGCCATTTGCAATGCTCCAGTTAACACATGCCAAATATTCGCATTTGCTGCACATTTTACATCCATCTACAAAGTTATTTGTATACACAAGGCACCATCATTATTAAGTGTAAGAATAAATTGCATGTGAAACAATCCTACGGTATTCTGTTATTAAATCAACCATACGAAACGCATCATGTGCCAAATGTAGGCGTCTCTGAAGCTACCGGCATTTTGTACACTCTTTTTGCCTTTTGGATGACTTCCAAGACAATTGAATGTAAGTTTATAACAATTTCAAACATTGCCAATAACAATTCAAAGAATGAGACACATACACATAAAAACACAGTCCATCGAATTGTTGTGAGGAAGCTATTCAACTGCTTTTGTGGAACGTCTGTGGTTATACCCGGGTGCCCGTCCGTGTCTGAAATACGCAGGTTCGATCCCCCGTCTGACCCTAAGGAAATTAACAGTCTTTCAGATGGGACTGTAAACCGAGGTCTCGTGTCGGTGCTGTACACCGTGAACGTAATAGAACCAGAGAAGACTCTGGAATGGGCATCTGTCTGTATCATTGCACTATCCTCCAGAAATCTAAAATGACTAATCTCTTCAGGAGGCGTCGCTCATATGGGCAACCGGTAGCGACGATAAATAAACGTAAAACACACACATCAACCCAAGTCTGGGCTAATAGAAGTGTTTTCACCTGCAGCGTATAACCACGTATGTAAAAGGATATGTCTTTTGAACAATGTGATACCGTTACTGCTGCTGTTACTAGGTTCGATCACCCGTCTGACCCTAATAAAATTAACCGTCTTTCAGATGGGACGTTAAACCGAGGTCTCGTGTCGGTGCTGCACACCGTGAACGTAATAGAACCAGAGAAGACTCTGGAATGGGTCTCTGTCTGTATCATTGCACTATCCTCCAGAAATCTAAAATGACTAATCTCTTCAGGAGGCGTCGCTCATATGAGCAACCGGTAGCGACGATAAATAAACGTAAAACACACACACACACACGCCTGAAATACTGCTAGGAGGGAGCACCACGGGGGTCTTAATCCGCCAATAATAGTTGGAGGGTCGCCATTTGACTTTAACTACCTGTCCCTTATATAATATATATAATGTTCTACTTATTTATAATCATCCAACTTTATAATCAACATAACTCTCTGAATGTTCTCATAATAGCTTTCTATATGAGAACATTCTGACAGTCGTTTAATTTCAATGTGATGAATCTTTATCATTGTTTTAACATTTTTATAATGTCTTGCTTTCATTTATATTGTTATGCATGCATTAGGTGACAAATAGGCCCATTGGGCCGGGTGCATCTTACAGTTGTGTAAATATTTTGTATTGAATGTATGTTTGCATATGTCACTTTAATAAAAAACTTACTTACTTATATATGTTCAATATACACGAGGCTTGCATGAGATGCTGTATTTATTCCTATATAATTATTTATTAAGCTTATTATTGTACAACGAGTAATGTAATAGTATTACTTTAGATTTAAATAATTAATATTTAATTTTCCATTAATAGTTTTTTTATTTTATTAAATTCCAGTAGGCTTTCAAGCCCATGAGGACATACATATATATTATATACAGTTAGCGAACAGTTCAAACATAAAGCATACATTTGATACAAATGAGCTCCCATAGCCGTTTATATTTATATCTATGTGTAAATACATGTAATATTTATCTGATATGTGTCTTATAATTAAAGCAAAATAATTCTTTATTTCTAACAAGGAGAAGGTCAAAAGACGCAACAAAACACAAAACCAAACATACAAAATTGAAGTTGTTGCAAAGTTGTATAGTTGTATAACATGGCCGATCAATAAACACTTCGTACCCATAGTCATTACTAAAAGTTAAGTATTATAAATTTAATTTTACATGTGGTCATATTTGTAAATCAGAACGCATCCATTTATTTAATTCAGAGAGGCAGTGTAGATTAATATTACATGACATATACATAGATTAATTAATTAAACTCCATTCAACTTTCCAATCACATGAGAACACACACTATAACATAAATAGTATGCATGCTAGCACAAACATATAGAAAACATACGCATTAATAACTGTGCATAATTGCTATTTTCTCCCAATTATAGCGAAAATAATTCTCCATTATTTTGTATCTTAATCGTAATGATAAATGCCATCTCAAGACCAAAGTGCACATTCTGAATACTATGCAAGGCTACTACGCTGTCCCTCCACCAGTCTATCTTGTTCGAAAACGAAGATAACAAGATTCGGCCAGTGGATAACAAGTATACAAATACAGCATTATTATATGTATTACTTACCTCGGCTATATAACACATTATTAAATATATTATTCAATAGTATATAGCAACACAAGTATTGTACAACATTATCATATATAGTACACACCTATATAACGTTTTAAATATGTATAATGTATAGCATCATTTGAAATCAAAGCAAAAGCAGAATTGTAATTCAACTAACTTCTACACATGACTGTATTTCTAATTATGAATGCATTATAAATATACAGACCTAAATTTCGTATTTCCTGCTTGTTTACTGAGTTCAAGAGTTCAGAAAATTTTAACATATTCGGTCTGATCCAGTATTTTATAGATATATACAAGTTTCTAATATTAGCATACATATTACACTCAATGATAAAATGGTATTCATCTTCAATTATATTACAGGTTAAATATTTTCTTTCGGACACAGGTGTCCGTACAGGCCTAGACCACCTGCCGGCCTCTATGTGTAACCTATGTGACGACATTTTTAAACGGGATAATGATTGACACAATTTATTAACATTAAAACACTCTAGATATGGTTGGAATCTAAAACATGATATGTTCCTATAAAACAATGCTCTACTAGAATTAGCCAATCTTGCATTCCAGTTCTGTATAAATTGGTCATTTAATCTTTGTTTTACACTAGTAAGGAACATATCCACATTTCCAACGCCTTGGTATAACCAAGCATCCACAAAACCAAGTGAACATAGTAAATCGTTCAAAAGCGTACACCAATTACTTTTATTCGGATATGACTCCATATCATTTCTCAGTAATTGATATACTATAAATACATATTTAGTGTCCCTTAGTTGCAAAATTCTTAATTAATATTTTATAATTGTATAGTTTTGTATAATATACACCCTAGTTCACCATATACAAAATCATTTTGCGTAGTCTTTTTAACTCCTAACAACTTTTTGCAAAACTGCGTATGTACCTTTTCAATCGACAAATCGTTAGCAAAACCTACTACTTCACAACAATAATTCAGAATAGGCGACACTAATTTATCAAACAATTCTATCCTGTCTTTAGGCGGTATGTAGGTAAACTTATACAAATACTTGTTTAATTGAAACATGGCTTTCTGTGCTTGGCCTGATAAAGTGTTCTGTGCATTGCTAAGACTCCCACAGTCCGCCTACGTGGTCGAGTGGTTAAGGTCGCTGACTTGTATACCACTGTAACCTATCATCACTGATGGTCACGGGTTCGAGCCCCGCTCAGGCCGTGTCTCATTTATATGAAAAAGTTGGCAGTTTCTTACGGAGGTTGGTGCACACAAGTACTGGTTATCCGCTGGAGCCTGCCCAGGAAAGGTGTTGTTAGGTAAACTGCCCGCCGGCGATATAGCCCAAAATGGTGCTGATGCAGGCGTAAAACCCGAATTATAACATAACATAACATAAGACTCCCACCAGTCGTAAATACTATGCCTACATAACAAAATGTATTGACTATATCAATCTGCTGACCATCATAATAAAACACAGTATTTCATGGGATTGAATCACCTTTCTTAAAGACCATTACCTTTGTTTTGGCTACATTAACCTTCAGTTTCCAAATACTACAATATTCATACAGTAAATCAATACTCCGTTGTAGTTCTTCCGCTGAATTTGCAAATATAACAATGTCATCAGCATATAGAAGCATACATATCTTAAACATGCTAACATCTATTCCACTAGCAGTATTATGAATGTATACCTCTTCTAAATAATTAATAAACATGGAAAATAAAAAAGGGGATACACACTCTCCTTGTCTGACACCGAGTAAGCACATAATGTATTACATTGCTTAACTCTAGACTTAACTGATTCATACATCGATTTAACTATATCTAATATATTTCCCCTAAGTCCTAGTTGTATCAACTTACCATAAATGTTCACGAACTACATAATCAAATGCCTTTGTGTAATCAACAAACAGTGTATATAAATGTCTCCCCTGGTTTAGAACATGTGATATTAAACCATTTAGTACAAATACATTATCTACGGTACTCATGTGTGATCTAAACCCTGCCTGGGCCTCAATGTATACACTATAATTCTCAGCCCAACATTTCAACCTATTATTAACAATACGAGTAAAAAGTTTTCCTAAGCTGCTTAATAACGTAATACCACGGTAATTATCCACATTATTAATACTGCAAATGTCCGTTTTGTAGTGTTTTGGAAGATGAACGCCATGTACTATTAGAATGTACCATATACACTGACCTTAGAACTGTTCTTTTTGAAAAGGCAGTGTTGTATGAACGCAACTTCCTTAATTTAAGCAAAACTGATCAACTTATTTGTCTGTTTACTGATCCATATCTAATTAGAATTTGTGCCAAGACCTGTTTTAATATACTTCAACGACGCTACTTTTACCTTTGTAAATAATATATGATTTATTTTTATTTTTTAAATATATGTGTTGATACCTTTTATTTATCACAAGAAACAGCTGCTAATTAGTTCATTCTCGATCTGATCGAGGCTGATAATTGATCTTTTAAACTATTTCTTAATATGCACATTAGTGCCCTCTTCCATTTCAGTGTTTGAAACTTATGTATTTTAATTCATATTCAACAAGAGAATTAGCAACTGTTTCTTGGTTTTATGTTGTAAATACCTTGGTGAATTGTACTGTAAGTATGTGATAGTCGTACTGTGATATATAGTCTCTTATAATTCTTTGAAGAATGGCCATGTACTGTTGTTAATGTGTAAGCTTTTATGTATATATTTTATGTAATGTACATGGATGAGACATAAATAAAGATTAAATCCTACTACCTTTCTTATGTAACAGTATGACATATCCATCAGACCATCTAACTGGAAAATAACCCATTTCAAATATTGTATTGAACAAAGAATACAATACAGGTAGCAATACATCTTTACCTGTAACAAAAAAATCATTTAACAGTAAATCTGGTCCACCTGATCTGTTGCATTTTAATTGTTTTATTGCTAAATTAATTTCTTCAGCCGATATATGAATATTCAATTCTTGGAACATAACATTAAATTCATTATTTTCATATAATTATGTCGATAAAATGTAATATATCTTCATTCGGGGTAAAAAATCTATCTGCTGGATTATTAATAGCTCTAAAATACGTTTCAAATGTTGACAATGGTATATTTGATTGTTTAATACCCACAGTTTCCTTTAACATTTTTCAATACACACGTGCGTTTATATGTCTAGTATTTAACAGTTATTGTAGTTTTAGCGCAGTGGATGCGCGTTCGCTTCAGGTGCGAAATGTCCGGAGTTCGAGCCCCACTGGAGCCGTTACGATTGTGCCCTTAGGCAAGGCATTTAAATTCCACGTTGTCTCTTCTCTCTCCCTCGTGGCGATGGATTCCATCAGGAATGAGGTCTCGAGAGTGATTTATATAAGTTGAAATAACTTGTTTCGCAATCGAACTGAAATAAATTTGTATCTGCACTTTCTAATTATGGATTTATAATCAGACCTCGCCTTCACCATCTTAATTCTATTAATGTCATATTTACATGCTCTATATGTGTTTAAACATTTAAAAAATACATGTTTCTTTTCAAAACAATTCTCGTTAAACCACGGTTGTGTATTTTCAAAATATGTAGTATCTGTATAATTTTTGTTTATATTTTTAAGAAAAGGAGACGCAACATTACTAAGAACATTTTCAAATTTCAATATACATCTGTCAATATCTTGACACGTAATACCGAGTTAATATTATTTATTAACTCATTCAGGGGAACTAAACAGTCCCTATTATTTAAATTGTCAATAAAATCATGTTTAGTTCTGGCTTCCATACATACTTATAATCTATATAATCAGGCTCATTTCATACCGGTTCATTACTAACATTTTCTGAAATATTGTGAAATACAAATGAACAATGGTCAGATACAATATTCGGATCGTCAACCTGAAAAATATCAATATTTTGAAACAATTCACCTTTGCACAATACATAATCTACAACACTACAGCCCCTACTATGTAATACTTATTTTATCAAGGGACAACGACAGTGTAAAACAATCCAAAGAGTTTATTCACGAGAAGGCTGTAGCAAATTGAAGTACTTAATGATCCAACTTTATGTGTGTACGAGCTCGTGAACAAACTCTCCGTCCATGCTTGGCTTTGACTTAGGAACCTCTTATAAATATAACTATAACACATAGTAAGTGGGATAAGGCCGCGACTTTAATTGTTTATAACTCGTAGCATATGGCAAGTGTAAAAAAAAATATATACATGAAACCAATATATATTTATAATTGGTATTCATTTGCCCCAGTGGTAACTGCAAAGGAACAAATTAAGACAACAAACAATTCGCATCGCCGCATTCAATTCTCTAACGCGAAGACTGCAGATGAAAAATGGCTAAGGATGCGAACTATTCCTCATCTTTAGATAAAGACCTGGAGACATAGTTTAACCAGTTTGAGTTGCCAAATGATACTTATTACTCGCTTTATAATGCACATCTGAATCGCTGACCCAATCTTAGATATATTATATGTGTCTAAGGGCCGCTCAAATTAGTTTGGTTTTCTTGCGGCAAGCTTGCTTACATACCTAAGAGTAAGATAGTGCATTTCCGTCCAGATAGCCGGGCGAGGTGTGAGCATATATTTAAATGTGGAAATGAACAGTTATCCGTTGTTGACAGATATACATACCTCGGTGTTGTTCTTCAGGAACACCTAGATTTTAATGTTACAGCTAAGATGGTTGCTCAGAGTGCAAGTCGTGCGTTAGGATTATTGATAGCTAAATGTAAAATTTCGGGAGGGGTACCGTATAATGTATTCACCAAGCTATACGACACTGCTGTTTGGCCTGTAATTGCTTATGGTGCTCAATATGGGGGTATAAATCCTTTCCTTGTATAAATGCTGTCCAAAACCGTGCTATGCGGTTTTATCTTGGTGTCGGCAAGTATACACCCAATGCAGCCGTTTCCGGTGAAATGGGTTGGCAACCTCCCATTGTCCGTCAATGGAAAACAGTTTCTACGTTTTGGGTACGAATTTCCAATACAAATAACTCGAGATTAAACAAACGAATTGCACTTTGGGCAAACGAGAAATCTGGTTCCTGTAAAAACTGGTTCTATTTTGTTAAGAAACATTTTACGGATATTGATTTTGCAGAATTTTGTAACTTATAATTTCTAAGCCTCATTGTGTCGAATGTGTGGGAAAATTTGGTATGAACAAATATAGAACAGATTGGTATGCCTCTATAAATAGCATTCATGGTACTACTGGACGAGGTCGTAACAAATTAAGAACGTATTGTAAGTTTAAGCATGTATTTGAACCTGAGGAATATTGTAAAATGATTTTACCTACACGACACAGGTCGGCATTTAGTAAATTTAGATGCGGTGTTGCACCAATCCGTATAGAAACCGGAAGGTATGAGAATTTAAGATTAGACGATCGTAAATGTCCCTTTTGTAATGTGATAGAAGATGAACATCACGTTTTATTGGAATGTGCCATATATAATGATCTAAGAACTTTACTATTGCAGAAGGCAATATTAGCTGACCATAATTTCTGTAATATGACAAAACGTGATCAATTTCTATTTCTATTCAGTAATCAATCAGTGATAAGACTTTGTGCCAAAACCTGTTTTAATATACTACAGCGTCGTTACTTTTACCTTTGTAAATAATGCCCTTTTTGTGTTAATTACTATATATCTATGATTTTTACAGACTACAAGAAGCAACTGCTAATTAGGTCATTCTCGATCTGATCCTGGGTGATAACTGATTTTGTAAAATATTTCTTAAAAGCGCACTAGTGCTTGTTTTTCGATTTAGTGTTTTATACCATTTTGTTTTATTTCGTATTTAAATATAAATTAGCAACTGTTTCTTGGCTTTAGAATGTAAATAAGCATTAACTAATAGTAGTGTGGGATTTTATAATGTGATATGTTTTGTTGCAATATGTCTCTTATAATTCTATTCAGAATGGCTATGTACTTTTAATCTGATTATTTATATTTGTGTTTGTATTACATGTATGTACATAGATGAGACTTTAATAAAGATTAAAACCTACCTTAATGATAATCTATAATCAAGAAAATTAAATTAATTACCCACTTAAGAGAAAGAGGGGGGTGCACTAACTTGTTAGCTAACCATAATTAAATAGTTTAATCAAAATTGAATTTTTCTGGAATACTTTTGATGCAGTATTCAATTGTCTCTTTATAAGATGAAAGCAAGATGTCTAAGCCTATTGGTGACAAATGAATTCCGTCTGCACGGAAAATGCACCCGGCAGTCTGTCGTTATCTCTACATGTTTTGCCCATGCCCCGACATGCTGTAAAGTTGTACGCGCAGCCGCTCGATTTATATCCTTTCGTTCTATTTCTGTAATTTGTCGTGGCGTTCCCCAGTTCAGGCGGGGCAACATATTTGACCACACAACAGTCGTTGCCCTTGAGACCAATGCAAAAGTATGCATATTTGATTTGATATTACACATCAGCCTTGCCTTTGTGTGTAGTCATGGAGTTACCCCCGCATTGTATCATGATGACATATGGGGTGTACTCGGCATGCCGGAGATGAGGAAATCACCAGTGGCTTGACCTCGCCCCAACCCAACTTCTGACACTGCGAATGTTAATAGCTCACATACTCATTTGCCACAAACTAACGTAATTCCGGGTCAACTAAATAGTAACGTCCAAACTTTTTCACAGAATCAAACATTGTCTAAAGTGATAGATGACAATAGTATGCATAGCACAGTTTCACACGTATCACGTGCTAGGAAACGCAGCATGCGCAGAGGTCAGTCAGCGAGTCCATATAGACGACATATGTCAACAAACAGAAACAGGGTTTCCCCTGATTCTAATAATAGTAACCAGGTGAGAAACACAAGCCGTGACCGGCGTAATCCACAGGATCGTGGGAATGAGGGTAACAGATAGGACGCAGAGGAGAAGGTCACCTTACGCTGTGCATATTTGAACATTAATGGTTTGTGCAGTAAAATAACTAATAAACTTAAATCAGATTTTGTAAAGGAAATTTTTCATAAACGACGTTGTTTTATTCACTGAAACATGGACAGATACATTGTCAAATTTACACGTTTATGGTTTTGAGTACTATTGTCATCTATCACTTTAGACAATGTTTGATTCTGGGAAACCCGGAGGAAACCCGGAGGAAACCCGGAGGGGGAGTTGTCCTTCCCTGTTCTGTAGGAGGTACTGAATGGTATTTCGCCGTGTTAATTAATTAATATACAAGTACTAAATTATGCTTTTCTGATTGATTGTAGATAACCGCCAATCATGTTACTTGGCGATAAATGTTTTTGACCTTGACGAGCCGTTGGTCAATTGTCATGTGTAGGTATCATCACCATTTTGCTTGAGATGTGTTACGCATAATTTGATAGGTGTCTACTCTATGTATTGTATCACGTCACAGAACAGAACAGAACAGAACATATGTTTATTTTAAGACTTGTACATGGTACATCGTCATAAACATACAAATATACAATTACATATTGGTCACGTAATACAATAGATTTTACATTCATATATTCACATAAATCGATTGACATGTAGTATTATAATAATGATGATTCAATTTACGGAATAGAGGATGAACATAATTAATTGTTAGCAGTTACAATAGTACTTCTTAGTACAATGGCTTCTTTTATATATTTCGCCAAGTTTAATATATCAACTTTTTTGATCGAGGTTACCAGTTCAATAAATTTGAACATAGAGGGACGATACTGATGGTATCTTTTGATATATTTCTTTCTTATATCTTCAAAGCATGGACATATTAAAATGAAATGGTATTCGTCTTCAATATCCAAAGTGTTACAACATAAACAATATCTCTCATTACGTGGTATTCTGTTTTGACCATATCGTCCAGTTTGAATTCTTAATACATGTGCAGATACTCTAATTCTAGTAATGAAAAACCTCAAGTTCTTAGGCAATAAATCTAGATAACTTTCATATGCAAGTGTTGTTTTACAATTTCTATAAAGGTCCAATACTACACTATTTTCAACAGACGTATGCCAATTTTGTATGTAACTATCTACAACTCTTTGCTTAAACAATTTAGGAAACATTTTACAATCTATCTTATTAGTATTAATGAAATATTCAGACAAACCATATACATCTAACATATCTTTGACGTTCGTGACCCAATTTTTCAAACCATTATAATAATCATCGACACATTGTTTATAAATTGTTCGTAAAATTATGTTGTCCGTATTTATTATTTTACACCAATATTTTATTATTCTAACATATCTGTTAACATAAAGTGGGTATCGACCTAATTCACCATATATACTTGCATTACATGTACTAATTCTAACATTCAATATCCTTTTACAAAATTTCATGTGTATACGTTCAATATCTTTAGATTTTGTGTGACCCCATACTTCTGAAGAATATGACAAAATAGATCCGACAAAGGAGTCAAATAACTGACATAATAACTTAGGTTTGAGGTCAAATTCTTTACAATTATACAATAAAATATTTAAAGCTTTTAAAGCCTTACCAATAAGATGTTCCTGGTTTAATGAGAAATTACCTGTATAGCTGAATATTGTACCAAGATAGTTAAAACAATCTACAACTTCTAATGGCTGTCCATTATATAACCATCTCTCTCTATCAAAGGTGATACCTCTTTTTCTAAAAACAACTATTTTAGTTTTCATAATATTAACTTCTAATCCCCAATGATTACAGTATGTATATAGTAGATCAAGACTCTTCTGCAGATCTTCAGGAGTTTTTCCAAAAATTGCACAGTAAGCATGTATAAACTATATTTCCTCGAACTATAGCCGAAACTACCGACTATCCACTCCAAAACTGGCTGCGCTACATTCGCAAATATCTTCTATTTCTTCTGCATTCTTTCCGGTGTGCAAAATATATGAAAAACAAACAATATTTGCACGAACTGTTATTATTGTCATATATAAATAGTAATGTATTATATAAACACATTAATCTATTTAAGATACGACATCATTGATTTACCATGTACTATATATATTTGTCAAATGCATATCGTCTGCTATCATTTTCGCGCCTAAAATATCCATTCTATTTTTGCACAGGAAAGATTAATTATCGGGACTCGTGGAAGGCGTGATAGCTCTGTGATAGCGCATTCGCTTCACGTGCGAAAGGCCCGGAGTTCGAGCCCCGCTGGAGCTGTTACGATTGTGTCCTTGGGCAAGGCATTTAAATTCCACGTTGCCTCTTCTCTCTCCCTCGTGGCGATGGATTCCATCAGGAATGAGATCTCGAGAGTGATTAGTATAAGTTATAAGAACTTGTTTCGCAATCGAGCTAAAATAAATTTGTATAAACTAATTATCGGGACTGATGTGGCCAGTTGTGTAATCTTTTGATGCGCGGAAAATCTTAATAATATTAGGTAACGTAACAGATGTTACGGCGTCTACAAGTCTATTTGACCATCACTGGTCTGTATATAAGAAACGAACTTTATTAATCAAATTAGACACAGACGGATATGTAGTCCAGTGGTAACACGCTGGACTGGTAATCCAGGGATCGCAGGTTCGATCCCCCGTCTGACCCTAATAAAATTAACAGTCTTTCAGATGGGACGTTAAACCGAGGTCTCGTGTCGGTGCTTTACACCGTGCACGTAAAAGAACCAGAGGAGATTCTGGAATGGGTCTCTGTCTGTATCATGCACTATCCTCCAAAATCTAAAATAACTAATCTCTTCAGGAGGCGTCGCTCATATGGGCAACCGGTAGCGACGATAAATAAACGTAAACTAAAAAAAAAAAATCAAATTAGACACAGACGGCAATGTCACATGGCGTAATGAATAATGTGCATTTCAGCAAGCTTGTGCCTAGTATAGTTAGTCTGTAACATTTTCTAATTAATGTACTAGTGTGCACAACCCACTGTCCAGTTTCCCAAGAGTTGCACATCAGGACCAAGCCCAAACCTAAATGAAAACGAGAACATATTGGAGAGTTACTAACTGAAATAGCGTAAGCATAACACTAATATAAAAGTAATCAGCTAAAACGATGTGAGACGGATCTGTAGTCCAGTGGTAGCACGCTGGACTTGTAATCCAGGGATCGCAGGTATGACCCCCCGTCTGACCCTAATAAAATTAACAGTCTTTCAGATGGGACGTTAAACCGAGGTCTAGTGACGGTGCTTTACGCCGTGCACGTAACAGAACCAGAGGAGATTCTGGAATGGGTCTCTGTCTGTATCATGCACTATCCTCCAAAGTCTAAAATAACTAATCTCTTCAGGGGGCGTCGCTCATATGGGCAACCGGTAGCGACGATAAATAAACGTAAAACACACACAATCAAATTAGACACACTTAGGTGACGTCCTGGATACGGATTGCTACGTGATCTCAAAATTAAGATATAGACTACTGTTTCTATGATAGATTATTATAGACATTAAGAGAAAATTAACTTATGAAAGTTAATTGCGTATTTAAAAATAAATAAGAGTTATAAGATTATTCAGCCGAGATAAGGAACATATTTAGTTCCGGTGTAATAGTTTAATCTATTAATGTGAGACGAAGGTTATTGAAGCGGAAACATTGAAACGATTGGATGAGGAGAGGAGTTACGGATTAAAGAGATTAAAGCTGATTGAGACAATTAGTAATAAACGAATAAATAATGACGTAAAACAAATATAATTATAAATGATTTAAGCAGAAATATATGCATGAGATATGCACCAGAAAATAAGAAATACGGAAGAAATATTATATATAGAACAAAGACAAACCACTGTGTTGTGTTATAATTGTGAGACAGAAGATACAAAATACCCTTAGAGAAATCCAGTGGATCTATGATAGGTTAGACCCTGGCAGGAGCTCAACTGAGATAGTGAAAGATAAATCGAAGTGTGGGTCACCACATCCACTGGGGGCTCGTCAGCCACAACACTGGAGGACCACGTGTTCGCCACACCGGTATTACATTTCTGTCATGTCTAAGCAATATGTACACTTGGTATACATGTATTAGTTCCACACCGTCCAATATATTACTGTGTATTTTAATACCCGACTTAATTGAAAACCCGATATTATGAGATTCGATGATATATATATATTACGATGTATTATGAAAAAATCTGTATTTTATACTAGAGGACATAGAAAACGCATACTTCGGATAAGTGTGTTTTTACATGAAAATCAATAAAATACATTTTGGAATATTTTTAGTTGTTCAGTTTGTGTTTTGTAATAAAGCTGCGATATATCTTTGATGGAATCCTTCGTATTTCGTTTTCATGTAATAATAATCATATAATGTAGGTGTGCGTTTTCTATGTCCTCTAGTATATAAATATAATAGCATTACTGCTAGATTTACCAACTGAGATAACGTCCACGCTATCCGTTTTAATCAATGAACCCATAATATTATATGCACAATTAACAAAACCAACCGAATTATGGACACAGACTGTCGTTAATTCCACCGCATTAGTGAGGCTTGGCGCATAATTCAATCTGGTTTAATTACGGTTCCACAGAGCTCTCTCACCCCGTCATGATCCTAGCATTCTGCTTATGATCGTTTAGTTAGAGCGTGCCGTTTGTGGGATTGCCGTAAACACCATACGACCATAGACAAATTGTATTTGTTTCAATTTATTTTATCAAATTTATTTCTACAATAAATACTTGGAATCCGAGAGGTTAAAGGTCACATTGACTTCAAATAACTTGCCCCTAACAACTCCAGGTTCGAATCTCACTAGGGTTGTTGAATTCCTTCATGTGATGAAGCTATCCAGCTGGTTTGCGGAAGGTCGGTGGTTCTACCCTAGTGCCTGTCCGTGTCTGAAATACTGCTCGGAGGGGCATCAGGCAGTCATACTCCACCACAATTAGCTGGAGATTCGCCATATAACCATGGCTGTTCATTCCGCTTGAAACAAACACAAACTTAATGTCGCGGCCTCTGAAATACTGCTCGGAGGCGGTCGTACTCCACCACAATTAGCTAGAGACTCGCCATATAACCATAGCTGTTCATTCCGCTTTAAACAAACACACGCTTAATGTCGCGGCCCTATCGTATTTATCGTGGAAGTCGTGATAGCGCAGTAGAAGTCGTGATAGCGCAGTGGATGCTCGTTCGCTTCAGGTGCGAAATGTCCGGAGTTCGAGCCCCACTGGAGCCGTTACGATTGTGCCCTTAGGCAAGGCATTTAAAGTCCACCTTGCCTCTTCTCTCTCCCTCGTGGCGATGGATTCCATCAGGAATGAGGTCTCGAGAGTGATTAATATAAGTTGAAATAACTTGTTTCGCAATCGAGCTAAAATAAATTTGTATAAACTAAACAAACACAAACGTCGCGGCCTTATCGCATTTACTTTGTGTGGTAGTTATTTTGCATTAGGTTCATATCTTTGAAGTCACGCACAGACTGAGAGTCTATTCACGAGATCATAATCAGCACGGAGGAAACTAATTGAGCAGTTAGTAGACTTGCTTGTACATATGTTACTGCTCTTGATAAAAAACTTTAGTTATTAAATTATTTCTTTCCAAATAGATTCAATTGAAATGCGACAGTCGCCTGAAAACGTCTCATTTTCCAGCTACCAACACATTCTGTGAAGCTATTCATAATACACTGAACTGATGTTGAATTACCAAGAATATGATATGATTGTAAAATAATGCCATAGGATATTGGATTTCTGATTTACAGTACAGCCATCTAATATCTTAAAAGACCGCATTATCATTTATAACATGCCAGTGCGTGTGACATGTATGTTGCCAATCCAAGAAGGAAAATGGTACGTGAGGCGTAGCAACGAGACTTCAACAAAGCACTTTGAGCTTTTCGAGTTCTTTTCCCGTCTAAATTACTTAAAGCGACACTGTAACGTATGATAATACATGATGTTGGTTTTGGTAAAAGGGAGCAGCTATTTAAAGAAACAATTTCACATCACTGTGTGCACACTCGCCCACATGGTTCGCCGGCGACGAGTGCAAATCATCATCATGACTGTGTGTATAAAAAACATCAAAATATTCGCACAGAATACAATCAAATAAATATAACAACGTCGTATACGCGAATTGTTGATCAACACACACATGTAAACATGCTTAATGGGCATGCGTGACGCAACAACAAATGTTGATACAGGTGTCTTAGATGTTTGTTCTGATGCGATGCGTTCCGAATGCACGCATACCATTGCTAAAGCGATTCAGTAAAGTGGGATTTCCATATTGCGCACAAAACACTGTTTACTGACTGTATATAACTGCGCAAATAATAATGCAAGAATGTGTAGTATCGATGCAACGCGATATTGAGGACGATACCATTACACTAAGACATAGTGAAACACGCTTTTATTTTGACTAAGTGATTTTATCTCATTATATAAATGCAACGCGATATTGAGGGCGATACCATTACACTAAGACATAGTGAAACACGCTTTTATTTTGACTAAGTGATTGTATCTCATTATACCTGGTCGATACCAACTACCTGGATAACCTCTATCGTGTTTATTGTATTGGTTTTCTGTTTATATGCATAGTTCACATATCGCGTTGGACCAGTAGCATTGTTACTTGGACATAGGATTTCAAATTTGATAACAATTATTCCATACGATATAGTGCAGCCAGCTTTAAGCCCGAATCTGAATTGACGCAAATCGAGACATACTGTAAATATTTAGATTGACTTGTCGTTATGTACATGGTCCATCAATTTCCAACGGGAAAGAGATGCACTGTGAAACATTTCTCGGAGTTTATGCTGTAAAGTTATCAAAGAGGGGAACTGAATAACACAGGTAGTAAAAACATGCAGCCAGTTCGGAACTCGAACCCGGCTCATCTCGCTTACAGGACGTTTACTCTACCAACGGAGCTAATCGGGTTGCCTACATCATCTCACATAATGGTTACTATAATGCATATCGTTTCATAAGGTCAGCTTTGTAGATTGACTGCATAAGTAATGTTTCAGCAAGCAAATAAATCACGTCTGTTATGATTTCAAATAGTTCATGGTCAGTGGTATGATTGGGACCTACAGCTGGTGTTCAGAATTAGTCCATTAACGTGTATGCGAAATTTCATAGCAATATGTTTGACTCGTTTTGAGAAATAATAATGCTTCAGATGTTTGTTGACTCATAAATATGTTTTTTGAAAACGTAAAATCTTTGGCCAAAATGTCAAGTTGAAGGTCGTCACTGGTAGGGTGTGGACTTATTATGGCGTTGGGAATTAATCCTCAAATGTGTATGCGAAGATTCAAGGCAGTTTGACAGTTTTTGAGAAATAATAATGATAATATTTTGACTCATATATAATTTCTGAAATTGTACTATTTGATCAAACTTTAAGTTCTTGGATGAGGACGTACGGGGGTGGGGTGGGGTGTGGGGTGTAGAGAATCAGTCTTCGGGTGTGTATGCGGCGTTTCAAAGCAATAACTGTTAACGTTTTTGAGAACTGGTCATGGTTGTGTTTATTGAAGCATTAATAATTTCTGATATCGGTCTAGTTTTTGGGTCAACATTCAAGGTCTAGTCCTCAGGTGTGTGTAGTGTATGCAAAGTGTCAAAGCAATACATTTGTCGGTTTTTGATGAATTTTAATTTTTTGTAGTTTTAATGAATCGTAACTATTTCAGTGTTCTGAACTATTTTCGGCCAACATTCATGTACAAGACCATTCTTGTGGTGATGGTTGGCTGTGGGCGACGAGCAGTAGTCCCTGTATGTGTACACCAAGCTATAAAGCAATAAGCTTGTACGTTTTTGAGAAATGACCATATTTAGGGACTTTTCTAAGCATAAATAATTTCTGAAATCGGACTATATTTGGTCAACATGCAAATTTAGTATCACTCTTGGGTGGGGGGTATGTTAGGGGGGGGCAAGTAATAGTTATTTACTATTTACCTGTATTGTAGTATTTGTAAATGTTGATGGTGCCGTCGCCGCCGCCGGACAGTTGACTGCTTAGTCTCTCTATCAACTAACGTGGGCGAGACAAAGAGGCAATATAATTTTAGATATACATGTACTATACATATCTTTAAAGCGAGAGTTGAGTGTTCATTGTATGCATCACCATTGTATTGTAAACATTAATCCTATATGTTTTGGGGGCCCTATGTGGTCAGGTGCTTACGGTCTTTGACTTCAAATCGCGTGACCCTTATCGCTGTAGGTTCGAATCCTACCTGGTGTGTCGAATTAGTTTATACACATTTATTTTAGCTCGATTGCGAAACCAGTTCTTACAACTTATATTAATCATTCTCGAGACCTAATTCCTGATGGAATCCATCGCAATGAGGGAGAGAGAAGTGGCAATGTGGAACTTAAATGCATTGCCTAAGGGCACAATCGTAACGGCTCCAGCGGGGCTCGAACTCCGGGCCTTTCGCACCTGAAGCGAACGTGCAACCACAGCGCTATTACGACATCCAGGTGTCGAATTCTATCCATATGGTGTACAGCATGGCGGTAGCTCTACCAGGGTGTCAACCAGTGCTTGAAATACTGGTCCGAGTTGCGATACATTAAACCACAAAAGCACACAAACAAACACTTATACAAAATATAAATTAAATGAAGCCATAACGTTTCACGAAAGAAAACGCAAGATGAACAATTCAATCCTCGCAGACTGTAGATCGAAGCCTAAATAGTGAACTTGTATCTATGAAAGATACACACTGGCTTCTGTGTGTAATCAGTGAACCCATAACGTATAGAAGCAAATATTAGTCTCGACAACTATTTCATTATTTTTAAAGTTTAAACTTTATTTATTTTAAAACGATTGAGAAGCAAGTTTTAACAACTTATATTAATTACTCTAGTTGGCGCGGATGGAAGTGTACTGGAGTACCCGGAGAAAACATGTCTACGTCCCCGCGAGGGGTTCGACATAAAAGGAAGATAGATCAAACCTACCTGTCCGATCTGGCGACCACCGTACCATCTCATACTTCCCGATCCGAGGATCGAACCCGGGTTGCATTGGTGAGAATCGAGCGCGCTAACAACTGCGCTAATCGGACAGCCATTCCAGCTTAAAACAGCTACGAACTGCAAACTCGATGAATTCTTGGGCTAACAATTCGTGCATACTATACGACAAACTGATTATGCTCATATCAAAGACGACTATGCCGTGCGTAATACTGCACTGTGATCGAACATTCAGCTAATCGTTTGTGACGGCTGGATTATTGATGTGTGCTGCTGGAATTTGTATGAAAATGACATTACCAAAAATATACGTAACACAAGATTAGTCGTTAGTTGTTTTCGTTACATTTGATGTATTTGAAGGTGTCAAACTTGTTCCAATACCCGCGTATGGTGCATGTATCACTCAAATAAATAAGGTAAAGAAAGATGCATGTGTTTGTCGGGTCCCAGACTAATCGTATTTTTGCTGCGATTATATCGGCTTTTATTCAAATTATACTGCCTATGGCGGACCGCCGCACAACAAGTGTAACCAACTCGTGAAAGGCTGTAGTTCTTTATTGATACAACGCTACGATGTTCAACGTGAACTACTAAACATACACACACAAATAATGTCTAAGCATATCATAGTACTTATATACAATCTACATCCGTTATGTCGAATTCCGTCGGACCGAACACAATACTTCGACATAACCGAAGATTGACGAAATTCGATATAAACAGATCCAGTTATATGTAAAATGATAGCGTCTGAAACGGGACTTTGGTCCAACTTCGAGATAACCGGAGAATTCGACATAACCGACTTTGACATAACGGATGTAGACTGAATATGAACAATATATCAGAACACACAGTAAAGGGGTGGTTCGCAACATACCGGTTAACTATAAATGAGGCTGCTGGAAGCGGCATACTGTAGTTACATAAAGGTCCCGAAAACATAAATATGAGCAAATACCGATGTCTAACGCAGTGTCGATGTCTAACGCAGTGTCGATGTCTAACGCAGTGTCTATGTCTAACGCAGTGTCGATGTCTAACGCAGTGTAGATGTCTAACGCAGTGTATCGAAGTGTCGATGTTTAACGCAGTGTCGATGTCTAACGCAGTGTAGATGTCTAATGCAGTGTAAATGTCTAACGCAGTGTCGATGTCTAACGCAGTGTCGATGCCTAACGCAGTGTCGATGTCTAACGCAGTGTCGATGTCTAACGCAATGTCGATGTCTAACGCAGTGTACGATGTCTAACGCAGTGTAGATGTCTAACGCAGTGTAGATGTCTAACGAAGTGTAGATGTCTAACGAAGTGTCGATGTCTAACGCAGTGTCGATGCCTAACGCAGTGTCGATGCCTAACGCAGTGTCGATGTCTAGCACAGTGTAGATGTCTAACGCAGTGTAGATGTCTAACGCAGTGTATATGTCTAACGCAGTGTCGATGTCTAATATAATACTAAAGTGACTAATGCACAAATTGGTGCGTTAATATATGACATCCACGTACTAAAATGTACGAACCAGTGTGGTCCGATATCTGGGTACGAACTAGACAGGTTGCGAATCGAATTCTGTTTAAAGAAGATTAGCGACAAAACACACGAACATGCAATATATTACTTAGTACATAGTGTATTGTTACATAAAGTAAAACAAGTAATAAACCTACATCGTAGAAACACATAAAATAGTCGATTCCAAAATCCGACGCTCTACCACTGGACCACGGAAGCCACTAGTCGTGTGTATGACCAAAGCGGTCGGTGCGACGATAACCCCAAAGATAAACAAACAAACAAACAAACAAGTGGCGTGTCTTTGTCTGGGTCTTATGCTGGGTCTTTTTCAACATCACGACTCATTGAACAGACGGATCTTTAGTCCAGTGGTTAACACGTTGGACTGGTAATCCAGGGATCACAGGTTCGATCCCCCGTCTAACCCTAATAAAATTAACAGTCTTTCAGGTGGGACTTTAAATCGAGGTCTCGTGTCGGTGCTTTACATCGTGCACGTAAAAGAACCAGAGAAGACTCTGGAATGGGTCTCTGTCTGTATCATTGCACTATCCTCCAACAATCTAAAATGATTAATCTCTTCAGGAGGCGTCGCTAATATGGGCAACATGTAGCGACGATAAATAAACGTAAAATTATACACACACGATTCATTGACTGGAGGAGTGCTGAGGTAACGGTATATGTGTGCTTCGTCAGACTAGTTGTAATATACTTCACGTGAGATGTCGGCTTCCGTTTCTAGAATTGAGTGCTTTTATGTTGTGTCTGTACCTCGAAGCATTGCTAACAAAATGAAACGTACACTAGAGTGCTTTGCCAATTACCTTTTAAATCAGTGAAGTTGTATTTGCTGATACAAACATCTAAAATGGCAAACTGTCGGCCCCGTAAAGTGCTGCGAAATATATGTCACGGACATATTTATTGACGTGTCAGCCACTAATGTTTTTCTTTTCCGGAATGGTAATGGCATTTGGGCTGTACTTCGCTATTTTATTAGTTGTTTTTGTTTATAATTTCACAACAGTGACGCTCTGAAATCACTCTGACATATTTCCGCACATTTAGCAGTTGCTTTCACAATAACATTTAATGTCATACAAGTTATTCTTCTTGGAAAGTAGTTTTTGTTTACTTGTTTGTGTATGTGTATATGTCAAGCCCGGCGTTTGGAACGTGGATTATTGTTTTTGGCTTCGTATGCGTGGGTGTGAGGGTGTATGGGAACAGGATAGCTCAAAAGGTTGTTGATGGGTGTTGATGGAACTTTATTGATATATAGTGGGTGTGTCTAGTAGGGAGTGAATCGATTTTGGGAGAAGATTTTTTTAAACTTTATTTATTTTAAAACTATTGCGAAGCAAGTTCTAACAACTTATATTAATCACTCTCGTTGGCGCGGATGAAAGCGTACATGTGGTCATTCGTGTGGGAGGAAACCGGAGTACCCGGAGAAAACCCACCTGTCCGATCTGGCGACCACCGTACCATCTCACATATTTCCCGGTCCGATGATCGAACCCGGAGAGGGAGAAGTTGGATAAGCTACGTGGTCAGGTTAGTCGGCGAAGTAGTATTGTGTGAAATACCAGCGCCGGAGTTTGCAACTCTCCGAGTGCTATCCTCTAGTGTGTGTGTGAGTGTGTGTTTCTGGCTTTATGTCACACTGGTAATTGACGTTTTATACCGAATATATATCTGTTATTGGCTGGGAACGACCTCTGGTACCTAGATAGAACCACCGACCTTCCGCAAGCCAGCTGGATAGAATCATCGCAGGTAATAGGTCGACAGCCCGTCTATGATTCAAACCTACAGCGGCCTGTGAGTCGAAGTCATCGACGTTAAGCACTCGGTCGCCGAGGTCCCTATATATATGTGCATTAGAGTATTCGAACAGCAAACCGCATAGCATTATAAAAGAGTTCATACTAAACAATGCTAGTAATGTAACCGGCTATAACATAATATGTGTGTATGTAATTTTATTTAAGGAAAGGGATTCGAATAAGTTACAATGCAACTTCCCCCCCCCCCCAATCCTATCTATGTGCTGTTGCAACTATTCCTGCGGTATGATTTATTTTATTAAAGAAAAGGGATTCGAATAAGTTACAATGCAACTTTTCCCCCCAATCCTATCTGTGTGCTCTTGCAACTATTCCTGTGCTATGTACCATTCTTGAATAACATAGTTTAAACTGATAGTGTAAGTTGTGTTCTACTATCTAAACATTTATCTTAATATGGTTCCGATGATGCATAAGTGTTCCTTATATTTCTCCCAGAAATGTTTGTGTTGCTAAATGTGCGTATTATATATGATTATATAACTCATTTAAACAACATGCCAACATAACTAGGCAATTAATATTGACGGTTGTTACATATTTTTTCGATCTCATTTACAATGTTTGTTTTGTTTGTATGCTATGTTTATGAGCTTGTTTGTTTGTATGCTATGTTTATGAGTTTGTTTGTTTGTTTGTTTTATACAGATCATAGATAGTCTCGCAAATGTTGGCGCGACGTTTCAAACGTTCTTTCAAAAACGTATGTTTATGTGTGTACTAAACAAGTGACACGTATACAGGATTTATTTTAGACATTGTGGTGTTTTGTTGATTATATCCGAGTACCCCTTTCCATATGTCGCCGGCCGTATTGTCTAAATTAACACTCTTTCAGATGAGACGTTAAACCGAGGTCTCGTGTCGGTGCTTTACACCGTGCACGTAAAAGAACCAGAGGAGATTCTGGAATGGGTCTCTGTCTTCATCATTGCACTATCCTCCAAAATCTAAAATAACTAATCTCTTCAGGAGGCGTCGCTCATATGGGCAACCGGTAGCGACGATAAATAAACGTAAAAACACACACAAGAAATTAATTATTCCTAAACGAAGTTCTTGATGTATATGGGATTAGTACCTTCTCACCCATCCTGGCCACGGACATGACACAATGCTCCTGCTTTATAATGTACTATGCCAATGTGTTCTTGTCGTGACTAATGATTGTCGTTACATTTTCAGTGACACAGATGCCAGAACGACATATATAAGCATAAAGTCCATTCTTCAGTCATGTTCCTCGGAGTTTATAATATTGATAATAAAATCGGAACAGTTGTTCATGGCACTGCCCGCAATATGGAAAGCGCAATAGCAAAACACACATACAACCATAAGCTGAATATCTTTCTGTCCAATTCTTTATTTCCATTGTTGTAAATAATCATGTACATGATAGAAAATAAATATGTTTAAACCAAAACACACCGACTCATGGGGATGAGGTATCGATAGAGATTAGCACACTTTTTCGGAACTAGTTTCGCAATTCGAGCTAAAATAAATGTATATACACTAACAATGTAATACTGTTAGCTATACGGTACAGTTTAAACGTTATTTATTTTACAATGATTGCGAAGCAAGTTCTAACAACTTATGTTAATCACTCTCGTTGTCGCGGATGAACGCGTACATGTGGTCATTCGTGTGGGAGGAAACCGGAGTACCCGGAGAAAACCCACCTGACCGATCTGGCGACCACCGTACCGTCTCACATACTTCCCGGTCCGAGGATCGAACCCAGTTTGCATTGGTGAGAAAGGAGCGCGCTAACCACTGCACTAATAGGACAGCTATACGGTAGAATGTGATTCACGCCCTGAGTAGGATTAGAAGCGTCTAATGTCGACAGAAATGCATTCACTTACGACACTTGCATTATAAAACCGATTCAGTTTGAAGATGTGCGCCTGCAATTGACGTAAATTATTTCCGGGGGTATTTTGTCTCTATAATTATGATGTTTAAGAAGGTATTGCGCAATGCAAAGTGTACATGCATAGGTAGTATTTTCAATCAATAGTATTATTTTGTCTACAAATACTCCTAATTGAAATTAAGATATTTTCTTTCTGCAAACGGTTAGCCACAACATTGAAGCGACATTTGTTTACTATTGGAATCAACTCATAATTGAAGTTATAAGTGAGGATATTTTCTTTCTGCAAACGGTTAGCCACACAGTTGAAGCGACATTTGTTTACTATTGGAATCAACTCATAGTTGAAGTTATAAGTGAGGATATTTTCTTTCTGCAAACGGTTAGCCACACAGTTGAAGCGACAGTCCGTGCCTGTAATGCTGCGCGGAGAGGCACATCGGTACTTCAAACTAGGTGCCAGTCCGTGCCTGTAATGCTGCGCGGAGAGGCACATCGGTACTTCAAACTAGGTGCCAGTCCGTGCCTGTAATGCTGCGCGGAGAGGCACATCGGTACTTCAAACTAGGTGCCAGTCCGTGCCTGTAATGCTGCGCGGAGAGGCACATCGGTACTTCAAACTAGGTGCCAGTCCGTGCCTGTGATACTGGTCGGAGAGGCACCAGTGGTCGGTAATTCTATCCAGGTGCCAGTCCGTGCCTGTAATACTTCTAGGAGAGGCACCAGTGGTCGGTAGTTCTAACCAGGTACCAGTCCGTGCCTGTGATACTGGTCGGAGAGGCACCAGATGCCAGTCAGTGCCTGTAATGCTGCGCGGAGAGGCACCAGTGGTCGGTAATTCTATCCAGGTGCCAGTTCGTCCCTGTAATGCTGGTCGGAGAGGCACCAGTGGTCGGTAATTCTATCCAGATGCCATTCCGTGCCCGTAATACTGTTCGGAGTAAAATAACAAAACCAAAAAAAAGAATATTAATAAGGAGTTATAAACGCTAGAATAAGTATATAAATCATATCTTGCAGGCCCGTAGCCACACTGAGGCACACCGAGGAAGCTTCCTCGGTTGAAATTCCCAGCCAAAAAAAGAAACGAAAAATTAAATAAATAAAATGCAAAAAATATCACTTTGCTGTATAAAATGTTGACTGCTAGAGAAAGGTCAGTACATAATTATTAGTCTAAACTCATTAAATCAGAAAACGCAGGAAATGGCTTCTATACCCCCAGCATTTTTAAGAGGGGACATGCCCCGGACCCTCCTAAATTGCCTCGGTTGAAATTTGCCTCTGGCTACGATATTGTTTTGAACAATTATTTATATATATTGACTTCAAAGTACTTGCTCCTCACCGCTGTATGTTCTAATCACACTGGTCGGTGGTTCTACCAGGACGCTCGCCCGTGTATGCAATGCTAACTTGGGGGGGGGGGGCATGCGGGGTCTTCCTTCACCAATAGTAGCTGTAGTGAGACGCCTTATGACATAAGCTGTTGGTGTAGCAAGCCCCACGTAAACCCCAGAACAAGCAAAGCACAAAACATTATCTATATGTTATGATTCGGGTTTTACGCCTGCATCAGCACCATTTTTGGGCTATATCGCCGGCGGGCAGTTTACCTAGCAACACCTTTCCTGGGCAGGCTCCAGCGGTTAACCAGTACTTGGGTGCACCAACCTCCGTAAGAAACTGCCAACTTCACAAAACATTATCAATAATGGCAATATCATTATTTTGCACACTGACCTGTTCCCACATATGGGCCATAGGAATATTCGTTGGGTGTAGAATACTGTTGCCAAAAGGTTAATGTTGACTAACCGTAAACTAGAATTGAACGATTGCGGTTACTGTAATACCAATGACGTAGAAGATGAATATCACTTTGTTTGTGTTTATCCATGCTACATTAACATTCGACATACGTATTTAAAGCCGTATTATTACAGAAGACCGTCAGTGTATTAATATCTAGAACTATTAAAACCATACGATAAATTAATCCTATTTAAATTAGCAAATTATTTGAAAAGAGCTTTGTACGTCAGAAACTCTCTAACGACAGTATAATGCTTCCTTGATAAATAATTTCCTTTTACATATTTATGCTAAAGACCAAAAACTGTACTAATTTGTGTCTAATAAAAAGTGTTTCTTCTTGTTAAATATACTTGATATTGTACGATATTCTGCTAAAATATAATGCCCATGCTCTGTTACTAATACAATGAACACACTTGAATATGTAACTAACAAGTCACGTGATGTAAATAAATATATTATGTATTATATGATTATGTATTTCATTTTTTAAGCATACATTTAATATCTATGATTTCCAGTTGATTTGATTTAAATATATCAAGTAATAAAAGTATAATACAATTATATGTCCAACTCACTGACACTCCAAAAACCGGCGGCCATATTGGCGGTCATCTTGGATTTTGGGGGACCCCTTAACCCAGAAACTAGGGTCTCGTTAGGAAAAGGTCCACACATTATCATTCTATCAGTACACCAAGTGGCTAAATTCTAGAATTAAGCGAGCAATTATTGCAAAATACCCTTGTAGTGACTCTCACTGTATGTACAAGTCTGGTAATAAAATGTTGTTCTGTTCTGTTCGTAAACAATATGCATCTCATTACGTGTTCGTTAACAATTGTCAAATGAAATCAATCAGTGTGAGTGTGCCGCGTTTATTGTGGTATACAGAACCATTTGTGCTGGTTAATGTGTGTGGGTGGATGACTATTTCTGGTATTTACATGGCATTTTCGGAGCATTTCAAGACTGTAAATGACCATAAATATTACGACTGTATTTACGTCGTTTTGTTTTTCAATTAATGGCACAGCGACGTTATTAATGCATCGCGTGGTATTATTGACAAGTGTGATTTGTGATGCCAAACAACAACTTTAGCCAATCAGCAACGTCTCAGAATAAACAGCGTTTACCGGAATGTAAGCGCATTTACCGGAATTTAAACGCACTACACTGGTAGGTGCTCAACATAGCGGGTGTAATAACAAGGTGTAATACGTGTATACCAATTGTGTACCAATTCACGTGAATTAGTATTTATATGAGTATATATAACTATATATGTATATTTGACGATGTACTATTTACAAGTCCGAATAAATGTTCTGTTCTGTTCTATTCCGTATCAATAAATTGCACTGTCCATAATAGTGTTGTTTTTTCAATTTTTATCGTCGCTACCGGTTGCCCATATGATCGACGCCTCCTGAAGAGATTAGTCATTTTATATTTTTGGAGGATAGTGCAATGATACCGACAGAGACCCATTCCAGAGTCTCCTCTGGTTATTTTACGTGCACGGTGTTAAAAGCACAACGATTTAAAGTCCCATCTGAAAGAATGTTAATGTTATTAGGGATAGACGGCGGATCGAACCCTGGATTCGCAGTCCAACGTGCTAAAACACTGGACTATTAACCGGTTTATTCCACATCAATATGGGATGTGACTTAAGGCGGTGATGCTGCAAATATTGTTGTTTTATCCCAGTGTCGTAATTGTATACACATAATTATTATATGTATCTATTACACATCTCAGATTGTAATTGAACGGACTATGAACAAAGTCATTGTCTCCAAGGGGAATCGATCATCAACAGATCATTTTAAACAGACTACAAATGCTTACACTATAGATACTAAGAGCATCTTGTCGCGTATTGCACCTATGCTGGACATATGATAGGGTGGTGGTTGGCGCACTAGGTGTGCTAGATCAGCCGGTGTTTTACTAACATAATCAGTTAGATGAACACCAGTGTTGTTTCACTTCTATGGGAATGGGGTCTGCTTCTATGGGAATAGGGGCTGCTTCTATCGGAATCCTGGGTTCCTCAGGAGGTGAAAATTGCGTCGTAAATGACCAAAAATCCACAGACGGATATATAGTCCAGTGGTAACACGCTGGACTGTTAATCCAGGGATCGCAGGTTCGATCCCCCGTCTGACCCTAACACAATTAACAGGTTTTCAGATAGGACGTTAAACCGAGGTCTCGTGTCGGTGCTTTACACCGTGCACGTAAAAGAACCAGAGGATACTCTGGAATGGGTCTCTCTCTGTATCATTGCACTATCCTCCAAATATATAAAATGACTAATCTCTTCGGGAGGCGTCGCTCATATGGGCAACCGGTAGCGACGATAAATAAACGTAAAACACACACACCAAATATGTGAGGTGATAGCGTTTTTCCTATTGCCCAACATTTCATGACAAAGTCACACCTAGAAGTCGACATTATAAATTATTATCATGTTCACAGATCAGTGCGCCCGAACGATATTATCGTGTTGTATTTATAGTAGACATTGGATCTCTTATACGTCTGCGGAAAGCTTATGGATCATGTGACCAGTCTAGCCGTCCCGGCACACCGTATATATAACATCACGACTCATTGAATAGACGGATCTGTAGTCCAGTGGTAACACGCTGGACTGGTAATCCAGGGATCGCAGGTTCGATCCCCCATCTGACCCTAATACAATTAACAGTCTTTCAGATGGGATGTTAAACCGAGGTCTCGTGTCGGTGCTTTACACCGTGCACGTAAAAGAACCAGAGGAGACTCTGGAATGGGTCTCTGTCTGTATCATGCACTACCCTCCAAAATCTAAAATTACTAATCTCTTCAGGAGGCGTCGCTCATATGGGCAACCGGTAGCGACGATAAATAAACGTAAAACACACACAGATACATTTATATTTATTGACTACACATATAATAGTATTATGTGACTTGTTTCGATGTTCAGAAGCTTAAATTGACGTTGTTTACACATCGTGTTATTGGAAATGGCATAATGTATAATGTATAAACATGACATCTTGATTTTGAATTTTCAAATAGGTTACTTGGATTTATATTACAATCTATAAGTAATTGTACTTTACAAGTGTGTCGGCTTGTATTGTAGCTACGTTTACCACAACATCTAGATGTAAACAACGCCAATTTGAGAGTGCAGAACTTTTTGTTTTGTTTGTTATAGAGTCCCGCTGCTGTTTGTTATATAGAGTCACCTTGATTTAGGATCAACACTATTCGCCATCTAGACATGTGCATCTTAAGGATATGACCCATATTAACCCAGAGACGGTGCATGGTTACTCCCCTTTGAAAATTTGCCTGAATTTACGCTATATTCATTTCGAGGCACTCCCGTGATTATTATTACGGAAGTACGTTGTAAATGATCAGCATTCTTAAGCTCTTTATATTATATTGATCTTAGGGGAGCTGCTTAATCTAAACAAGAGTCCTTCTGTACATATTAGTTTCATTTTTCTTACATGAATACCAATTGCATGATTATCTCTCTCTCGCGAGAACTCCAGCTGGCTTGCGGAGTCTCTGTGGTTCTACAAGCGAGAACTCCAGCTGGATTGCGGAGTCTCTGTGGTTCTACAAGCGAGAACTCCAGCTGGATTGCGGAGTCTCTGTGGTTCTACAAGCGAGAACTCCAGCTGGATTGCGGAGTCTCTGTGGTTCTACAAGCGAGAACTCCAGCTGGATTGCGGAGTCTCTGTGGTTCTACCCGGGTGCCCGTCACTGTACTGTTTTGTCATCTAATATAATGCTGGAATGCTTGGTACATCCTATCACACGAGATCTGTGCTCAATATTGTATACTAATTATGCATAACTCACTGTACATAGCGGATATGAATACATGAAGTATCCAGAAGTGCATATGTATATTGTATGTTCACATAAGAGCTTCATCAAAATTCAAATTGTATGTATATATACTCGTAAAACATTTTCCCAACACTACATTTATTTCACTGAATGGTAGTTCATGTATTATTTTTTGTTTCATATTTTTCTTTTGCTTTCATTGGAGATAGATATTCACTCAAGATGCCTTCAGATACATGTCCGTTTCCTTATTTTGTCACTGGCTACGTACATTGCGGAACCATCACCCCAACGACTATGTATCAATCGGGTATTACATAATGAACATTGACATAATCTTATACAGGGTGAGAGTAGGCGTCTTCAATCCTTTACATACACTGGTTAAACCATTCACGAATTTCGAGATACTAACATGGCTTTCCCTTATTCTTCTATTCTGTGGCGACGTTCATGAAAATCCTGGACCTAACTCTCATACATCTGATTCGCTTTCATTGGTTACTCTATCTTCGGACTCCAGTTATTCTGGCGACGACGCTATGCTTCAGTCCTTCCAATCTAGCTTATCATTTGCTCATTACAACGTGCAAAGCTTTCTCCCGAAAAGAGATGTCCTGAGTGCTGAACTATCTCACTTTGATGTCCTGTCCTTTACCGAAACATGGATGGGGAATAATACTGATTCTGACAGTCTTGCTATTCATAACTACTCAAAACCGTTCAGGAAGGACAGGTCGTCTGATAACCACGGTGGAATTCTTGTTTACATTAAGGATAACATTCCGGCACTTAGAAGGGTTGACTTGGAACCTCTAGATATAGAATGTGTATGGGTAGAGCTTCGCCTTAAGCGCAAACGGGTACTTCTGGGAACGTTCTACAGGCCACCAAACTCATCTCCACTTGTCTTAGCCAGTATTGAGAATTATATCGGCCTTGCACGTGATTTAAACTTGGATATTGTTGTTACGGGCGATTTTAATCTTGACATGCTAAAACTGAACACTCGCAACAAGGTCAGCAGCATCTCTCAACAATATGGATTATCACAAGTCATCACAGAACCAACACATTACACAGAATCGTCAGAATCATTAATCGATCTCTTTCTAGTTTCATCTAAGGAAAGTGTGTGTGTCAGTGGTGTTGGCGAGCCTTTCCTGGGTCAAAACACAAGGTACCATTGCCCAATATTTTGTTGTTTCAGACATGAGAGGCCTAAACTACCTAGTTTCAGACGTAAAGTCTGGCAATACGATACTGGGGATTATGCAACTCTCAGGGAACGAACGTCACACTTTAATTGGGATTCACTTATGCATACATACATTGACACATATACAACTAACATAACTAACACAATAATCCGACTAGCAGAAGAAACGATACCAAGTAAAACAGTAACAGTACGTCAATCAGACCCACCATGGATGCATAACGAAATCAGAAAATACATACGAAAACGCAGAAGGGCATATAACAAAGCACGCAAAACACAACTACAGCAACACTGGGATAAATACAAACAAATCAGAAACAAAACACTTACGCTGATAAGACATGCTAGAAACACTCTTAAAACCAAATTAGCAGACAGATTAAAGGATGAACATTTGGAACCACGTGATTTCTGGAAAACCATTACACAGCTTATCAAAAACAACAACACAAACACAAAGATACATATTCTAAAGCAGAATAATGACTTCTATGTCTCAAATAACGAAAAGGCAAATTGCCTAAACAACTTCTTCCAATCACAGACAATACTAAATGACTCTAAAATGACACTGCCAACTACAACCATCGGTACACAAGTACCAAACTTAGCCGATATAGTCATTTCTCCGGATGAAGTCGCATTCACGCTAAGTAAACTGAAAACTGGAAAATCGTCTGGCCCAGATAACATTAACAAGAGGGTTTTGAAAGAACTTTCGGCAGAACTGGCTGCACCACTTTCGTCCTTGTTTAATTATTCCTTGGTCATAGGTAAAGTCCCAGATCAATGGAAGCTTGCTAATGTATGTGCTATTCACAAGAAGAAGGATCCACAGGACATTTCAAATTATCGTCCAATCTCACTTCTCAGTACTATAAGTAAAGTAATGGAAAAAATCATTCATAAGCATGTTTTTAACTTTTTGTCTGAAAATAACATGATATCTGCTCTACAATCTGGCTTTGTACCTAACGATTCTACTGTCAATCAACTCACCTCTATCTATCATGCATTATGTCAAGCACTCGATGAAGGAAAGGAAGTCAGAGCGGTTTTCTGCGATATTTCCAAAGCTTTTGACCGCGTTTGGCATCGTGGCCTCCTTCATAAATTAGAAAATAATGGAATTTCTGGCAACCTTCTTACCTGGTTCAGTGACTATCTTACCGGGCGAAAGCAACGCGTTGCTCTTGCTGGCACTTTCTCCAATACTCTTCCCATTATGGCTGGTGTACCACAAGGTTCTGTTCTCGGTCCCCTGTTGTTCATTGTGTTTATAAATGACATTGTAAATAATATACACTCTGTAATTCGTCTCTTTGCTGATGATACAAGTCTCTACATCATAATTGATAATCCAGTTTCAGCGGCAGAACAACTCAACTCTGATCTTGTAAAAATTAACGACTGGGCAAAAAGATGACTTGTGACATTTAATCCAAGTAAGACTGAAACACTTCTTATCTCACGCAAAATCAAGAAACCCATCCACGCTCCACTATATATGAATGATGTCTCAATTGAAGAAGTACACTCACATAAACATCTTGGCATAACTTTCTCTGATGACGGTACATGGTACGAGCACATTGACAGCATAAAGGAAAAAGCATGGAAACGTGTTAATTGCATGAGACCACTTAAGTTTATTCTTGATAGGAAAACACTGTCAACTATATACACTGCATTTATCCGACCATTATTAGAGTACTCAGATGTAGTTTGGGACAATATCACACAACAAGAAGCAAATGACCTCGAAAAAATTCAACTTGAATCTGCAAGAATTATATCTGGGGCAACAAAACTGGATTATCTCGAAAAACTCTACAGGGACACATGCTTGGAACAATTTCAATCACGCAGACGTAAACACAAACTCATACTTTACTACAAAATGATACACCAGCTTACTCCAGACTACCTATCACACCTAGCTCCTCACCAAGTTGGCGAACTAATAACATACAACCTCCGAAATTCAGAAAATACTAGGAACATCCATTGCAATACACAGCTCTTCACAAAGTCGTTCCTTCCTTCAACCATTGACTTGTGGAACAATACACCAACTGATATACGGAACTCCGAGTCTCTTAGCATATTCAAACACAGGCTAAACGTAGGTCAAGAACACGTCCCACCTCACTATTTCATTGGTCAACGAGATATAAACATTTTCCACACCAGATTGAGAACACACTGCAGTACATTAAACGAACACTTGTTTTCAAAATATATCGTTGAAAGTCCACTTTGTAGATGTGGCGAAGTAGAGACTACAGAACACTATGTCTTCACTTGTCCACTATACAAAACTCACAGAACTACACTCATTAACGAAATCAGCAACATTACTACACCAATACTTAGAAGGAAATGCACAACTCAGCTCTGAACAAAACATATCACTTTTCACTCACGTTCACAAGTACATTAAAGACACAAAACGATTTGCATAACACTACAACAAACAATTGCCATATGGAACGCCTACCCAATTTCCGTACATGCACGAGCCGGTGGCATCTGATTCTGAAACGCTCTCCTCCAAATTGTTTTTCTTACTTTCTCCAATAAAATATCATAATAGCCAATTGTGGTGATGTAATTGGATGATCAAGTGTAGCTGGTCATCCTGTTGCACAATCACCATCATATCTTAACATATATTTCAAAATTAGTATCATTTTCTCGCATTCTAAAATTAATGAGTTACTCAATATTTGACAGTAATTTTGTTGCTTAATTCTAACGGTATGTTTTGTAAATGATTCGTAGGAAAGAGGTAACCATATAAGCAAGTTGCTTTCTCCTCAATCCTACATGTATTTTCTTATTGTGATCATTATACTATGTATATTCATTGAAATAAAATATTGTTTAAACTAAATTATTATCTCGGGAACGATGTGAATTGCGATCCAATTGTTGTTTCTACACACAGTGATACTTGAAATACGGGTCTACGAGTCGAAACCACGCCTTTTCCATTAGACAATATGGACGGCGACACATGCAAATGGGAACACGGATATAATTAACAAAAATGAAGTATATTATATATAATTATTATATCAGGTCTATACCACAATGTCTCAAAAACAAATCGTGTAAATTTAAAGTTAATATGTTACCAATTTAGAACGTTGTGACTTGATTAGTATACGCATAAACATACGTTTTTGAAAGAACGTTTGAAACGTCCCTCCAACACTATAACAACAATATCCAATGACGTGCTATACTCTGTATAAAACAAGCAAACAAACAAACAAAATAAAGACATAAACCTACAAGCAAACACACATTGTAAATGAGATCGAGCAATAGTTCACAACCGTCAATATTAAAGACGTTCTATAATCGTAATGTTGGTTGTTTATGACGTCAGTAATTATTCACTATGTATTAAAGAAATGCACATATGTAGGGTAAGAAATTCCTACTTTACACACCATCATTCACATTTATAGTTCACAATTTTAGTATTTATTATGATTTAACAAAATATCATGCCATTATCTTTTCAACTTTTGGGGGCTTGGAAACATTGTTCCTATGGCAACAGTATCGAAATATTTACACTATTTGATGTAAAAATTTAGTGATAGGTTAGTAACAGCTAAACGTCATCAAAATTACGCAATACATCATATATAAAAAATCCGCTAATCGTCATAAACATTTCCGGTAAACGTCATAAACATTTCCAGTAAACGTCATAAACATTTCCGGTAAACGTCATGAATATTGTAAATGCTCTTATGGATGCTAATTTTGCTAATTTTATTGTTTTAGCGTTTTGTTCCATTGATAAATCAGATGCTTGCAGTTCAGCGTTTTGGCCTAACGCATAGGATTCCTCCTGCATGAGCTATAAGCGCTTTAGCCTAACGCATAGGGTTCCTCCTGCATGAGCTGTAAGCGCTTTGGCCTAACGCATATGGTTCCTCCTGAATGAGCTATAAGCGTGTTGGCCTAACGCATAGGATTCCTCCTGCATGAGCTATAATAGTTTTGGCCTAACGCATAGGATTCCTCCTGCATGAGCTATAAGCGTTTTGGCCTAACGCATAGGATTCCTCCTGCATGAGCTATAAGCGTTTTGGCCTAACATATAGGATTCCTCCTGCATGAGCTATAAGCGTTTTGGCCTAACGCATAGGGTTCCTCCTGCATGAGCTGTAAGCGCTTTGGCCTAACGCATATGGTTCCTCCTGAATGAGCTATAAGCGTGTTGGCCTAACGCATAGGATTCCTCCTGCATGAGCTATAATAGTTTTGGCCTAACGCATAGGATTCCTCCTGCATGAGCTATAAGCGTTTTGGCCTAACGCATAGGATTCCTCCTGCATGAGCTATAAGCGTTTTGGCCTAACATATAGGATTCCTCCTGCATGAGCTATAAGCGTTTTGGCCTAACGCATAGGATTCCTCCTGCATGAGCTATAAGCGTGTTGGCCTAACGCATAGGGTTCCTCCTGCATGAGCTATAAGCGTTTTGGCCTAACGCATAGGATTCCTCCTGCATGAGCTATAAGCGTTTTGGCCTAACGCATAGGATTCCTCCTGCGTGCGCTATAAGCGTTTTGGCCTAACGCATAGGATTCCTCCTGCATGAGCTATAAGCGTTTGGCCTAACGCATAGGATTCCTCCTGCATGAGCTATAAGCGTTTTGGCCTAACGCATAGGATTCCTCCTGCGTTAACTCTAAGCGTTTTGGCCTAACGCATAGGATTCCTCCTGCGTTAACTCTAAGCGTTTTGGCCTAACGCATAGGATTCCTCCTGCATGAACTCTAAGCGTTTTGGCCTAGCGCATAGGATTCCTCCTGCATGAGCTCTAAGCGTGTTGGCCTAATGCATAGGATTCCTCCTGCATGAGCTTTAATCGTTTTGGCCTAACGCATAGGATTCCTCCTGCATGAGCTCTAAGCGTTTTTGGCCTAACGCACAGGAGTCCTCCTGCATGAGCTCTAAGCGTGTTGGCCTAACGCATAGATATCCCCGAGCTCCTCTATGCATCGCTAAAGAACCACATAGAGCGCACCTCCTCTCCCATAGATCATCTATGGACATCAATGCGTCGATATGCCCGATCGTCCAGCATGCAGCTCCCCTGTTGTCAAATACTAAAACATATACTCACACGAAAAAGAAAGTGTGCACTTGGTTCAAGGGAACATTTTATACTTATATTCACACGTACAACAATGTTCTGATTATTATCAACTTTCATTTAAAAGTAAAACATCGTGTAGCCAATACATATTTGCACATTTTGATACTAAATGTGCCTATAGTTATATATACTATAGCATAATGTATTGCAACGCAAACCAACATAGCATGAGGTAACGTAATCTAACTAAAGTAACATAGTGCAATGTACATGTAACGTAATCTAACTAAAGTAACATAGTGCAATGTATATGTAACGTATCGTATGCAAAGTAACATAGTACAATGTATATGTAACGTAATCTAACTAAAGTAGCATAGTGCAATGTATATATAACGTAATCTAACTAAAGTAACATAGTGCAATGTACATGTAACGTAATCTAACTAAAGTAACATAGTGCAATGTATATGCAACGTATCATATACAAAGTAACATAGTGCAATATACATGTAACGTATCATATACAAAGTAACATAGTGCAATGTATATGTAACGTAATCTAACTAAAGTAACATAGCGCAATGTATATATAATGTATCATATACAAAGTAACATAGCGCAATATATATGTAACGTATCGTATACAAAGTAACATAGTGCAATATATATGTAACGTATCATATACAAAGTAACATAGTGCAATATATATGTAACGTATCGTATACAAAGTAACATAGCGCAATATATATGTAACGTATCGTATACAAAGTAACATAGTGCAATATATATGTAACGTATCATATACAAAGTAACATAGTGCAATATATATGTAAGGTATCGTATACAAAGTAACATAGTGCAATATATATGTAACGTATCATATACAAAGTAACATAGTGCAATATATATGTAACGTATCATATACAAAGTAATATAGTGCAATATACATGTAACGTATCGTATGCAAAGTAACATAGTGCAATGTATATGTAACGTAATCTAACTAAAGTAACATAGTGCAATGTATATGTAACGTAATCTAACTAAAGTAACATAGTGCAATGTATATGTAACGTAATCTAACTAAAGTAACATAGTGCAATGTATATGTAACGTATCATATACAAAGTAACATAGCGCAATATACATGTAACGTATCGTATACAAAGTAACATAGTGCAATATATATGTAACATATCATATACAAAGTAACATAGCGCAATGTACATGTAACGTATCATATACAAAGTAACATAGCGCACTATGCATATAACGTATCTAACAAAGTGACATAGCGCAATGTACATGTAACGTATAATATACAAAGTAACATAGCGCAATATACATGTAACGTATCATATATAAAGTAACATAGCGCAATATACATGTAACGTATCATATACAAAGTAACATAGCGCAATGTAATGTAACTATTATACAAAGTAACATAGCGCATTACATGTAACGTATCATATACAAAGTAACATAGCGCACTATGCATATAACGTATCATATACAAAGTGACATAGCGCAATGTACATGTAACGTATAATATACAAAGTAACATAGCGCAATATACATGTAACGTATCATATACAAAGTAACATAGCGCAATATACATGTAACGTATCGTATACAAAGTAACATAGTGCAATGTACATGTAACGTATAATATACAAAAGTGCAATATACATGTAACGTATAATATACAAAGTAACATAGTGCAATATACATGTAACGTATCATATACAAAGTAACATAGTGCAATATACATGTAACGTATACTATACAAAAGTGCAATATACATGTAACGTATCGTATACAAAGTAACATAGCGCAATATACATGTAACGTATTATATACAAAGTAACATAGTGCAATATACATGTAACGTATCATATACAAAGTGACATAGCGCAATATACATATAACGTATTATATACAAAGTAACATAGTGCAATGTATATATAATGTATCATATACAAAGTAACATAGTGCAATATACATGTAACGTATACTATACAAAAGTGCAATATACATGTAACGTATCGTATACAAAGTAACATAGCGCAATATACATGTAACGTATTATATACAAAGTAACATAGTGCAATATACATGTAACGTATCATATACAAAGTGACATAGTGCAATGTTTATGTAACGTATCATATACAAGGTGACATAGTGCAATATACATGTACATACGGAGTTCGAGCCCCGCTGGAGCCGTTACGATTGTGCCCTTAGGCAAGGCATTTAAATTCCATATCGCCTCTTCTCTCTCCCTCGTGGCGATGGATTCCATCAGGAATGAGGTCTCGAGAGTGATTAATATAAGTTGAAAGAACTTGTTTCGCAATCGAGCTAAAATAAATTTGTATAAACTAATAAGAGCACGTGGATTTTTATTTCTTTCATCTGTTTCTGTTTACAGATCAAATTGTCACGTATGTAATCCAGACGGACGGTTGTTGTGTGCTATAACGAGACACTTAAGTCAACCCCTAATGCCGATGAATTTCAGTATGAATGACATCTCGAGCGTGATTAATCTGAAGTTGTTAGATATTGTTTTTAAGCTTGTTCTATACAAACAAAATATGATCGGTTATCAATCACAGGGAGGATGATGATACCGCAGCAAAATCAATAACATTAACACATACTAGCAATGTGAGAGGTAACGTCAACGAACAATGTCGATGACATGACAAAGTATACTAGCAATGTGAGAGTTAACGACAACGAACAATGTCGATGACATGACAATGTAGATTAGCCATAACAATTATGAGAGGTAACGACAAAGCTAAGCCATTTAAATTCCACGTTGCCTCTTTTTTAGTCCCTCGTGGCGATGAATTCCATACGGAATGATGTATCGAGAATGATTAATATAAGTTGTAGGAACTTGTTTCGCAATCGAGCTAAAAAAAATTGTATAAACTAACGAATACACTTGTATGAGGTTGTGGATAACATTTCTGTCGAATTTAATATTTAGAGGTTATTAAACCGCGGAGGTGGGCCACTTGTGGATATTGGCGCACCGTATCGGATAGGTGCGCCAATATCCACAAATGGCCCACCGCAGCCGTTTAATAACTTTTTTATTGCATACATAGCCGTATATTTCTTCTGCTGTTATTTGCTTATTTCGCTCGGCCATTTTACCGTCAAGAGACAACAATCTGTCAGACAATGACTTTAGTGTTGCTTCGGCGGCCATGTTTACACAATGTAGTTACTATGTTATTGCTACCTGTGGCACGTGCTCATGATTCGTTCCCGTCTCAGAGCCGAAAATCGAAATATATTGCCCGCGTTGACCAGATATTTTGCTTTTCTACCATTAAATTTGTTACTATTTATAGTAACGTATGCAATAACGATATATATGGTTGTAAGTATATTTACTATAATTGCATACACATATTTATATATTGAAATAGAAAGAGTTGAAAATCGGAATTATAACAATTTTCCCTTGGGGGTTCCTGTTGCTTGGGCGTGTTGTTGTGATGCACATGCGCATTGGTCCTGTTGCATGTATATAGTTCTACCAGTTATGTTATTACTTTTAAAAATTAACACGCGTATGGGGTTGTTTTACTTGTACATCTAATGGCGGCGCCCTTTGATGCTTTACATCAAAGCATTTCTTGTAAAATACAATAATATGGCAAATAAATGAGAAATGTACATATGAGCATGACAATGACCTTCTTGCAAGAAAAATATGTTCTTTATCTAACACTGGAACTGTCTGTGATGTTATCTTCCCCCACACACATCACACACAGACGGATCTGTATTCCAGTGGTAACACGCTGAACTGGTAATACAGAGATCACAGGTTCGATCCCCCGTCTGACCCTAATAAAATTCCATTTGGGACTTTAAACCGCTCGTGTTGGTGCTGTACACCGTGCACGTAAAATAACCAGAGGATACTCTGGAATGGGTCTCTGTCTGTATCATTGCACTATCCTGCACAATTCTAAAATGACTAATCTCTTCAGGAGGCGTCGTTCATATGGGCAACCGGTAGCGACGTTAAATAAACGTAAGACACCGCACATATCACTTAGTTCCATCTGCCCAATACAAGTATTACAGCGTGGTATAGTCCAGTTTCATTACTCTGAATCCAATGCGTGTAGGAGCGAGCTGCCGCAATATATGTATCAATTTATTACTAAGATCTAGATGACTAATATGTGGTCCAATTGGCGCAGTGGCTACCACACTTTTTTATCCTCCATGCAACCCGGGTTCGATTTCAAACCTAGATATTATAAAAACATTTCTCCAGTCTCAAACTCATTCTCAAGCATCTCTGCCAGGCCCCGAGGTTATAAAACTGTTCTCCTATCTCAAACTCAGTCTCAAGCATCTGGTTGGTTCAGCTGGCAGTAAAACTCAGAATCAATCAATCAAATCATTTGAGCTTGAGTTTGAGATCTGAGAAAAGTGCTATAACCTCGGGCACAGATTGGTACTGTTGAGGACAAATCTCAGAATCTACCAATTAATCATTTGAACTTGAATTTGAGATCTGAGAAAAGTTCTATAACCTCGGGCACATATTGGTACAGTTGAGGACAAATCTTAGAATCAAATTACTTGAACTCGAGTTTGATGTACGAGAATCGTTTTTATCTCTATCAGCATGTTTTATTGATATCGCTGTCATCGGGACATTACAATGCAGAGGAATATATCGTTAAGCAATTATACCGGGCCCCGTGTTGCCATCACATTTATCACAGATTCCGCTACACTAACGATGTGTAGTGTAACATGTACGAGTAACATTTATCAATCCACTAACAGTAAGGATGTCTCGTTCATCATGTCCAATTGTCGTTAAAGCTAGATGTGTCGCCATCTCTAAGTTGTCTGGAAAACATACAGAATGCATGTGATTACAACGGGGTTAACATAAGTATAACCGTGCCTATATCCAATTTAGAATCATAATGTAAACTGTCAATGGTATGATTTTATTGAAGATTACATTCTCAGCGTTATATTTGCGCAATATTGTTTGTGGGTTGTAATAGCTGTGTAATGGTCGCGTGCTTTGGTTTGAAAAGTTTGTGTTTTGCGTGTATTCATCATCGTCGCCACCGATTGCTCATAACAGCGACGCCTCCTGGAATGGTCATTTTAGAATTTAGAGGATAGTGCAATGATATATATAGAGAGATACACGTTCCAGAGTCCACTCTGGTTCTGTGTTGTAATGAACGACATTAACGGTTTTTATATTACCTCTCATGTCAGAGTGAAGTACGATATATCCCACAATGTAGGCCTTATATAATATGTCCTTTTTGCTGGAATACTTAGTTTTTACTGTTCCCAAACAAGATGTTGCGGTATGACACAATGTATATGTGATTTTATCAAAATCATGTTAAATTAATTGATAACATATGTTTGGCCGTACCAATTTGATATAATGTAGGATATATCTGTCGATATTTAGTAATTTAATATTTATAAGATGAGAGGGTGGATGGAAATTGATAGCATGATGTTCTAAGGAAACAACGATAAAACAGAGGAAACCAATTAAAAAGACATAGTAATCAGGTGACAGTAGCTGACCAATGCCCCTCATTGCAATCGCTTTGTCATGTATGACCTACATAGATAAAAACGTGCTGTCGTATAGCGTAGATAAATGGCATTGCCATCAGATCAAGGAAGCATTTATACTAGTCTATATAAAATAAGACTAATTTAGTAAGAAGGGTGTGCCAACATTACTGAAATGTATTTAAGCACCGTGATCGTATCTACATATTTCTTGGTTAAATATATGTTCGTATATACGGTTCCCAATTGGTTTCTTCTCTAACTGTCAAACTGCATTATCACAATGAACAAATGAAGTGTATATCCATTTGATATATCAGAGACGAGAAGTAATACACAAGAGTACCGTATTTGTCAGAGCGCAGAGTTATTGGTCAGACAATCTTGCCAATCTCCACAAATCTAATGCGTCTCTTGAGTTAGAATCTATGTTTTTGAGTTTATGTATCGTCGCTAACGGCTGCGCATATGAGCGACGCCTTCTGATGAGAGTACGCATGTGGAGGATAGTGTAATGATACAGACAGAGACCCATCCCTGGGTCTACTCTAGTTCTTTTACGTCATGGTGTAAAGCACCGACACGAGATCTCGGCTTAAAGTTCCATCTAAAAGACTGTTAATATTATTAGGATCAGGCGGGCGTCCGTCCGTGAATGCACTGCTGTTCGGAGTGGTATAGGGGGTCTCTCTCCGCCATTACTAGCTGGGGAATCGCCATAATTAAGCACATAAGCTGGCGGTGCGACAAGCACGACAGAGAAAAGCTGAACGTTGTGATAGAGACGCAATAGAACTTCCATGAACGCAAACGAACTTCCAAACGAACGTCCAAACGAACTTCCAAACGAACGTCCAAACGAACGTCCAAACGAACTTCCAAACGAACGTCCAAACGAACGTCCAAACGAACTTCCAAACGAACGTCCAAACGAACGTCCAAACGAACTTCCAAACGAACTTCCAAACGAACTTCCAAACGAACGTCCAAACGAACGTCCAAACGAACTTCCATGAACGCAAACGAACTTCCAAACGAACTTCCAAACGAACGTCCAAACGAACGTCCAAACGAACGTCCAACGAACTTCCAATGAACGCAAACGAACTTCCAAACGAACGTCCAAACGAACTTCCAAACGAACTTCCATGAACGCAAACGAACGTCCAAACGAACGTCCAAACGAACTTCCAAACGAACTTCCATGAACGCAAACGAACTTCCAAACGAACTTCCATGAACGCAAACGAACGTCCAAACGAACTTCCATGAACGCAAACGAACGTCCAAACGAACTTCCATGAACGCAAACGAACTTCCAAACGAACTTCCATGAACGCTAACGAACGTCCAAACGAACTTCCATGAACACTAACGAAATTCCAAACGAACTTCCATGAACGCAAACGAAATTCCATGAACGCAAACCACCTTCTATTAACGCAAACGAAATTCCATGAACGCTAACGAACATCCATGAACGCAAACGAACTTCCATGAACGCTAACGACCTTCCATGAATGCAAACGAACTTCCATGAACGCAAACGAACTGCCATGAACGGAAACGAACTTCCATGAACGCAAACGAACTTCCATGAACGCAAACGAACTTCCATGCACGTAATCGAACTTCCGTGAACGCAAACGAACTTCTATGAACGCAAACACTCTTCCATGAACGCTTACGACCTTCCATGAACGCTAACGACCTTCCATGAACGCTAACTAACTTTCATGAACGCTAACGAACTTCCATGAATGCAAACGAACTGCCATGAACGCAAACGACCTTCCGTGAACGCAAACGAACTTCTATGAACGCAAAGACTCTTCCATGAACGCAAACGAAATTCCATGAACGCAAACGAAATGAACGCTAACGACCTTCCATGAACGCAAACGAACTTCCATGAACGCAAACGAAATGTCACACCTTCGCCTCATCGGTGGCGTTCATGAGACGTTGTTGATGTTCTTAAAAAATGAATAAAATGTTTTCAGGATGTAGGATAATCGCCATTCACTTGTCGGTCATACATCAGAGATCATAATGCGACTGTGACAAGGTTTAGTTCGTCCTTCGATTATTCCGTTCATGGGCAGTCAGTCTATTCCGTCCTTGACCCGTTTATGGGCAGTTTATCCCGTCCTTGGCCCGTTCATGTACAATCTATTTCTTCTTTGGCCCATTTATATTCAATTTATCCCACCATTGGCCCGTTCATGGGCAGTCTATCCCGTCCTTGGCCCGTTCATGGGCAGTCTATCCCGTCCTTGGCCCGTTCATGGGCAGTTTATCCCGTCATTGGTCCGTTCATGGGCACTCTATCCCGTCTTTGGCCCGTTCATGGGCAGTCTATCCCGTTCTTGGCCCGTTCATGGGCAGTCTATCCCGTTCTTGGCCCGTTCATGGGCAGTCTATCCCGTTCTTGGCCCGTTCATGGGCACTCTAACCCATAATAGGCCCGTTCATGGGCACTCAATCCCGTCCTTGGCCCGTTCATGGGCAGTATATCCCGTTCTTGGCCCGTTCATGGGCAGTCTATCCCGTTCTTGGCCCGTTCATGGGCAGTCTATCCCGTTCTTGGCCCGTTCATGGGCACTCACCCCCCACAACCCCCCTTCAGGCAGTATATCCCTTCTTGGCCCGTTCAGGGCAGTCTATCCCGTTCTTGGCCCGTTCATGGGCAGTCTATCCCCCCCTATCCCGTTCTTGGCCCGTTCATGGGCACTCTAACCCATAATAGGCCCGTTCATGGGCACTCTATCCCATAATTGGCCCGTTCATGGGCACACTATCCCATAATTGGCCCGTTCATGGGCACTCTATCCCTTAATTGGCCCGTTCATGAGCATCTATCCCATAATTGGCCCGTTCATGGGCAGTCTATCCCGTTGTTGGTCCGTTCATGGGCACTCTATCCCATAATTGGCCCGTTCATGGGCACTCTATCCCGTCCTTGGCCCGTTGATGGGCAGTCTATTCCTTCCTTGGTCCCTGGCAGTCTATTCCGTCATTGGCCCGTTCATGGGAAGTCTATTCGTCCTTGGCCCGTCCATGAGCAGTCAGTATATCCCATCATTGCAAGGCAAGCGAACTGCGATTGTCTTACCTCCTGCCCGAGTTACAACAAAGTCTGATGAACGCAACCGAGGACGCTAATGTGTAACAGGATGTTTGCTTGAATTCATGGAAGTTCGTTTGCGTCCCTATCAAGTATCAATGAATGTGTCTCTGTGGTGATGCGAACGCCATGTGTATACTTGATGGTGTGACATTCCCTTTGGTCCTTAATGAAGTTAGACACAATCATTCCTCGTCTCCATTGGTTGCATGCACTCGATGGCACCTTCTTGTTGAAGGCATGAATCATTGCATAACGATCGATATATGATCGAATATTTGATTTTAATCTATCGCCATCAATCCTAACTGATTGAACGTTGATTTCCCCTGCACATTGAAAGTTAATACCAACTGGTTTGCCATTTCATAACTGCATTAAATATGATCTGCAGATTTTTCCAAATGTAAGACATGATATAGATGTGGCTTCGGCTGTTTCAGTGCATAGACGCAAATTAGTAACATATTGCATTAAATATTGATATAATATGTTGTCTAGACATTATATGAAGTTGTATCTATTATTACATATTAATTTAGTAAGTGAATTACACTGCTGTATGTCAGAAACCGGAGAAATGAGCTCGCTATGTTATACCCACATCACGTGTCAGCAAGTGCAGAGTAAGGGAATAAAGATAGGGTTATGTCATCAAGTGCACTTACGTGTAGATTTGGAGTAGCACCAACTGTATAATATTTTCATAGAGACCTCCGTGTCCGAGTTATTATAGTCATTGACATAAATTGATGGTCCATCACCGCCGTAGATCACCTAGGAGCGTCGAATTAGTTTATACGAGGAAGCTATCCAACTGGCTTGCGGAAGGTCGGTGGTTCTATCCGGGTACATGTCCGTGCCTGAAATACTGTTGGAGGAATAGGGCCTACCCGGGATCTCTTCTACCACTACCATATAATCCAAGTACCTGTTACTGACAGCGAAGACGTCATATGCAAGCACAATCAAAATAAGGTGGGGTACGACAACTTATATCAACCACACTATGTGATAAATGAAACTTAATATAAAATAAAAGAAGAAAATGAGAAATTGTATGATATTTTAGTTTAGTTATACGACTTTGTTGTGAGTCGCTATAGGAGCTGTCGTTGCGATGTTTAAATCGTTTGCCCCCGTTCGCCGTTGTAGTTTCGAACCCCACTGGGGATGTCGAATTATTTCGTATGAGGAAGTTAATAAGATGGCATGAAGAATGACGGTTTTCCCCATGGTGCCCGTCTGTGGGTCTGTCCCTGAATATTGATCAGATGAACACCCGAGATCTTCCTACACCACCAAGAGCAAGAGAGTAACAATATGACCTACGCCATGGATGCGATGTTACACCCAAAGGCAAATAAGCAAACTAAAACAAACACACACAAGGACAAGCATATTATATTACAAACACTAATGTACACTGTATATGCAAGATATACAGGATATTTTAGTCTGGGTTCCAGTCTGTCGATTTTTCACTTTTTAACTTCTGGCAAAATGACACGACCAGAAGCTCAATAGTCTCGGTGTTAAACTATATTTATTTGACTGACCAGGCAAAATATATCGACGTCTGTTCCCAGGCTAAGGATATTTGTGTTTATTAATATACGATAATATTGTATGTCAACGAGTGATCATCGAGATTTGTATAGGCACGAATGTAAATACATATTTCGGTGACCATGAGATAAAATACAACCCTATCTTTCCAATGATTTTGGCTAATCTAATACAGTGGAACCTCTCTAAACCGGACATCTTCGGGACTGGATCAAAAGTCCGGTTTACAGAGGTTTCCGGTTTTCAGAGGTTTTTTATTGATGTGTTTTCAAAACTGCATATAACCTTTATAAAGTACATATGCCTTTATAGTTTATACTGTATTATTGCAGAAATATTTTTGAAAAACAGTTCTTTAAATATTATTTTGTAAAACAAATGGTCAAAAGTTGCGAAAATCATAATTATCTTGTGTGACTGGATTATATTGTGCTTTCACAGGTGATCAAACGGTTGCATCAAACAATAAATTACGAGATTCACAAAATCCTTTATTCGTTATCAAACAAGTTTTATAATTGCCTATAGGATAGTAATCTACACGTGATTATAGCATAATCCCCCAGTTAGCCGACAAATTAACTGTACATGAGTGCTAATTGCAGTAGTCATCAATCAGCCTGACATCTTATAATCTTGCGCGATTATCACACGTTCATAGATCAAACGCGCGCACGAGATTGGAAAGTGTCAGCAGCGTGTCAATTTATGACGGAATACACAAACAAATTCAACACTTTTTAGTTTATTGATAAAGACCTATGTCGCCTAAAAGTTGTTCCGGTTTTGGGAGGTGAAATTACACCAAACTGTACCCAAATTATGCAAATTTTTCGTCCGGTTTCCGGAGTTGAGAGGTCCCGGTTTTCAGAGTGATTTTATGTAAGAAATAAAGAAGAAACAATTCGGGACTTTCAAATACGTCCGGTTTTGGGAGTATTCCGATTTAGAGAGGGTCCGGTTTTGGGAGGTTCCACTGTATTTGTTTTCAAATTTTATTCATTTTAATTGCCCCATCGGGAGCCTCATTGCACTACAATATTTAGCCGCACAACCACTTATGTTAGTATGAACTTCAGTAATAAGAAATACGGTATAATTTTCAAATTAGTTTCTGTTTTCTAGTTTCTGTTTTCTGTCAAATTAACAACTACAGACAAAACAAATTCATTTAGAATATATTACTTTATGACTACTATTCATGATGATCATATATCAGGAAATAGCTCAAATGCATAAGTACACCCACTCGCACAGGAATACGAAACTAAAGCAGTGACAAAGAAAATGTCACCATTCACTGTTTCAAAACAGTGGAAAATGGAGCTCTCTTTCATTGAGAAAACTCTATCATTCATTGAAAAGCATAATAGAAATACTCGTATATGACCACGTGTAATTGATTGCCTACCGATTGAACGGTTGCTGTAATTGTACACTATAGAGAGCAGAACAGAACAGAACTTTATTAATGACGTATACATAAGTACATAGAACGTGGTAGTACGAGATCTACCTGTCACTGAAAATGAAAATGTGTGTAACAAGGTAAATAAACTGATCAAGGATGGATTGAAAGTTAATGGTGTAACATGTACTAACGCCGAGCGAAAGCATTCTATCAACGGTTCGAAGCCTGGTGTAGTAATTGCCAAATTCAGGTCGCATGAGGACAAGCGTAAAGTGATGACTAGTAAACCGAAGTTGAAATCAAGTGGACAGTATTCGCAGGTATTTATTCACCACGACCAGTCTCCTGCGGATCGCGTGATGTCCAGTAATTTCCGAACCATTCTTAATGCCCTAAAACAGAGTGACTTATCCATGAGAGGTTTTCGCGTGGTGCATACAAATAACACTGATCAGTCACGTAATGCGGTTGATATCAGACACCCTACTTCTAATCGTTCCTCTGGCAATTCCATCAGTTATGGTAGAGGCAATGGTAGAGGAGGTGATAGACAATCAGGTCGTTCATCCGGCCATGGAAGTTACGATAATGGCAGAAATGGTGGCGGTAGACGATATGGCCAACACAGCAATATACGTAACTCTTAACTTCGTTCCGGGTTTTGGAATGTCAGGGGATGGAACCAGGATCAGAACTCTGATAATTATATTTTAAGACACTCTTGTATTTTAACACAAAATTTAGATATTTTAGCTATTGCAGAGACTCATCTCTTAAAAGGAGTGTGTTAGAGGTAAATGGATACCGTTGGTTTGGGTTGAACAGAACACAGTTACACAGGAAATCCAGAGCGGGTTCTGGTGGTGTAGGTTTCTTAGTAAAACAGGAGGTATATGAATCATTTGATATTACTGTTTTAAATGATTCATGTGAAGGTATTCTATGGTTAAAGATGATTCATAGGTCTGAAGATTTTACTTTGCTTCCATGTGTGTGTTACCTCCCACCACAGAATTCGTCTCGGTATTTCGATGTGAATTGTTTCTATGACAGCCTGTTAACGGATGTTTTCACTTACCAGAATGACGGTATGATTGTTATATCCGGGGATTTTAACTGTCGTTGTGGTGAAATGCAGGATTTTATAGTTGGTGTTGATGATATCCCTGCACGTGATATTATAGATTTTACTACCAATTCATATGGTGAACTGTTGATTGAGTTTCTGATTAATTCAAACATGTGTATGTTAAATGGTAGAAATTGTATGCAAACCGACTATACCTCAGTGTCTGTTAAAGGTTCATCAGTTGTTGATTACTGTATCACAACTCACGATAATGTGAGCAACTTATCCAATTTCGCAGTGACGTTAACATCTGATTTGATTAATAACGCCGATAATTTGAGAATCTTGGCACCAACTAGTATACCGGACCATTCTTTGCTTACCTGGCATATTGATAACAGTATTACTAATACTAACACTAGCACGCCTGAAGTACATTGTTCATATGATAAATTTGATGTTAATTGTATAAATGGCTCCTTTTTGAGTAGTGAAGAGGTTCTAAGACAGGTTAATATTGTTATTGACAAATTAGAACTAGGTCTACGAACACAGAATGATGTTGATTCTGTATATCAGGATTGGTGCAGTATTGTTAAAAACAGTATGTATGATGACATACCCTATAAAACGAGTGTTACTGGTGGCCACAATAAGAAGCACCGACTTGGAAAACCATGGTGGAATACTCAATTAACAGATTTGTGGTCAAAAGTGTGTAATGCGGAGAAAATATGGTTAAGATGTATTAATAGGAACGATAAAATACGATATAAATCAGATTTTGTCTATGCCAGAAAGTATTTTGACAGGGAAGTCCAACGGGCAAAGCGTTACTATTGGTATTCACTTCAGAGTAATTTGTTAAATGAATGTAATGTTAATCAAGATAGATTTTGGAAATCCATTGGCAAGATTGGTGTAGGCTATAGTAAAAGTAATAGAATTCCAATGGAAGTTGTTCTTAATGATGGTTCAACCTCTTCAAGGTTAGACACCGTCTTAAATAAATGGAAATCTGATTTTAATTCCTTATTCAATAATACATATACTAATGACACAGAAACCCATGTGTTAGATTTTGCCCAAGGTAATAATCAACTACCTTTTAATGATGAAATCACTGTATTAGAGGTTAAGAAAGCTATTGATAAAGCTAAGCGTGGTAAAGCTAATGGAGTTGATGATATACCTTCGGAGGCTCTAAAAAATTATACTTCTGTCTTGTTTTTGCATGCATTGTTTAACATATGTTTTAATAACGGTACAATTCCATCTATATGGGGGAAATGTATCATCAATCCAATTCCAAAATCGTCTAAATCTGATCCCAGAGATCCTTTGTCTTATAGGGGAATTGCTTTAGCTTCTTCAATGTATAAAGTATACTGTAGCATTTTGAACGAACGTCTTAGTGCATGGACAGAATCGAATGGGAAAATTACGGATGAGCAAAATGGTTTTCGCAAAAAACGCAATACCTTAGACCATGTTTCTTCATTGACTAGTATCATTGAAACTAGGAAAAAACGCTTTTATTGATTTTCGTAAAGCGTACGATTACATTAACCGGGATAAATTATGGAAAAGACTTGTTGATAATGGCATTACTGGTAAAATGTTCGTGGCAATTAAATCACTTTACTCATCCGTGTCATCTTGTGTAAGGGTAAATCAATTTAACACAGATTGGTTTGATGTTAATTGCGGTTTACGCCAGGGATGTATTCTTTCTCCATTGCTATTTAATCTGTATATAAATGACTTAGCTTTGTATCTGAAATCTCTTGGAGTAGGTGTCGCCTACGGTGATGATACCATTTGTTTATTATTATATGCAGATGACATTGTAATCTTAGCTGAAAACCCAAATGACCTGCAGGTATTATTAAGTGCTTTGAAAGACTGGTGCTATTTAAATGACATGTGTATTAATAGTGACAAAAGTAAAATAGTTCATTTTCGCCAGGAATCTACTCCGGTAACAAATATTTCGTTTACATGTGGAGCTGTCGAGCTACAAATAGTTGATAGATATTTATATCTTGGTATTGTGTTGCATGAACATCTAGATTATAATATAACTGCTAAAATGGTTGCTCAGAGTGCTAGTCGCGCACTCGGTCTTCTTATAGCTAAATGTAAATCCGCTGGTGGCATTCCATATAATGTATTTACCAAACTATACGACTCCATTGTTTGGCCCGTTATTGATTACGGTGCAGCAATTTGGGGATACAAGCACTACTCTTGCATCAATGCTGTTCAAAATCGTGCCATGCGGTTCTTTCTAGGAGTTGGCAAATACACTCCAAACGCAGCCGTTGCCGGTGAAATGGCTTGGTTACCGCCATATGTTCGTCAGTTAAAATCTATTGCCCGTCTTTGGTCTCGTATATCTCATATGAATTCGATCAGAATCAATCGATCAATCGAGGAACGGCAGTCTGGGCAAATTCCTTAGCAAACATGAAATGTCGCAATTGGTTTTATAATGTTCGAAAAACACTTACCGAAGTTGAATTATATCAATATTGTAGTCTGGATAATGTCATACCTAAACATACTATTGTTTCGAAGGTTGAAAATGTATTTATGTCTAAATATAAACTGGAATGGCTTCAGTCGATCAGTATACCAGATAGTACTTCAGGGAGAGGTAGGAATAAGCTAAGGACTTACTGTACATTTAAACAACACTATTTAACTGAAAACTATTGTAAAATTATTATGTCTAGATCGCATCGGGCTGCATTTAGTAAATTTAGATGTGGCGTAGCACCTATAAGGCTTGAAACTGGCAGATACGAAAACTTACCAGTAGAAGACAGAACATGTACATTCTGTAACACAATTGAAGATGAGTCACATGTTATCCTTGAATGTAACCTTTATGATGATTTAAGAAACATATTATTTGATAAAGCTCAACTTATACAACCTGGTTTTGTTAATATGTCTAGTCAAGAACAACTTAAGTTCATATTCACAAATGCACCCATTATTAGATTAGCTGCCAAAACCTGTTTTAGTATTTTACAACGACGTACCTCTTATCTATGTAAATAATGTATATTGAGTGTTTTATATGTCGTCTTCACATTTTATTACAACTGAAAAGCATATGCTAATTAGGCTAATCCCAATCTAATTGGAATTGGTATTTGATCTTTTAAAACATTTTTTAGTTTGCGCAGTAGTGCTTATTTTGCGTTCAGTATTTTTCATTCCATTACATCTTAATAAGATTTTAAATTTCAATTAGCGACTGCTTTTCAGCTTTATCTTACACATGTAGTTATCACATGTACATGTATATACTATAGTAGTGCAATATGTTATAGATGAATGATGTATATATGCATAGTCTCTTGTAACTCTGAATTGAGTGGCAATGTACTTTTTAATATGTAAACTATATTCTATGTTTGTTATATACTGTACATTGATGAGACTGAAATAAAGAATAAAATATAATATAGTCATAAAATATACATATAATTATATACAAATAAACAAGTGATCAATAAAGCTGTCATAGTGCTACTGTATTATAGAGGATTAACATTCTAGTTGGTGGTTTTGTGTAATTAAGAATCATTAATTGAATCACTCCTATCTAGTTTACATAGATGATATCAAGAATTTAATAACATATATTTTATTGTCTATCACGCAATCAATCATCAGTGTGTGTTTTTTTTAATTAGACAGAACAAAATCTCTCTTGAGTGAAATGTATTCATGACAAGCAATAGCTAACATTGATAACTATTGGCGTAATTAAGAATTAATTAAGAAGACAAAGCATTCTGATGGAGTTTCTGTTGTTTAAAGCATTCTTAATAAAACGAGCCAAGTTTAATAATACCTTTCTATTATCACTGTTCACTAAAATTCAAAGTGAATACATGCTTTGTCTCATATAATAGTACTTATAAATGAGTTCTTTCCTCAAATCTTAGTGACACGTTAAAACAAACTGATACTCATCTTCAATGTCTCTAACATTGCAACATTGACAATACCGCTATATACAAATAAACAAGTGACAGTAAGGCATGCGTATTGCTACTGTATTAAAAGATAATATAGAGGATGCTTAGTTTAAACTTTATTTATTTTACAACGATTGCGAAGCAAGTTTTAACAACTTACATTAATCACTCTCGTTGGCGCAGAAGAAAGCTTAAATGTGGTTATTCGTGTCGGAGGAAACCGGAGTACCCGGAAAACCCCCACCTGTCCGATCTGGTGACCATCGTATACCATCTGACATACTTCCCGGTATTAAGCTTGACTATATATAGCGATGAACATTCTAGTTGGTGTTTTGGTGTAACTAAGAAGATAAAGCATTCAGTATGGTGTTCCTGTGGCTTAAAGCACTCTTACGAAAAACGAGCCAAGCTTAATATCACTGTTCCTTATAGTACAAAATGTATGCATGTACATGCTTTGTCTCGTGTAGTAGTACTTATTAATAAGTTATTTCCTCAAATTTGAGGAACACGGACACATTAAAACAAAATGACACTCATCTTCAATATCTCTAACATTGCAACATTGACACTAACGCTCATTTTGTGTACTCTTATTGTTAGTGAATGTACCTGTATGGATTCTAAGCGAATGGGTAGAAGTCATCATTCGAGTTAGAAATAATCTCAAGTTAGGCGGTTTAATATATCCAAGTATGCTTCATAGCTAAAATTATATTTACAATTATTATATAAATCGAGTACGTTACTAGATGCCTTATTGGTAAGCCAAGTTTGTATACAACTATCAATAACACGTTGTTTAAAGCGACATTACATCGCATAAAGCAAATAAAATGCATGGTTTCACGTATAAATGCATTGCTACTATATATTCTTCAGAATACATTCGAACACTAACATTGAATCAATAAACAGTGTTTTTGTGGTCTACAAACTTTCAAAAGTGAAAGTAGGATTTTATATAACGGTCATCCACGCTCCTGAAATGACGTCTGTTTGTCATTAGAATCAATACTAAAGGCGCGATACTTTCGTTTAGAAATATGCATAGGCACAAATGTGAGATATAACGGTAAATATGTACGATAAATTGTGTTATTCAGGATACACGCATTGTATTACGCATGAATGTCGACCCTATTTACATTATTTTGCTATGTCAACAAACTGCGTATACGACGCTTGTTTATTTGTTGAAATACTAGGTTTTTGAAGCAAAAGTTGGAAAAACAATTTTACCATATAAAGGAAATTACATTCTGCAGACATTTGTGTTTTTACCGATGTAATGTCGCTTTAAATATACATATGAAATGATTGACATTGATATTACCTGGGTTATTCCAGATATATGAAAAACCCATATTCTATCTATCTAGTAATTGTTTAACAAATGTCAACAAATGTTCATTATCATTATTACAATCAGACAATAATTGGGTATGTATTCGTAGAAGCATGATGTTATATCCGAGTAATAATTAAACCAATATTTAATGCACGTAATGCATCTTGATATGTAGCAATGCAAAAGCTTACCATATATAACTGCAATTGACAAGATTTCCATAGATCATATTTCGGCCTGGGAATATACATAGGATCTTACATGCGTGGTGATTACATATTTTTGTTATTAAGCGAGCCCTTTCCCTATCATATTCTATGCAACGAGTTTTGGAATGTTGGTATTAAGCGAGCCCTTTCCCTATCATATTCTATGCAACGAGTTTTGGAATGTTGTCATTAAGCAAGCCCTTTTCCTATCATATTCTATGCAACGAGTTTTGGAATGTTGTCATTAAGCGATCCCTTTCCCTATCATATTCTATGCAACGAGTTTTGGAATGTTGTCATTAAGCAAGCCCTTTCCCTATCATAGTCTATGCAACGAGTTTTGGAATTTTGCTATTAAGCGAGCCCTTTCCCTATCATATTCTATGCAACGAGTTTTGGAATGTTGTTATTAAGCGAGCCCTTTCCCTATCATATTCTATGTAACGAGTTTTGGAATTTTGTTATTAAGCGAGCCGTTTGGCGAGCTTAATAGCAAACTTTCAAAACGAGTTTCATAAAATATGGTATGAAATAATCACGCATGTAAGATCATTTTTATCACATTACCATACCACGCTCGTTTTAATAAATAACGCTGCTACTTTCATTTTGGCATCAAGTATCACCACAAATTGTCATGACGTCACTAAATTGCCATGACGTCACTACGCAAAGTAGCGTTATAATTGCGTCGATACTTCCTTTAAATCCGAGTGTATCTTACCATCAACGTTATGTACCAATTCAAAAAGAAGCACGCATACTCTAAAGTTTAATTTACAAATTATAAGGATTATTCTCTCAACCAATCAGAATCCGGTTACTACACATGTTTGGGCTACATATAAGAAATTATGTGATGGCTGCATGAAACTGAATACAAGCAAAGTTAGGTGATACATATCAATATTTGCATCAATTACAAAAATATGTAATGGAAGGCATGTGTTGTGTTCCTATAGCCAACCCTATCAGAACATTCCATATATTACTGAAAGCAGTTCGCATCTAGTTATTGAACTATATGAATCGATATTTGCATCAATTACAAACATATGTAATGGAAGGCATGTTGTGTGTTCCTATAGCCAACACTATCAGAATATTCCATAGATTACTGAAAGCAGTTCGCATCTAGTTATTGAAATATATAAATCGATATTTGAAACAATTATGACAGTGTGTGTACTTGACACGTCTGCAGGAGGTCTCAATTGCTAAAGCCCAGCTGAATGTTATTCATCAACGAAAGTGCTTCAGTACTTGGACATATTGGATGGGTGGAAAATATAATTATTAAATCGACGATTCTCCTAAAGTATGTTATTCCAAGATTACAATTTATTTCTAGCTAAATAATTACTGTCAGCATTACGTACACTAATGAATTGCTTGCTTGGCGGAATGGACACACCGGAAGTTGCTGCGCTTAACGCTTAATCGATGTGAGTGCAGCATTCGACACTGTGGATCGTGTTATATACTGACACCATCAAAGTACTGTGCACTTTTATATTGAGCATTACTTTTTCGCTACACGTTTTAGAATCGATTTTACTATCATGAGCGAAGAAAAAAAATATCCTTCACATATTGCACTAATGTACCCATTATTTCGTACAGTTTGATACCAAATTTGCCTATATTTTTTCTAAAAGGATATAAATTTTACCTTTTTTTTTAAAATTTAATAATATTTTACTGCATTTTTTCATACAATACATTACATATATACATACAATACTAAGAACAAATCAGAGATTAATATGTAATTATATGATTGCAGTATACGATACATTTGTTTTGTCAAGGGGAAAAAAGCAAATGGGTTGGGCTACAAGTTATAACAACATTATGTACAGCCCTCCCCGTAACTTTTACCTCTAAGGCAAGTGCACAGTTTCGTTTTGGTGTCCGTATATATTTAGCGGCATAGTGTCCATGATGGGGAGCTATGTTGCAGCAATGGCCCTCTCCTACATATGATCACGCGGGTGTAAGTTCAACCATATAATACGTAAAAAACTGTAGTCAATTATGTGGCCTACATCACCCCACTTCCGACCTATATTAAAGCATACTATTATACTGTGTGTCAAGAAGCTTAATCTTTGCATACTTTACGGCAGTAAATAATCTGTCTGTCTGTCTCTCTCTGTGTCTGTCTGTCTGTCTGGTCGGTCGGTCTGGTCGGTCGGGCCTGCCTGTCTGCCGCTGCCTACCTGCCTGCCTCCCCCTCTTCTCTCACCCCCTCTCTCCTCTCTCTTTTCTCTCTCTCTTCTCTCTCTCTCCCTCTCTCTCTCTTTCTTTCTCTCTCCCCCTCTCTCGCATCCCCCCTCTCTCAATAAACATCCATGAACTACACTAATATACACAAGGCATCCAGTACATTGTGTAGTACAAGTTAACCCATTATGTCGACTAAGCCTGTCCAGGAATACATGTCTAGCTCCCCGAGCTAGCTCCCATGGGCGAACGGAAGTGATTACGGAATGTTGTAAATCAAATAAAAAGGAGACGAAGCAACACAAATGTGTTCCGCAAGGCAGTTGTTGGGTCCTTGACTTTGTCTTAATTACTAGTAACCAGGGACATTGTGTCTTGTTATTGCACGATCAATCTCAATCTATGGTTTTGCAGATGCTCATATTGTTAATAAGCGTGTCCGAATATCATCTGTCAATAACGAAGTACGTGTGATAGAAGAGTTTGAACAATGAACTATAACGATAAACAACGTGGATGAATAAGGACACAGTTAAAATAAACACATTACGAACACTTTTATGTTTGCTTGCGTGTTCTATTATGCTGATAGCATTTTCATAATAAAACGTGCATTTAAAGAAACCGACCATTGATTTACATAAATTGTATTCCTTCATGCATTATGTTGTTAGTTTGGTGTGACATTAGACCGTACCCGAAATACACGCACATTATTACTTAGATATGAATTTTAGCCTCTTTTTGTCGTTATTTATTTGCCTACCACAATATTGTCTACCACCCAGGTTGATACGCTGTGTTTTCCAGTCTGATATTACATTTTCTGGTTTGATACGGTCACAAGCCCGTATCAAACCAGAAAAAGTCGTATCATAACTACTTCCTGAGAAAATAACGCATGCGTACTCGGTGCTAGTTTGTTTACTTCCCGTAGCATATCAGTGTGTAAAATTTGACAGATAACAGATGTGTGTAGTTTCGTGGTAATACGTCAATTGTTTTCGTGTATCTAATTCAGTAAGTGTGATTTATTCCTGATTATAGATGGATAACGGAGAGCATGATGTTGATTATTAAATGTTTAATTTCATATCAAAGTAATAACGACGTTATTACGTGGCTAGTTTCATATCAGCCAGGTATCGACCCTCGGTAACTTGATATCAGCCATCGACTTACGGTCTCAGGCGGATATAAAGTTGCTTCGAGAAGGTCCGTATCCAATGTTGATTCTGGAAGGGCCATAACCGATGTTGCTTCGGGAAGGGACGTAACTAATGTTGCTAGAACGTGTTACGCGACTGATTTGACTGAAGTGTAATGTTTTGTATTGTACATGTAAAACATATCGAGCAATAAAATATGATTAAACTAAATAATTCTTAGTTGTGATCATTTATTTGGGAGTTGAAATGCTACTCTCTGAGCTATATTAGGTAATTATTTTAAATTTTAAGCAGGGCAAGATTTGAATGACAACTATGTCATTATTGTTGACAGCCAACGAAAGATGAATTACACCACACACGCCATAACTGGAAATGTCCGCAAAACTCAAACAATAATAATAAAACTATAAAGCAATCTTGTCATTCAACATCAAATGATGCTCAATCGTATTTTTATGCAACGGAGTTATCTTTCATTAATGCTGGAAACGTGGTGGCTAGTCGTGCGAGGCACTCCGTTGGGCCTGATGTAATGCAACGAGGGCCTCTGTGCCAGATTGGTTAGATGCGTTGACTTCAAATCACCTGTCCCTCCCTGCTCTAGGTTTAAATCCTAATGGAGTGGCGAATTATTTCACGGGGGGGAGCTGTTCAACTGGCTTACGGGAGGTCGATGGTTCTACTCGGGTGTCCTATCTGTATCAAATACAGAACCATCAACATGTGTGAGAAATCTAGGAGCTTTCCTAGACTCAAGAATGGATATGGACAAACATGTAAATTCTGTGACAAAATCATGTTATGCGCAGATCCGGCGGATTGGACACATTCGGCAGTATTTAACAACATAAGCCACGAAAACTCTCATAAACTCACTCATTACATCCAGGCTCGACTACTGTAATTCACTGTTGTACGGCGTGCCAAAATACACTTCCAATAAATTACAAACTGTTCAAAACACAGCAGCTCGCATCATAACCCGAACATCCCGTTTCAGTCATGTAACGCCCATTCTAAAAGAACTTCATTGGCTACCAGTTCAAGAAAGAATAAAGTATAAAATACTGACTCACACATATAAAGCATTGAATGGAGAAGCACCGATTTATATGAGAAACTTGCTTGAGGTTTATATACCAAGGAGAGACTTACGGTCTAAATATGAAGCAGCTACTCTTGTGTTACCAAGAAGTCGGACTGTCACATACGGAGATAGAAGTTTCATGACTGCTGCCCCAAAACTTTGGAATTCTCTTCCATCAAATCTTAGAAGTGCAACAACATTGTGTTCTTTCAAAAAGGCTTTGAAGACACACCTTTTAAATGTTCATATGGAACATAAATATCGAACTGTGTCTGTGCTCAATCAGGATTAAGACTGCAAATGAACACATTTTATTTAATTATTACCTATATTTTAATTGTTATAATTTTAGATCCTAATATTTTATAGCATATTTAGAATCCATTGAAATTGTGTTTGCTAATTTTGTCTTGTTTTATCTCATTGTATGTGGAAGTTTTTATCAATATTTGTGATATTTTAGGCTGTAAAGCGCTTTTGAACGTTTTATTTTTAAATGAAAAGAGCGCTATATAAGTTTGGTATATAATAATAATAATAATAATAGGCATCCGGGTTCTTCCTCGGAGTCCGCAATTGACAGCTGGTGGTTTGTGTGTTTGATTATCAGGGTTTGAAGTCGCAACAACAAATTAGGTCCTATTAGGACTCTCCAGCTATTATTGAGCTGGTGGTTTGTGTGTTTGATTATCACGGTTTGACGTCGCAACAACAACTTAGGTCCTATTAGGACTCTCCAGCTATTATTGGTGGCGGAAACCCTCGAATGCACCTCCGAGCAGTATTACATGCACGGATGGGCACCCGGGTAGAACCACCGACCTACCGCACGCCAGCTTGATAGCTTCCTCATATGAAAGACACCCCCAGGTGGGATTCGAACGTACAGCGATGAAGGGCAACTAACTACCTTAATAACTAGACCACGGGGGTCCAGTAACAGCTTGAGAGAGAGAGAGAGAGAGAGAGAGAGAGAGAGAGAGGGAGTCGCCATATGACCTAAGCTGCGACTTTAAGCCCTTCACAACTACCATAATTAGGTAGAAGGCAAGATTGACCATTATCAAATGAAATACAGGCCAACAGAAATAGAAATAACACAAATCAATCATGGAAAGTGTTGCCTCGCTGATAGCCTGCAGTAATCGCCGAAGTTGTTCTGGTGTAATCAATTTAGCATAATTATTACATTATTTATGTGTGCTGTGTCTGACAATCTTACGAATACATGTATTTCGCACTGAATGATGACAGTATCCATTATGCTGTAATAGGCGCACTCCGTCGTCCATATGCACTATGCTGTAATAGGCGCACTCCGTCGTCCATATGCACTATGCTGTAATAGGCGTACTCCGTCGTCCATATGCACTATGCTGTAATAGGCGCACTCCGTCGTCCATATGCACTATGCTGTAATAGGCTCACTCCGTCGTCCCGATGCACTATGTTGTAATAGGCGCTCTCCGTCCTCGCGATACATTATGCT